>OX421962.1:6641954-7345668 GCA_949128115.1 Anaspis maculata
GCAGAATTATACGCGAAATGTGTGGGATTGTTCGGGAGTCGCCTAGAAAATCGTATGCCGGGTCACTGTCGAGTTTGCTGGAAGATGATGGAAAGTTCGGGAACACTATTCGGAGGCCTTTATAAGGCATCAGCCGTCAGCTCACGGGCAGTATTGAATTAGAATGCGAAGTGGTAGCGAGCGGATGAAAGCGAAGTACTGTGGTATTCCCCCTTTGTTTTGTTTATACGTTGGTACCTGAAGTAGGTACGGTCGTTGCCATTCGTAGCGTTTGCCGATGAAAGAGGGAGATGGCGCTGCTGGCGCGCGAGCGGCAGCCGCGGAGACAGAGAAGAGAATCAGCTGTGGTGAAGAACACGTGATTTTTAGTGCTTCGGAGTGCGTCGTTTTCACGTATTTAAGGTTGGTCTTTCTTTGATTATTGTATCGTAATTTTAGCTTCCACTCACTCACCAAATCATGCATTTCGATACCTGTTTCGTCCGAGAATCATTGTACCTAACACAAAATTCTTTGTTCTCTTTGTTTTCAACGGGCTTGCATAACCCGCAGTTTTTCCCCTTTGAAATCAAGGTGTTTTGCACTGCTTTGAATTTTGTTCAATTTATTCACTCCTGAATGATCTCATTGTTGGTAGCAAAGGCCGTAATCTAGTGGGGGTGCACTTTGCGCACTCACGACTTTGCCTCGGGATTGCGCTGTCGCGCGTATTTCGAGGTTTCATAAATTGTTTCTTTTCCACAAGTTACGTCACAATTAGTAAGACGACAAAAAGAATCTCTACTACGCCAAAATCAGCCGCTAAGTAGAGAACAGTACTTTTGACTATCCATTTTCATTTCATTGTTCATTGTCGGGTTATACATGGAAGTAAAGGAAGGAAAGAGACACTTGCCGCTTCTCCGTGTCCTGGGGGAGGGTCCATCTGCCCGTATGAATCTGCCTTGTTGAATTTACTAACCTTTTCTTATTTAAGGAGAAATTATGTAAAATGACGAAGAGAAAGCCACAGGTTGGCTCGAGTCGATTTTCTTGTATTTACTGTTTTTTACTGTATGTGATTACTGTTTACTAACCATTGTTCTGTTTTGTATGTATGTATGTATGTATCTGTGGGGTTTGTGATGGGTAACTTCTGGGGAATTTCGGGCAAATGCGTTATACTTCTTGCGATACTTCTTCCTACCAGTTGCTTGCAAAGGGTATGACCAAATTCAACTTCTCTACTTATTTACCTCTCTCCTGTTTCTTGTCTATTTATCTACACAATTACTAATCATTTCTTTCTCGCTAATTTATCTACTTGTTAACCGATCACTTCTTTATTGTTTACTCATCTATCAATTTGACTTCTTTTGTTTGTAAAGTGTAACATAAATTGCTCAGCGTAAAGTTCTCTCCAAAGCGTAACCGAGCGAGTTTCCTTTTGTTGTTACGTTAATGACTTGTAAACGAAGCAAACGTTTCATAGAGGTTCAAGCACCGATTCACGCTGACTTGATCAGTGCATCACTGGAGTGACTTTTCTGTCATTTCATCATGACTCATTCACACTTGACTTTTATTCAGATCATTTGGGAAGGGATTTTTCAGCAATCAACCAGACTATACGCATGGGTTTCTTTGACGTGTTCTCCCCATGTGTGCCTGTCAGCAAATACGTCACTTTTCTTTTGCGATTAAATTGACAGTTTGACCTGTTTCATGATTTCTTGTTTTGTTTTGCTAATCTGATTTTGTGCTCATTTTATTGTTGTAAATTCCTGCATTGTCTAACTGATTTGTAATGCTTTCTCTTGTTTCATTTGTTTGTATTTTGTTGTTCTTCATTCATGTTGTGTCATTTTATCACTGTCAGTCTCTTGTTGTGAGATGTTTTGAGAAAAGAAACAAATTCATTCAAAACTTTGCTAATTGATTTTCAATAAAACATTCATCTTGCTTGCATTTCATTCGCGTTTAATTCAAGAATCAAACCTCATCCCCAACGACACATTCTCATTTCGAGTAAGAACTCAACACAACGTAGGTAAAATGTAAACGACGTGGGAAAGGGAAGAAACAACGACGATCACTGCCAACATCGAAAACGGGGTTACACTACAGAACTGGGGCCGTGACCAGGATATATTACAGAGTGGTGCCGTGACCAGGATACTACAGTACCCGCGATATTCCCAAGTAGATAATCGTTGGCGTGTATTTATTATAGTACGCAGTGATAAACAGTGTCGGTTTTAAAACGATCGTCTCAATTATAATCGAACCCGTACGCGAAATACGTAACAGTACCTAGATACCTGCATGAAGAAATTCAACCAATCATAAACCCAATTCCGGGCCTGTTACTAGGTGACCAGAGCCCACTAAAATTTTAAAGTGTGTTTAAATTCTACATAATTAGGAAGTTGCATGTTTTTTTTGGGGGTCGGCAATGGACAGAGCATCCAAAAATATAGCGTATCAAATTATAAAAATGAAAAGTGGGTCCCATTTTCATTGCTCAAAAAAATTATCAAATTCGGCGCCCAATTCTGCACATTCAAACGGACTAAATTATTGGCGCGCTTGGTGGTGCTGACGTTCTTTCCTATTGGTCGAAATCTCCTGGGGAAATCGTTGTTTTCACGAGTTAAGTTGGTTACACTGGTTGTCACAAACACATGTTCATCTGTGCACATGTTGTTTGTTTGGTTTTCTTGAGGGTTTTCTACAAAAATACGTACCATCAGTCACGTTCCTTTACAAATCGAAAAATGACGGATGTCGGATTTGTCCAAGGCCAGTCGGATAACCTACCAAGATTAAGTGCCATCAGTATGATCGCCTTCTTCTCAAAGAATCCCGACTTCATAAGTGCCGAAATAAAAAACGTGAAAGCTGACAAGTAAGTGTACAATAAACACAGACAGTAGCTAACAATGTTGACGCTAAAATAATTAATTGCAGATCTGGAAGAGAAGCTTATGGTGATAATGCAATAGGATATGTTCAGGTGAAAAGAGAAGGTAACCTGTGTATAGTGAGGGGAAAAATCACACCTGAACACAGTGTTCGTAAGAAACCTTACAACGTGGAATTGACATTCGACGAAAAGGAGGAACTAATGACTTCTGCTAAATGTGAAAATTGTGCTGCACATTTAGGTAAAAACTCACTCATTTTACCAGACTAGTCAAAATTTCATTTTCTATTTTCTAGGAGGATGCAAGCACACAGTAGCCTTTGTTGCATGGGTTCATAGAAAATCTACAACCCCACCATCTACATCGGTAGAATGCTATTGGAAAAAGTCGAAACTTTCTTCTGTTGGAACTTCCATAAAATTCATTAAAGTGAAGGACTTAGGAAACTCTGAGATTCCTGATCTCCCACCAGAGGATGGAGCATTTTTGGCATCTGTAGTTGACCACAGCTTAGAGTTGGGCAGCACAGACAATCAACTTCTGAAGTACTTCAGAGATCCAACTGATGTTATCAAACTTTCCATACATCATTTGCTGGATTCTTTTTTCAAATCAAGCACTACAAAAACAGCAGAGGCTTTTCTTGAATTTGCCAGTGAAAACATGTCTACTGGAGCTTGTCAGGAAGGAGCAAGAGCTACAATCGACCAAATTACTTCTCCATTGTGGTTCGAGCTTCGTTATGCAAGAATAACTGCTTCTAAAGCATATGACGCCGCCCACTGCAAAACAATGGACGGTAGCTTAGTCGAAAGCATACTTGGTGCCTCCAAAATCAAAGACACTGCTGCTATGAAAAGAGGTAGATTGTTAGAAGACCAAGTTAGAAAAGAAGTCGAACATAAAACTGGCCTGAAATTCAGAAATTGTGGAATTTTATTGAATAAGAATCACCCGGTAGTGGGAGCATCTCCAGATGGCGAGTGTGATTCTCACATCCTCGAAATTAAATGTCCGACATCTGAAAAAGCAGCGAAGAGGTACATCACAAGCAAACATGAAATAACTGCAAAATATTTGGCCCAAGTCCAGCTACAAATGCACTTCAATAATAAAAAAGCTGGATTATTTTGTGTTGCTAATCATGATTTTGAGAAGTCCAAAAATGTAACAATAATACCAATACAATATAATGAGACTTACTGTGGAACTTTAATACAAAAGTGTACACAGTTTTGGAGTGAAGCGGTATTTTCTTTATTGAAAACAAATTATGAATAGTAATGTGATCGTAGTTTTTTGTTAATTTTAAGACTAATTGAATAAAAAACTTAACGTAAACAATTTTTAAATTGAAATTTAATCATGGAGGGTTTTAATTTTCCAAATAATCATCAAATTTGACTTTTTATTAGGTAACTTTGTAAATTTATAATGCCACAACATATAATTAGAATATAATCCATAATTTGGATGAGATGATGGTCGACACGACAATGTGGTAACAAGATGTAAAATTCACGTAGTCTTCCTATCACCCGTTCCACATGAATTCTAAAGGCTGCGATTCTTTTTGACTCTTTTACTTCATCTTTAGTACTAGGTACGCCAGTCATTACTGATGGTGGTCTTACTAGCGTGCAATTTTTTTGGTGGAGTAAAGGGGCAATATTTTTAAACCCTCTGTCTGCCATGACGGCAACATTCGGGGCAAGCTTATGCAAAAAACCACTTTCTTCCACGATCATCACGTCTGATGCTCGCCCACCATACCCAGAGGAAATAAAATTGACCAACCCATCTGGAGTACATGAGATCAGGTACTTCACGGTATTACAGCTTTTGTATTGCGACCATGTTAATGACTGATGCAATGGATTGGTTGGTTTCTCAATTTCTATTTCAAAGCAGTCTATAATAGAAACTACTTTTCCATAGCGTGCTCTGAACGGAATGGGAAGATTTAATCTAATTTTGTCGTAATCAGGCCACAATATCAATTCCTGTAATAGTTTAGCAAGTGCAAATACAGTTTTCCTGAATATTCTGCTAACATTTGACTTCGAACCCAGAATTTCAATAGGTTAATTTATTCTTAGTTTCCTCAGTGTTACAAGCACATTGGAATATGGCACAGGTGCTTTGGTACTTAACATTTTGATTAAATGATAGCTGTCCATCGGTGAACCCAAAAATAATTTAGGATTTTTCTCAATCATTGATGAAGTGACTTTCAAAACTTCTTCACGCTGATGAGGTACTCCTTCCTCCAATATATCAGATCCACTAAAAAGTTCTTCTGGCCTATAATCGGATCCACTGATCAAAGATTGTGTTGAGGAAGACTCCGAGTCGTCTTCGGAAAAAAGCTTTCTTTTAACCTTTCCTTTGAAAAGGTGACGAATAGATTCTTTTTTAAAAGGAGATGTAGATGCATGTGCCGACGGCCTCATTGTCGGTGAGATAGCTGTGGTAACCAACACTGGTTTTGTATTGATGGCTTTGCTTCTGAAAGACGGTCTCAAGTTTACTTGACAAGATTTATCAGCTACTGTTGGCAAATACGTCTGCACACATTTTTCTGAAGTCAATTCTACTTTCGAAGTATGTTCTTCTACTTCCACTATTTCTACTTCTTGGGGTTCTTTGGTAACTGTGGCTGTTGCACTAGTTCGCCCAACATCATCTTTTTCCTTGGCTTCTACAGTTACAAGATCTGGTCGGTATCTTCGGCGCCAACTTGTTTGACATTGAAAGAAGCGAGGTATTACTCCAGATTTCAATTTGGGCCGAACATTCTCCACCACAGGATAATTTTCTGCATCCTCCTGCAGCTAAAAATCAAACCCTGATTCACTAACATTTTCCAAACTATCGACGTTTGAACAGAAAAATTTTGTCTGGGGAGAGTATGATTGGGCTTTTGCTTCCTCCATTAGCATAGCAACCCACCACGCACTCCTTATAGAAGTTTCCTTTGGGACCCAAAAGAAAATTTTATCTGGGGTCTTGATGGTGGTACTTTCGCAGAAGGGTACAATACAGTACTTGTAGGCCTTCTTTGACTTTCGCTTGTCTTTCGCTTTCGCAGTAGTCTCCATAGCAATCACACTTTGACTTAATTACTGTTCCTGACACTACACTACTTTTTCGAACACCTTTCTAGGCAAGAACATAGAGGCAAGAAGACCTTCTAGGTTATGTTTTGTGTCAATGTCAGTGGGCTTCAGTGCGGAGGGGGCAATGGAAGGGAAGACCAATCAAAGGATCCGTCGACCCCAATACGTCACACCAATAGAAATGCGTTTGCGGTCACGTGATTTTTTTGAAATTTTTCTGGATTTTCAAATTGATTATAATCAGAGAAAAAAAAATTTGTGTGATTTTACGTAGAGAGTGTACAATAGTATACTTAAAATTACAGAAAACAAATACTTCCAGTCATTTTTGAAAAACTTGCAACTTCCTAATTGCCACTATTGACCGGTCAAATTAATCAAACTCAAATCACAATAAACTGCTAGACAATTGAAGTAGATACACCTAGACGTTTCAGTGCAGTTCAAAGTGATACAGCTCCTCAACTCGCTTCTCATGCCGTACTCCATAGAGGTCTTCCAAATTTTCAGTTTATTTTGGAACATATTTCAAGGGTACAGGGCGTTGCGTAAGGTTCCGCAAAATCAAAACAGTTTGCACTTCTGTCAAATATATTCGTACTTCTTCAACTCCTCCAGGAACGCCATAAAACCAATATCGCGAAACATTTTTTTCCGCCCGTCTCTCTTATTCACATTGATTTAAAAAAAAAATGACCTTTTGGTTTTGCAATGCTAACTTTCTTTTTTCTGCGCCGATTTTGAAAATTCAAAGCTCGTGTTGAAGTTGGATCTCAAAGCAAACAGGCCCAAAGGTCAGAATTGACTCTAGACAAACGTTAGCCATGGGTTCAAAGACGATTCAACCTGAGACGCCTTCGAAATCCAGATCGGAAAGCGAAACTGATTGAAATCATCATGCTTCCGAACGAATCATTCATTCTGAATACGGCAAGTTCTTGCTTGTATGCGTCAAAGACGGAAGGTAGATGAGCATTATAACAACTAGGTACTGCAATAGCTTCTGAAGAAGAATCAGCCCGTTCGTCTGTTCAACCGAAAATGCTCGTAACCACCACTCCAAAAATCAGAAAAGGGGGTGACATATTATTACTACTGCCAGGTTTAGGTATCATCATGTCACCCATTTTCTGATTTTCGTAGTGCTGGTTACGAGCATTTTCAGGTAATCAAGGGGCTGATTCTCCCTTGAAACATGCGATTGTAATTATGCTCTTAACCGTCTTCTTTTGATTCATTCACAAACAAAAAATACTGCCAGTTATTTCACACATTTATGACATTAGCAGCAAGTTCCACAAAAGCATTATGAACAAATCAACCTCAGAATCAGGATGACTTTTATCTATTGTTTTTGTAATTTTGTTGAGTGAACAAGGAATCTGACTATTCCTATATTGTACCCAGTGTTTTTTTTTTCAATATCGCTACGAGCGGCTATTCTTGTGCACTCTGGAGAACATCCGGTCTTTTTAGACTATTCCCATTAGAACGCAGTGTACAAGTGCGAAGCTCTGGACATTTCCAGAATATACGCGATTGCTTAGCGAATGGAATTCACGTGGAGGCTTGAACATGCGATAATGACACATCTGTCTATTTTTGGCGGAGGTGCCGGCTTCACCGCACGTTGGTGATGCCCGATGAGTAGGATTTTTCGGGAATCGCATAGAAACCGTATGTGAATCCGAAGTGATCGGGAGCGATAGAAAACGAGTAGTTATTAGCGATATTCCCAAGTAAATAATTGTTAGTGTGTATTTATTCTAGTACGCTGTAATAAACAGTGTATTTTTTGAGACGATCGTCTCAAATATGAACGAACCTAAACGCGAAATACGCAACAATATCATTGAATTTGTTGTTTTTTTTTGACAACAACTTCTTACTTATTTTTTTTTTAGTGGCTCAAGTCGTCCATATACAGATACTTGCTCATCTTTGAATTTCCACTGAAATAAATAGAGTGACTGAAGTGATCCACTTTGACTCCTGATTTTAACCGCCCATGCATATTTAAAAAAACGGGCTTTTGTTGAAGTTGAAGAATTGTGTCATTTGAGATGGCTGGTGTTCCAATGACTACCCATGAAATGATACTTAGAACGAACTTCTCCAATAACTTTGAAGAAAGTTACAAGGCTTCTAAGTTTTGAAGTGGACGAAAGTAACCCAAGTTTACGGTAGGTACCTATTTTGGCTACCCGTTACAGGGACTGGTCATGCACCATCGACATCATGCATGATGTACATAATGCCATAAGAATGAGTGACAAAAAGGTACGTTTTCAACCTTGCATAGGTTTTAAAAAAAAATCTGATTCAATTTTTAGAAAACTCGCATCAATATTCCCGAAGGGTTTTTCAAAAGATCTCAGCATCAGAATCGACCAAAAACCAACATTCAGAACGATTATTCAAAATGTAGGATTGCATCAAACGTGGTTCAGAATTCATCGGTTCCGGAACCTGATTTGGGATGATAATTGATAATTGACTGAAGAATGAAGATCAACTTGCCTTTGAGGCGAGTCCTTTGACGAAGTCTAGAACTGGTAATAGAAAGACCAAATTGCAACGTTTTTGTACGAAAATTGCCCTTGTCCCTTGTTCACCTTATAGAATATCATTTGGAATATTTATTAAAATCACAGTGAGCAGAGTTATTGTACAACGCTGGATTCCTCTGATACCCGTGAATTTGGTTACGAGCATTTTAAAACGAGCAAAAAAGCCGATTCTGTCATGCCACGGGACATGCAGTTATAACTGGGTCTCTTCGTAAACAGATCTTGTCTCATTCAAGATCGAAACATGGGAAAATGTTCGCTCCGTGCTTCGTTCAATAACAACATTGATTCTCAGTATATCCTCATCTGAAATCAGATTCCGGGACCGATGGAACTTTGAACTAGGTATACTGTTTGTTTTCAGCCGGTTTAGATTCTGAGGTCTTCTCAACTGACATTTCAGCTTCAAGTTGACCCTTGGATTCTGCAAATCGGTCAATAACGAAAAGTTTGTCAACGATTCAAAACTAAAAAAATTGTTCTTTTATCACCCTGGATTCCAAAGAGATCGGCGGAGATGTGGAACACCGTTCGGATATAACGATGGAAGCTTCACCAAAATCAAATGAAGAAAAAAACATTTCTTCTCAAGTTACGCATGCAAGGTTGAAAACTTGCCCTCTGACGCTTAGTTATTCCCATGGCATCCTGAATAATTCTCTTGTCCATGCATGATGTCGATGATTATTGGGTGGCACATATCATGCCACCATCTTTTTTATTTTGAGGTCGGTAATTTTCTGCCGAAATCTTCACATTTGAGATTTGGCGAAATTTTGAGTAATCTTTATTCAATGTCGGATAGTAGGTATATTTCAGTTGATCTCGAGGTTGATCTTCAAATAAACTACTCAACAACAATTGAAGTGGCCCACCCAAAATTTTAAATGAAGTTCAAAGTGCCCTAGCTCCCGAAAAAATAGGACTATTCCCAAACATTTTCTATTCTCACATACCTGCGCTCTTTGTCTATCAAAGGATGGATACAAAATCAAGTTCAAATCTTCCGTGTTGGTTATACAGGGCATCGCGTAAAACCCTGCTAAAACTAAAAAGTTTGAGTAACTCTGGTCCAGGAAGGTTGGTATAGACAATACAAATAGAGAAGACCATATGTTATCACCACCGTCGTCACGGATATTGGGGCATCAAAAATCAGCCAACCTTTTTTTGAATGATGGACTCACCTGGTTCTTACGCAACCGTAAAAATCCGTGACGACATGTGTCTTTTCTATTTGTATTGTCTATACACCCATATCTCGAAACGGTTTTTCAATTTTCCAATTATCTTTCCTCACTACATCTACAGGGCGATTAAAAAAAACAACTTTTTGCTTTTTTACTCATAGCTTTTTTCCTTATTGACCGGTTTTTATAATCTGTAGATCATGTTAAAGCTGAAGCTTCAGGAAACAAGAATATGTCTTCGAAATTGATGCAAAAGAAAACTTGGAATTAAGACTCTGCATCAAAAATGACGCAGATCTGAATAACCCTTGAAATCAAATCTGGAGATGGAACTCGTCCGAAATCAATTTGCTTTGAAGTCAACCATTCAGAATGATCATTTTAAGATATAGGTACCTCTTCCTGTATAAAAGAAGATTTCTTGAAGAGGGAATTAAATCATGGCTGCATGTTTTCAGGAGAAAATCGGTGTCTCTCTTACCTGAAAACTAATGTTTACCTACGTTACGAATATCAAGCTGGTAATTATCATTGAACTGGGGAAAATCCAACAATGTTTCTAAATTCAATTAGGTACCAGCTTTGTTGTTCGTAACGTAGGTTTATTAGTTTTCAGGTAAGAGGGATACTGATTTTCTTCTGAAAACATGCAGCCATAATTTTCTTCTTTCGTCAAGAAATCTTCTTATACAAAGGAAGAGGTTTATCTTAAAATAATCATTTTGAATGCTTAACTTTAAAACAAATTGGTTTCGAACGAGCTCAACCTCCAGATCTGATTTTGGGGGCTATTCAGATCTGTGTCATTTTTCTTCTGTATCATTTTCGACGACATATTCTTGTTCCCTGAAGCTTCAGTTTAAACATGAGCTACAGATTATAACAAGTGAGTATGCCTTCACATGCGTGAGTCTCAGTAGCGCATTTTCTTAAAGAGGCATATTATGAATGTAAAGTTGGGTTGAAGGAGAAACATCATTTAAATTTTGATTCTGATTCTTGTCCATTTGGATTCAGTAATGAAGGATTTTCTCTTGGGGTAGATTTTTGGACACAAACAAGAAAAAATTCTAGGTATTTGCCGACGTTTCGATTTAATTGAAATCTGGTCATGTTCAAGGTCATGAGCCTTGAAAAAGATTTTAATTAAATCGAAACGTCGGCAAATACCTAGAATTTTTTCTTGTTTGTGTCCAAAAATCTACCCCAAGAGAAAATCCTTCATTACAGAAACATCATTCTTTCCCATTTTTAGTCGGCTATCCATATAGCGAAAAAATTAGATGGCTATGTCTTCGGGTTTATGTTTTTCATTTTAAAGTGATTGGTGACGGTTTTTAGCAATTTTTTCATGCCGGCGGCGCATATTGAAGATGGAATGTTTCTGGGCTCACGTCTATAAGTGGTAACTATGTATTATTCATAAAATGAGAACACCAGAGCATTAGGTCTAGGAGAAATTGCAATATCATGTTATTTCAAGTTTATCGGGGGCGGTTTTCTCTATGCTGGCGGCGCAATATAGACATCCAATATAGCCTAGGCCTCCTTTGGAAGTGGCAGCTATGTAACAGCAAAAAAATTAGAATGCTAGGCCGTCTAGTTTGGGAAAAGTTCGAGGAACGGACGGACAGCATGACGGACGGACGGACAAAGCAGTTGCAATAGCGATTTTCATCAAAATGGAAAATGCGCTAAAAATCGGTCAACAAGGAAAAAAGCTATGACCAAAAGACCCAGAAGTTGTTTTTCTCGAATCACCCTGTATAGTGAAGAAAGATAATCGGAAAATTGAAAATCCGTTTCGAGATATGGGATATGGGTGTACCATCCTCCTTGGACCAGTTAAAAATATCCAAAAACATGTTTTTGAATTGGGAGTTGCTCAGACTTTTCTGGGTCTGGTTAGTTTTTGAAGGGTCTTACGCGACGCCCTGTATAACCAACAAGGGAGATTTGAACCTAATTCTGTATCCGTGCTCTGATAGACAAGGAGCGCAGGTATTTGGGGAAAAAAGAAAATTGGAATTAGTCCCATTTTGTCGGGAGCTAGGACACTTATTTGAACTTCATTGAAAATTTTGGGTGGGCCACTTCAATTGTTGAGTACCTAGTTTAGTTCAAAGTTCTTTTATTTCGGTCCCAAATTTTCCAGAAATTCTTTTCGACCTCATGATTCACAAAAATCCAGTTTTCTTCAATAATGCATGTGAAATATTCCAACTGGTTTCTAAGATAATTTAGAACAAAACACGACAGTTCTCATTTGCACAGAAAATTTTTCATTACTTATTACTTATAGTCAACATTTTTGAATGAAAATGAATTTTGCGAATAATGAATCATTTCGTTTCAAAAAAAAGTTCGAGCACACCCAGTGGTTGATAATTTTCACTGATTATTATATCACAAACATATTCGAATAATGAAAATAGGAGGCATACAAATTTCACCCTTTGACCCCCGCCAATGTCTTCAAAAATGAAGTTCACTAATTTTTTTCCAATATATTTTCGTGTTCTTGAGTGGGTTCTATTTATCTATTCTATGTACCTACCTATATCACTCTGAACTTGGAATGCAATACTTTCAAGACAACCTGTATAAGAGAACCAGTTAATTAGATACCTACCTACTGTTTCATAAGAATTTGGTGAAAGTAGGTTCACGATGGAAGTGTGAGGGTGGAGTTGGATTGGTGGAATAGAGCGTTGCGGAATCAATTCCAGCGAACCTATTCCTCAACGAAAATAATTCACCATTCAGGTCTCTATCGAAAGCTACAGGAAGGTATTATGAATTTATCGAGGAATTTACCGAGGAATTCACTGATCATAAAAACATTTTCTAAATTCAAAAAAAACTTATTTCTATTTTCAATTTTGAAAATGTTTTTATGATCAATCTACATCACCTCCCTGTACACTCATCTTTCGAAAGAAACCTGAATGGTGAATCTCTGTAGAGAAATAAGGCCGCTGAAATTGATTCCGCAACGCCTTATTTCACCAATCCCCTCCATCCTCAACAGTCTCAACACCTTCATCCACGCCACCCGACCCTACTTCTTGTGCCGTAATAATTTTTGAAGCTCCGTCCCCGAATAAGTCGATACCCGGCCCTGGATAATCCAGTACAAGCAATATCCCAAGATTGAGTCATTACGACAAGTTGTTACAACCTCTCAAACTCAATATTTTATTTAAGCTCCTGCCATAACAATCAACCGGGTTAATACACACTAAATTGAATTGTCATTTAATAAACTACCATGCATTAAAATATAGTGTTTGTGCCGCCGCACGGCCCATATATCATTTTATTACCATTACCGAATTAAGCATGCAGCAATTTATTTAATACGCCTCGTCGTAAAATTTTCGTTCGCGACCTTACAATCAAATTTTCCAATTAATTCCTCGATCAAATCAAGTTTTTCGATCGAATCGTGGCACTAAAAAAATCAAGTTACGATTGGATAAAAAGGGCGAGTTGTAAAATGGCGAGCAATCCGGCTGATGCCGAAATCCGGCTTATTTCGTATAACACACCTCTATGCTCCGCTACCTACACTTATATCGCAGGATTGCTGCAGGATTTTCGCGTCCTGAAATGCGAGTGGCGCCACCTGGCGGAGGAGTTGCGCAAGCTGAAGTTGGCGAACTCACAAGGCGCATGTTTGGAAAGTTCAAGCCGGTTTCCTGCCACAGCTCGGAGAGTTGCAGGTTTGCGGTTCGTCCTTCCGCCACTAGGTGGCGCCGGGGGTCTCCAGGATAACTCCAGTTTATTTTATTCTCGGTCAAAGCGCGCGCTCAAATAAATTACGAATGCAGTTTTACGAGTTTAGGACAACGTGCAAATGTGGATTTATTTACCGCTTCGCACCATGCACATATCTCTAAAAAATGTCTCTGTACTTGGTATTCACCATTAAATAAGAATAAAGCTGTTTTTATTCTGAATTCTAGTCCGGAATCTGGTAGGTTTTCGTGTGAAACACTGCACCCGATGATCCGAAAGAGTTGTCGGTGACGACTTTGAACTGTGTTCCTCCGTTGAACGGACGGAATTTCTCGACTGCCCACTCAGCATAGCACGTCATGTTTCATATAAATGAGATGATCTCAATCATGTCACAAAATAAGATCACAACGAACGTTACTTCCACATCTATGTGATGTTCATCCGCGATGTTATACGATGTGATGTCTGAGAGATGTTTCGAAATGAACTTGAATTGAACATCACCAGTGATGTAAAATACCCGGGTTTTTATATTTAAGGGTAAATACCCGGTATTTACCCAAAATCGGGTCTCTAATAGGGTATCTATGTTCATTGATTGTTATTAACAATTGGAGAAATAATAGCAAACAATTATGATTTTTTGCTCACAGCAGCAAAATAATAATAAGTTATTTGGAGGTTAGGTTTATAAAGCCTTGGAACTTGGAAAAAGAAATCATTTAACCTTAAACCGTCAACACTGTCGAACGAGCTGTCAACAGTGACAACTTTTCTGTCAAACTGGGTAGGGTGGGTAAATATCGCTCGGGAAAATACCTGGTGACTACCCGATTCATATTTACCTACCTACCCGGTAAATACCCGACTCACATCGGGTCGGGTCGTACCCGAACATCACACATGAGACATCTACCGGACATAACACTGTTACTGCTTTCAACTTGCCGAAGTGTAACATCTCACTGACGTCAATGAGACGAGTCACTGAGAGATTTTTCAAATTTTTCGGGCTGTCATCGTTAAACTCTGTGTGTCGGAAAATATTTATTGAATAGTTTTGCCCCCTATTTCATGTGTGTGATGCCAGAACAGTAGGCAGAACAGCCTTCATGTCTTCATGCTTAGTTTGAGGCCCTGCGGGCTCTCTTATGTCTTCATGTGTCATTTAGAACCATTTTTGTGTCTTCTTGTGCTTGTGGCTTTCGGAATTAGTGTGCATCTTTTGTGTCTCCTTGTGTTCTTCGAAAGCCTACTGGGCCTTCTTGCAATTTGTCGTGGCTTTCGCACCTTTGGTGAGCCCTTGTGCATGCTCTTGTGTTATTCGGAATCCCAAAATGTGCCCCTTTTTGTCTTATATTGTGCTTTTGAATACTTTGATGACTCCCGTTCATGTTTTATTGTAACGTCCAGGACCCCAACAGAGCCCCTTGTGTCTTTCTGTAACTTTTCGAGCCCCAGCGAGGCTCTTCGGGCTCGGTGTATTTTTTGAAGTCCTCATAAAATGTCCCGAGAAATATCCCTGAACGTCAAGCACGCTGTTTAAATAAAGGTACTGTATTGGACAAGTTGGTAGCTTAGACGAATCGGCAGCAGTGTCTTTAATAGTGCGGCGGTTAGTCAAACCTACCTTGCATTTTATTCTAAAGTATTCAGACTTGGCACAGTTGCAGTACATACCTCCAGCTTTCTCTCAACAAGTGGAAACAAGGTTGCAACTCCGGAAGAGCAGCGGGTTGCCTACCTAACAGGGGTAGATTTCAAAACCTCAACAAATCGTCCGTTTTGGTGACTTCAATGAACGAGGATCGGTCCCCCACTTGGCTTTTACTAGTTTAGGGCATATGTCAACCTTGGCGATGGGTCGTGGAAGCAGCTTGTCTACCTTCCAGGGGCACAAACAAATAATACCGGAATAATAGTGTTTCCATCACTATTTTCAATAACTCAGTTATTTTTCATGATATTCGGAGGAAATTCGGTAGAACCATGGAGAGTAGAGTCAGGGAGAGAATGACGTGTGCTGCAACCGTCCTTGCCTGCTATATTCAAAAATACGACAGTCAACTGTTTTCCTCCTTATGGCCGCCATCTTGAATCCACCCATTATTGAATAACTGGAAAATCAATTGGCAATACTAATCATAATCTTAAGAAATAATACAGATGCAAAAATTATTATACCCAGTGAGAAACTTCTTTTTGATTGATGAATGTGAATCAAATGAAACTGTGAATTTCCATGAAATGTGAATTCCATGAAACCCATGTGAATTTCATGTGAATTTCCATGAAACTGACCACTAATTTCAGGATTTCTCAGAAAACGGCTAAAGATAAGATAAGATAAGATGAGATAAGTTTTATTCATGTTTACGACATATTACATGCTTACATAAGTCAATTACCTGATATGGAGACGCGGTTCATTTTATCCTTACAAACATCAGATTGTGAATTTATGTTGTGACTTTCATGACTCCAACTTTTTTAGTTCAGGGGTTGGGATTTTTGAATTATTGAACACCCTGTACACAACGTCTGCAAGGAGACTCATTGTGACATCATCTCTTAAAAGTTGCTCAGGGGCCTAATAAACATTTTGTGGCAAGTCTCATCGCTTGATCATTCTTTGCAAGGTTGTAGCCCCATAACGTCCGGACTAACTGTGATTCCGCTGATTTGTTTGTGCCCCTGAAAGATAGGCAACTCGCTGTCACAACTCATCGTCAAGGTCGATATATGCCCGTAACTAGTAAATGTCAAGTAGAGGACCAATCCCGGCCCATGAAAGTCACTGAAACGAACGATTTGTTGAGGTTTTGAAATCTACCCCTGTTAGGTAGACAACTCGCTATACTACTGCTCTCCCAGGTTTGCAACCTTGTTTCCACTTTTTAAAATTAAGCTGGGAGTATGTACTACAACTCTGCCAAGTTTGAATGCTCTAGAATAAAATGCAAGGTAGGTCTCAAAATCATCCACTAGCCGCCGCACTATAACAATCACCCGTGGGGATCCAGGTTCGAATCCTGCGGAGGACGCCAATAGAAGAACAACTTCTTTTAGGGAGAAAACGTGCTATAAAGATTGTAAAAATTAGTAAAAATAGGTGCGGAACCTCCTATGACATGGAACTATGTTGAAAAGTGGTGAAAAATTAATTTTCACTCGAAAATACACATCCAAAATGCGACGTAATAATATGTACTTACGTCAAAAAGTGATATCTACGAGATGTGGAATAGCGATGTAGATAGTATGTCACATTTGGACATCTTCGCGATATTTCATGTTCTAATTATCCTTCGATGGCCCCGTCCCCAAGATCACACATGTAGTTTATGTTTCGGCGCTCGTTTTGGCGTAATGTTTCAAGAAATATGAAATAACTGTTTCATAACCATGTCCTCCTCATGCCACCTCTTATATAATAGCCCACTCACTCGTCATTATGTTTCTTACGCTCGGACGGTGCTGATGTTTTTCGGGCGTGCTTAAATCGACAAAAGTGCAATGCCGAATTCAAGAAAAAGGAAAATCGTTGAAGTCAAAGACAACGTGAAAATTGAATGAGAAGGCTCATTCAAAGAATGCTGGAAGATTTTTCCACAAGTAAGTAATAATACTTTCTATCATGTTTCATACATGTATCATGTTTAACAGTGTTTCGACCACGCCAAAAAACACCAGGTGTCAGCCCAAAAAGAAAACTACCAAAACATCCAGATAAGAGTGAAATCTGACTAGGATTCGGTAGAAAATTGCGAACCACTTCATATCAGTGTAGTAGCTTGATTAAAAATGTAGGCACACGCAAAATTGCGAACCACTTCTGATCAGTATAATAACTTGATTAAGAATATAGGCAGACGCGGAATAAAGCGGAATAGTTCAATAATGACTGAAGACGTGAGTAATATCCGTCCATAGTCACCGCAAAATGTGGAAAGGAATCGACGTCTGCCAAATGTTCTCCACACTAGGTCCGTTCCTACACGGACAGTTGCAAAGAAATAATTTTTGTGCAACAGGAGACAGCGACTGGGAAAATTCCGCAAAAACAATGAGTGAATCCGGCTCTGGAAACTTCCGTTTGGGTTCAGCTGAAAGCCAAAATCTCCCAGCCGGAAACTAACCTGCACAGGACAATAATATGCCGGTACATTATCTGGGAAATTTCCTGAGGTCACATCCACAAAAAAAAAGAATAGGAGGTAGCTGCAGACTTGGCTGCAGGTTGGGAGCCTTACGTTTCTTTGGAATTGAACGAAAATGCTGGGAAAAAACTTATGGAAAAATACAACACTCTTAGTAATTGCAAGTACCTGAATTTACGCGTGCTTACTTCACCCAGAAATCCATTCTCCAGTATTCATCAAGTGAAGACGACATAAAGATCAAATTTTAGCAGAATTTGCAAGACACCATAAGAAAGGGCATTATCCATGCCCTTCAGTTGCAATGCTATTACAAAAATTCTAGGTCAAAAGACCATGGCAACGTAAGCTATGCTATGAACTATCAGAGACTCGGAGAGCTGTTGACTGACATGTTCTACCCGATATTAACAAAGGAAAAACAGCCATACTTAGAAATTGAACGACTCCATACAAAAATTGCGATGCAGAAGCAAACAGACAAAATTGCCTGTCTGGTTCTAATTTCGCCGAAAAATACAAGTCGCTGAAATATAGAAATGACATACAGAGAACAAAGTGGCACCTAGTTAGCAACAAGCATCAACATCAAACTACAATCATACTTGTATCGTCTTATGTGCCTTGAAGAAAAATTGGAAAAAAAAGGAGGGGAGGAACACAGGTGGTACAACGAGTACAAACGAAGATTATCGACACCGAAGAGGGACACGTTACCAAGAAAGAATAGGAGGGACAGCAAACACTACTGCAAGATGGAGTAGAGGTGAACTACGCCGCAGGAGTAAAGCCTTTCACTGAAAATTGGGAATTAATCACTCAAAATAGACGTGTGTTGAATTTGATTGAAGGAGAAGCATGTTTTGTTTGCCCTTACAAAAAACTATCGCAACCAGAAAGAATCTCCAAAATCAAACTGTTCCCTAGAATTTGAGAAAAGTACAACCTTTTAAATCTGAGGCAATTGCAAAAAAGTGGACGTCAAGAAGAAAAATTCAGATCGTCATACTTTGTGAAAAAAAAAATCAAATTGCAAAAATTGTGATTTATTGTGATAATCAAAAATGGGACTCTTACCTGACACGTCAACATTTCAAATTTCAAGATTTTCATAGAAGTTACTTGTGTGAAAAACCTGCCATTCGAAAACTTTTGAAGGAGAATATATAAACCCAAACGATGCCTACTTTTTATGGCCAATAAACGAAAAGATCGTGAATTACCTGAGATGTTTGTATCAAAATAGCTTCATGGGTTCATGTTCATACGTTTCCCAAATAGCTAATCAACAGTCCTGTTGCCTGTTGCTCTTGTCTGTAGGTTTTTACAAAATTATTAAAACCTGTGATGGACCCCTTAAGTGCGGCTGGACTAACTGCGGTCATATGTGAACGATCTTGAACAAAGATAGTTCAAGTGTCAAATCGTGGAGAATTGAATGTACTTTCATACGTCCATGAACATTTCAATCTCGTATGGACCTAAAATTTAGTTATTGTCAAAAACTTCTCTTCAGATATCATTTTTTCAACATGGCGGTACGCACTGCAAAGATATCAATCGGAAAAGTGCAAATTTAGAAATGGCACATCAAAATCTACAAATAAGGCAATTTTCATGGAAATAAAAAAATTAAAAAATCTTTTTTTTCTCAAATTATTTTTAATTTTTTTTTCAACATTCCTCAATGTCTTTTTCATGAAAGGTAACAGATAACAAGAAGAATTTACTTTTCTACAAAATGAGACACCTTGTGTTAAAATCGGTTGAGAAATAAAAATGTTACAGCAATTTTCTTATGACCGTACCAAATTCATTTTGGCGCCTTCACCAAATTTGCCTGCGGCAGATGTCAATGCTTCATCATTTTTTTAAAAAGTATTTGATGTCCCAGAAACCGATCGAGACATAGCTCCATATATTTTAACGAAGCTGGACATCACCAGGCTATTTGATACCTTTTGCCCCTAGATAAAATCCGCCATTTTGAAAAAGGGGCGCTATTCAAATCCTAAGGGACGAAAATAAAAGCACTGCGGGTCAAATCGTTCATTCAAGTCTTAGTTACGATCCTGCGAAAGGGTTTGCCTTTATCATAATTTGCAACTTCTTTTTTCCTACCACGTCCACCATAGGAACTGCCTATCACAATAGGTACTTATATATTCTCATGATTCAGAAATTAGAACCCTGAACTACATTTGTATTTATTATTGCATAATATATTATTGCTGATATGTGCTAACTCAAGACTCTATACGCTTGAGCTTCTGTTGAATTACCTCAGGGATTGGAGCTAGTTTTGTCATGAGAATTCTCAACTTTCTTGATAAGGTATTGATTAAAATGAATTTTTCGAAATGTGAAATGAGAAATTGTTGTTGCAATACATCTAGAGACCTTACATTAAATGGCATCGTGCAATGTTTTAAGAAACCACAGTGATGCAGGAGGCAGATTGCGTCCTAAACTTTAAACATCTACATGTGTGATCTTGAGGACGGGGCCATCGAAGTATAATTAGAGGTTAAACGACTAACCTGTAAGAAAGTTCAATCCTCAATTATACGAGACGGCCCCGTCCGAAGAAATCACACCCGCCCGCTCCTCAACAACCCCGAAAAGGACGCGATCTGATGAGGGACAAAACATAATGACGAGTGAGTGGGCTGATATATGAGAGGTGGCATGAGAAGGACATGGTTATAAAACAGTTATTCCATATTTCTTGAAACATTACGCCAGAACGAGCGCCGAAACATAAACTACACGTGTGATCTCTTCGGACGGGGCCATCTCGTATAATTTAGGATTGAACACCCTTACAGGTAAGTCGTTTAACCTCCAATTCTTCCTTACAGTCCAGCTAACACAATAATCGGATATCATGACGACGTCACCGATCACACACCCGTTGATTTCAACATCAGCCAGTATTCATTGCTGAAGTGAAAAAGTTCTAGCAACGACTAGTGTTGAAATCAACAAGTGTGTGATCGGTGATGTCACGAATTCCGATTATTGTGTTTGCTGGACTGCAGGGCAGAATATCTGGCTTACTGGGCCAGGTACAGACATCAGCGACACATAAATGGAAAGCCCAGAGAAAGAGTTTTTTTTTTATCCGAAGTATTTTGTTTTGTCGTCATGAATTTTTGAATAAATAAGTAAAAATCCATTGTTCTTGAAGTGGTGTTGTATAAAGTAGAAGGTATATATTGAAATAATCTTGAAACTACACCACAATTTTTCTATTTTTCTTTTACCAACCGGTTTCGCCTTTCGGCATCGTCAGGGTTCTGTAATTAGTTGTATGAAATAAATTGATATAAAATTTGATAAAAGCTTACTGTATAATATTTAAAATATTTTCTTTTTTGGAGAAATTTGTAAAAGTTTTGACATTCGTCAAAAATTAATTTAACCCATTAAAGCCTAACGAGCCCATATGGAGCCACCATTTCTTGATAGAAGTTATGACTGATATTTTGGTAAAAACCTTTATTTTTCAAAAAAGTGTACCTGCACCGTTTAGAATGGATAATGATGATATACACTCGCAAAAAAAAACACCTTGATCGATGTTACTTTTTCCTTGCTAGCGCTCTAAAAATACGTGATGAATTTTTCGCCGGGAAACGATGAACTTCACTTTGATATAAATATTATTATTGATGTTATTCATGTCACAGTTGTTCTATAAATAAATTTTTGCATTCTTATATTATCATTCAAGCCTATGAAATGTTTTGTGGATGCAAAGTGCTTTTCATGTTTTTGTTTTTTGACCGTAAACATAGCTGAGCCCATATGGAGCCACTAGGCTGTTATCGGTATAACTTGTGTTGCCGAGTTCTGAACATAATAAATTATAATTTAGTGGAATAACTCTTCAGGAAGCCACTGATCGTGCGTACGACGATGATGATCATAATAGAGAAGTGTTGGATGTATTCATAGAGCCTCCAGAAAGTCATGTTTTGACGGACGAGGATTTAGCAGATAAGGAAGGACCTGGACTTGTTGATAATTTGAGCGGGAAACAGCTTGCTGCAAATGCCGAAATTGTTCTGACGGATCGGATAATGGGCGTATAGGAGGTACTCAAGATATAACTGAGGTACTGAGGAAGATCAGTTACCTGCAGAAGTCACTAAAGAGCCTGAAAATATTAGAAGACAATCAGTAGTGATTATCAAATCCCGAAATTATTCATTTTTGGATTCAGCAGATTTGGAGCTTCCAGCTGTACATTTTCCAAGCCCAGATTACTCACAATACAAAAACTTGACCTGCGTAGAAATATTATTATTTTCAATCATTTTGTTTCAAATGATTCATTTGAAAAAATAAAAAATGAAACGGCAAGTTACGCACAATTCAAAAATTTTCCAGATCCGCCAGTAACCGTTCAAGAACTAAAGACTTTCTTTGCCATACTGATTCTAAATGGATATAACATTTTGCCGCCCAAAAGAAATTATTGAGAGAACGCAAAAGATAGGAAGAACGAGCCAGTACCTAGTGCCATGAGAAGAGACCGGTTTTCCCAAATTTTTCGCTTTATACATTTTGCCAATAACTACCTTGTAGATGAACGCGCTAAGATGTAGAAACTGCGACCGATAGCAGACATGTTGAAAGAAAAGTTCTTCGAACATTTTGTGCCAGACAAAATCTTTCATATGATGAGTGTATAATAAGACCTTTTGGTCGTCGCGAGTGCAAACAATTTATACGTGGCAAGCCAGTACGGTTTGGTTCCAAAGTCTGGAGCCTGGATACACCCACTGATATCTAATAAACTTTGAGGTATATCAGGAAAAGAATCCAAAGGCAAACATCAGATATGAAGATTTTATCAAAATTTATTATGAGAATATGGATTTTAAATATTTGTTATACCATTTTTTCACAAAATGATATGTATTACCTAATATATTTCACAATTTTGATACATTTTCATCTATTCTTTGCATGGATCACGCATCATTGTGAAACTACCCGGGTAGCGCCTAGTGGCTCCATATGGAGCCATGTCATTTGGACAGTTTTTTTTGATAAAAAACATGGGAAATACTCATTTTCCTTGTATATGTAATAGTATCGACATGTTTTGGTGAAAAAAACCCAATTCCATTAAAATTTTTATTCTCGGTCTTAATGGGTTAATTGACATGAGTAATAATCAATTTAATTGACATGAAAAACAGTTGGTTCAAGATAACATGATAACAGTTTATTATAAATTAAATTTTGAGAATAGAAGATTTGAAAAACGTTGATTATTATTGATTAAGGTATCAAAAGAAAGCTAAAAGGTCAGGCTTCCCCCCAACAATTTTTTTTTGGGTTTCCATGATATTTTTTGAGAGAATCGCGCTGGGTTGTTTTAGCTGGGACACCGTGTATATAAGTGGTTGTCAACAATTCCGTGAGTGATGGTGTCGCATGAGTAGAAAAGCCGCCGAGCCGCATTGGATCGTTTCTCCAGGTAAAGAGAGCTGCTTGCGCTACGGAATGGCGACCACGGTTAGTGCGTCTTTCTCAGGGGCCCACCGGACTTTCCACCGTCTCACAGCCCAAGGCTGGTCTACTAGGACCACGTGCCGATGCCACGGGAATCCGTCGGAGGAGCTAAGCAGCTTGGTGGAGCATTTGAAGCGGAGACGCCAGGACCTTCGGCATCACACGTCGGCCACAGGGAAGTCATTTTCTATTCATTCTACTCACTGGAGATCTGAGAGCAGAGCTAGGGCAGAGATTGTCCACTTTGCGGTGGCCTTATGCCCCGTCTTGAGCTAAGAAGGCTGTCTACTCTCTCCAGACTGGTTTGTAGGAGGCCTTACGCCAGTATTGTTTGCGTTTTGAATCAGAAAGCTCCCCTTCCGTATCATGAACCTTGCCCAGAGAGTGAACTCACTCAAGTCTGCATGGGTCAAAACGTTTGAGTTTGATCTCGCAATAATTCAATGAAAAAACAATTGGACACGTGTCTTGAAAAGCTATTTCAAGCTGAAAATGATACATGAAGCCTTTGAGTTCAAACTTGTTACGAAGGCAGTGGGGATACAATTTGATGCCGAAGGCGGAGCCCGAGGCTTTGAAAGATTAAGTTACCGAAAAGGCTTGGCTAGTTGTTTGGAAACGGATGCAGTACAGAGTGTTGTTCTCGATTGGCACATAAAGAAAACAGAATGGAAATCGAATATTTCAGCCCATTCTATGTAGTTTACCTACTTCCCTTCGGCTAATCACGCTTTGTTATTGCCGCTCGTAGGTACTCATTCAATCAAAGCCCATCACTAGAATTTCGTCCTGGCTTCCTCCAGATACAGACGCAGGACAATAAGAACCCACTTGACTATACACAATAAGCGGATGCAGAGGGTAGTCTTGTTGTAGTCATGATATGCTTTACTCGCTCTTCTCGGCGCTATTATTGCTGTACTTAGTACTTATACTAGCTATGGCGCCTTGCAGAATTCATCGGAGCGCGGAAGATTTCATCGTTAAATTTATTTCAGTATGCCGGTGTAATGAATTTAATTTGCTCCACTTATTTAAGCCCTATAAATTATCTGAGTACTTAGTAGCGAACCGAGAGCGAAGAGTTTTCCAACAGCAGAGAGCAGAGAAAATCGATACCGGGTGCATCAGTGTATGTGCAGGAGAGCGAAAAAGGGTAAAACTTGATAGATGGTACTCAATAACGATCGCTGCATGCTGCAGTTTTGCAATCGTCGCTATATTTCAAGTATGAAGTTTAAGTTTTTGAGTGAGTTCCAAGCAGCTATGGCCAAAGTTCGTGAAGGAAAATAATTTCAAACTGATAATTGGCGGAAGAAAATAAAAACAGTAAATTGGATTTCGAGCCGGAATTAAAATTCTTGCTTGCTCCACGTTTATTGCTGATGGCGTGGTGTTGAATTACGTTGGAACGTTTTAAAATTAACAAATTTATAATCTGTGGTATTGCGAGTACACGCTAATCTTCTTGGCTTTCAATCTGCAAGCGATTGCTTTTCTAATCTAGGTACCTAGGTGAAGCAACAAGGTTTCACTAACTTGAGAAAACAGTTTTGAAGATTCAAGCTTCATCTGCTTTTAGACAAGGAACAAGAGAAGAAAGGGAAGAAGAAATATAAGAAACTAGGCCACCAATGCATCGAGTTTCATGACCACGCGATCAAAAGACTTACGCCTTCGCCCACTGAAGCCACCATCACTTCGAGACGTCTCTTTTCAACAACGACAGTCTCAAGTTGTTCAATAATTCAAAGCGGGACCAATTGAGATTAAACTTTATTTCTTCCCCGGCGGCTATTGTTCCCAGGTATACCTACACGCCGCCACCTCCGTCTTGGTCGGATTTCAACACGGCCAGCAGCGGCACCACTCTCTTCAACACAACGTCCGCATAAAACGCGCAGAAGAATAAATTTCCAGGATTTGATCCGGGAGAGTGAGCAGGGTATAATGCGGAGGCATCCAGGAGTGAACAAAAACTTTTGTGTGTTCTGGAATAAAGCCAGTTCTTGCTGCTTTAGTAAATACAGGAGAGGTATACACTTATCAGCGATGAAATAACAAGGGTGTCTGCGCTGCGGCAATATTTCCGTTGTCTCTCCCTCAGAATTGATTTCTGTTATGTTTGAGCACATATACGAGCGCCGTCCTCGCTCCGGGCGCTTTGGTAAACATCCAGCCGAGCTTTCAGTCAAAAATTACACCGGGATTTCTCGATTTTCGCTGCAAAAACTCACAAATGCCTGATACCGTAACAGGGACCGGTGAGTGAGTACCTATATTTAACATTTAGGCACCTCTTGTGAACAATTTTAGTCGCCTTCAGGGGGTGGTGCTTTGGTCAAGAAGTACCCAGGGTATCAGGGGTGTATGCCAAACCATATCTGTAAAGAACTATGGACGTGCTTTGTGACATAAAAAAATTAGTTTGGTTAAGTTTTGTTTTTGTCTGTACAGTCCGCCTGTTATGTCTATGCTATGTAGGCTGTTAAAGCCTGTTTCTTGTTATTCATCTCACTGCAACACGCTATTTTTCTTGATTATGTCCCGCAAGGTTTAAGTTTTTTCTGGAAGGTTAGGTATGAAGCCGCTGACGTATGTTATCATTCCTAGAAATCTTTGTGCGTCTTTTTTAGTTTCTGGAGTGCGCATGTTCAAAATCGCTTTGATTTTGTCCCAACCAACTACGACTCCTGACGACAAAAATTCATGTCTCAAGTATGCAAGGCTGGGCAAAATACTTCAAAAATGTATTGAAATACATAATACAAAACAGTCGAATCCAACTTGATCCAAGATAGTCGAAATACAGAATACAAACTACTTGTTGGAATGTCTTCGAAATACAAAATACGAGATACGTATTTTGGAGAACCAAGGAATTCCAGAATACAAACTATGTATTCCACAATACAAAATACATACCTAATCATTCTAGCGATTTTATTGGAAAAACCCGTGAAATGCAAAGGTTTCAATGAAAACACTTTGATTGAAATTGATTAAATCGCAGTAAGAAATCTCGTAAAAATCTCTAAAAGTCGCTGAAAATCTTGTGGAGAGGAACTCAGAAATCCCTAGGAATTCCATGCAAATTTTTAGAAATCCTGTAGATCCCGAGAGAGTCTTGAGAAATACCTAGAAATTCTCACGCAAATACTCAGAAACTCTGTGGAAATCCCTGGTAATCCCGTAAAAATCTTTGGGAATATTCAAAAATTTTGTAGGAATCTTCAAACTCGTAAAAATTTCCGTGCAATAAACCTTCGGAAATTCCTAGAAATTCCATACAAATGTCCAGAAATCCTGTAGAAACTTTCAAAACCGCCTTCAAACTGCCTAAAAAATTTCAAAAATCCTTGGAAATCTCGTGAAAATCTTCAGAAATCCGAAGAAATCTCATACAAATCTCTGTTAATTCCTAGAAATCCCTTGAAAATCTTGACTTTTTTAGAATTTTCTAGAAACCGTAGAAATATCAAAGAATACTTGGAAATTATTGGTGAACTTGATCTCTGGAAATCCCTTAAATCCCGTAGTGACTCTCAGAAACTCCTAGAAATCCTTGGAAATCCGCAGAAATCAAGTCGAAATAATCCTGTAGAATTTCCAGAAATCCCTAGGGATGTTGTTGAAGCCTTTTGATAGCCTCATGAATTTTCAGAAATCTTGTTAAAAAACTTCAGGAACCTGAAACAACCTTGTCAGAATCTCTGTAAATTCCGTAGAAATATTCAGAAAACTCAGTAATTCGGTGGAAATATAAAGAAATCCCTAGCAATTTCGAACGGATCCTTAGTAACCCGTAGATATCCCGTAGAGCTCTTTCAAAATCCAAAAAAATGCTCACAGGAATCCTCAGAAATCTCGTGAGTATGTTTAGAAATCACGTAGAATCGGCAGGGGTCCCTGAACTTTTTCAAAAATGTCGTAGGATCTCAAGTCATCCCAAGAAGCTTCATACAAGTCTCTATTAATTTCTAGAATTTTCGTTGGAATAATGAGAAATCCATATAAATTTTTGGGAGTTCCAAGAATCTTCAGAAATCCTTACAAAATCTAGTAGAAATTCTCACAAATCTGTGGAATTCTCGTGGAAACTCTAAAAATCTATAGAAATTCTCAGGAATCATTGGATGAATTCAGAAATTCCATATGAACCTTCAGGAATTTCGTGGTAGTTTATATAAGTGTCTCTGATTCTCGAAGAAATCTTTCGATATCCCTCGAATTCCCCTAAAAATCTTTAGAAAGCCCTGAAAATTCTCAGAAATCTTGTAGGAAGTCCTTGGAAATTCCATCGATATTTTCAAGAATCCTGTGAAGATCTTTAAAGAACTTCCTAGAAGTTTTCAGAAATCTTTCAGAATTATAAGAAATTCCTACCAATCTTGTCAAGATCTTCCAGGATCCTCCAAATTCCCATGAAATCCTTTAGAAATGCTTGGAATTTTCACACAAATCTCTGGGAATCCTTGAAAGACCTCTATAAATCTATGAAAATCCTGAAAATTCTCATGAAAACCTTCAAAAATTTCTAGAAATTTTATACAAATCTTTAGGAATCCTTGGAAATCCTGTAGAAATTTTGAGGAATCCGTTAAAGTTCAGTAGAGATTTTTGGAAATTTCTCGAATTCTCGTAAAAATCATCAAAAGTCTCAAGAAATTCTTGTAATTATTGGTAATCTTCAGAGCTTTCTCTTAGAATTATCATAGAGATCCCTAAAAATCACAAATCCTATACAAATCTGTGGAAATCCCTAAAAACTCTTGTGAATTCTTGGAGAACTCGGAGAAATTTCTGGGAATCCTTGAAAATTTCTTAGAAATAAGTCTTAACAAACTCTTATAAATCCTAAAGAAATTTCTAGAACGCCCCAGGAATTCACGAAAATATTTCGCAATCTCGCAGGAATCTTGCAAAATCCCTAGTAATTCTGCTGAAAACTATAGAAATCCCCATAAATCTGGTAATTTTTTTCGAAAACACCCTAAAAATCCCTTGAAAGTCTTGACCTTTTTAGAATTCCCTAGAAACCGTAGAAATATCAAAGAATACTTGGAAATTATTGGTAAACTTCAGGAGTCTTGGGAAAATCCTAGAATTGTCGTAGAAATCCTTAGAATTTCCATGCAGATCTTTGGAAATCCCTGAAAATCCCGTAGTGATTCTCGGAAACTTCTACTAGAAATCCTTGGAAATCTGCAGAAATCAAGTCGAAATAATCCTATAGGAAGTTCCACAAATCTCTAGGGCTCTTGTTGAAGTCTTTCGATAGCCTTATGAATTTTCAGAAATCTTGTGAAAAAATCTTCAGAAATCTGAAACAACCTTGTCAAAATCTGTGCAAATTTCTACAAAATCGCAATTTCAAACGGATCCTCAGAAACTCTTAGATATCCCGTAGAAGTCTTTAAAAATTCCAAAAAATGCTCACAAGAATCCTCAGAAATCTCGTGAGTATGTTTAGAAATCACGTAGAATCTTCAGAAGTCCCTGGAACTTTTTCAAAAATCTCGTAGAAATCTCAAGTCATCCCTGGAAGCTTCATACAAGTCTCTATTAATTCCTAGAATTTTTGTTAGAATAATGAGAAATCTATCAGAAATCTTCAGAAATCCTTACAAAATCTAGTAGAAACTCTTGCACTCGCTGGAAATCTCGTGGAAACCTCTAGAAATCTATGGAAATTCTCAGAAATCATTGAAAGAATTCAGAAATTCCATATGAACCTTCAGGAATTCCCTGGTATTCTACAGGCTGGTCCAGGTTATAGTAGCAATAATTCACAATCCGATAGTCCATCGAAAACTAGGTCGACATGCATAATTTATTCTCTTTTAAGCCGTAGAACCCATACTAATCTTCAATCTCAGCCTGTAGAAATCTTGAAAATGATAGAAATCACATGCCCAATCATGTTCTATTCCAGAACTCCCTGAATATTTTAAAAAAATTCAATAAATTCCTAGAATTGTGATAAAGCGTCTAGGTAGCGCGAGATAAATAAGTAGCAAGCGCACTCGTCCCGCGGTAAATACAAGGTCCCAACGGTGACCGAGAGAGGGCGCCGTGCGGCCAAGCCACCGCACCGCGTCCAACGACCCAACGTAAGTAAAGTTGTGGCGGACGGCCACTTCATCCAATTCCACTGGATCGCATGTACGCATGTCTTTGTAAAGACGTTGTACAGAGAATGCATCAGTCATAAAGAGACACGAAGTTGTGCCAGTCGCAATCGGCAAGGCGAACATCTAGGGAGGGTACATGAACGGTGCTTGATGAATTAACTGGCCGCGGCCGACCAATTCGTACACCAAGTGCCAATCTAGTTTGTTTGAACCAAGCCGACGACGGCCAACTGACGCGGTGATGCCGGGATCGCACTTCTCGCCACTTTGCATTGAGATGCAATAGTGTCCTGCGGGTCACCTTTGTGGGGGATTAGCGGTGTCGAAGCCGTGGATAACAACCTGACCGTTGTCCTGAGCTTCTGATACTGCGACATCAACCGAAAGGGGGCGACTGTGTGGATGCCCCTCCGCGTTAATACCGCGTCCTGCGGGTCGTCTTCGTGGCGCTCTCTCTGGTGTCCTGTCTACGGATAACACGGTTGTCTGGGACGTGGGTACCGGACGAGTACCTGAAGGGGACCGCTGTGTGGATCGCTCTCTTGTAGGCTATACTCCACCTTACACTGTTGCGGGGTGGAGACGGAGGCGCACTTCTCGCCACTTTGCATTGAGATGCAATAGTGTCCTGCGGGTCACCTTTGTGGGGGATTAGCGGTGTCGAAGCCGTGGATAACAACCTGACCGTTGTCCTGAGCTTCTGATACTGCGACATCAACCGAAAGGGGGCGACTGTGTGGATGCCCCTCCGTGTTAATACCGCGTCCTGCGGGTCGTCTTCGTGGTGCTCTCTCTGGTGTCCTGTCTACGGATAGCACGGTTGTCTGGGACGTGGGTACCGGACGAGTACCTGAAGGGGGCTGCTGTGTGGATTGCTCTTGTAGGCTTACTCCACCTTACACTGTTGCGGGGTGGAGCGGATACGAAGAGTACCCTAGACTGTTGCGGGGTCGGAACCCATCGGTGCTTCACACCAAACGAGTAGCGCATTGCACTGAAGTTGGATAATTGACTGACGGTAGTCGTGTTGTTGTGGTAGATTCCCACAGGGTGGATAGGTGCGGTCACATTTCTCTCTAAGTAACGTTGTAAACTGTAAATATAATTGTTGTCCTTTTGATACTTGTTTGAGATATTGTTGTGTGTTCAATATACTAAAGTAAAACCCGAATCTTGTTTAAATTCCTTGCGGTAAAGTAAGGTGGCGCCCGAGCAAACCCCCTAGAGAGAAACGCATCGATTCATGTGGGAAGAGTAAGAACCCGCGAATCTAGTCGAGTTCAAAAGAGAGCCGAACGCTATTCATTTCCCCCCCGTTACAAACTGGCGCCCGAGCAGGGACCAGTTAAAAGAGGAGAGACTCTTTTTCATTCCCCCCCCCGTTACAGAATCTCCGTATAAATATTCAGAAATTTCAAGAAATCTCAAACGAATCATCAGAAACCCTGATGATCCCGTAGAAATCTCAAGAAATCTCTAGAAATCCTCACAGGGATCATCTAGAATCTTGTTAGTATGATTGGAAAATTCCTAGAAAACTCACACAAACCTTTATAGATTCCTAGAAATCCCTTGGAAATCTTGAACCTTCAAGGAATCTCTAGAAATCGTAGAAATATAAAAAAATATAAATTATTGGTAATCTTCAGAAGTTTTTCAAATTTCCTAGAACTGTCGTTCTATAAATTCCTAGGAGGATATAAGAATAGGGAGGGAGTATAACCCAGCTTGTGGGCGAGGGGGAATGAAGTCGGGTGACGTAAGGGGTGAGGTAGCAACTACGCCCAAATATTGCATCTAGTCTCAAGGGTTTTTTGACTTTTGTGATTTGAATTGACAGTATTGAAATAATTTGAGGTTATTGAGATATTTGTGGTTGTCATAAAATGAGTCCTGCCTGATATCTTTGTGCCTGGATCTTGTTTGGGTGGTGCTTCATCTATAAGAGCTGGATAGATCAGCTTTCCCAGGTGTGGGAAAGACAGAGGCTACGTGCGCTGGATACAATATGATGTATGAAGAATATCCCATCAATGCGAGCCGAAGGTGCCGAAGATGTGCCGAGAAAGATGCCTACCTGTAGCATAAGGTCGCCCGATGTTTCAGTAGAATGTTGGACAAGGATGAGAAGGACCAGCAAATTCCAAAAATGATAAGCAGAAAATGAGCAGTTTGATTCTATTCTCCTAGATTCTACCACGTATTTGTGAGGTCAGCACTGTTAATACACCCAATGATGATCTACACTCTGTGATCTACACTGAACAGTGAAAGAGGTACTCTGGAAACCTTATCATCAGCCAATCTTGAGGCCTGTGTAGACTTCAAGGTCCATGGCAAAATTACAATGGAAAGTATCTAGGTACCTATCTTGGTGGAACTCCTACTGCTACGGACTATCACCTACCACGAAGTTAGTGACTAAAATGCCAATAAGTGGGAGTAAATGAAATCCAACGATCATCTTTTATTTAGGAAGGATGTGTCTGGATCTGGTGCAGCACAAGCGTCCATAGACTGACACTGACAAGAGCGACAGCTCGCAAAAATTGACGTGGCAATATTCAGTTTCAATGGTAAAGTGATAAAAATTTTGGGCGTACAAAGATGGCGGATATGACATTTCCATGGCTTCACTTTTTATAACGGACCTTCCCTCCCTATTCTTATATCCTCCTAGATAAATTCATATAAATCCCGAACAAATTTTCGGGAATCCATAAAAATCTCCTAGCGAGTCTCCTTCTGATCCTGAGAAATTTTCAGAAATCTTCAAAAATCCACAGAAGGCTCACGGAAATGTTCATACTTGTATTTGAAAAACCGCCCAGCCCTGCAAGTATGTGAGTCAGTTTTTTCTGAAATAAAATTTTCTCTTACTGAAATTCACGTTATTTTCATGAACTGATTTGAAAACTTTTCCAGACGTTCGTCGTGTTCTCTTTCGGTTTCACCTCGAATTAGAATGTCATCAATGTAGCATCATACACCCGGGTCATTCAAAATTCCTGGTAATCTTCTTTGGAAAGACTCTCGGCCAGTCTAATCAGGTATAGTATAATCAAATCTTGATTGACTAGCGATTGAGCTAGCTCGATTCCGCTTTGAACAATAAACAGCCCGTACTAGGCCAAGAGGCACAAGAAAATTTCGCAAAAATCTCCAAAAATCCATAGAAATTCTCACAAACTCTCAGAAATTTCCAGTAATCTTACCTTAAGAAATCCCTTGTGAACTTGTAGAGATCCCTAGAGAGTCTTGAGGAACACCTGGAAATTCTCACGTGAATACCCAGAAACTCTGTGGAAATCCCTGGTAATCCCGTAAAAATCTTTGGGAATATTCAAAAATTTTGTAGAAATCTTCAAACTCGTAAGAATAACCATGATGAAATTCCTAAAAATGCCATACAAATGTTCAGGAATCCTGTAGAAACTTTCAAAACCGCCTTCAAACCGCCTGAAAAATCTCAGAAATCTTGGAGATCTCGTGAAAATCTTCAGAAATCCGTGGAAATCTCATACAAATCTCTGTAAATTTCTATAAACCCCTTGAAAATCTTGACCCTTCTAGAATTCCCTAAAAACAGTAGAAATATCAAAGAATACTTGGAAATTATTGGTAAACTTCAGGAGTCTCTAGAAAATCCCAGAATTGTCGTAGAAATCCTTAGAAATTCCATGCAGATCTTTGGAAATCCCTGAAAATCCCGAAGTGATTGTCAGAAACTTCTACTAGGAATCCTTGGAAATCTGCAGAAATCAAGTCGAAATAATCCTGTAAGAATTTCCAGAAATCTCTAGGGATGTTGTTGAAGTCTTTCCATAGCCTTACAAATTTCCAGGAATCTTGTGAGTAAATCTTCACAAATCTGAAACAACCTTGTCAGAATCTGTGTAGATTCCTACAAAATCCGTAGAAATATCAAAAAATCCTTTGTGATTCCGTGAAAATATTCAGAAATCCCTAGGAATTTCGAACGGATCATCAGAAACCCCTAGATATCCTGTAGAATTCTTCAAAAATCCCCCGAAAAATGCTCACTAGAGTTCTCAAAAATGTCGTGAGTATGTTTAGAAATCACGTAGAATCTTCAGAAGTCACTAAAATGTTTTCAAAAATGTCGTAGCATCTCAAGTCATCCCAAGAAGCTTCATACAAGTCTCTAATAATTTCTAGAATTTTCGTTGGAATATTGAGAAATCCATAGAAATTTTTGGGAGTTCCAAAAATCTTTAGAAATCCTTACAAAATCTAGTAGAAATTCTCACAAATCTCTGGAAATCTCGTGGAAACCTCTAAAAATCTATAGAAATTCTCAGGAATCATTAGAAGAATTCAGAAATTGCATGTGAACCTTTAGGAATTCCGTGGTAATCTCTGATCTAGAAGGAATCTTTAGATATCCCTGGAATTCCCGTACAAATCTTTATGAAGCCCTGAAAATTCTCAGAAATCTTTCAGAAATCTTCAGGACTCTTGACTAATCTTGTAGAAATCTTTGAAAATCCTGAAAATTCCCATGAAAAACCTCACATTCTCAGAAATTCCATACAAATCTTCAAAAATCCTTAGAAATCTTGTAGAAATCTAGAGGAGTCCGTAAAAGTCCGGTAAAGATTATTGGGAATCGCTCGAATTCTCGTAAAAATCATCAAAAGCCTCAAGAAATTCTTGTCATTATTGGTAATCTTCAGAAATTTTTCCCACAAAATTATCGTAGAGATCCTTACAAATCACAAATCCCATACAAATCTCTGGGAATCCCTAAAAACTCTTGCAAATTGTTGGTGATCTCAGAGAAATCTCTGGAAATTCTTGAAAATCTGTTAGAAATATCAACAAATTCCTTGAAATCCTACAGAAATCTTCAAAACGACCCAGAAATTCTCGAAAATATTGCGCAATCCCGTAGAAATCTTCAAAACCCCCCAGTGATCCTGTGAAAAACTATAGGAATCCCCAAAATCTTGTGAAAATTTCTGGAAATACCTGGAAATCCCGTAAAAATATTCAAAAATCCATATAAATTCTCACAAATTCTCAGAAATATTCAGACATCTCATACTAACTTTGAGAATCTCTTGTGATCTCATAGAGATCCCAGAAGAGTCTTGAGGAACATCTAGAAATTCTCACATGAATACTCAGAAACTCTGTAGAAATCCGGTGATCCCGTAAAAATTTTTAGGGACATGAAAAAAGTTTGTAGAAATTTCCGAAGTCTTAAAAATTTCAATTGTATAGGAAATTCCTAGAATTCCCGTACAAATGTGCAGAGATCCTGTAGAAACTTTTAAAACTGCCAAAAAATCTCAGAAGTCCTTGGAAATCTTGTAGAAATCTCTAGGAATCCCATAGGTACTAGTCTTTAATTTCAGCCCGTAGAAATCTTGGGAAAAATAGAAATCACGAAGATATACATCCTCAATTCCAGAAATCTCTAGAAATTTTTCAGAAACCTCTCAACTCCCCAAAAACCCTGTAAAAGTCTTCAAAAATTCCTAGATATATTGTAGGAACATTTGAAAATTTCCAGAAATTTCGTAGAAAATCTGAAATCAATCATCAACTTTCAAATTTATTTTCTTTTTCGACTTAGTAATTACAGCATATGCGTATCATTAGTCTATGAACATTGTCAAGCAACTTGAAAATCAATCTCGTGGAAATCTTCAGAAATCCGTAGAAATCTCATACAAATCCATGTACGTTCCTAGAAATCCCTTGAAAATCTTGACCCTTTTAGAAATCCCTAGGAACCGTAGAAATATCAAAAAACATTATTGAAAATTATTGGAAATTATTGGTGAACTTCAGGAGTCTTTAGAAAATCATAGAATTGTTGTAGAAATCCTTATAAATTCCATACGGATTTTTGGAGATCCCTGGAAATCCCGTGGTGAATCTCAGAAAATTCTAGAAATCTTTAGGAAACCGCAGAAATCAAGTCAAAATAATCCTGCAAGAATAACTAGAAATCTCTAGGAATGTTGTTGAAGTCCTTCGATAAGCCTTATGAATTTTCAGAAATCTCGTGAAAAAATCTCAGCAAATCTGAAACAATCTTCAATTCACCTCTTGGCGACATCTCTGGAAATTTCTACACAATCTGTAAAAATATTCAGAAATCCTTGGAAATTCCGTGGAAATATTCAGATGTCTCCAGGGATTTCGCACGAATCTTTAAAAACCTTCGAAAATCCCGTAGAACTTTCCAAAAATCTCACAAAATTCTTACAAGAATCCTAAAAAATCTTGTGAATATTTTTAGAAATCACGCAGAATCTTCAGAAGTCCCTAAAATGTTCTCAAAAATCTCGTAGGAATCTCAAGTCATCCCTAGAAGCGTCATACAGGTCTTCATTAATTTATAGAAATTCCGTTGAAATAATGAGAAGCCCCAAGGAAATAATGAGGGAGTTCCCAAATTTTTTTTGAAATCCTCACAAAATCTAGTAAAAATCCTTGCAAATCTCTGGAAATCCCGTGGCAATCCCTGGAAGCTACACATAACTCAGCGTTTTATAGTGTATGTGAATTTTTTGAAGCCGATTTAAAAGATCTGTTCTAAATTTTGTTTATATGTGTATAGGTAATTGACTTGTGTAAGCATGTAATATGTCGTAAACATGAATAAATCTTATCTTATCTTATCTTATCTTATCTTATCATAAGTCTTCAAAAGTTCCTAAAAATTTTGTTGAAATAATGAGAAATCCATAGAAATCTTCAGAAATCCCTACCAAATCTAATGAAAACCCAGTCGGTAGCACGGTGAGCTCGGCCCCGCTTTCAAATACGAAGGTTCCTGGTTCAAATCCGCACTGGGTCAGATGAACTTTTTCACGCGTCCCTTAGTACTGGGGCATCTACTATCGTGTGCTGATGCCCCGGGAAGTGGGATGAAACAAGAAAGCCATAGAAACAAAACTCTACTGATAAATTCCCCACTGATCCAAAAATGTAAATCTTACAGTACTTCGTTGTAATCGTCATTATTGTATTGTTATCGTTATAGAAAAACCCCGACGGAAATAGCCTGCTAATAACCTAGTTCTTGACGCAAGGCAAAAAAATCCAGTGAAAATTCTTGTAAATCTCTGGAAATCCCGTGGAAATCTCTGAAAATCTATAAAAACTTTCAGGAATCATTGGAAAAATTCAGAAATTCTATTGAACATTTGGGGATTCCGTGTAAGTCTATATAATATAACTATCTTCATTTATCGAAGAGCTCTTTGGAAATCCCTCGAATTTCCGTACAAATCCTTAGAAAGCCTCGAAAACTCTCTGAAGTCTCGTTGAAATCTCGAGAAGTCTCTAAAAATCTTATAGAAAGTCCTTAGAAATTCCATTGATATTTTCAAGAATCCTGTAAAGATCTTAGAAAAACTTCCTAGAAGTTTTCAGAAATCTTTTAGAATTATAAGAATTTCCTACCAATCTCATCAAAACCTTCCAGAATCCTCCAAATTTCCAAGAAATCCTTCAGAAATAATGCCTAGAACTTTCATACAAATCTCTGGGAATTCTTGGAAGACCTGTATAAATTGTAAGAACTCTCTAGAAATTCTCAGAAATCTTTAAAATCGCATAGAAAATGTTCAAAGCTGTAAAACCCATACTTATCTTCAATTTCAGCCCGTAGACTAAGAAATCTCCGGAATTCCCGTAAAATATTTAAAAATCCAAAGAAATCTCAAACGAATCCCTAGAAACCTTGATGATCCCGGAGAAATCTCAAGAGATCTCTAGAAATTCTCACAGGGATCATCAAAAATCTCGTTGGTATATTTGGAAAACCCCTAGAAAACTTACACAAACTTTTATAAATTCCTAGAAATCCTTTGAAAATCCTGAACTTTTGAGAAATCCATAGAAATCGTAGAAATATCAATAAATACCGGGTGATCATTCGAAAACTATCCACCTGCAATATCTCCCGATTCCTAGTGCAAATGTCTTTGAGCAAAAACAGGTCGAGTTTTATATCGAGGGGGGACATCTGAAATATACATTGAAGAATTTATATCTTGAGCCCCCTCGCCCCCATTCACCCCAACTTTGGAATTTCAAATGACACCACCTACCTTGCGATACATCAAATTAAAGAGAATTGAATCCTCTTTCTAAAAAAAAATATTTTGAAGTTTTTTTTCCGCAAATTCTCTGAGTGGTCCAGGTTAATATTCTTGACCTTCATTTACCTTCAATACTGTCAACGTCATCTTGCACAGCATCAAAAGAGAAAAAAAAAATTAAAAAAGTGACACCCAAATTCACTCCTTCGCTCCCCCCACCTGACCTCAAAAATCTAAAATGTCAATACCCACTTTGTAATACATCAATTTGAAGGAGATTGAATTCTCTTCCTGAAAAAGATTTTTTACAATTTTTGAAGTTCCCATTTCCCCCCTAGAATACTTCAAATGACCAATTTATTGGGGGAGGGGAGATTTTAAAATTTCAGAAAGAAAATTCGGTAATTGTTGACGACCACTACTTCTCGACTTCAGCCACCAACTTTTCACGGTAGGTAGACACCACCACAACATCACGTTCGTCGACCGTAGTTTCCTGGGGAGACCACTATTTCCACTGTAAAATGCCCCTTCTTTCCATTACTTGTCCTACGACGTGAGTACATGCAAGAAGGAAGCGTCCTATATAGCTGTTTAAGTGGTTGCCTAACTCTTAGAAAATGCTAGTCGAGAAGTAGTCGTCATCAACAATTACCGAAAATTCAATTCCCTCCAATTTGATGTATCACAAAGTAGGTAGTGTTTTGTTAAATTTGGGAGTTGAGGTGGGGGAGAGCACACAGGTGTCCTCGAGTAGAAATGAGTTTAACAAAATAGTCACCAAAAACTGTTGATGGGACCTTGTAATATAGGTTCTGGGGAGCACAGAAATGTATCTAACAAAATCGTAGCTGATCCCGAACGGCAATTATTCAATTTTTAAGATTATCAGTCAAAAATGTCGAGATAAAAATTTGGCTTCGGTTTTTTTCAAATTTTTAAAATAAACGGGTCATTTTGCATCTCTCCCAATATCTAAAGTAATCTCTGTGGATAGATTCATACCCTTCTGTTCTGATGAGAGTCCAAGACCTCCATTGTTGAGGAACTTCAACAAGTTTTGGAGATGACATGAATTTCCAAAGCTTCTGATAACACCCTTGTCCCAAAACACTTTGATAATATATTTATGCCCTCTTCGTAAAGTCCAGCCACAACCTTTGCAGTGCTGAAACACTTTTCAACAATTTTGTTAATCGTTTTGAAGCCAGACACAAACGGAATCACGCAAAGTACTCCCACATTTTTCACGGATCAATGAGACTGTTGCTTCCCTTTGAAAGTTTCCGACATGAGTTCTCTTCAAAAATCTTATGTTGGTAACTTTTGGCGATCAATTTTAGCTCCTTGGGCCACAGCAAAACTTCATCACACCCAAGTATCGTCACAAGACCATTCCAAAATAAATGGTTCACAAACCCTTAAAGGAGATGCTTCGAAAAGAGGGGGGTTAATTATGATGTGACAATCTTTCGTAAAGTTCTTCTTTTTTTCCTGCAGAGCAAAATTTTCAATCAGTGCGCTTCAAATCTCTATAAGTCTTCATACTCGTAACCATCTCTTTCTGTTTATTTTCTTCACAAACCTTCTTCAACGTAATTTCATTGAATTTCCCACGTAAGTCTTTTAGAGTGATGAAGCAGTACGGACATGGAAGTAGCCGTAGTTGTTTGCTGGTCATTGATCAAAAGAAGTTTTAATTCCTGAACAAATTTTAAAGGAATTGCATTGATATTAGTCATTTCAAACATCAACTTGATTTTAATTGGTCTAGAAGATGCCGAAATAATTTTAGAGAAAGAGGAAAAGAAAAATTACACAGGCAGCAAAAAAGTCGTTACGTAGATTGAGGATCGATTGAGAAAAATGGGGGTATCAACCAGTTTCAATAGGCTTATGAATGGTTTGCATTGTACCCCAGGTGAAAAAAACCTATATGAAAATATCGAGTTGATGTTTCAAATGACCAACATCAATGGACTTGGGTTTAAATTTGTTTCGGATCTTGAACTTATTCTCTTGATCAATGGCCAGCGAATGGCTACACGACAACCATGTCCGTACTGCTTCATCACTCCAAAAGACTTACGAGGGAAATTCGATAAAATGACGTTGAAATGAGGTTTGTGAAGAAAATAATAGAAAAAAATGGTTACGAGTATGAAAACTTATGAAGATTTAGAGGCGCATTGATGAGAAATTTTGCTCTGAAGGAAGAAAGAAGTTTTCAAAAGAGTGTCACAAGCTCAATCAACCCCCTCTTTTTTTTTGAAAAAGACAAAGCTTGTATGTTACCGAGAACTGCATCATTCCAGAGTTGCATCTTTTCAAGGGTTTGTGAACCATTTGTTTTGGAATGATCTTGTGCTGATACTTTGGCGTGATGAAGTTTTGCTGTGGCCCAAGAAGTTGAACTTAGTGGGCAAAAGTTACCACTACGAGATATTCAAAAGGAACACCTACCGGAAACTTTCAAAGGAGAGCGCCGGTCTTACTGATCCGGAAAACGTAGAAAATGTGAAAGTACTTTGAGTGATTCCGTTTGTATCTGCCTTCAAAACGATAAACAAAATAGTTGAAAAGTGTTTCAGCACTGCAAAGGTTGTAGCTGGACCTTACGAAGGGGTCATAAATATATTATCAAAGTGTTTTGGGACAAGGGTGTTATCAGAAGCTTTGGAAATTCATGTAATCTCCAAAACTTGTTGAAGTTCCTCAACAATGGAGGTCTTGGACTCTCATTAGAACAGAAGGGTATGAGTCTATTCACAGAGATTTTTTCAGATATTGGGAGAGATGCAAAATTAACCGTTTAGACAATCTTAGTTATTCTAAAAATTTGAAGAAAAAAACAAAGCAAAATTTTTATCACGACATTTTTAACTGATAATCTTAAAAATTGAATAATTGCCGTTCGGGATCAGCTACGATTTTGTTAGATACATTTCTGTGTTCCCCCGAACCTCTATTACAAGGTCTCATTAACAGTTTTTGGTGACAATTTTGTTAAACTCATTTCTACTTGAGAACACCTGTGAGCAAAGGGGTGAATTTGGGTAGCACTTTTCCCACCGAAAATTTTCTTCTTTGATGTTATCTATTATGACGCCGACTAAATTGAGACTAAAAATTTTGGAACTATTTTTTCCAGAGAGAAAATTCAATTCTCTTCAATTTGATGTTTCGCAAGGCAGGTAGTGTCATTCAAAATTTCAAAGTTGGGGTGAGTGAGGGCGAGGGGGGGTGAATATAGATATTTGCCAATGTTTGTTTTAGATGTCCCCCCCGATATACATATCGACCTGTTTTTGCTCGAAAAAATAATCACCAGGAATCGGGAGTTATTGCAGGTGGATAGTTTTCAAATGATCACCCGGTATAAAGTATTGGTAATCTTCAAAAAAAAAAATTAAATTTTCTAGAACTGTTGCGGAAATTCATCCCGAACAATCCGGGAATCCATAAAAATCTCCTAGTAAGCCTGAAAAATCTCTAGAAATCTTTAGAAATCCACAGAAGACTCACGAAAATTTTCATACTTGTATTTGAAAAACCGCCCAGCCTTGCAAGTATGTGAGTTCGTTTTCTTTCTGAAATGACATTTTCTCTTACTGAAATTGACGTTATTTCCATGAACTGATTTGAAAATTTTTCCAGACGTTTGACGTGTTCTCTCTCGGTCTCACCTCAAATTAGAATGTCATCAATGTAACATTCTACACCCGGGTCATTGGAAATTCCTGTTAATCTTCTCTGGAAAGACCCCTCGCCAGTTTTATCAGGTATAGTCTGATTAAATCTTGATTGACTAGCGCTTCAAGTAGCTTTATTCTGGTTTGAACAATAAACAGCCGGTACTTAGGCCACGAGGCACAAGAAAGCTTCAGGTAGCTATGTCAGCTCCGGTGAGCACCAGCAGCTTTCCTGAACGTCCCCGCAACAGATTTAAATTCAAAATGCACGGATCCGTGAGGGCGACGTGGTAGTTTATCTCGGAGTTTATTCACTCAGTTTTAATCCGCACACGATTTGTGTCCGAAAAATTCAAGTGCGAGGCGAAACCCGAGAGAGGTAAAACCTTTCAGAAAATTTAATAACCTTTGGCGTTGTTGTCCGAGCTTGTATAATTCCAGGCACGGCGTCGGCACGAAAAAAAAGAAAAAAGAAAAAAGCTGACGCCGCACACAGCATTTAGTAGCGAAGCGAGAAGGGAGCGAGTACCTAAAGCTTTTTGGAAGCTCGGCGGACGGATGCGGGAGGGAAAAGAGCTTTGGCTCGCGCGCGATCGGGAGAATATTAAAGTTTAATATTCATAACCTGGAGAGATGGATGTGGGGAGAGAGTGAAAAAGGGAGAAGATGAATTATGCATGGGTCGTAATTGATGAGTGTTTTTCTTTAATCTTCATAAACTCTCTGCTAACATTTATCGCAAGGATGAATTCGGCTCGTCGCAGATATTTCCGCGTTTTTTTTCCACCTGCGTGGAATCGCCGTAGTTTGAAATTATTCAAAATCCATTGCAATTGTCGCCGTGGACGCGCAAAGACCCTACAGGGTCAAACAGAGCGTTCTGTGCTATAGCTCAATGAGATCGCTCTGTGTTCTGCGATTCTGTAATCCGTAACAACTCGTTAGTGCGGATAGGAAGAGAGGAACGTATAAGAAATTCATAGACACAGACAAAGATAGGATGCATAATTGTAACGAGCTCGTTACGAGATACAGAATAGGCATGTATTTTTTTTTTTCATCCAATCCTATTGAATAATGCACGCATTATCACGGGCATACATGCCTGAATTTTTCAATAAGACTGGATAAAGCATAGTATTCTACTCGCGGGTAATGGCTATTACTCATTCGGATGCTTTACGACACTGTGGGAGAACCTTATACCACACCCTGTATGTGTAATTTACATCTACCTATTATTACCTGTTCCCTATAAAAGGTGACCCTTCGTTGTAATGAGCAGTTTAAATAAACATCTCATAGTATACACATATGTCTTTACCTGCACCGCTTCACCTAAAATACTACATAAAAGACATCAGTTGGTGCCATAAATCATTCTATCAAACAAACAATGAACAGGCATCCACTTATCAGACAACCTGTTGGAAATCGTTCCAGTAGCACTAGGAGACGGAGTAATTCAAACAAAAGACATCAGGTATCAAGGTCAGACAATGTAATTAACAACTGTACTAGATGTGGATCGTCACATCAAATTAACAAGTGTCCAGTGTATTCAAAAACGTGTATGAAGTGTAAAAAAACAAATCATTCCGCCTCAATGTGTGGGTCGTCAAAAAAAATCAAATCAGTGCAGTTTTAAGTCATAATAATTCAAATGATACGACAGAATTCTATGTAGGTAGTATGAATAGTCAGAAAATTGAGCATACTCAAATTAAAAATGTTAATGCGGGTGGTTGTTCCTGGATAACAAAGTTAGCAATTGAAAACAAACAAATCAAATTCAAAATGGATAGCGGAGCTTCAGTGAATCTAATGCCTATAAATGTGTACAAAAACGTTCTGAAATTGCCAATGAATGCATTACAAACTCCCAAATAAAAACTAACTCCATACACAGATAATCAAATCACTGTAGTTGGAGCATGCGAGTTGCTTTGTTCAATTGGAAATGAAAAAAATCTAATTGAATTCTATGTAGTTGGAAGCAATTCAGAACCTCTTTTAGGTTTACCAACGTGCATAAATCTGAAACTCATCCAAAATACGGATACGTCGTGTATCAATGAAAATGAAGTTCAGGTGCATAATATTCGACATACAAAAGATACTGTCATGGAAAAATATGGAGATTTGTTTTCTGGAATATACCCCATCACATTGATTCAATTCCAAACGCACAACCGGTGATCATCCCAATGAGAAAAGTACCGTTTGCTTCACTTGACCCTCTCCAAAAAGCGCTAAATAATTTAGAAAAAAGTAAAGTAATAGAAAAAGCTAGAGAACCGAGTGACTGGATAAATCCATTGGTACTTGTTAAAAAGCCCGACAATTCATTGAGAATCTGCCTTGATCTGTTTCATCTGAACAAATCAATTAAGAGAGAACATTGCAGATTTACAACTTTTGAAGAAATAACAAGTCGTATGTCCGGAGCTAAAATTTTTAGTAAATTAGATGCAAATCAAGCGTTTCATCAAATACCGCTTGATGAAGGAAGTTCAAAACTCTGCACATTCGGTACACCCTTTATAAGGTACAAGTACAAAAGGTTACCCTATGGTATTACTTGTCCCCCCGAAATATCCAATGAAAGGTTCAAAAGCATTTTTGATTGCAATAATGTAGTAGTGTACATCGATGACATTATTATTTGAGCAAAAGATCAAAAAGAACATGACGGAATTCTTCAAAAAGTATTGAATTCAGCCAGAAAGCATGGAGTCGAATTCAATCCAGCAAAATGCCAAATTGCGGTTGATGAAGTAAAATTTATCGGACACATTATAAATGAGAAAGGAATAGAAATTGATACAAATCGAGTTGAAGCTATAAAAGAAATGCCCACACCAAAGTGTGAAAAATACGTTCAGCGTTTGATCGGTGTTGTAATTATGTAGATAAATACATTCCAAATTATTCAATAGAAACACAGACACTGGGAGATCTTTTGAAAAAAGATACACCCTTCAGTTGGAAAGAACCTCAAATACAAGCTCTTGAAAAAATTGAGAAAAAATTAACTCAAAGTTCTGTTTCACAGTTTTTCAATCCCAAGAAAAATATCACGGTGTCAGTATATGCAAGTCAAAACGGCGTAGGTGCATGCCTACTACAAGAAAACAAACCAGTCTGCAATTCATCAAAATCATTCACAGAAACACAGGAACCATATTCCTAGATAGAAAAAGAAATGTTTGCAGTTTTATACGGGTTGCAAAAATTTCACGATTTTTGGAAGACAATTCATAGTGGAAAGTGACCATAAACCACTTTTGGCCATAATTAAAACACCAATCGATAAATGTCTGCCCAGACTACAACGTTTGCTGCTACAAATACAAAAATACAAATTCACTTCAAATTACAGAAGAGGCAGCAGACTGAGAATTGCAGATGCATTGTCGCGAGCCTATTTGCCTGAAACGGACTCGAATGACGAAGGAAATATATAGGGCTCGCTTTGCGGTACTCAATTATCCATATTAAAATGTCTAACTGACTGAAGGAAATCGAAAGAACAAGTCAAATCTAATCTGAGGAAAAACTGCACAATGAAACAATCGGTAGATACCGCAATAAAGCGCCAACAAAGGTCCTTGATACACTAATACAGAATGATCTCTGTTGTTTGAGGAAAAAGTGCTCCCATGCCCAAACAACCGGTTTGTAACGACTATAACAAAGAACTTTCGCGGAACTTTGGATAAAACTTTTATCAAAATGTTGATGGTGGCGTGTAAAAGCGCGGTCGGCAGTGCATACGTGGAATTCGGTATTCAAAGCAGCGTGTTGCGCGATCCTGTAATTGGTATCGGCGATGATGATGGTTGAATGAAAAGCGTTCGCTCCCTGTAGGGCATTTTTGTTAATTGCCTTCCGGTAATTAGGGCGCGTTTCGTATCTGCGTTCGTCATCATCATTCCGATAAAAGCGTTGTGTATAGCGCCATTGGAAATTAGAAGGCAAACAGCCAGGATGCCTGACCAACTATTTGCTGATGATTTCTGCCATCAGGTAAAAAAAGTGACCCACTTCCATAGTTATGCCTGGCTTTAGAGCTTCCGGCAGCGCTACTGACAGCTGGTTTTCGTACTTTTAGTCATTTTAGGTGCTAAAAGAGGAACGAGAAGTCAGGCTGATAATTTACTTATCAAAATGAGAGATTGGTGAGTGGTAGCAAACTGATAGCTCGAGTGATAAGCTGTAATTTGACGGCAGAATTACACAGGACAGTTTGAGGTATTCTTAGCTGAATAGTGGCAAAAACCTAGATTTCAGTGGTAAAAGGTACTTACATAATGTCGCCCAGTTTGAGCCGAGTCTGGATGAGGGCGCAGGATTTGTGATCCGAGGTGGTGACGGCTCTGCGACGACGGGCATATCTGCTCGGTGGGATGCTCTCGTCCATCGCCCGCACCAAGGGCGACGAACCCCGTCGTCGGTTGGACATGTGCCTTCCAGCCACGCCACCCAACATCCTGACAACAGAATAAAAATCCAAGTTGAAGACAAAAAAGTCGAGAAAATTGCAACAAAAAAAAGCTTCCCAAGGTGTCAACCTCGAATGAGCTCATAACAACGTCTTTGTAACGTTATTGAAAACAACGTTCTCATCATTACGTCCATCTGATTTGTATTGAATGTGTTTCAACTATTCAAGAGACTCAACTCAGATTAGGTTGATTTTTACATAGGTATACGTCATTTTGATTGTTATATTCAACTATGCCTAACATTGTGACAACGTTTTTATAAGTTCATGAAAATAACGTTATTTTTATCGCGTCTATGTTACACCTGTATCAGTTTTCAACTAGGTTTCAGGAGAGGTTACAATCGTTCGGAGTTCCTTGAGTCTAAGCTCAATGAGTATTTGCGAGAACTGGAGAATCGCAATGGGATCAAAGTGAATAGCAAGACACTTGAGTGGGCTCTTCGGATTGGCCCCTCACTACCATGTAGGCCCCGCCTCTTGGCTCCTGATTGCCCCCCCCCCCCTCCCCACCCCCAGGCTATATCGGTCTGTCAGGATAATGTCTGTCAGTCTGTGAACGTCAGCTTTTTTGAAACTCATTGATTATCCGTTATTCTTCAGTAAAAACACATCGAGTTGCGTTCTACCTATTTACTGCGACAGAACGGACCTCCGTCCCACTTTCCAGGCTCGCCTTTCAATTTTTCGTCTCAACTTGCATAGAGCTGAGTCAATAACGTAATTGACACCGGATGTGATAAGAACCGGATGTTGCAATATATGACACCTCCGGGTCAATAATCTAAGCAGGATGTAATCAGAACCAATGTTGTAATATGATCCTACAACTCGAGGTCAAAAGGTGAATAATCTAGGCAGGATGTAATAAGAACCGGATGCAAAGAGCCGAGTCATGTTTCTGTTTTGTTGCAAAATAACATGATACATATCCAACTGTGATTATTTCCCAATGGAAAAAATTCCAACCACACCTAATGTAATACGAGTAGCAATTCACACCGGGTAGGTACTTTGATGGCCAGTTCAAAATCTTGCAAGAGAATTAACAATTGGAATAAACTAGCGATATGCCGCAGGTGTCACTGCACTCCAGCACATTAGGTTGGGGATCAAGGGGCATTCCAGTAAAAGGGAATGACGCTCAGGAACGAGATAGGCACGGCCTTTGAAGAGAAACAGGGGGAGTCAAGTCTGGGAGCTGTGAAATGCCAGACATGTGGGTGAAACTCACTAATTCTATTCGTCAAGAATAACTCAACAAGAGTGATGAACCAACTGTTGATAATTAATGTGAGTTCATCATCTACTAGTGGCAGACTACAACAAGGCAGGTCTACCTTCTATGCAATCAAATGATAATTGTTTATAAGGGTGAAAGTAACTGTTTGTTCATAAACTTTATTCATCAAGTTTGTTCTGTGTATTTTGATAACAGCCTAAAGCCAAAGGTATTGTTGAACCAAGTCAATAGAATGCAAATAGCTGTGAGCTTTCAGATAACTTGTTTTCAGCTTCCCTCAAGCCACCAGGCAAATGATGGAGGCCGCAATAACCCTTCAACAAGTAGATCTAGCCTTCGACAGGTGATTGTAGGCTCTATTCGCTTGAGGCAAAGCACCAGCAACATAATGCAACACACCTGGGCGAGAATCTATAACGCGTAATCTTTCCCCATAGAATGAAGGAGATTCAACCCTTTCGAAACGACAAAGGATTTCACTAGCATTCAGGTAGTGTTCCTAGAAAGAGAACCACTTGGTGTGTGTTGTTGTTTTTAGTGATGTTCCTAGGAATATTGGTACCAACATGACAGACAACAATTAAGTGGCAGGTGACGGTGAAATTCGACAGTTAGTATCAGTATCTTTAAAACAAGAGTTCTCAACCAGCGGGGCGCTTTTACTCCTTTGATTTGTTAGCGTTTGATAGCGTGCCAGTGTCTGCTGCGTTCCGGCTTATGATAATGCTGTATTTATTTGATTACGTGCTATTGTGCCGAGTGTTCACTGATCCGGTCTGTTTTTTTTAAGCTCGCATTGCTTGACCGGGCGTTGTTTCTTCCCCCTTAATTCTCATCTCTTTGTGGTGCGGAGAACTGAAAATTCATGGCGACCGCGTTATCATCTCAACTTTATTCACTTTTGACCGGTTCAAAACCGGTCAAGGTTACCCAGTCAAAAAATCGGCTACAATTAACTGATCAAAAACCATTCACGTCTAACCGGTCGAAATCCGGTCACGGTTTTACCAGGTTAAAGAACGAACACCGATAACCGGTTCGAAACCGGTCATGGATAATTTGTTCATAACCGATTAAAATGACTGGTAAAAAGTTGGTCAAGGTTAACCGGTCGAAAACCGATCGAAGTGTATTTCCATCAGTTTTTGACTGTCTTTTCAGTTGACCTGACGTATCCTTACTCTTTTAAAATAAAATATTGGGAGATAAGTGAGGATTTGGAGTGGAAATTTCAATGAAACAAAGACTCGCTACTGAAGGTGAAAACAAATTGATACTAAAGTAGAGCTCTCAATGCTCTCAACCGGTTGTAGGTCATCGATTGCCGGTAAAAAATTCAAAATAACCGGTCCCGGTTCTTAAATCAATAACCGGTTACTGTTAAACATGTTCGTGGTTATGGTTAACTGGTCAATCAGTCAAAAACCGGTCATGGTTACACGGATGAAAACTGGTTACGGTTAACCGGTTAATAACCAGTTACGTTAACTGATCAAAAAAGCTACATACGTTCGTAACGAATCAAAATAACTGATCCAAGCTCGGTTACGGGTAACCGGACAGAAACCGATCATATTATATTTCAATCTTTGACGACTGTTTTTTTTTATAGATCCAACGTATTCTGGCTGTATTGGAAAATAACGGATGATGGGTACATGATCTGCAGAGAATTTGGAGTTGAAATTTCAATAAAAAGAAGACTCGCTATTGAAAAATAACAAAAAGCTAAAATTAAAGTAGTGCTCTGACCGGTTACAGTTGACGAGTAGCCGGTCAAGTAGAACACAAAATAACCGGACCAAATTCTTGAACCAATAACCGGTAACAGTTGCACCCAAAACCGGTTGCAGGTGAATCGGTTTACAACCGGTCATGGTCAACTCGCTCAGAAACCGATCAAGGTTTGACGGATAAAAACCGGTCACGGTTAGCGGTTAAAAATACGTTCACGAATAACCTAGAAAATATAAAAAATAAAAAACCTGTTATTCTGTAACCGGTAAAAATTTCTTTCGCCGAATTACCGGTTTAATCTTTCTGAGTGAATAAGTCGAGTACTCGGAATACCAAAGGGACCTGTGGGCGAAGCCTTACTGCGCGAACTGAGTTCATCCAGTGGTGCACCTAGAATTGCAGTGGGACTTTAGGTTCACCTGTCACCTGGTAATGGTCCACCTCTCCAGCTGACGGTGTTGGTTCCCCTATTCCAACACACGGACTCGTCCAAAACGATTTTTGTTTTTCTGTTCAGCCCCGCCCACAGCCCGGTGGGTGTGCCGTCTACTCTAAGAGCACAACTTTCAAATTCTGTACTCTATTAAGCAAGCGGTTCATATTTGAACTCGGTCGCAATCGAGGTGCGAAGCACCGAGGTCTAATTTACAGAAGAAACGACCTGAAACCTGCAACGAGGTGCGAAGCACCGAGGGATATGATTGAGAAGAAAAAACAGCTGTTTATGAGCTTTACTTCTCGTACAACTCGGTGCTTCGCACCTCGCTGCAGGTAACTTTTTCTGTGAAAAGATGCAAGCGAGGTGCGAAGCACCGAGGGATTTGAATGAGGTGAAAATGAGACATGTTTATAATTTCAACTTACCGTACATCTCGGTGCTCCGCACCTCGCTTGGATCTATTTCACAAAAGAAACAGCCTGCATTATGCAACGGGGTGCGAAGCACCGAGGGATATTAATGAGAAGTAGTGAACTTCAGCGATTGAATTGGTGGGTAAAATGTTGTGTATTTCGCTTTCCGCTGGGGACCGCATAATTGTATCTTTGTAGCAGTGTTCTAGTAACAGAAGAGCTTAGATGGATTTGAATTATCTGATTGATGATTTGACACGCGCCACGGTCACCTGGCTCGGCGCTGTCAGCTTGACGTTCACCTGTACCTTGTCAGTGTGCATAACCTTCTAACGCGGTGGCCTCTGCCCTTTTCTTTCCTTCTGTTTGTCAGCGTTTGATGGGGTCCCAGTGACAGCTGCGTCACGGCTTATATTCTGTAACTTTCTAATCACGTGCTATTGTGTCGAGTATTTACCGATCCGGTTTGTCTTTCGAAGGCCAATGCAAGGAAGATTGCAAACATTCCCAAGAACGTTGAGATGCATCAGAGATCGTTGCACGTAAATTCGATTGCCATCAAGATCCCGGATGATTGGATCTCCAGAAAGTTCTATACCCTAACATTTATTCTTGAACACTGTTGGTTTTTGTATTTACTTTGAATCTTTTTTCATTTACATTCTTCTCCGATGATTTCTCGTAAAAGTGCGTTGTTTCATTGTGAGCTATTTTCAGACACACGCTCTTCAGTAGGTGTCGTTCATGTGTATTTGGGGTGTTTTTTGAATTTGTATTACGGCCAATTATTGCTGTAATAGTCATTTCAGTATTTTTTATTTTTTGTTTATTATTTCTTCACGATTGTATCAACTGAATTAGTACCCTTGTGCCATCGATCTCTCCCGTCCATCGTAACTTGACTGTTTTTCATTTTTTTTTTAAATTTTTTTTTTTGCATATCATGGGGCTTTTACCGTCCAAGCAGGTTGTACGGTATATGCCGATCACGTTTTAAATTCAGTAGAAATTGAAACGCGGTTGGCCATGTTCCCTAGGGTGTAACGGACGCTGACAGACCAAGTTACGTGAAAACGGGCTTTTTGTGGCGAAGTCCAGTGAGGTTAGAAAATTTTGACATGAAATGCCAATTCTGGCGTCTCCTTGCATCATATTCCGCTACAGTGTTGCCTTGGCTGTTATTCCTGTTATCTTGTCAGAATGGCAGGTAAGTGACAGAGTGCCGAGCCGTTCTAGGTTTTAGACACTAGGCCTTCATTTCTGACCATACATTGGAACAGTTTTCTCAACCCAGTATATGATATGATGGTATATTATGATTCACTCTACAGGGTGTCCGTTTTTCGAGGCTAAGCATGGGTATCTCGCTTATCTTGAGAGATACAAATTCGGTTAAATTAGGAAAAAGTTGCGCATTTCCATGACGATCAATGACCCAAAAAGAAATTTGACGTATCGATTTTAGTTTTTGAGATATCGTGAGAAAATAGGAATTTGAATTTTTGTTTTAATTTTTTATTCAAAAAACGGTTGAAGGTGGCCTTTTCTAATCCAGACATTGTCAGGGCACTTCTTCAAGGGGAATTCAAAACCACCAAAATCTTTATTCTAGCTTTCAAAACAACCGAGATACGACATTCAACTTTTTGCTCTAATGGGCGCCATATTGGATTTTGATATTTTTGAATACGGTATTCTTTTCTGGTCACAACGATGTGCCACATGTCACTGTTGAATAAATGTTCAACATTTACGTTTTTTTTATTGTCGGTGCTGATTTTGTTTCCAAAGCACTCTTTGAAAAATGAAAAAATTATTTTTGGCTCAAAAGTATGGATTCAACAGTGACATGTGACACATCTTTGTAACCAGAAAAAAATATTGTATTCAAAAATGTCAAAATCCAATATGGCGCCCATGAGAGAAAAAAAAGTTGAATGTCATATCTCGGTTGTTTTGAAAGCTAGAATGAAGATTTTGGCAACAATGAATTCCCCTTGGAAAAGTGCCTGCACAATGTCTTAACTAGAAAAGGCTACCTTCAACCGTTTTTTAAATACAAAATATAAACAAAAATTACAAAGGAGCCCGCACGATTCCTATGGAAAATGGGTCTCGGTCAAATTCCCTAATTTTTCAATATTTTGTAGCCCAATTTGACACGAGCCAAAATCCATCGTCTGTTACCCAAAAAAATTGACAGTTTTTTTTCTATAAGGGGTTGAAGATGGGTTATTTCAAGGTAAAGAAATATGTTCCCACGTAAGTAAGAACATTTCAACATCCTTTATAACATATATATGGCTCATGACAATTCCCTTTTTCTTATGTGAAAAAATCAACCCCCTCCTCCACCCCCAACCCCTACTTGTGAGTATCAAATTCGAAATTACGTTTGAAAGTCATGTAGATAGTTCTATTTTGTCGAATTATGAATTTTGGCACAAATTTTTTTCCAACCCCCAAATAGGGGGTGGGGTTGAAAAAAAAACCATCGGTCAATTCGGCTGAATTTCTGATATTGCGCTTCATCAGTCACGCTGAACAAGATGACCAAAGGAAAACTCATTCGTATGACCAGTTTCCACCCCATAGAGGGTGGAAGTTGACTATAATGAAGCATAAAACATTCTCCCATGTCATAAACCAAATGAATGAAAATAGTGAACTTTCATATCGTCTTGTTTTGTAAGAATGTCTATTCTTCAAAAATAATTTCAACCCCGTCTCTCATCCCCTATGCTTGTTTCTGAACATCATATTCGAAATAAATCTTGAAAATGTAGGAGAAGGTCTATGGTCGGATTCTCTGCATCTGATTGTGAATCCCCTCTCAAAATTCACTTTCACTATGCTTACGTTAGAGTGCTAACATAAGCAGGGTGGGATATATATTTTTTATGATTTTTGACTGGATTATTATTCAAAATATTGGTGTTCCTATCAAGTTTCAGCTTCACAGCAGGTTAATCATGTTCACCTGTACATAACTCCCAACTTTTTTCTTTTGTACGGATACACCTCTATTTATAGTTTAGATTGAAGGATTTAATGTCATTTGAAGCGAAAGCTGCTCAATCAAGGCAAAATATTATGTCACACTGTTATTCCAGCTACTGCGACCATATCGATACCTCCTAATAAAAACATTGTAACTGACATTTTGGTCATTTTCACTTTTTAGCAGATTTGGTACCTGAGAGTGTAGAAGTTTCAGGAAAAAAATAATTTATGGCTCTAAAAAATTCCAAAATGTGCCAAAAGTATGATTTTTCGAAAATTGTATCTACCAGTTTGGAGTAATTCTGCGTTAAAAACATTGTAAAAGCCAATACAATTATGATATTGTTCTACTTTGCATTGTATCGTCCTTTACTTTCCTTCATACAGATGCAATTTGCGGTGAAATCATGGTAAAGTCCAATACAATGTTATTGCTTGGATATTCTCAAATTGTAATGAAATGTGATGTAATGGAATGAGTAATTGTAATGTCCTTTACAATTATGACTTTTCGATAACATCCGAGTAAAAACATTGTAAAGGCACTTACAGTGCTTTTACCCTTGCAGATGGAAGATTTCTCCATTGTAAGTGACATTAAATTTCTTAAAAAGCTATATTTTCAGAAAATACAGCTTCCAACCTTTTCTACAGACCATCAAGAACCTTGGAAAACAATAACCGTGCCGCTATTTCAAACAATAGTCAAATAAGATCGATTTCAAATCTCCGAAAACTTTCAAACCGCTCTCCTGTAAAATTGCGTTTTGTTAGCTACAATGTTTTTATTAGGAGGTATCGATATGAAGGATGAAATAAAAATTATTATAATTTTTGAGATTTATTTCGAATATGATGTTCAGAAACAGGGATAGGGGATGAAGGACGGGGTTGAGAGTATTTTTGAAGAATATACATTTTTACGAAACAAGATAATATGAAAGTCCACAATTTCTATTCATTTGGTTTATGACATGGAAGAATATCTAATGCTTCATTGTAGTCAACTTCAACCCTCTGTGGGGTGGAAACCGCCGGTCATAAGAATGAGTTTTCCCTTGGTAATCTTGTTTAGCGTAACTGGTAAAGCACAATATCAGAAATTCAGCCGAATTGACCGATGGTTTTTTTTTCAACCCCACCCCCTATTTGAGGGTTGGAACAATAATTTGTGCCAAAATTCATAATTCGACAAAATAGAACCATCTGCATGACTTTCAAACGTGATTTCGAATTTGATACTCACAAGTAGGGGTTGGGGGTGAGGGATGGGGTTGATTTTTTCACAAAAGAAAAAGGGAATAGTCATGAGCCTTATGTGTTAGAAAGGACGTTGAAATGTTCTCACTCACGTTGGAGCATATTTTTTTACCTTGAAATAACCCATCTTCAACCCCTTATACACAAAAAACTGTCCATTTTTTTGGGTAACGGACGATGGTTTTTGGCTCGTGTCGAATTGGGCTACAACATATAAAAAAATTAGAGAATTTGATCGAGAGCCATTTTCCATAAGAATCGTGCGGGGTCCTTTTTGTTTTTTCCCGATATCTCAAAAACTAAAACTGGCAAGTCAAATATCTTTTTGGATTATTGATCGTCATAAAAATTTGCAACTTTTTTCTAATTTAACCGACTCTGTATCTCTAAAGATAAGCGAGATACCCATGCTTAGCCTCGAAAAACGGACACCCTGTATTATTCAAAAAACTGATCACCACTCGCCCATTCAAACTGGAGAAAGTCTATCAAAATCAAGACGTCTTGAGTGTTCATACAATCTTGCTACAGCGCTGTACTCGATTGACTTTACGAATTCAAGGTCATCTGGGGAAATATTGATCCAACATTACAAATTTGAGCATCCCCAAATATCTCAGAATTGCCAACCTCGCTTGCAAAAATTACCGTTCTAGTGCTGAATTTAAAAGCTGATCGGCATATACTTGTTGTTGGGGAGTCATGCAGTGGCGGACTAAGAGAATTGGGGGCCCTGGGCGGAACTGTGAGATGGAGCCCCTAAAGAGTAAAAGTTGAGAATATGAAGGGGGGCTGACAGGCTTTTTGGCCCGCCCTGCCCCGCCGTCACTGAGCAAAAGCCCAGGAAACAAAAGAATGAGCTGTTAGCTTGACTAAAAAACACACAGTGGCGTAGTCAGAATTTGAGGGCGGAGAGGGCAAAGCGAGGGGCAAAGGCAATGACGAGGGTGCAAGTCGGCGAGAGGTAAGTAGCGGCGGCAAGTAGCGAAAAACAATGTTACTCACTTAATATACGAAAAAAATCACCATTGAGGGAAAATGTTGAAGGTTTTGGATTTTATCCCAATTTTTTCCCAGTATTTTTTACAAACAAAAGGAATTGGGGGCCCCATCAGATGATTGAGGCCCCGAGGCCTGGGGCGGACCGCCCCCTCCGCTCCCCCCCTTAGTCCGCCACTGGAGTCATGTTCATTTATTTTGCTTTGTTTGCTATGTGACGTTTCCTGTAGGGTTGAGACAGGGTCCTGCCATTGCGGATATGCCAAGATTGTTGTCAACTCTCACCAGGAAACATGCCAGCTATTCAGGTTAGGCTTCCTTGTACGATCCTCGTGTACCGGGGGTACGCAATAGCACCATTCACATTCCCTCAGCGAAAGGTTCCGATGATCACGCGCGAATCACCCTTGAGGTGCGTATCATTACAAGCCGCATCTCTGGACTAACCGAAATTTGAGCTCAACGTTTTTCAAAAAATCTCTCTCTAACTCAGCATTCCAGAAGACTAGAACAATGCCATTGCATTCCCAGTCAAACGCAGTGGTTGAAAGACTCAATCGTACTATGAAACACCGTCTGTGGAAAGTAGTGGAGTTTCACCAGACGAATTGAAGAATTCATCTACCACTTTTTCTCATAGCGTACCGAACTACTGGCCAGAATGCAATTGGAAACTTACCAGCGAGCTTGTTCGTCTTGCCTTGCCACTTTCTTTTTGCCTTGTTATTCAGAACATCAAGAGACGCTCCCGAATCCATCGTTCCAGTGGATATCAAGACAATGATTTCATTAGGAAACGAGATCCACGAGCTGGTAAGGGAGCGCAAGAGGTCTGCAAGCGGTCGGATAAAGACCCGTTACAAATTCATCAGGATTCCGTGTAGGCGACCGCGTCTGACTGCTCAGTCTTTAATGGAAAACGGTGGATCTCTCAAGCTTCATTCTTCCTCGGGAGGGACCTCACACAATGGTCAAAAAAATCAACGGCGTGGTCTATAGGATCCAAAGATCTCCTCGAGTCAGGAGCAAATTTGTCCGCCTGAGTCGTGTTTTGTAGTACGCCAAGATTGAATTGATATTGAAATTGTTGCAGGTCACTCTTGTAGGTTTTGGCGTCAGAATAGGATGTATGCAAGTGCTAAGTCAAGCTTTTATTAGGTCCTACTTGCTTTATAGAGGACAAGACCCACTCAGCATAGCATTTATGTCATGTTTCATAAATGAGATGATCTCGATCATGTCACAAAATAACATTACAATAAACATTTCTTCCACATCTATGTGATGTTCATCCGCGATATTATACGATGTGATGTCTGAGATGTGTTTCGAAATGAGCTTAAATTGAACATCACACATGAGACATCTGCCGGACATAGAATTGTTACTGCTTTCAATTTGCCAAAATGTTACATCTCACTGACGTCAATGAAACGTTGTCACTGAGAGATTTTTTTAATTCCGCGGGCTGTCATCTTTAAGCTCTTGTGTGTCGGGAAATATTTACTAAAAAGTTTTGCCCCCTATTCCCTGTGTGTGATGCCAGAACAGCCTTTATTTCTTCATGTTTAGTTTGAGGCCCTGCGGGCTCTCTTATGTCTTCATGTGTCATTTAGAACCATTTTTGTGTCTTCTTGTGCTTGTGGCTTTCGGAACTAGTGTGCCCCGTTTGTGTCTCCTTGTGTTCTTCGAAAGCCTACTAGGCCTTCTTGCATTTTGTTGTGGCTTTCGCACCTTTGGTGAACCCTTGTGTATGCTCTTGTGTTATTCGGAACCTCAAAACGGGCCCCCCTTTTTGTCTTATTGTGCTTTCGAATACTTTGATGACTCCCGTTCATGTCTTATTGTAACGTCTGGGGCCCCAACGGAGCCCTTTGTGTCTTGCTGTAACGTTTTAAGCCCCAGCGAGGCTCTTTGGGCTCGGTGTATCGTTTGGAGTCCTAATAAAATATTCTGAGAAATATCCCTAAACATCAAGCGCGCTGATTAAATATACTGTAGAAGACAAGTTGGTAGCTCAGACGAATCGACAGCAGTGTCTCTATCACCTGTGGGGTGATATCCAGGTTCAAATCCTGCGGAGGACGCCAATATAAGAATAACTTTTTTCAGGGAAAAAACATGCTGTATAGATTGTGAAAATTAGTAAAAATAGGTGCGGAACCTCTTATGACAAGGAACTTTGTTGAAAAGTGGTGAAAAATCAATTTTTATTTAAAATGCACATCCAAAATGCGACGTAATATGTACGTCAAAAAGTTATATCTACGAGATGTGGAATAGCGATGTAGATAGTATGTCACATTTGGACATCTTTGAGATATCTCATTAATGTTCTACTTACCCGGACATAAGAGGTAACAGAGATGTCCACTTAACATCGCATAGACTTCTTTTTTAACATCGCAGTTGTGACTTGAACATCTAAGTGATGTCACAGAGATGTTTTCTTGCTGAGATATACTGATTTTCCTACAAATTTGCACAGTGCTTGAAGTCAAGTCAACGACTTGAGTTCATGTTCCACAAAATGGATTATCAAACAATGTTTATCCATTCCATCATGATAAACCTCGAGCGTTTACGGAAGAATTCATAAAGATGGCGCTGAAGTGACAGGAAAACCAATCAAACTTCCGTAATACGTACAACAGTTTTCGATAGAAAACAAACACATGGAGCGCTAGCAATACGTGTCCATTCCAAAACGAGATGTATAAATTGGCCGTTGTTTTCCCCTTCCCTTTGGCATTTTCTTTCAATTTTTTCCAATTACTTAGACGGCGCATACTTTTATACAAAACAAGCCTGTAATTCACCTGATGGGGGAGGCAATAAAATCGACGACGGAAAATTTAGTGCGCTAGAGAAGATGGGGCTTGATGGAAACACAAAGCTTTTCCCTCTCACATGCCCGCCGTACCCCCGCTCCTGCTTCGTGCTTTTAAGATGTCAATAACAAGAACCCAGAGGCATGATCTCGGGTTAATTGAAAGTTGAGAAATCAATTACAATTACTGTTTATGCGCGTGCTTTATAATTATATTTTGAAACAAGTATTAACAAATTAGGTGCAAATATTTTCTCTTGGTAACGAGCTCGGTGTCAAGTGATCAAACGCATGCTCACCAAGTTCTTGACTAGCCTCCGGTTGCACCGAGAAATTTAATCATGGAACAGCTAATTGGGGATTTTCTCTGGTGAATTTCAGGTGAATGCTAGTTGATTGATCTCAGAAGATGCATGCAAGCTGTTGTGAACTAAACATTTCTCCATAATCGTTTGTAAAACTGCGTTTGACTATGCCAGCATTCACCAAAGGAAATCTCCAATTGAGTAGGTAACTGAATATTTCCTGATTAAATTCTCTGATGCAACCGAGAAGCGGAGGTGGTTTAGAAGGCATCAGGACCTCAAGCGAAATGAATTTCTGGTATTTATTGGGTGTAGGTAGGTACTTACAGGTAGGTGTAATTGACAATTTCGTGTCATCCATATCGCATCAGCGAACTATTTGCTTTATTCAATAGGGCAGGGATATACAGGTAATATACGGTCCTGGGCTCGGTCCTGGGGCAGGTTAGCAGGCTATTCAAATAAAGGCACACGAAGTGAAGGGATATTACATTAGGTCCACCTCGTCCCTTAGGTAGGTACAGGGCATAGCGGGGTTGAAATGGAGGATTTCGTATAGCCACATCCTACATCTATGCGGAAAGGTCCGGAGATTTCGAGATAACGGTTTTGCCTTTAGAGAAGTTAGGACAATTAAAAGTTGGAATTGGTTTTAGTTCGGAAAAGATGCATCTGAACTGCTCTAGGCACAGCTCCAGGTACGAGGAAAACGAAACATGAGATTGGTACCATACCCATACCTACCCAAGTTAGTTGATGGACTGCAGAACAGAGAATAATCACAAGCTTTCCTTATTCTTATCTCATTCTAAAAAGCGCAGGCTGACCAGCCTAAAGGTGATTCAAATATCTCACACTTGAAGGTATCCTAACAATTTTTTTATTCTTCCTGTGATGTCGAATGAGCAGGGAATGCGATGATTCTTATCCCGTGTCGCCACTCGCTTGAATCAATTGCGTGAATCGAGGCGTGAGTCGTAGCACAAGATCTCCGAGAATTATAGACAGGGCTGGGCGAAAAACTTCGAAAATATTCGATCCAAGATAGTCGAAATACAAAATACAAACTACTTGTTGAAATGTCTTTGAAATACAAAATACAAGATACGTATTTTGAAAATAAAGGAATTTCAAAATACAAACTATTTATTTCAAAATACAAAATACATACCTTATCGTTTCAGCGATTTTATTGGGAAAACCCGTAAAATGTGAAGGTTTAATTACTTTCAATGAAAACACTTTATCGAATAAATCGCAGTTGGAAATCTCGTAAAAAATCTCTAGAAGTCGCTGAAAATCTTGTAGAGAAATACTTGGAAATTCATAGAAATCCCATGCAAATTTCCAGAAATCCTGTAGCAATCTTTGGAACTCCCTAGAAGCTCTCAGAAATCTTTGGAAATCTTCAGAACTCTTGACTAATCTCGTAGAAATCTTCGAAAATCCTAAAAATTCTCATGAAAAACCTTGACACATTCCCAAGAATCCCATACAAATCTTCAGGAATGTTTAGAAATCCCGTAAAAATCTAGAGGAGTCCGTAAAATCCGGTAGAGATTCTTGGGAATCGCTCGAATTCTCGTGAACATCATCAAAAGCCTCAAGAAATTCTTGTCATCATTGGTAATCTTCAGAAATCTTCTCCTTAGAATTATCGTACAGATCCCTACACAAATCACAAATCCCATACAAATACCTGGGAATCCCTAAAAACTCTTGCAAATTGTTGGTGATCTTGAAGAAATCTCTGGAAATTCTTGAAAATCTCTTAGAAATATCAACAAATTCCTAGAAATCCTACAGAAATCTTCAGAACGTCCCAGAAATTCTCGAAAATATTGCGCAATCCCGCAGGAATTTTTAAACTCCCTAGTGATCTTGTGAAAAACTATAGGAATCCCCAAAATGTCGTAAATTTTTTTGGAAATACCTGAGAATCCCGTAAAATTTTTCAAAAATCCATAGAAATTCTCACAAATTCTTAGAAATTTTCAGACATCTTATACTAAACTTTAGGAATCTCTTGCGATCTCATAGAGATCCCAGAAGAGTCTTGAGGAACATCTAGAAATTCTCACATGAATACTCAGATATCCTGTAGAATTCTTCAAAAATCCCCAAAAAAAATGCTCACAAGAATCCTCAGAAATCTTGTGAGTATATGTTTAGAAATCACGTAGAATCTTCAGAAGTCCCTGAAACTTTTTCAAAAATGTCGTATAATCTCGAGTCATCCCAAGAAGCTTCATACAAGTCTCTATTTATTTCTAGAGTTTTCGTTGGAATAATGAGAAATCCATAGAAATTTTTGGGAGTTCCAAAAATCTTCAGAAATCCTCACAAAATCTAGTAGAAATTCTCACAAATCTCTGGAAATCTTGTGGAAACCTCTAAAAATCTATCGAAATTCTCAGGAATCATAAGAAGATTTCAGAAATTGCATATGAACCTTTAGGAATTCCGTGGTAATCTCTGATCTAGAAGAAATCTTTGGATATCCCTCGAATTCCCGTACAAATCTTCATAAAGCCCTGAAAATTCTCAGAAATCTTCAGGACTCTTGACCAATCTTGTAGAAATCTTTGAAAATCCTGAAAATTCCCATGAAAAACCTCACATTCCTAGAAATTCCATACAAATCTTCAGGAATCCTCAGGAATCCTGTAGAAATCTAGAGGAGTCGGTAAAAGTCCGGTAGAGATTCTTGGGAATCGCTCGAATTCTCGGAAAGATCATCAAAAGCCTCAAGAAATTCCTGTCATTATTGGTAATCTTTAGGAATCTTTCCCACAAAATTATCGTAGAGATCCCTACAAATCACAAATCCCATACAAATACCTGGGAATCCCTAAAAACTCTTGCAAATTGTTGGTGATCTTGAAGAAATCTCTGGAAATTCTTGATAATCTCTTGGAAATATCAACAAATTCCTTGAAATCCTACAGAAATCTTCAAAACGACTCAGAAATTCTCGAAAATATTGCGCAATCCCGTAGGAAGCTTCAAAACCCCCTCTAGTGATCCTGTGAAAAACTATAGAAATCCCCAAAATCTTGTGGAAATTTTTGGAAATACCTGGAAATTTCGTGAAAATCCTCAAAAATCCATAGAAATTCAAACAAATTCCCAGAAACTCCCAGACATCTCATACTAATATTTAGGAATTCCCTGCGATCTCATAGAGAACCCCAAAGAGTCTTGAGGAACATCTCGAAATTCTCACATAAATACTCAGAAACTCTGTAGAAATGTTTGATGATCCCGTAAATATTTTTAGGAATATTAAAAAAATTTGTAGAAATTCCCAAAGACCTAAGAATTTCAATAAAAACCTAAGGAATATCCTAGAAACTCCCAAAACTGCCTAAAAAATCTCAGAAATCCTTAGAAATCTCGTAGAAATCTCTAAAAATCCCATACTAGTCCTCAATATCAGCCCATGAAAATCTTGAAAAGAATAGAAATCACAAAGATACACATCCTCAATTTCAGAGCACTAGATTTTTTTTTGAAAACATCTCAAATCCCTAAGAACCCTCTTAAAATCTTCAAAAATCTCAAGATATCTTGTAGGAGGAGCCTTTGCAGATTCTTAGAAATTCCGAAGAAAATCTGAAATCAACTCTCAAATTTTAACTTTATTTCCTTTTTCGACCTTGTAAATACAGCATATGAGTATCATTAGTCTCAGTGATGTAAAATACCCGGGTTTTTATATTTAAGGGTAAATACCCAGGGTAAATATCCGGTATTTACCCAAAATCGGGTCTATAATAGGGTATCTATTTTCATTGATTGTTATTAACAATTGGAGAAACAACAACAAACAATTATGATTTTTTGCTCACAGCAGCAAAATAATAATAAGCTCTTTGAAGGTTAGATTTATAAAGCCTAGAACTTGGAAAAAGAAATCATTTAACCTTTAACCGTCAACACTGTCAACCGAGCTGTCAACAGTGTCAACTTTTCTGTCAAACTGGGTAGGGCGGGTAAATATCACTCGGGAAAATACCGGGTAAATACCCGATTTATATTTACCTACCTACCCGGTAAATACTCAACTCACATCACTGATTAGTCTATAAATAATATTGTCAAGCAACTTGAAACTGAAGAAAATATGTAGAAACAATGACAATAAATAAAATTATGACAGACAAGTTGTTGGTACACGGATCATTCCATGTATCAATGTATCACTATCAAAAAATCTTGAACATTATGAAATTTGCAAGACAATAATGAAGATTTCACAATCCAATTTCTAGAAATACCAACAAATCTTGAGGAATCCCTAGTGATCCCGTAGAAATCTTCAGAAATCCCTAGAGGAGCCTCAGGAATCTCGTTGATATAATATTAGAAACCCCTAGACATCTCCAGAAATCCTGAAAAATTCTTTGAAAAATTCATGAAAGTCTTCAGAAATCCGTAGAAATCTCATACAAATCTCTGTGTATTCCTAGAAATCCCTTGAAAATCTTGAGCCTTCTAGAAATACCGAGAAACCGTAGAAATATCAAAAAATACTTGGAAATTATTGGTAAACTTCAGGAGTCTTTAGAAAATCCTAGAATTGTTGTAAAAATCCTTAGAAATTCCATACAGATTTTTGAAAATCCCTGGAAATCCCGTAGTGATTCTCAGAAACTTCTACAAATCGTTGGAAAACCGCAGGAATCAAGTCGAAATAATTGTTGTTATCGTCATCACTGTCATCGTTAAAAAAAACCCCTGTAATAATTGTCAATTGTGTGGTTTTCAGGATCAATACAGGTTTTAATAATAACCAATTAATGGCGGGCAGAGATCTGGCCGGCGTTTTATTCACCAATGACATATGTCTGTACATGCGCATTAGAACACGTTCACATTAAGGGTCTTCACAACTTATGATTAAGGCCGATCATCACATCTCCCTTTTTATATAATTTTAGAAAAATTAAAAATATAACAAAGATAACAAACAAAAGATATTGTACTTGGAATAAACCAAAATTTTAGAACATTTCAAAATCTCTAAATTTAGCTGGCGCCTTGATATTTCTTCCAAACCTACTGACAGCTCTATCCTCATTTTCAATTCTATCCTGATCTTCAACTCTATCCCGATTGTCAAATCTATCCTGATTTTCAACTCTATCCTGAATTACAATGTTATCCTCATTTTCAACTCTAGCCTGATTTCCATTTTCAACCAGTGCACCTTCACCACAGACAGGAATGACAGGATTATGACTGACAGTTCGAAAAACTGGAGTATTCGTTTCAAGAGTTTCATTTCTCGTCTTTTTCAAAAATGCTGTGTCCTTCTGTAAACCTTCCTTTTCTTATTTCTCACCCAATAAGACCTCGGCGTAGAACCTTTATCAACAATCTTTGCAAATTCCCACTGATTTTTATCATTTTTCAGCAATACAACTTCATCCTCCCCAAAACTTACTTATTTCCTTCTAGCACTCTTATTATAACATTCTCTTTGTTTCTGTTGTTTCTTCTCCATCAATTTACTAGCTTCCTCGAAAACTTTAAGAGCCAAAGCAGCTTTAGTAGTATGCAATGTTGTTCGAAGAGGTCGAGAATTCAAAAATTCTGACGGTGAAATGTTCAACCCTTTTACAGGGGTAGTTCTGTATTCAAGCAATACTAAATTGATATCAGTTTTTGACTCTTTTGCTTTTTTCAACATAGATTTAGATATTCCTACAGCCTTTTCTGCAAGTCCATTGGACTTTGGATAGTGAGGACTTGTTGTAATAATTTTGAACTGCCAATCCTTAGAAAACTTTACGAATTCTTTACTACCAAACGGCATGTTGTCGGAGATCAATATGGCAGGAAAAATCTTTCAAAATTTTTATACAAGTCTCATCTGTCTTATTCTTCAACTTTTCAAGTTCTATCCAATTGCTGAAGTAATCTACTACAGCCAAAAATGATTCTTCCTCAAACTCAAGTATATCTGTGCCGACCTTTGTTGAATGGCAAACTTGGTCTCTCATGCTGAATCAACGGTTCGTTCATGTTACTTCTTGAAAACTTTTCACAAATTTGACAATTCGACACGAAGTTATCGATGTCAGCAGACATACCTGGCCAGTACAAAATTTTACTAGCACGAGCTTTGGTCTTCCCTTTTCCGAAATGTCCCAGGTGAACTTTACTCAACAACTTGTTCCTCATCGACTTTGGTATAACCATCTTCTCACCCAAAAAGATAAGGTCATCTTTGGTTACCAGATCATCTTTTAGTTTGAAGTAAACCTTCATTTCAAAATCTGCGCTTTCATCTTTCACTTGAGGCCACCCACTTTCACAATAATTTTTGACCAATTTCAAATTTTCGTCTTTCCTGCTTTCCTCTTTGATTTCTATGAACCTTTCTTCCCTGATCGGTATTTCCAAGTCCAGGCTGTGTACTACTTCTCCATCCTCAACATGACCAACATCATCAGGTGTTTTTATAAACGACCTCGAAAGCAAATCGGCAATGTACATAAATTTTCCAGACAAGTATTCAACTTCAAAATCGTAATTCATCAATTTCAACTTTAACCTTTCCAAACGCGGACTAATTTCATTAACATCTTTTTTATGAATGCTGACCAATGGTTTATGATCTGAGTTGACTTTAAATTTACAACCATAAATAAACTGATGGAATTTATTCGAACTGATTGCGATTGTCAAATATTCTTTCTCTATTTGGGCGTATTTAGCTTCTGTTGGATTTAAACTCCTCGAACAAAATGCCACCGGCATACCTTCCTGAAGCAAACAACCCCCAATACCAAACTGACTTGCATCTGTCTGTATTACAATGTTTTTCTTGGGATTGAAGATCCTCAAAGACTGAATACTGGCAATGACAGACTTGATCTTTTTGACTGCTCCATCCTGCTCCTGCGTCCACACCCATTCAAGATTGTTTTTTATCAAACCTCTTAGTGGAGCATTCCGTTCTGACGTGTTTGGGATATACAGGGTATTTCAGTTTTAATCGAGCAAACTTCGGGATAAAATTTTCCTCATCCTCCTGATTTAGAAAAATATAACATACATGCCTTTCACTCGTTTCCTGAGAAAGATACAGGGTGTCAAATTTATTGTTTTTTTCGGTTTTCAAAATTTTGTAACTTGAGAACCGTTCAACCATAGTAGCTGAAATTTAGCATACGCTGGTTTGTCGGAACCGTCTACCCACTTGCCATATTTTTAAAGAATCCAATCAGTGGCGTAGGAGTTATGGGGGGTCATTATTTATCAAGGTTCTACAGATGCTTCCAAAATAATGACCTCCCATAGCTTCTACGCCACTGGTTGGATTCGTTCAAAATTTGACAGATGGGTGGATGATTCCAACAAACAAGTCTGTGCTAAATTCAAGCTTATTTGATTGGATATTTCTCGAGTTATAATTTTTTAAATATCGAAAGAAGTCAATTTTGACACCCTGTATCTTTCTTAGGAAGCGAGTGAGAGGCACATATGTTATATTTTTCTGAAACAAAAGGATGAGGAGAATTTCATCCCAAAGTTTGATCGGTTAAAACTAAAACACCCTGTATTTACAAAGATAATTGACCATCCCCATGAATGTCAATCATTCTTTTTTATTTTTAGGATTTTCAAAGCAAGAACAGCCTCAACGTACTGTGGATCAGGCTTCACACCGTTTCCATTAAACACTTGTCCCACATACTCAACCTCTTTCACTTTATACTGAAGCTTATCTTTATTGAACTTGATTCCATTTTCTCTTGCTCTTATCATCACTTCTTCAATTACTTCATCATGCTCTTTTTCATCAATCCCAGCCACTATGCAATCATCAAAATAAATCCCAACATTCAAACCACTGAAAATTTTTTCATTCACTCTTTGAAAAACTTCAGGGCTCACCTTTAAACCAAATGGTAGCCTTTTAAAACAAAATTTTCCAAAAGGAGTTATGAAAGTGCACAACCTGCTACTTTCTTCGTCCAATTCGATATGATAAAAACCTTCTTTCAAATCAAGCACACTGGAGACATTTTTATTTTGCAATTTTCGTCCTAACTCTTCAACCGTTGGAACTGGGTGCTGATCATCACAAATATTCTCATTCAGGTGAACCGGGTCTAAACAAATCCGAATTATAACATTCGGCTTTTCAACAATGACAACATTATTCACCCATTCAGTATGTTCTTCAACCTTTTCTATGATGCCCCTTTTTTTTAAATCTTTCAACTCATCATCCAAGTTTTCTTTTACTTTATCTGGAACTCTTCTACAGTTACTACAGACCGAAACACTATTTTTTTCAGTACTATTTTGTACTTGAAATTTGGAATTTTACCCGTCCCCTGCAACAAATCTCCATTTTTTCTCACAAATTATTTTGTGAGGTCGCAATTTTCCTGTATGTGATCAAGGTGAACTTTCTTAATCAAATTCATCTCACAACAAGCATTCAAACCAAGAATTGGGTAGCTGTCTACATCAACAACTACGAATTTGACTTTGTACGGAACACTTTTTACAATACATTTTAAAATCACAGTTCCTACAACCTTAATCTTGTTATTTCCATAAATAACTATGGACAAGCTACTTTTAGTTGATATTTTAATTCTCAGTTTCTTAGCTATTTTCAAAGGCAAAACATAACATTGTGCCCCCGAGTCAAGTTTGAAATCCACATTGTGTGAACCAATCCTCACTTTTTCACACCAAACATTTTTCTTAGAATTTTTATCATTCACATCTGCAACAATGATGCTCTCAATAACAAATTCGTGATCATCATTAGTCTCAATCTCATTTACATTACGATTTTTATTTTTTAGCTTACAACCAACCGCATAGTGATTAACACCTTTGCAAAAATTACAAATTTTTCCAAATGCTGGGCAACTACCTCTTACATGCACCGTGTTGCACTTTTAACATCTGTATGCACCCGACGACTTCTTGAACTGCGGCTGCGGTTTCTGCTGGTTGTTTTGTGTCTTCGGATTCTTTCTCGACATTGACCGATGTGGCTGCTGCTGTTGTCTTATTACATTGACGTCACTGCAACCTGTAGCCGACGTCTTCATGGCCTCCATTTGTTGCTTGCTGGTTTCAGCCGCCTGACAACTCTGTACTACAACATCCAGGGTCAAATTTGCAATCCTCAACAACGATTCTTGAACGAAAAGGTCACGAATTCCAATGACGATGTGGTCCCTGATTTGCGATTTCTCTTGGGTACCATAATTGCATCCTTCTGCCAACGTCTTGATGTCGGTTGGAAATCTCTCGAACGGCTCATTCTCTTGCTACACGCGTTTTTCAAACTTGAACCTGCAGAAAGTTTCGCTTTCCTTTGGCTTGCAGTAATCGGAGAATGCTTTTAAAACCTCTTAAAAATCGTTTTTATCCGTGATTTTGAGAGTATCGAAGATGCTTTGTGCTTCTTCGCCTGCCGTATACAGAAAGAGGGCAACTTTTCTTTCCCCCGACTTGTCGTTGAAACCCATGGCGGATAAATACGTTTTAAAATTCCTCACGTATCGATCAAATCCTGCTGCTGTCGCTTCCCTCGAGAAGGGTTCCGGGACTCTTAAGGCTAAAGGGGACTGAAATTGAGTACCAAGTGTGCGACAGAGAGAAAATACATCAAAAGTAATAAAATGTTTTTGGGAAAACTATCAGTCCGATTTTAGATCTGAAAAATGGGTTATATTCAAATTTAAATTCTATTTGATGCACTAGTCAAAAAAAAATCCCAAAAAATTTTTTCAATTTTTTTTTTCAATTTCACAACTTTATTTTGATTTTTTTGAAAATCGCAGGTGGTCATTTTGAAGTACTGAGAATATCAAACATTAATCCGTTTTTAGAATTTCTGTAGCACAAATGGTGCCCTCCGAAACACATTTTGAAATTCTCTCTCTGTTATTTGCCGCCCGCTGCAGCTGTTCTCCGCGATGAGTCATCCACGATATAGGTAGTGATCACTTTCTGCACACATGGTGTTATGATGTTTTCTGAGAAATAGTCGATGTAAATAGCAGTAGTCAAGATTTGTGACATTGTGGTATTACGCATATACAGGGTGTTTCCAAAATGGTGATACAAACTTCTAGGGGAGATTCCCCATCAAAAATGGACAAGGAAAATATATACCTTTGATGTCCTAAAATGCTCAGTTGAAAAGTTACAGGGTGTTCAAGTTGACTTTTTAAAACTGATTTTTTGACATAAGTTTTGAACCGTTCAACCGATTTTGTTCAAGTTCTCACCAAAGTTAACTGAAATAAGTCTCTATCGAATAATAGTAACGTGTGTTCTGGGTATAATGGCAAAGTCTAAAGTAAACTCGTGGCAGTCGCGCATTACACTATACAACACACTGATTCTTAACTCACTGACGCATTGCCTGCCTATTTGGGGACCGCGTTACGCTGAGCTTGTTGAGAGAGTGCAAGTAACGTTTTTTAAAAGGTTGTTGTGTTTGTCCAGGAACACTCCGGATTATTTGGTGAGACTCGAGACCGGCACAGTCAAGTTAAAATGGCTTATCTTTAAATCGTGCTTAAATTTTTTGATCAGTATCGTTGCCATGCCAGATTATCGTTTGCCAAGGGTCTGCTTCAACAGACTGTTCGCACTTGAGTCTTGGCCGCAGAATGACGTTCGATACAACTGGGTTTCACAGGTAGGGGAAATTATTGGGGAGGTGGGTTTCTCTCGGTTGTGGACCAAGGTGGGACTGCGGTCTGTTGCGCTTTACAAAAATGTCATGTTAGATAAGTATCGCGAAATTTTATTTCAACAGGATCTTGACGCTCTAGCCAACTCCAGCTTTGCCATGTTCTACAGATCTTTTGGCGTTGACAGAAGTGCTTGTGGATATCTGCAGTGCAGCAGACCCATTCACATCATTCGCTTTGTATCACAGTTGCGCCTCGCATCAAGGACTTTCGTACGGTTGCGGTTTCAAACAGTTTCTTACACTTTCAACCAGGACGAGAACTGCACACTTTGCAACATGGCTGAATCTGAGTCTGTTTCACACATCATGTTCCGTTGTCCGATGTACCGGCCTTTCAGGGGGGAGTTCATTAGGGGTTTAAATGACATCGATGGCCTCGCCTCCCTTCTAGAGCAAATCACATATCCTACAGCCAAAAAATTGTATACTGTCTTTGAGGGTATATTTAGGATGCGTTCATTTCTCATGAACGAGTAATTTTCTATTCTTTTTCTTTTCAATTTCCCTCTCTGTTGACCTTTTCTGTGAAATACCTATGTATCAATGAAACTCCTGAAAATGTATGTATAACCTGATAATGTTATTTAATTTCTTGTATTAGAACCATTTATTTGTTTATTTATTTTGTCAACGTACATTTTTTGTACACAAGACAATAAATATTTATTATTATTATTATTATTATTATAATAGTAACGTGTTGGAGAAAAAAGTTCAGGGGCGTAGATAATGGGGGCTGTCCTCATATTTCCCCCCCTATTTTTTACACCGCTAGCTATTTTCCCAAATTGTTCTTATTTTTTGATTCTACGTTCAATTTAGAGAAAAAAGTTACTCTTGCAAAATTTTGATTAGAGGCTTCGTTTTTGAGATATCTGAGTTTGAAACTTTGGAAAACATCTCGAAATCGCCACTTTCAATGAGCCCAATTTTTTTTCCCTGAAAAGCTCTCGTTTCTCAGAGGAAATAGTGGTTTATCAACTTAGAAAATTGAAGAGAACCTATTTCTGCTGAAAAATCATGAGTTTTTTTTTATTCTAATTTTTTGGCCTTGGAAAGTGGCAATTTCGAGATGTTTTCCAAAGTTTCAAACTCAGATATCTCAAAAACGAAGCCTCTAATCAAAATTTTGCAAGAGTAACTTTTTTCTCTAAATTGAACGTAGAATCAAAAAATTAGAACAATTTGGGAAAATAGCTAGCGGTGTAAAAAATAGGGGGGGAAATATGAGGACAGCCCCCATTATCTACGCCCCTGAACTTTTTTCTCCAACACGTTACTATTATTCGATAGAGACTTATTTCAGTTAACTTTGGTGAGAACTTGAACAAAATCGGTTAAACGGTTCAAAACTTATGTCAAAAAATCAGTTTTAAAAAGTCAACTTGAACACCCTGTAACTTTTCAACTGAGCATTTTAGGACATCAAAGGTATATATTTTCCTTGTCCATTTTTGATGGGGAATCTCCCCTAGAAGTTTGTAACACCATTTTGGAAACACCCTGTATATTCCGTTGCTACGATTTTTGAAATTATAATTTTTTTTTCAAGTTGATTATTTATCTCACGTGATCACACTATCTAGATCTACAATCTACTGATACTGCAAGATAATATCCAATTATAAAGGGACAAACATTGTTAAATCATATTGCAATTTCAAAACAATAGATTGCACAAATGTATCTGAAACTATATACACTGAAAGTAAATAACAAAGCTGCAAAGAACTACTACTATTACTACTACTCCTACTTCGTCTGAAGTATATCTGTCTGTCTGTCCGTCCGTTTGACTCCTGTATGGATATCTGTCTGTTTGTGTGCCTGGCTGTCTGTGTGGTTATCTTCGTGAATGACTTTAGCTCATTTGATTTTTGTTGAAATCGTTCCATTAGAATGCACTCGTTTCGTATATAAAATTCGTATTATGTATCGTAGTACGATACGCGTTTGAGTGTCGAAAAGTGGCCAGTAAGAACCGTTAATGGGAAAAAAGCCATGGCATTTCAACATTCCCGAATGAACATGCTCCTACAAGCTCGCAGATCGATGATCTCAGGCAGTAAAATTTTGAGGAAGTGCCTCCGTAGCCGGCCCCGGCTACGTGTATTGTAGCCGGAGCCGGCTATTTGAATGGTGACCGGCATTGCCGGCCATCAGTATTGTAGCCGGCACCAAGTGGGTGACATTTAGTAATGCACACTGCCGGCTTTTCGTTTTGTAGTCGGCGATATCGCCTATTTCTTTGCTAGCTAGAAGTGATGACAAGCCTTGTTTGTGTACCTGTTACAGCAGTGTCTTGTCGGTCTTAGAAATATTCCAATATTCACGGGAGGTACACAATCACCTACCTATATCCCGTTCACTTTTGATTCTCGTGTGATCACTTTGTATACAAAGGAAAGAACTACAGGGTCCGCCAAAAGTTATGACCTTATTTCGCGAGAACTTTCCTCCCAAAGTACTTGACTTATGTCATTAGTTCCAAGCGAAAATTGAAACTGGAAGCTTCAAGTTTTGTGCCATATGTTCCATGAACAGGTATGGAGTTTGCCAGATCGCTCACTGGCTGGCTGTATAGCTGGACTTTAGGAAACCCTCGTGTATTTCGTCAAGTAAAATTTTGAGGGAGTTCAAAACGGCAGCGAGGTGCTAAAGTCGTTGCAACTAGAGTCGCAGAGTAGGTATAAAGCAGACTTTATAGCACTCCGCCGCTGTCGGATTTCTTTCCAAATTCAGGTAAATGGAAATGACAAGGTTCTTTTGAAGTTTAACTGTACAGCCACTGAGCGATCTGGTAAACTCCATCTGTTCATATCACTCAGCTTGAAGCTTTCAGTTTTCGCTATAGAAACTTTTAAAAACTCTGACATAAGGTCAACCCGGGAAAGTGCATTTTCTCGTACTCATATATTCATGACGATTGAGCCAATATAATTGTAGCATACACTCACCTTTCCACAGATTAAAGTCCCTCCGGAACTCAGGATGGAGCCTTCTGCTCTAGTGCGGAATTCTGTCGCTTGCGATACAAAAAGCAGACAGGAAGCACTGTCACTCACTTGATGCCGGCTACAATACGGAAGCCGGCAGTGCCGGTCACCATTCAAATAGCCGGCTCCGGCTACAATACACGTAGCCGGGGCCGGCTACGGAGGCACTTCCAAATTTTGATTATAGAAGTCAGTCAATTTTGTTTTTATTTTGTCAGTCCATTAATTATGTCCTTGTACTTGAAAATAGTGAGTGTGTGTCCGTTTTAGCTGAGAATTTCTCTCCAAAGAAAACTGTTGATTGGTCTGTATAGCTTCCTGTATGGTCTTTTGTTTTCCCGACTTAAGACATTCCACCCTAATGATATTACCATTCTGAAGTAGCCCGTCTGGCGATTCCGCAAGATATCCATGGATCGGGTCCACAGACAGGCCTTATAGTTCAACTTTATTCCGTCAAGTTCAGTTCTAATCAAACCATACAACTTTTTTTTTATAGTGCGATTCTCTGAAAAATTTTGTTCCATAAAAGCTCTGTTACGTTGTTATAACCCAGGCAACAGCCAATTGCCGACACGAATTTTCACATAACAGAGCGTTTATGGAGTGTTTTTTTTTACAGAATAGCACTATTCCTTTTTTTTCCTCTATCTTGAACGGTAAGGCCGCTATGGGATAATTATTATGCTAGGATCGACCACTCTGTATCTTCCCATAGCTTCCCGTTACTGGATTCAATGCCTGTTCTAAATTCTCATTAAAATCCTCGTTAAAATCAAAGATTGAAATTGGCTGCTCACAATGGGCGACAGACTGCTGAGATATGGTGCTTGTACTTGCACCAGGGTGCACCGTTGGTGTATGGGTGAATTTTTATTTTTTTCATTTTTGAAAGTTTCAAGAATTTGATTTCAACAGAAGATAGTTTTTGTAATTTTGTGAGCTGCAGTTTCCTATAACATTCGAAAAGTATACATCTCTGCCGGTCAGTTCCACAAAAAAGATGATCAGCAATCAGGGGTGATTGCAGATTAACCGAACTTTTCTATGCTGAATGCTAGGTGATTTACCACAAAAAATCCCTGAAATCTGTACTAGACCCATCATCTTTCCATTATTAACAGATAAACCAGCATTTCCATTGATCAGCAAGCTACAAATTGACAAACAAAAATCGCGAATCAACTGATCTCGAATTATCTTTTTTGTGGAACCCAGGGTGTAACTGTTACTTTTTGATTTACAGGCCAACTTGACGGATAGCGTTTTCCATCTCTCTTTATACAGCGTGTCCCGGAATTAGTGTTACAAAACTCACAGGGAGATAGAAAGATGAAAAATACGGGGAATTTTGTTGATCAACATACCCTCGCAAACGCATGTTAACGGAGATAAAGGCCTTCAAAGTTGTTTTTTAAAAACAGTTTTTTTGCATAACTTTTGAACTGTTTAACCGATGTTATTCAAATTCAAACCAAGATTTACTAAGACAAGTGGTTATTGAACAATAATAACGAATTTCATCAGACATTTTTAGGGGCGAAGATATTAGGGGGCATCCGCCCCTTCCCCCCTCCCTATTTTCAACCTTCCTGAATATTTTTGAGAACAGTTAAAATTTTTGAATTTTGCGTTCAATTCAACGAAAAAAGTTACTCTTGAGAAAATTTGGTAAGAGGCTTCATTTTCAAGATATTTGGGTTTGAAATATTGGAAAACATCTCGAAATCGCCACTTTCCAGGACCCAAATTATTTTTCTCTGAAAAACTTCATGTTTCTTAGTGAAAATGGTGGTTCATCAACTTAAAACACCCAGAAAACTCATTTCAGTTGACGAATGATGAGTGTTTTCGAATTTTAATTTCTAGGCCCAGGAAAGTTGCGATTTCGAGATGTTTCCCAATGTTTCAATTCCAGATATCTAGAAAACGAAGCCTCTAATCAAAATTTTGCAAGAGTAACTTTTTTGTTCAAATTGAACGTAGAATTCAGAAATTGGAACAATTCCCAAAAATATTTGGGGAGGTCAAAAATAGGTGGAAAAGGGGGAGGGCACCCCCTATTATCTTAGCCCCTTAAAATGTTTGATAAAATGCGTTACTTTGGTTCAATAGACCTGTTTCAGTGACCTCAAGTTCAAATTTGAATAAAATCGGTTGAACGATTCAAAAGTTATGCAAGAAAAATTGTTTGTAAAAAACAACTTCGAAGGCCTGTATTTCCGTTATTATGCGTTTGCGGGGGTATGTTTATCAAGAAAACTTCCCTTATTTCTCAATTTTGTATCTCCCTGTGAATTTTGTAACACTTATTCTGGGACACCTGTATACATTTTGTACATAAAACAAACACCAAAATAGAGCCTCCTACTGTACTTTTTCTTCTTTATAGTAATTTTTCACTTATCTCACTTATTCATTTCTGGAGTATATTTATATTCCATTAATATCAAGTGACGAAGCTTTAAATAATTGGAATTAAAAAAGTGATCAATTAGGTATTGCCTAGTTCCTTGTGACACTGTTGGGATTTTCGACGGGACTGGAGATACAGTCCAGGCATTAACTCTGCAATTACGACAGAGGTCTTATTTCTCGCGGACTATAAATATTTTATGATGATACCGGACGGGAACCGCTTTCGCTTGCAGGAGGCGGCACGCGGTGAACTTCAAAGGGAAATATTCAAAATTGATTTCGGTCGATACTATCCATGATATTTGAATTTTGAAAAGAGGTCAATATACAATATTCACCACAGAATAAAATGACTACCTTAGATTTTAAAAAACTTTTTTGAAAATTTGAGAAAATCGAAATTTTTTCTCCGAAAAACACAAAAATTGAAATTTTTGACTACAGCATCAAATAGTAATATATTTAAAAAATAATAACGTTTGAATTTTCAAAATCGGTCTATTTAGTGAATTTTGAGAATGTTAATAGTTTCCGCGCCATCTCGCGTCTCAGAAACACATTGTTTTATCGTCCCCTTTAGCCTTAACGACGACATTTTACTACTTTTTGTTTCACACCTGACACCATGTAATTGTTAATTGTGTGGTTTTCAGGATCAATGCAGGTATTAAGATCAACCAATTAATGGCGGGCAGAGATCTGACGTTTTATTCACCAATGACATATGTCTGTACATGCGCATTAGAACACGTTCACATTAAGGGTCTTCACAACTTATGATTAAGGCCGATCATCACAACCCCGACGGAAAAAACCTGCTAATGAGTCTCGCAAGTCATCCCTGGAAGCTTCATACAAGTCTCCGTTAGTTCCTAGAATTTCCGTTGAAATAATGAGAAATCCATGGAAATTTCCTGGAGTTCCCAAAAATTCTCAGAAATCCGTGAAAATTCTTGCGAATCACTGGAAATCTCGTGGAAATCTCGGGAAATCTATAGAAATCCAGAAATTCCATACGAGCCTTTAGGAATTCCGTGAAAATCTATATAACTCCAATTCTCGAAGAAATCTTTGGAGATCCCTCGAATTCCCGTATCTTGTAGAAATCTTGTAGAAAGTCTTCCTAGGATCCGTCGAGATCATCTTCATAAATTTCTTCTCAACTTTTTTGAGGATCTTGAGGCGATCGTATTCATCTTTTGCCTGGCAAGTATCAAATACCCACAATGTTTTTTCCTCAAAGGAAGAACACAATAGCCCTACAGCAATGTGTAAACGAGCAATAAAACCCGGATTTGTGCGACGCGCAGATAAGCGCAAAAAGGAACGAAAGAAGAAAGAAATCTTAATTAGCGCAGACGTTTGATAAATAGGTGTTGATTTTTCCATCATCGCGTTGAATTTGGCCGCTTTCCAATATCGGCCCGTTTCATGATTTATTTGTGCCGGTGGTGGAAAACTTCGCCGTCTTGCAACTTCCAAGCCGAAACTTTCCACGCGCTTTATTGAATTTTTCACGCATATAATGTTAGCTTTCACCTCGAGTCATACCAGCGCTCTTCTCCTGTCCTTCAGCTCGATGAGGGTTGGCTGGTTGGAGGGTGGGTCGCGTTGCTTGTCGCCTGCGACCTTTTTTTTCCCTGAAAAAATCTCCGCTTTTCAAGCTCCACGGAGGTAAGTAAAGTAACTGACGCCAAGCAACATCGATTCTTTTTTTTTTGCAACAGCTTGCTCCTCTCTGACGATAATTGAAATGGAAAAAAGGAGAACAGGGTTGCTTTCCGAGCTCCGCGGCTTTTATTAATACGTCAAGACGTTTTTGTTCCATTGAAAAAGGTAGGCCCAGAACGGTTCGTCATCGTTGCATTTGACAAGAGAAGACAAATTGGACCGTAATTATGCCCCAGTAGCGTTAACAAGCTTTGGTTTTACTGTACAACATCTTGTTTACTACCCCGATCCCGCCTACCTTCGACCCTCCCCCGCCCTTGCTCTCGTGTACGCGAGTCAACATAGTTAAAGGGGATTTTTGATGACAAATTGGGGAGAACCGAGAGTAGGTGATGGAGAGGAGGGGGTTTAGGTGTAGATATAGTGTTCTGGCATCAAGCGTTCCTCCACGTTGTTTATAGTGGAGTAACATGCGAGTCGGTGAACTTCTCTGCTACCCACTGGGAATTGAGCAATTTATCTGCCTGGTGCCCCTCTCCGGTGGCGGTGTGTTCTCACTTGCTGTTTTAGTTTCGGCATAAAAGGTCAACAGGGGTTTCGGCAAATACTGGCTGAGTTAATTTGCGAGAAGGGGATTTGACCTTGACCGTTCACTTGTGGGCTGTTGTTAAATGAGCTGTAAATTGATTCACTCTCTATCGAATTTCATAGCCATGGATTCAGTACAATAAGATTTTCAGTCGTCGCTTGTTCGTGATGTAGGTAGGGAGAAAATCTAAAAAGACGAAGGTAAGGAGCTCTACGATTTTCAGAAATGTAGCAACCACGATCCTTGAAAGAATCTCTGTATAGGTAATATTCGGGATTAACGAGGGGTAAACCCAAGGACGTCTATACTGACTGGACAAGAAGCTTCGCCGGTTTTGACGTAGAAAGGTGAAGCCGAGATTTGACAATCCCGACGGTCGAAGTGTTATTGTCCGCGACTGGTCCGCCACCCGTAACCATAGTCACGTTCAGTCGGAGCACGCTCGAAACTGTCGTTCAGAAGTTTGCTGCCAGGCCCGGTATGGGCCCGGTCTTGTAAAATGATAGCAATTAGTCAATTACCTGCAACAAAAAGTGTGTTACGTTGCGGGGTCCGCTTGTTGCGAACACTATTGGGCTTGCGCGGCATAATCAACGATAATTCGCCATGGATGCACAAGAGGCTGGCGGCGTCCATCACGAATGTCACGATGACAATCCCGACGGTCACAGATTCAAATCAAGCTCCAAGATGGCGGCGAAGTTTCTTATCCAGCCAGTGGTATAGACATCCTTGGGTAAACCACCTTGGAAATCTGGTGTACACTTCCATGGAAATCATTGGAAATCATCAAGGAAATCATTTGGAAATCATGTGTAAATCATTAGAAATCTTTGAAAATCATTGGACATCTTTGGAAATCAATAGAAATCAGTTGGAAAATCATTTGAAATCGGTGTACAAAAATTCCGTCAGTGGTTCACCCCTCGGGGATTAATAATTAATTAGGCATTTCCACATGACGTCACGAGCTGGCACGAGCCAACTCGTCGTGATGGTTGTCCTCTTCCATCAACTGATTATCAACAATGCCAGAGAAAATTCCCCAGTTAGCATGGTCAAGTTTCCATTTGGGTTGTGCTTGGATGGGTGCAGAGAATTTACTGTCATCATTGATAATTATTGGAAAATGGTCGCTTCCATGAAGGTGTTCGTTCGTGTTCCACGATAGCACTGGTGCTAGTGATGGGTCACAAAAGGTTACACCAAGCGCTGAGAAGTTCCCATTGAAGGCATTGAATCTAGTTTTGCTTCCGGTGTTGAGGATTACAAGATTTTCCAGGTCAACCAGTTTTTCAAGTGTTCTTCCTTTTTTTTCTGTACGGTCTGATCCCCAGATGACGTTGTAGGCGTTTAGGTCTCCAAGAATGATGCAGGGGCGTTGAATTTGCTGTATGAGGTTTCTTAATTCTTGTAATTCGATGGATTTGTTTGGTGGTATGTACACGTTACAGATGCCTATCTTTCGGGAGTAATACTGGACTGACGCAGCCACCGCTTCCAGATTGGTATTGAGCATAATTTCTTCGCTAATTGATGTTTCCTTTATGTATGTGGCCACACCACCAGATGCTCTATCTGCTTCAGATCTGTTTCTATGAAAGGGCTTATATCCTTTCAAATGATGATGGTAATCTCTTTTGAAGTAGGTTTCTTGGACGCAGATGATGGTAGGGTCTTCTTCTGCTATCAGTAAGTTAAGGTGAGCCAAATTGTTATGAAACCCATTGATGTTCCATTGTAAAATGAGATTTTGTTTTTTTGTGGACATTCTTGGTATGTTTTAGATTGAGAATGTGTGGATTAGTGTCTGGAATTCTGCGACGAGTCCGTCAGATCTGCTTCTGCTAGATCGTATCCTTGTTGTCTCATTATTTTTCGCTTTAGTCTAGTGCAGCGACTTTTCATGGAGAGATGTTTGAAATGAGGGTAGATTTCTTCGAGCATTGTGAGCAGTTGATCCACATTTTCTGTGTACTGTTGCGCTACACAGAGAGGGTCAGGGGATCCGTGGGCATTTTCAAAGAAGTCTGTCAGTTGATCAAAGTTGATTATGTATGGTGGTGATTTTTCTTCGATTATTTTTTGAACTGGACCTAACATGTCTTTCAATGATGTAAGGCTTTCTACTGATTCGGATTTCTTGAGCTTCTTCGTTTGGAATTTATTTATTGCTTGTTTTTTGGTCGGGTTCTTTGGAGCGACAAAAGTAAATTCGCATGTGTCGTCTGTCTTTGATGGTGATTTATCTGTTGAGGTTGGAGCGGGTCTTTTGGTTGATTTCCTCTGCTTTTGGGTGTCTGCCTCGGTGTCTGCAGTTTCGCCTGTTGAACTGGAGTTTGATTCTTTGTTTTCATCGTCATCTAATCCAATGATTTATTCGTCATCATCTGTTACATCGGTATTTTTGTTGTCATCGTTGTCACCGTCGTCGGTTAGTGCTGATCCTTCTTCATCGGAGGATTCATTGTCAGTCTGATCGTTCTTCTTGTTTTCTTGGTGTACTACAGCTTCCACTTGAACTGTATTTGGCTCGATAGTTGGAGACAATGACGGGTTAGGGCAGTCGTTGGCCACGTGTCCTGTGGCTCTGCAGATGGAACATTTTATTTCATCGAAGCTTAGGAACAGTCGGAAAGGAGTCTCTTCGAAAGTAATAATTTTTGACGACGGTAGTTCTAACTCGGATTGCAGTGCCACGAAGATTTGCCATCTAAAACTCTCGACATGTCCATAATCATCTCCCGGTATTCCAGCTCGAAGAGTTGTCACCGGAGAGACCGGCCGAAACCTAATGTCTTTAATCAAGTTTTCAATCAGTTCGTTTGGAATTGAGGTACAGACGTTAGATGTTAGTATTCTTTTGGCCGGAGAAATGAGCTTTCGAATTGGTACTTCTTTGTCATGGATTCTTATTGTATTTCGGGTTGCTATCAGTTGATCAGCGACCTGCGTTGAGGAAAGATAAATACAAATTCTGTTGTTCGCTATACGTAAAGCCGATATGATGCATTTTGGTCCTACAATTGTGCCTACTGCGACAACATAATCGCCGAGGCGCAGTCCGTCCATGACGTCCAATACTACTGCTTGTTGTCGTTTCGGTGGGCATTTTGCTACGCCTACGTATGTTTGTTTAGGTGTTGTTGGTGTTGGTGTTGGTGTCGGTGTTGATGTGATTTGGTTGGGGTTGTTTTGTGTTGAGTTCATGTTTGTATTATTTGTTTATATTTTACAAAGAAGTTTCAAGGGCATAGGCACCAGACGCGATAAACGCTCTGGTGCCAGAAAGATCGCTGTAAGTCTGCAAAAAACTGTGTGTTGATATAAAGTGTGAATTGTGATAAGAAAGTAGGTATTGTATTTGAGTATTATGGTACGTAAAATACCGCTTTTGGGGAATACCCCGAAACTCTGGGCCTCCCCGATGTAGTTACATGATCAAGTTTAGTCACTGTTTCACCCTGGAGTTGAAGGAAAAATTTTTGGCTTTGATTTACCGCACTATTTTCGAACTTCGGCGAAGGTACACGTTATCCCCAATAATTCCCATTTTTTACTTCACTGCAGTTGTAAAGTTCCCTGTGATATAAGCACATGTGAACCAGATGGGATCGGCTCCGAGCTCGGCTCAGAGTATCTTCTGATGACCAAATCGTACACCTTACTTGACAATCTTGAATTTTCAGTTGATGGCTTCATCGCGTCAAGACACATTGCTTGATAAATCCTAAAATTTCTTCTTATAAGCAGGATTTGGGGTAAACTTGGAAATTACTTGGTCGCTGGACTCTCCCATTTCGAGATCGCCACAGGTCACAGTTTTTGCCACAGCCATACTTTCTGAAATCAGAGAGCGCTTAGTAATGGATAATTTGTAAAATCACCTCACATTTATTCTGTATTCCAACAATTTAGTCAGCTTTTCACCTTATCGGCAGGATAATAAACTGGCATATTTTCTCCTTCCCAGATGTCTTTGAGTCGCACTTCTTAGCACTTTGAAATACTTCCTGAGATGCTCTCTCCTTCCAAGAGTCCAGTTTTCCGAAAAAGCTGCGGATTTTTTTTTTTCGACAAAAAAGATCTAAGCACTTTACCGAACTTTCTTGTTTATTGAGCTATCTAGGTCAATACACTTTCAACTGTTGGTTATTGATCGAAACTCCGAAGTTTTGTGAATAATTATCACGCACAAACTTGCTTCCTAAGTTATCCAAAATCTCAAAAAATACTTTTTTTTTCAATCATAACAAGGCGTGTGTGATTATTCGGGAGTCGTCTAGAAACCATATGCTGGGTCACTATGGAAACTGCTGGAGAATGCATGGAACGAGGCATGGAATATTCGAGATGAATTAGTCGGACCTATGTAAAGCATCAATCGTCGCCTCACAAGCAGTTATGGATTGGAATGCGAAGTGGTAGCGAACGGATTGAAAACGAGTAAAAATCACAGCGATATTTCCAAGTAAATAATTGTTGGCGTGTAGATTTATTGTATAGTACGTAGTAATACCCAGTGTCTGTTTTAAAACGATCGTCTCAATTATAATCGAACTTGTACGCAAAATACTTAACAATACTTTCGAAATTTCAATGGATTCTACTGATCTATTCGTGAGATATGGCCAATCAAAATTTTCGGTTGAACACGTATAATCGGAAACAGAGGACATTATGAAAATTTCAAACGCAGATTCTGATTTGCCTTGAAAAAGTACATTTACCCTTGAGCCATGTTTGTTATTTTGTGGAACAGGGTGTATATACAGGGTGTATATATTCCAGATGATAGTACTATGTATTACAGGTACTCATTTATTTCTAGGATATACAGTGAATGTCCGACACCAGAGATCTAGTTTGTAGCTTTCATAGTCTGTTAACTATAATATTGTCGTTGATGGTGACTTTAAATGATTTATTTTATTCAACATTGGATAAGTACCACTTTTTGTGTTATTTTATACAGTTTGCTGTACCAAAAAAATCAATGAACTAAACTGAACTCAACTGGGCTGAACTGAACCGAACTGAACCGAACTGAACTGAACTAAACTAAACTAAACTGAACTGATTCAATTGAATTCAACTGCACCGAACTGATTTGGACTCAACTGAACTGAATTGACTAGTGGATATCTATATATTATAATCCTGGCCGTACCTACATTCATAGCCAAGACTTGGGCATTTCCATTGACGTCACAGCAGTGTTGCCAACTGTCCAGAATTGCCTGGCAAATTTGAACCAAATAATGTTAGGGGGACAACCGAACTACAGGGCGCTTATGGAGTTCCAGTTTCTGCATTTTTTTTTATTAATTTTGCATCAGCCTAGAAGGCTATTAGCATTCAACAGAAAATTACATTTGATAGCTTAACTAGATCAGGTCAAACAGTCCTTTTTGCTGTAGTACCTAGTATAATGAGTTCTTAATCTTCTTCGAGGCTTCCACCCAATGCTACCTTGAGATCTTCGGCACTAATTTGGTCCTCGGGTATACATCCCACCAGGATGTGTGCCACCGACAACGGTTCCTGGCAGCTCTCACATACCGGTGGGTCTGATCGGCAAATAAGGTGTTGGTGTGTGAGTCTGGTATGTCCTAACCTGAGTCGAGTAAGGACCATTTTGGCATTTTCTGGATGGTAGTCTTGAGATCCATGTCTTTACTGTTGATTTCACCCTGTTCAACTTTGTGTGCTGCCTTTGCCAACTCTGCTCCCATTGTGCGCCAACGAGTGTTCTCAAGTACCTTACAGTGTCTTGACTGGTGGCTTTATTTTCTATAGGAGCCAGAGGCGTGCTTGCTGCAATGGATGCTTCATGGTCCGCAATCTCGTTCCCAACTATTCCGACATGGGATGGTGTCCAGAAGAGGGTAATTTCTGTGCCAGTGTGCTGCAGCGTCGTGATGTGTTGTTGAATTTCTTGGGCTATGAGATTCATCGGGTATAGCTGATTAATTTGCCGGATTGAACTCAAAGAGCCCGTACAGATGATGGCGTTGCGGCATCTTTGGGCGGTGGCTGGTGCTCGGGGAGCCGGCGGCGAGCCGCCCGCTACTTCCCGAGCACCGGTGATGTTGGCGAGGTGTTTTACAGACTGCAGTATTGCGTAAAGTTCCGCACTAAAGATAGTCCACATTCCTGGTAATTGGATGGTCAAGATCACTGGGTCTATCAAGTCTACATTCACTGCACACCCGACACCCGTTTCACTTTTAGACGCGTCTGTGTATACTATTCGCACTGGTGTTTCAAACTGCTCACATATATTTTTAAATTCGTTTTGGATAATAAGAGGGCTTCTTCAGATTTTGGGAATTTTTCAAGATCAAGTATGGTGCGTGGGTGGCGGAAAAGCCAGGGTGAAAGAGTAATTTGAGGTGCTGTTATCGTCTTTGGAAAGGTAAAGTTCAGGTTTTGTAGAAGATGGTCGAGTTTTATGTAGAAGGGTTTTGCATTGCTCTTCATTCTCTCGAAGGTTCGTTGAAAACGTCTTGCAAAGGCAAATCTATGAGCTGGGTCGATTGGATTTGACTGAATGCGAGCTGCATATAAAAGGGACTGCTGTTGTCGTCTGTACTCAAGTGGTAGTTCTCCTGTTATATTGATGATGCTCATGACTGGGCTGGTTCGAAAAGCTCCGGTGCAGATTCTGAGGGCTGTAGAATGGATTGTGTCTATTGTCTTCAATAGGGTTTTGCTGGCAGAGTCGTATACAATCGATCCATAATCTATTTTAGATAACACTACACTCTTGTACACTCGGAGGAGGACTGTAGTGTCGGCACCCCATGATTGACTAGCTAGTGTTTTGAGTAGTCCCAATCCTTTTTGACATTGTTGTTTGAGGTGTTCCAGATGTATGTTCCACTTAAGTTGAGCATCAAGGTGCATACCTAAAAATTTATAGTTGGTGACATGCTCGATCAGTTTCCCATAGATTTTCAATTGGGGTACATCTCTGCTGGGCTTTTTTGAGAACAGCATACATTTTGATTTGTTTGTTGAGAATTTATACCCTGTATTACTGACCCAGTCTTCCACTGTTGTAATAGCTCTCTGAATATTTGTTTCCATGGTGTGAAAGTTCTTTCCTTTTGTATAGATGACCAGGTCGTCGGCATATTGGAGAGCTTTAACTGGGAGGGATAATCTTCTGGCTACATCGTTAACTGCCACGAGGAAAAGAGTCACGCTGAGGTTGGCTCCTTGAGGGATGCCGTTTTCGAGGGTTCTCTGGTCTGACATCTCGCTGTTTATTCTTACACGGAAACTTCGGTTCTTCATGAAATTGTTGACGAAGTGTGGAATATTTTCGTTCAGATTCCACTCTTTGAGCTTCATGACTAACCCATGTTTCCATGTCATGTCGTACGCTTTCTCGAGATCAAAGAAGACGGCCATAATCCGTTGTCTGTTTGCAAAGGACTCATGAATCTCCGATTGTAATACGACGAGATTATCGATCGTTGGTCTTGCTTTCTTGAAGCCTGCTTGTTCAGGTGTGATGATGTTCTTTTCTTCTAGGTACCACATAAGTCTTTTGTTTATTATTTTTTCTAGCAATTTGCTCAGTGTGGAAGTCAACGAAATTGGTATGTACGAGTCCATTCGATCTTTTGGTTTATTTGGTTTACATATCGGGATGATTGTTGCCTCCGACCAGTTGGATGGGAATTCATGAGATATCCAGATCTTGTTATATATTCCTAGTAGATGAGTTTTTGCTTCGAAGGAGAGTTTCTTGAGAAGCATATAGGGGATATCATCTGGGCCTGGTGCTGAGTTTTTTGCATCATCCAATGCACTGTTTAATTCCTCTATGCTGATTTTTGTGTTGAGATCACTTTCATCTTCCATTGGCTCTATCGCGTTTGCCTCCTGTGGGTGTTTTACATTAGTTAAGAAACTGGCACTATAGTTCTCATCACTGGATTGTTTCTGGAAATACGTTGCCAGTTTTTCTGCGATTTCCCTTGGCGTTTCCACAACGGTATGGTCCGCTGTTTTCATCTGTGAGATGTATTGTTGATTGTTGTTTCCTCTTATTCTCTTAATTTTTTGCCAGACTTCGCTTGATGGAGTGTTCAATTGCAGCGAGGCGGTGTAGCTTGCCCATGCATCTCTTTTACTTTTCCTGAGTGTAACTCTGGCCTTTGCACGACATTTTTTGAAAAATAGTAGGTTTTCGATGTTGTTAGCCTTTTTTAGTCTGTTAAAAGCCCTCTTCTTCTCTCTCACAGCACCTTCACAATCTTCGTTCCACCATGGCACCGTTCTCTTCCTATATTTTGGTTTGGTTTTTCCGATTGCCCATTCTGCAGCTTTTATTATGATGGAGGAAAAGTGCGTTACTTCCTCTGTTATGTCTATATGGTCGTAATCATAATCATAATCATCTTCGTGACGAGTTGGCAAAGGCAGCACACAAAGTTGAACAGGGTGAAATCAACAGTAAAGACATGGATCTCAAGACTACCATCCAGAAAATGCCAAAATGGTCCTTACTCGACTCAGGTTAGGACATACCAGACTCACACACCAACACCTTATTTGCCGATCAGACCCACCGGTATGTGAGAGCTGCCAGGGACCGTTGTCGGTGGCACACATCCTGGTGGGATGTATACCCGAGGACCAAATTAGTGCCGAAGATCTCAAGGTAGCATTGGGTGGAAGCCTCGAAGAAGATTAAGAACTCATTATACTAGGTACTACAGCAAAAAGGACTGTTTGACCTGATCTAGTTAAGCTATCAAATGTAATTTTCTGTTGAATGCTAATAGCCTTCTAGGCTGATGCAAAATTAATAAAAAAAAATGCAGAAACTGGAACTCCATAAGCGCCCTGTAGTTCGGTTGTCCCCCTAACATTATTTGGTTCAAATTTGCCAGGCAATTCTGGACAGTTGGCAACACTGCTGTGACGTCAATGGAAATGCCCAAGTCTCGGCTATGAATGTAGGTACGGCCAGGATTATAATATATAGATATCCACTAGTCAATTCAGTTCAGTTGAGTCCAAATCAGTTCGGTGCAGTTGAATTCAATTGAATCAGTTCAGTTTAGTTTAGTTTAGTTCAGTTCAGTTCGGTTCAGTTCGGTTCAGTTCAGCCCAGTTGAGTTCAGTTTAGTTCATTGATTTTTTTGGTACAGCAAACTGTATAAAATAACACAAAAAGTGGTACTTATCCAATGTTGAATAAAATAAATCATTTAAAGTCACCATCAACGACAATATTATAGTTAACAGACTATGAAAGCTACAAACTAGATCTCTGGTGTCGGACATTCACTGTATATCCTAGAAATAAATGAGTACCTGTAATACATAGTACTATCATCTGGAATATATACACCCTGTATATACACCCTGTTCCACAAAATAACAAACATGGCTCAAGGGTAAATGTACTTTTTCAAGGCAAATCAGAATCTGCGTTTGAAATTTTCATAATGTCCTCTGTTTCCGATTATACGTGTTCAACCGAAAATTTTGATTGGCCATATCTCACGAATAGATCAGTAGAATCCATTGAAATTTCGAAAGTATTGTTAAGTATTTTGCGTACAAGTTCGATTATAATTGAGACGATCGTTTTAAAACAGACACTGGGTATTACTACGTACTATACAATAAATCTACACGCCAACAATTATTTACTTGGAAATATCGCTGTGATTTTTACTCGTTTTCAATCCGTTCGCTACCACTTCGCATTCCAATCCATAACTGCTTGTGAGGCGACGATTGATGCTTTACATAGGTCCGACTAATTCATCTCGAATATTCCATGCCTCGTTCCATGCATTCTCCAGCAGTTTCCATAGTGACCCAGCATATGGTTTCTAGACGACTCCCGAATAATCACACACCTTTCGCGTGCTTTCCGTGTATTCTGGTGTGTGGCACCTCCGTCAAAATGGACAGATATAGCTTGACCCACTGCTGAAGGCTCCATACAGTTGTACGAGAAAAAAGCTACACGCGCGCTCTGGAACACACCAGGACGCTACGCACTTGTACACTGCGATCTAACGGAAAGAGTCTAGAAAGATCGTGTTATCCAGAATCGCCGCTCGTAACAGTATATTTCAACACCAAGGGCCTCAAGCGCTTGATTCATTATTGAAAAGTATACAGGGCCGTATTCAAATCTTTGTTTTTCGAGTTTCTGTTGAAAAAGTCCTCCTGTATGGACTTTTCCTAAAATCTGATGTCATATTCGGAGACTAGACAAATAATGCTACATAATGCGATTCTTGAATTTTTGGCATTTCTCAGCTTGATCGAAGAGTAATCTTTTAGGAATACTTCCAAAACTTTCAATTCAAAGTCTATTCCAGATGGTCAAACAAAGTCACCATTTCAGTGTCGGTGCTCTGACTGACCGAGATCCATTTCAAGAAAATTTTCTGGAAACACCAATTTGAGTGAGAGTAGGAATCGAGGTACTAAACTGGAAACAGGGACCATAACGGAAAGGACCGAACCAAATAAGTTACACGACTCAAATCGTCGTGTTATGTGCCCATTTGACATCACGGCGAAAATAGTTTCAGTCGCCGCCGCCCCCGATAAAAAAGGAACAGAACCAAAGAAGTAAAAGACCACAGAGTACCTACTACTGATCTGTGCCATAGGTTCAGGAGCTAGTTTACCACTATTTGGCTAATTTTCACACATTTTTCCTCTTCCTCATATGTCTTCATTTTTCTGTAAATTTTTACACATTTTTGCTTTTCCCCTGCGATTTCATTCATTTTTTCACCAATTTACATTTGTTTGTAAATTTCTCACCTGCCCAGCACCATCATTTGCTTTATGACCTCGTAATTTTGTTCATTCTCTCCATTTTCAACACTTTTTGTACGTATCCTTTAAATTCCTGCTTGAACTTTGAGAATAATTTTTTGTGATAACTTTCAAGTTTATTGGTCAATTTTGACCAATTTTGGTTCAGAAATTCTGAAACAGATGCCCATTATTGAGTTATCGGAACTTTTCTCAGAAATGTCTAGTGACGTTAGGGGGTAAGTCTTGTTTTTTCACTTATTTTCTACGCTATTTACAAGAAAAAGTCAATCTTGCAAAACTTTCACTAGGTACGATATCCACCGGAATATCCACTTACAAGATATTTGAGTTTAAATGTGTAAAAAAGTTGTCAAACTTCAGCTCTAAGCTTCGGTACAAAGGAGGTTTCTAAGATTCCAGAAACGTCAAAAAATTAGAAGGGGGGCACTTGGGCCGCAAACAATAATTGGAGATATACAAGGGGCTCAATAGAGGTTTCAAACGATACGATACTTGAAGATACAAGTGGGCTCAGCAGGGCTTGAAATGCTTTGAAGTAGACACAAGGGAGGATAGGGCTCTGAAAATCGCGAAAAGGCCTGACGGGGCTTACTAGAGCTCCAAATGATACTTTAAGACACAAAAGGGGCCCTGTAGGACTTCAACCAACACAGGAGCTAACTAGAGCTTTGAAAACTGAAGCAATTGAGAAGGGGACCAGCAGAGCTACAAATGAAACATAAAGACACAGGGGGGCACATGGAGCTCCGAGAAACCTGAGAAGGCACAAGGGAGCTTTCGAAAATTCCAGAAACTTCAGAGAAAGCAGAAGGGGGTCACCAAGGATGCCAACGATATTGATTGACGACACAAGGGGGCTCATTAGGACTCACTCAAGGGGTTTCATCAAGATCCCAAACGATACTTGTAGAGACAAGGGGGCTCAGCAAGGCTTGAAACGCTATACGTAAAAACTCAGTGGGGGATAGGGCTTTGCATTTCACACTCACACTGGGCCTCATTAGAGCTCCAAAGTTTCCGGCGAAGAATCGTCCGCGCAAAGAATTGTCGGCGAGTTGGGTGTCAGCAAGTTATTCTGTCAATGAGTTTTCCTGTCGATGAGTTGTCCTGTCGGCGAGTTGTCTTGTCGACAAGATGTCTTGTCGGCAAGATGTCTTGTCGGCAAGATGTCTTGTCGGTGAGTTGTCTTATCGGTGAGTTGTCTTATCGGTGAGTTGTCTTGTTGGTGAGTTTTCCTGTCGGCGAGTTGTCTTGTCGGTGAGATGGTCTGTTCGGTAAGTTGTCTTGTCGATGAGTTTTCCTGTCGGTGAGTTGTCCTGTCGGCGAGTTGTCTTGTCAGTGAGTTGTCTTGTCGACGAGTTGTTTTGTCGACGAGTTGTCTTGTCGACGAGTTGTCTTGTCGATGATTTGGGTGTTGGCAAGTTATCCTGTCGATGGGTCAAGCACAACTCGTTCTATCGTGACGTGGTTACAAAACAAATGACGTCAGATGTCGCGATTCTGGTGCAACCGGCACTTGCATATATCCGCTCGCAAGATCTAACATTGTGAAGTACTTGTTACCCGCCATCCGTTTCCACCATTGAAAATGTTTAGAATTGGCGATTGTCAATTTGAAATCACCCTGTATAGTCGCGCTGATTCCCGAGAAGTCGTAAACACGATCGCGTCGGCCGTGCGAACCAAAATAGCTTTAGATTGATATATCGAAAAATAAAATAGATGCTCTGCTAGAATGAATTCAAACAAAAACGATTTTTTTACCATGGCAAGCTTTCAGTCTCTTCTTCAACATTTCAAAAGTTTTTAGCTCTGGGACTGCTACAAATCAGTATACAGGGTGAAAGTCTATTATTTTCCTCTACTTTCTTTCTTTTCTGAGAAACTGATGATCGGAAAAAACGGTTCAAGGCTAGTCTGGTGGACTATAGTCTCCCAATAAACATATAAAAAATACATCACCCAGCAATTGCTATATCAAGTTACAGGGTGAAAACTATTTTTAATCGTCCATTTTTTTTCTGGTGGAATTGACCTACGTTGAGGCCGGTTTTAGTTTTCTTACAAGCTTATGTCTCACTGAACATATGATTGTGAAGGACACATTTCTGCAACTGCTGCTTTTCAATTTGGCCAATGTAGGATGCATTGCAATCGTTACAAGGAATTTTATAAATTAGGCACGACTGATTATTTTTTTGTATTTTGTCTTTCAATTGTGTATTAACAATGTTAGTGGACTTTACGTTATAATATGCTAGTTGGTAGTTATATTCATTGAAAATTTTGTTTATGTTGAACGAAATATTTGTAATATAGGAAAATTTTAGGTATGACAACTTTTTATTTTGTTGTTGTGCTTTTATTTTTTGTTTTGTCCGGTTGAAAATTTAATTTATCTAGGAGTTTGGGTAATTGTTGGCATTAAATATGTTTTAAGGTTTTATATAATTTTTTGAATGATAACAAAGGGTTGCTCAGTTTTATCATTTTACTGGTAAGACCTTCAATGATTGCTATTTTCATGTGGAAAGGGTGATAGGAATGAAAGTTGAGTAACCTATTTGAATTGCAATTCTTAGTATACCAATTCGTCAAGTGTCCCGCTGAGTCTCTTATAATCATGATGTCTAAAAATGGAATTTTTGGTTTTTTTCTAATTCCATGGTGAATTTGATTTTATTATGTACACCATTCAGTGATTGTAACATATTGTCAACTTCTGATTCGGGCAATGCTATAATTGTATCATTCACGTATAACTTGAGCAAAGGTATATTAAAATTTAATTTTGATATTGCAGAACTAAGTATAAAATTCATAACTATATCAAGTGAAACTGGGCTTGCTGGGTTGCCCATGGCTGTTCCGTCTAACTGTTTGTAAAAAATGTTATCAAATGAAAAATAATTTCAAAGCAGTGACTGATCAACCCAACTAAATAGATCAATATGAGACATTTTGGTATAACATTCAAGTTTCTTCCATTCTTTGGTGATGATTGAAATAACTAAATCTTTTGGAATGTTGGTGAATAAAGAGACTACATCGAAAGATACCAAAACGTAGTTTATGGGCAGAGTTATGTCAGAAATGTATTCTACTAACTCCAACGAGTTTTTGGTATTGTAGTTGTATGTTGTAGTAATAGGATAAAGTTTACTATGTGAAAACTTTGCTAGATTATAGGAAGGTGAATTTATGCAACATACAACAGGTCTAAAAGCTATTTTTTCTTTCTTATGTATTTTTCTTAAACCGTAGGTACAGTCGTGGGGTTACGCAGCTGTGTCTCTTTAATTTAAATTTTTCTGTGTTATTGATGATACCTTTCTCATGTCAATTGTCAATTAACTTGTTAGACTTTGTTTGAAATATATTAGTAGGATCACGATTCAGTTCTTGATGTGGAGGTGTCTTGTAACATTGTAGGTATTCATAGCATTGTTGTATTCAGTTTTGTACATAAGGGTTGTGACATTTCCTTTATCAGATTGACTGAGAATCAAATTTTTGTTCATTTTCATAAAACGAATAGTTTAAGAAAGCATCGTGTTGAGTTTCTTTGTGTTTGTGAAGTTATTATGTATTGTCTGTTTGTAAAACGCGTTGGTTATTATATTCACTGATCTTGCTCTAATTTTGTTCTTTTGAGATTCATCTATAGGTAACTGTGCAATTGCATTTTCTAATTTGAATAATTGTAGATATAGGTAATTCAGTATTAATAATTGTAATGCCAAACTTTGGTCATAAACACATTGTATCAAAAACATCTGGAGGAAGAGAAATATTAGTGTAGTTGACAATAAGATCTTGTTTCTGTTCAGGAAGAATTAAGTTTTTCTTACCAATCAACTGATCGAACCTATTGAAATTGTTTAGCGTTATTTTGAGGAATTGTTTTTCATAAAAGTTATTGAGACTAGATAGTGTTTTTGAAAATAGGTTATCTTCTGGTAGTTGTTTGATCTTTTCTTTAAATAGTAATTGTTTCGTTCTTAGTTTGTTGATGTTGTAGTGTGTTACTTTGATTTCAACATTCAGGGTGGATTTCTTGGTGGTGTCTATAATTTTTCCGCATTGTCCTCGGCATTGTCTTGTATAAGGGTGGTTGATACCCGAAACTCATGAAAACAGCAATCATTGAAAGTCTTACCAGTAAAATGATAAAACTGAGCAACCCTTGTTATCACTCAAAAAATTATATAAAACTTAAAAACATATTTAATGCCAACAATTCCCCAAACTCTTTGATAAATCAAATTTTCAACCGGACAAAACAAGAAATAAAAACACAACAACAAAATAGAAAGTTGTCATACCTAAAATTTCCCTATATTACAAATATTATCTCGTTCAACATAAACAAAATTTTCAATGAATATATGTAATTACCAACTAGCATATTAAAACGTAAAGTCTACTAACATTGTTTGTACACAATTGAAAGACAAAATACACAAGAATAATCAGTCGTGCCTAATTTATAAAATTCCTTGTAACGATTGCAATGCATCCTATATTGGCCAAACAAAACAATACTTAAAAAATCGTATCCGCCAACGTGTTAATGATTGTAGTGATACAAATTCAGAAAAAATTGAAAAAAAACCGCTCTTGCTGATCACCATTTTATTGCTAATTGTTATTTCGACTTTGAAAACGCACCAATTCTAGACAAAGAAACAAATGGAAAGAAGAGGGATTTAAGTGAGATGATTTTCATCAACTTGAACAACAGAATCAATAAACGTTCAGACACAGAAGGACTCAGCAAAATTTACAGTTTTATTTTGGATAAATATAAAAACCTATCCAATAATTGACCACAAACCATCAGACCCGCCATCACACAAATTGTCAAAAATATGACATTGTCATCCATGATTTACAAATTTTAATTCAGATCTTTCAAGCTAAAGAGCTGAAAGGATGTGAATTAAAATTTGTAAATCATCGTGTAAAGACACAATCATCATGTTATCTTTTATATTGTATTCCTGGAGTGATGACTGGTGATGGATGTGAGTATGAAAGGCCTATGGATGTTGTGAATGGGTTTGCAGAATATTTCGGCGGTGTGTACTCGGAATCGAGTGAGTATGATTTGGATGATTGCGTGCATGATGAGGCTAGCCCCTCAGCCTATGCTGGGGCACTTAACATGAGTTCCATCAGTAAGGATAGGATACTTGATGCCATACGCAGGAGCAAGGACAGACAAACAGCAGGAATTGACCAGATTCCCAACTTTGTTATTAAAGACTGTGCTCATGTGCTCGTTCATCCCTTGCATTTCATATTTAATCTCATTCTGAGGACTTCACAGTTTCCGCAAGCATGGAAAAAAACAAAAATTTGTCCTGTTCATAAAAAAGGCGATAAAGCGAAATTAGAAAATTACCGTTCAATCTCTGTTTTGTGTAATTTTGCTAAAATTTTTGAAGTCATATCATGTCAGGACATCTCAAATCATGTTAAAAATGTAATATCTCCTCATCAGCACGGCTTCATGCCCAGAAGGTCTACTATGACGAACTTAACATCTTTCTCTCTTAATATGTAGTTGAAACCTTGGATAGTGGAGGGCAGGTAGATGTCATTTATACAGATTTTCAGAAGGCATTTGACCGAATCGAACATGGCATCTGGCTGCGGAAATTGAGAGCGGCTGGTCGGCGCCTCTTGTTAAACTTTTACAGTCTTACCTCTGCAACAGGGAATCATACGTCCAGCACATGGGTAATAGATCTAGGAGCTTTACGCCAACTTCCGGAGTACCACAGGGCTCCAACTTGGGTCCTTTACTTTTTCTCCTCTTTATAAATGACATCTTGTGTGGGGTCAAGAGCCTGGGTCTTTTATTTGCTGATGACCTAAAACTTTTCAGTAAAGTCCAGTCGATTGACAGCTGTCTTGCCCTGCAGAGAGATCTGGACACAATTGCCCTGTGGTGCGAGAAGAATAGGCTATTCCTGAATATTGAGAAATGTCACGTGGTGAGTTATACAAGAAGAAAAAATAAGCTAGAGTACCAGTATGTATTGAATGGTGTGTGTGTTGCCAGGTGTTCCAACATAAAAGATCTAGGTGTCATATTCGACGAGTCCTTCAGTTTTGATATGCAGGTTAAAAGTTGTGTATCTTCTGCTTCAAGGATGTCAGGATTTATATATAGGAATTGTAAATGTTTCCCAAACAATTCTAGTCACTTGTTGCTTTACTCATCCTTAGTACGAAGCCGACTGGAGTACGGAGCTGTGATATGGCATCCTATTTACAATTCACAAGTAAGAATAATTGAGACTGTCCAGCGAAAATTTTTGAAGTTGCTCAAGTTCAGGACGGATGGTGTATACCCTTGCAAAGGCTTCGATCACGGTGCTTTGCTGAATGAGTTTGATGTTGTGTCTCTCGAGAGACGTAGATTGCAGATTGCGGTGACTTTCCTCGTTGGGCTGTGTCGCGGGAGCATGGACTGTCCCTACTTGCTGGGTCGGTTGATGTTTTTGGTACCTAGGGCTTCTTCTAGACTCCAGCACACTTTCTACACTGAACGTCCTAAGACAAATTTATTGTTAAAGTCCCCTGTTGATTATATGTGTAATGTGTTTAATAGCATTTCAAACAGCTGTGATATAAATTTTACTCCCATAAAACATATCCAGCGACTACTGTGAAATTTTATCTTCCATTGTGATTCATGTGTGATAATTTATTGTTATTTTAGTTATTTGAACATTTCCTGTATTGGGTACACCGCCTGTTGGAAATAAATCTATCTATCTATCAAATCTATCTATCTATCTATCTATCTATTCCTTTCAGAAGGTAAGCTTCATTTGAACCCAATTTATTGTACATATTATATTTACCGTAGTATTTTTACCTATAGCGTTGATAAAGTCGACATACCTCGACGAAACGTCGGCAGTCTAAAGAAGAAAAAAATAAACGTTGTCCAATAAATCCAAGAGCTTTAAACACTTATATTCTTCATGGACGAGAGAAGAAACGAAATTTTTATTCACAGATTCAAATGTTTGATTGCGTGTCAAGATTTTTCTGATTTTCTGATGCAATCCACCCGAATATAGATACCCAAACATTTGAAAACCAACGTGCAACTTGAATAAAAAAAAAATCTTAATAACAAAAATAAAAAAAACATTTTTTAGAAAAACGGTCAAAAATGGGCTTATTCGTCGTTTTTTTCGTGTTTCTAGATCGATTGCAATACAACTTTCAGTGTCTTGTCATAGTTAATGCCAGTTGATCACAGCCGCCACAATCAGTAAAAAAACATATCGAAGATGATTAATTTTATTTGATAATTTGATAGAATTGAAATAATCAGCTTCAAGGACCTTGCAGGAAGGATGCTACGTTGAGAAGTCCTGCGACAGACATGGCGACGAGCATAGCGGCAATTTTTTTTTTGCTCGATCACAATACATTTTCTCCGAGATCTCATGTTGGTTGGTGGGGCCCGAAAAGAAAATGAAGACATAAAGAACTCCTCTTATCTCTTATTCTTTTGATAAATACTCTTGTCTTGTCGCCTTCGGCGAGTGCTGGTAGCTGTCACGCGCACACACAGACAATGTAAAATCAGAACTGAGAGAAAACTCCCTTGTTTCCATCCGAGAGCCGTCTGGACAGCCCATTACGATAACGCACTTTTATCAAGTGCTTATATAAAAAAAAAGCAAACAAAGTAGCCCCCAACCGGCACATCATTATTGGATAATCTTCAGAACGCAGACCGGGCGAGTTTCCATTAAAACTCCGCGAGAGCGGGAGTTTGAAAAACTTCACAACAAGATGGAATCTAATATCGCGGCGCCGGCCCAGACGCTCGATAATTAGAATTAAAAAAAAGCATGGCCCGCGAGAAATTAACTCCCTCGCGCCGTGTGCGCCGAGAGTTTTTGTTTTATCTCGCGGAAACTTTCAGCTGGGCGCCAGCAGCTGCTGCTGTCTCATATTGTTTTTAAATTAAGCGAATCAACGCCGAGAGCCGAGTCAGTTTGCAGGAGCACCCAGCGTCTGATTGCAAAGAGATAATAAAGAAACGAGTCGCCGGCTGGCCGGCGGGGCTTGATTAGTAGTGCGGAAACGGAGGTTTCAAAAGAGTGCTCAAAGGATGGCGGAAGATAAACCTCTAACTGAACGTGTTATTGTACTACAACGGAAAGAGCAAAGAGCAATCCTGCCGCAGCATCTCTCTACTTGTTGAACCTGCAGGACCTGTTGCTCCCCCCCGGCCGCTTAGGTCATAATGCCATAATTTCTTTGTTATTAAAATTTAGTGCGGGCTGTAAACCGGGGACGCGAGCTTTTAAGCCTTGCACTTTGCACAGCTTCAGAGCTTTTCTTTGCGAAGATCGTAATCATTATTATGGTATCGTACGGATCATAACAGGAATTAATGCAGAAGAGTCTGTGCGCTTGAAGCTATAGAGTATATAAGCCAATTGAATGGTTCTTGGTCGGCCGCTTCTCGCATTGTTGAGCGCTTCTCCAATCAGGAAATGTTCCGCTAGTGCTTTCCCACATTTTCCACAATTTCGCAGTTTTACTTCTCCGGCCTCCCTCACAATGGACAGGAAAAATGTCAAACATACAAATGTTGGCCATTGAGCCGGTGGTGATTTCTGTGGATCGGAGAACAATCCGCAGATGGACATGATGATGCGAATGATGTACAAGTTACATCAATGCCACTGCCGCACTAGTGCAATGTCAGCACTGCGGAATCAGCAATTCTAGAATTATTTTAACAGAAACGCATTAGAGTAGCATTCATTATTGTTATATCCGCATAGAAGCTTGAATGCACGGTCTTTAGTAAATAAAATATTCTTTAAAAACGTTTGTTCGGTTCCAATTGATATAATTGGGACCGTCTATCAGTTATCAAGATAGAATTACTGGACATTTTTCATGGCGAGAATTGTTTGTTTCAACAATTAATCCAGTAAAACCTGTGCTGTCTCGATTAATCGCGAATCGCAGTTGAAAAAGAACTCTAGTGGCATTCCAAACATCGAATAACCACCGGCCCTTTTGAGACATCCCAGAGCTACCGACCACACACAGATGCAACTCCAGTTCTTCGAATTTTTAGGGTAAGCGATTTTTCTGATATACAGTTTATGTCTGAAATCGAAGGATTAATCGAAGGAATCCAACAACTAAATATCAACCCCCCTGATCCCGAGATTTCCAATATAAATACAAGTTTAATCAATAATCACTTGATCCCAACTAATAATACATTGCACTATACCAAATGCTTTAGGGCCGATCCTTCTTTATCATGGTGAGGGGGGGAAAACAGCCCTAGAACAGGTAATTGATAATTCACAGCATTTACTTAATATTTTCACGGATAGATCGCGCCAAAACACCGTTACAGTTTGTCAAGTCTTCGACTCCAAAAAAAAAAGCGCAGAGAAGCCACAAAAAGCGGTAGGTACCTACTTAAAGACGTAATTATACATATGTAGTAGGGCTCCTGCGATATAACGAGCCACCCAAAACTGATTTCGGAAGCTTTATTCAGTATTATTCGATAATGTAAGGCCCCTATCATAAGTCCGACCTGATTTTGGGAGTTGTAAACAGACTTCTATAATCTATTAAGCCTATTATGTAGACCACCATAACAGGCCTATAATGTTATGGGGGCTATGCCACTGACCAAAACTTTGATTCTGTAAACTTTTTCAGTAGGTACCTATTAAGTAAGTAGGTATTCGATAAAGTGAGGAAGAAGAGTATCGTAAGACCGATCTGTTTTATGAATAGTAAACAGGCTTCTAAAAGTCTGTTATGGTCCATATTATGGGGGCCTCATACAATAAGGATCGCAAACTAATTTGCTCAGGGATAGGCGATGGAAATTTACATGAGCTTTGCTTTCCTAGTTAAATTGTTCCCCTGAAAAAGAGCTGTCTGTTCTAGATGGAAAATAACTATAAAGGAATTGACGAAGATATATCGTTGTTTATATATAAGCAGACCTAGGTGCGGTTTGGCGAATTAGATAGATGTAGGTTATTTCTGTGAACCTAAATGTGTAAAATCGATGACCTTTTCGTAACTCGCTTTTTCACCAATTTCATTTTACAATTTTGCTGAAAAAAATCCCCTGAACCCTCACCTGAACCTCTGCATTAATAAAACTAGTCTGAAAGTCGATTTCGTTCAAACATTTTCGGATTTTTTCATGAATCTGGGAGAAAACGGGTCCGATGGACCGTAGTCGATTGTTGTGTGACAGATACAAAGCTAGTAGTAGGTATAGCTATATAAAGCTAGTGACGTCACTAAAAACCGTTTCCGCTGCCTTTCGGCGGCTTCTGACGACTCGAAAATTGGAGATTTTAAAAAATCGATGTCTAGGTTATTTCCGAGGGGCTCATCACTGCTGAAAATTTGTACAGGTGTTGCAGCAATATTCTAGGTATTGCATAGTATTGCAGACTGTATTGTATAGGTATTGCAGCTAGTGATGAGCCCCTCAGTTATTTCTGTGGGTCTAAAATGTGTGAAATCGACGAAATTAAAATTATCCGCACCTCGCTTTATCACCGAACTCTTTTGACCATTTTTACTGAAAAGAAATGCCCTGAACGTCTACAATCATTACCAAACCTGTCCTGAAGGTTAATTTCGATCAAAAATGTTCGGTTTCTTTTGTTGGAGAGAGGGTGCAATTGTTTTGAGCATTGTGTGCCAAATTGGGGTGATACGCCGCTGACCAAAACTTTGATTTCGGGAGCTTTTTTCAGTACGTATTAAGCATTCGATAAAGTAAGGACGAAGGCTATCATAAGTCCGATCTGCTTTTGGGAATAATGAACAAGCTTTTATAGGCCTGTTATGGTTTATATTATGAGGGCCTCATGCAAGGATCGGGAGACTAATTTACACAGGGATAGGTAGGCGATGAAAATTTACCTGAGCTTTGCTTTTCCAGTATGTAAGTACATTATTGTTCCCGTGAAAAAGAGCTTTCTGTTCTAGATGGAAAGTACCTAAACAATAAAGGAATCGACGAAGATCGTTGTTTATTCATAAGCAGACCTAGGTGCGGTTTGGAGAATTAGATAGGTGTAGAGATGAGATAGATGTAGGTTATTTCTGTGAGTCTAAAATGTGTAAAATCGACAAGAATTTTTTCCGTACCTTGCTTTTTCACCGATTTCATTCGACGATTTCGCTGAAAAAAAAATGCCCTGAACCTCTACATTAACCAAACTAGTCAGAAAGTCGATTTCGGTCAAATATTCTCGGGTTTTTTGATGAATCTGCGAGAAACGTGTCCAACGGACCATAGTCGATCATTGTAAGCCATTTACAAAAACTATATTAGTAGGTACCTAACGCCAAAATATCAAAAAACCGTTCCTCTGACAGCTCGAACATTCGAGATTTAAATAAATCGATGCCTGCGGGTAATCACCCGTGCAATTTGGAAGAGAAAGTGCCCTCTAAGAAGTTTTGAAAACTGGTGCCGTTGTCGAGTTACAGCTTTTTTTTTCAAAAGAAAAAAAGTTAAATCGTAAGTTAATTTTTGTGCGTCTAAAATGGGTGAAATCGACGAAATTTGCCGCACATCGATTTTTTGTCAACGAACTCTTTTGACCAATTTGCTGAAAAAAAGCCCTGAAGGTCTGCATTGCCAAATCTGTTCTGGATTTCGATAAAAAATGTTCGCTTTTTTTTGTTGGAGGGAGGGTGCAATTGTTTTGAGCATTATTGTGTACCAAACTGGGGTCATACGCCGCCGACCAAAACTTTGATTTCGGGAGCTTTTTTTCAGTAGGTATTAAGCATTCGATAAAGTAAGGAAGAAGGCTATCATAAGTCCGATCTGCTTTTGGGAATAGTAAATAAGCTTCTATAGGCCTGTTATGGTCTATATTATGGGGGCCCCATGCAAAAAGGATATCGAGACAAATTTGCACAGGGATAAGTAGGCGATGGAAATTTACATGAACTTTGCTTTTCCAGTATATACCTACATTGTTCCCGTAAAAGAGCTTTCTGTTCTAGATGGAAAGTAAATCAAAAAGAATTGACGAAGATATCGTTGTTTATTTAGAAGCAGACCTAGGTGCGGTTTGGCGAATTAGATAGATGTAGGTTATATTCCTGTGAGCCTAAAATGTGTAAAATCGACGACCTTTTCCGTACCTCGCTTTTTCACCGATTTCATTTGACGATCTTGCTTAAAAAAATGCCGTAAACCCTCGCATGAACCTCTACATTAACAAAACTAGTGAAAAAGCCGATTTCGGTCAAACATTTTCGATGAATCTGCGAGAAACGGGTTCGATGGACCGTATAGTCGATCGTTGTGAGCCAGATACAAAAACTATATAGTAACGCCAAAATGTCAAAAAACCTTTTCCGCTGCCTTTCGGCGGCCTCTGACTAAATGTATGATGAGATGAGGATGAGGACGGGATGGAAGCGGGAAATGATCGAGGAGACGAAGTTCGAAGATTGACGATCCAGTCCAACGGATCGAACTTCGTCCTTATCCTAATTCAAACAGCGCTGCCAACCTACAATCAGATCGGACTTATGATTATCGAATAATACTGAATAAAGCCCCCAACCCCCGTCTTGCCAAAAAACTTCTAGGAATTCTTCGGTACGAATAAACAACAAAGCAACAAATGACGTCATCATCGGGGACTTTTTGAAATGTTTTGTTTTGAAGACTAACAATAGAATAGCGTTACCTACTACTATCTAGTTCGCCAAACCGCACCTAGGTCTGCATATCAATAAACCTTCGTCAATTCCTTTCTGTTTATTTTCCATCTAGCACTTCCATCTTTTTCACGATCACAATGTACTTACATACTGGAAAAGCAAAGCTCATGTAAATTTTCATCGCCTATACCTATCCCTGTGTAAATTATTTTCCCGATCTTTGCATGAGGCCCCCATAATATAGACCATAACAGGCCTTCAGAAGCTTGTTTATTATTCCCAAAAGCAGATCGGACTTATCATAGCCTTCTTCTTTTTACATTACCGAATGCTTGATATACCTACTGAAAGACGCTCCCGAAATCAAAGTTTTCTTCAGCGGCGTACCACCCCAATTTGGCACACAATGCTCAAAACAATTGCACCCTCTCTCCAACAAAAAAAACCGAAAATTTTTTGATCGAAATAAACCGAGAAATCAAGTTTCAGACTAGTTTTGTTGATGTAGACGTTCAAAGCATTTTTTTTCAGCAAAGTGTGGTCAAAAAGAGCAAAAAGAGTGATACAGCGTGGTGCGGATAATTTCGTCGATTTCACACATTTGAGACCCACAGAAATTACCGAGGGGCTCATCACTAGCTGCAATACTTGTACAAAATCCCTGCAGAACTTCCGCAATAATTCTGCAATACATTGCAACACCTCGACAATACTCTGCAATACAATGCATTACCTAGAAAATTGCTGCACAACACCTGTACAAATTTGCAGCAGTGATGAGCCCCTCGAAAATAACCAAAGAAAATTTAACTTTTTTCTAAATTCTTAAAAAAAACGCTTTAACTCGATAACGGCACCAGTTGACAGACAGACTGAAATCGACTTTCAGACTACTTAGTTTTGTTAATATAGAGGTTCAGGGCATTTTTTCCAGCAAAATCGTCAAATTAAATCAGTGGAAAAGCGGGGTACGGAAATGATTGTCGATTTTACACATTTCAGGTTCACAGAAATAATCACATCTCTAGGTCTGCTTATAAAATTAACAACGATATCTTCGTCAATTCCTTTATGTTTACTTTCCATCTAGAACAGAGAAAGCTCTTGTTCACGGACATAATGTACGGTTGGCGCGACCCAAATGTGAACGATTTTTTTCGCCGTGTTTTCTTTTGCAATTTGTGTTACATCAAATGAGGTTTTGACCAATGGCGAACTAACAGGTCCATGTTTATGAACAATGTTCCATGTCTGTTAGTTTTCCACTGGCCAAAACCTCATTTAAAGTAACACAAAATACAAAAGAAAACACGTCGAAAAAAAATCGTTCACATTTGGGTCGCGCCAACCGTACCTACTTACATACTGGAAAAGCAAATCTCAAGTAATTTTTCATCGCCTATACTTATCCCTGTGCAAATTATAGTCTCCCGATTCTTCGATCCTTGCATGGGGCCCCCATAATATAGACAGTAACAGGCCTATAGAAGCTTGTTTATTATTCCCAAAAGCAGATCGGACTTATGATAGGCTTCTTCCTTACTCTACCGAATGCTTAATACCTAATGAAAAAAGCTCCCGAAATCAAACTTTTGGTCATCAGCGGCGTGGCACCCCAATTTGGCACGCAATGCTCAAAACAATTGCACCCTCTCGACAACAAGAAAAAAAACGAAATTTTTTGATCGAAATCAACCTTTAGACTAATTTGGTTAGTGTAGAGGTTCAAGGCATTTTTTTCAGCAAAATCGTCAAATGAAATCGGCGAAAAAGCGAGGTACGGAAAAGATCGTCAATTTTAGACATTTTAGGCTCATAGAAATAACCTAAATCTTGGTCTGGTTATAAATAAACAACGATATCTTCGTCAATTCCATTTTGTTTAGATACTTCTAGAACAAAAAGCTCTTTTTCTCGGAAACAATGTACTTACATACTGGAAAAAAGCAAAGCGCATGTAAATTTCCATCGTCAACCTACTTATTTATCCCTGTACAAATTATAGTCTCCCGATCCTTGCAAGGGGCCCCCATACATAACAGGCTTATAGAAGCTTGTTTACTATTTCCAAAATAGAACGAGGTATCAACCCAATTTGGCACACAATACTCAAAACAATTGCACCCTATCTCCAACAAAAAAAAAACCGAAATTTTTTGATCGAAATAAACTTTTAGACAAGTTTTGTTGATGTAGATGTTCAGTGCATTTTTTTCAGCAAAAGGGTCAAAATAGTTCGGTGATAAAGCGAGGTGCGATAATTTCGTCAATTTCAGATATTTTAGGTTCACTGAAATAACCTACATCTAGGTCTGCTTATAAATAAACAACGATAATCTTCGTCAATTCCGTTTTGTTCATTAACCATCTTGAACTGAAAGCTCTTTTCCACGGGAACAATGTACTTACATACTGGAAAAGCAAAGCTCATGTAAATTTTCGTCGTCTAGTTATCCCTGTGCAAATTATAGTCTCCCGATTCTTCGATCCTTGCATGGGGCCCCCATAATATAGACCGTAACAGGCCTATAGAAGCTTGTTTACTCTTTCCAAAAGCAGATCGGACTTATGATAGCCTTTTTCCTTCCTCTACCGAATGCTTGATACCTACTGAAAAAACCTTTCGAAATCAAAGTTTTGGTCAACGCGGTATCACCCCAATTTGGTACACAATGCTCAAAACAATTGCAGCCTATCTCCAACAAAAAAAAAACCGAAATTTTTTGATCGAAACAAACTTTCAGACTAGTTTTGTTGATGTAGACGTACAGTGCATTTTTTTCAGCAAAGGGGTCAAAAGAGTTCGGTGATAAAGCGAGGTGCGAATAATTTCGACAATTTTAGATATTTTAGGCTCACTGAAATAACCTACATCTAGGTCTGCTTATAAATAAACAATAACGATAATCTTCGTCAATTCCTTTTTGTTTACTTACCCTCTGGAACAAAAAGCTCTTTTCCACGGGAGCAATGTACCTACTTACATACTGGAAAAGCAAAGCTCATGTAAATTTTCATCGCCTAGTTATCCCTGTGCCAATTATAGTCTCCCGATCCTTCGATCCTTGCATGGGGCCCCCATAATATAGACCGTAACAGGCCTATAGAACCTTGTTCACTATTTCCAAAAGCAGATCTGACTAATGATAGCCTTTTTTCTTACTCTACTAATTGCTTGATACTCACTGAAAAAACCTTTCGAAATCAAAGTTTTGGTCAACGCGGTATCACCCCGATTTGGTACACAATGCTCAAAACAATTGCAGCCTATCTCCAACAAAAAAAAACCGAAATTTTTTGATCGAAACAAACTTTCAGACTAGTTTTGTTGATGTAGACGTACAGTGCATTTTTTTCAGCAAAGGGGTCAAAAGAGTTCGGTGATAGAGCGAGGTGCGAATAATTTCGACAATTTTAGATATTTTAGGCTCACTGAAATAACCTACATCTAGGTCTGCTTATAAATAAACAATAACGATAATCTTCGTCAATTCCTTTTTGTTTACTTACCCTCTGGAACAAAAAGCTCTTTTCCACGGGAGCAATGTACCTACTTACATACTGGAAAAGCAAAGCTCATGTAAATTTTCATCGCCTAGTTATCCCTGTGCCAATTATAGTCTCCCGATCCTTCGATCCTTGCATGGGGCCCCCATAATATAGACCGTAACAGGCCCATAGAAGCTTGTTCACTCTTTCCAAAAGCAGATCGGACTTATGATAGCCTTTTTCCTTACTCTACCGAATGCTTGATACCTACTGAAAAAACCTTTCGAAATCAAAGTTTTGGTCAACGCGGTATCACCCCGATTTGGTACACAATGCTCAAAACAATTGCAGCCTATCTCCAACAAAAAAAAAACCGGAATTTTTTGATCGAAATAAACTTTTAGACTAGTTTTGTTGATACAGACGTTCAGTGCATTTTTTTTCAGCAAAGTTGTCAAAAGAGTTCGGTGATAAAGCGAGGTGCGGATAATTGCGTCAATTTTAGATATTTTAGGCTCACTGAAATAACCTACATCTAGGTCTACTTATCAATAAACAACGATAATCTTCGTCAATTCCTTTTTGTTTACTTACCATCTGGAACAGAAAGCTCTTTTCCACGGGAACAATGTACTTACATACTGGAAAAGCAAAGCTCATGTAAATTTTCATCGCCTAGTTATCCCTGTGCAAAATATAGTCTCTCGATCCTTCGAACCTTGCATGGGGCCCCCATAATATAGACCGTAACAGGCCTATAGAACCTTGTTTACTATTTCCAAAAGCAGATCGGACTAATGATAGCCTTTTTCCTTACTCTACTGATTGCTTGATACCTACTAAAAAAAACCTTTCGAAATCAAAGTTTTGGTCAACGCGGTATCACCCCGATTTGGTACACAATGCTCAAAACCATTGCAGCCTATCTCCAACAAAAAAAACAACAAATTTTTTGACCAAAATCAACTTTCAGACTAGTTTTGTTGATATAGACGTTCAGTGCATTTCTTTCAGCAAAGGGGTCAAAATAGTTCGGTGATAAAGCGAGGCGCGATAATTTCGTCAATTTCAGATATTTTAGGTTCACTGAAATAACCTACATCTAGTTCTGCTTATAAATAAACAACGATAATCTTCGTCAATTCCGTTTTGTTCATTAACCATCTGGAACTGAAAGCTCTTTTCCACGGGAACAATGTACTTACATACTGGAAAAGCAAAGCTCATGTAAATTTTCGTCGTCTATAGTTATCCCAGTGCAAATTATAGTCTCCCGATTCTTCGATCCTTGCATGGGGCCCCCATAATATAGACTGTAACAGGCCTATAGAAGCTTGTTTACTATTTCTAAAAGCAGATTGGATTTATGATAGCCTTCTTCCTTACTCTACCGAATGCTTGATACCTACTGAAAAAACCTATCGAAATCAAAGTTTTGGTCAACGCGGTAGGTACCTATCACCCTAATTTGGCACACAATGCTCAAAAAAATTGCACCCTATCCCCAACAAAAAAAAACCGAAATTTTTTGATCGAAATAAACTTTTAGACTAGTTTTGTTGATATAAACCTTCAGTGCATTTTTTTCAGCAAAGTGTTCAAAAGAGTTCGGTGATAAAGCGAGGTGCGAATAATTTCGACAATTTTAGATATTTTAGGCTCACTGAAATAACCTACATCTAGTTCTGCTTATAAATAAACAACTATAATCTTCGTCAATTCCTTTTTGTTTACTTACCATCTGGAACAGAAAGCTCTTTTTCACGGGAATAATGTACTTACATACTGGAAAAGCAAAACTCATGTAAATTTTCATCGCCTAGTTATCCCTGTGCCAATTATAGTCTCCCGATCCTTCGATCCTTGCATGGGGCCCCCATAATATAGACCGTAACAGGCCTATAGAAGCTTGTTTACTATTTCCAAAAGCAGATCGGACTTATGATAGCCTTTTTCCTTACTCTACCGAATGCTTGATACCTACTGAAAAAACCTTTCGAAATCAAAGTTTTGGTCAACGCGGTATCACCCCAATTTGGTACACAATGCTCAAAACAATTGCACACTATCACCAAAAAAAAAAAAAAATTTTTGATCGAAATCAACTTTTAGACTAGTGTGGTTGATATAGACGTTCAGTGCATTTTTTTCAGCAAAGTGGTCAAAAGAGTTCGGTGATAAAGCGAGGTGCGGTAATCTCGTTAATTTTAGATATTTTAGGCTCACTGAAATAACCTACATCTAGGTCTACTTATCAATAAACAACGATAATCTTCGTCAATTTCTTTTTGTTTACTTACCATCTGGAACAGAAAGTTCTTTTCCACGGGAACAATGTACTTACATACTGGAAAAGCAAAGCTCATGTAAATTTTCATCGACTAGTTATCCCTGTGCAAATTATAGTCTCCCGATCCTTGCATGTGGCCCCCATAATATAGACCGTAACAGGCCTATAGAAGCTTGTTTACTATTTCCAAAAGCAGATCGGACTTATGATAGCCTTTTTCCTTTCGAGATCAAAGTTTAGGTCAACGCGGTATCACCCCAATGTGGTACACAATGCTCAAAACAATTGCAGCCTATCTCCAACAAAAAAAACGAAACTTTTTGATCGAAATAAACTTTCAGACTAGTTTTGTTGATGTAGACGTTCAGTGCATTTTTTTCAGCGAAGGGGTCAAAAGAGTTCGGTGATAAAGCGAGGTGCGGATATTTTCGTCAAGTTTAGATATTTTAGGCTCACTGAAATAACCTAGATCTAGGTCTGCTCATAAATAAACAACGATATCTTCGTCAATTCCTTTTTGTTTACTTACCATCTAGAACAGAAAGCTCTTTTCCACGGGAACAATGTACAATGTACTTACATACTGGAAAAGCAAAGCTCATGTAAATTTTCATCGCCTATAGATATCCGTGTGCAAATTATAGTCTCCCGATCCTTGCATGGGTGGGGGCCCCATAATATAGACCATAACGGGCCTATAGAAGCTTGTTTACTATTCCTAAAAGCAGATCGGCTTTATGATAGCCTTCTTCCTCACTCTACCGAATGCTTGATATCTGTACAGGGCTTTCATTTCAAAACGCCCCACCCCCATTATTTTCTTTAAAAAATGTTTCCTCAAAAAATCCCGAGACAGGTCGATTTTATATTCGAGGGGGACACAAAATTAGCATAAGTTCCATCTTCCTGTTTCATCCCCTTAGACAGGGTGACCACCCCTTCAAATATTTCAAATATAAATAGGGGTCGAGTAATACATCATTTTGAAGGCATTCCAATTGTCTTTATCTTGGTGCAAAAAGAAATAAAATCCAACAACCCGTTTTCACGATCTCTTAGGCAGGGTGACCAATCTTTCAAAATTTGGAAATTGGAATAGGGGTCGAGCAATACATCATTTTAAATGCCTTCCTGCTCGCTTCATTTTGGTACAAAAAGAAATAAAATCAAGGCACCCGTTTTCCAGTTACGATTTTTTAAAATTCGGAAATGTTCGTTGAATTTTCTCTGAATTTAAAAAAATCGTAACTGGAAAACGGGTACCTTGATTTTATTTCTTTTTATACCAAAATGAAGAGAGCAGGAAGGCATTTAAAATGATATATTGGTCGACTCCTATTCCAATTTCAAAATTTTGAAAGATTGGTCACCCTGTCTTAGAGACCGTGAAAACGGGTTGTTGGATTTTATTTCTTTTTGCACCAAGATAAAGACAATTGGAATGCCTTCAAAATGATGTATTACTCGACCCCTATTTCCATTTGAAATTTTTGAAGGGGTGGTCACCCTGTTTAAGGGGATGAAACACGAAGATTGAACTTATCCTAATTTTGTGTCCCCCTCGAATATAAAATCGACTTGTCTCGGGATTTTTTGAGGAAAAATTTTTTAAACAAAATAATGGGGGTGGGGCGTTTTGAAATAAAAGCCCTGTATTTACACACAGTGAGAAGAACAGAAAGCTCTTTTTCCGGGAACAATGCAATGCCTTTCAATCAAATTGTCAATGTCTATCTCTGAACAAATTTGTCTCCAATCCGTGTATGGTGCCCCCATAATATAGACCATAACAGGCCTATAAAAGCCTGTTTACAACTTCCAAAAGCAGATCGGACTTATGAAAGGGGCAACCCTATCTAATGCGATAGTTCGAAATAATTTTTGTTGGCTATATATTTTCTAAAAATTTCTTAACCAGATAGGAATTTTCAAAGTGGGATAATAGATATTCTGTCCTCTTGCCCTTCACGTTCGCCAAAGGCCATCACGATATCCTAGTGGCGCCATCTTTTTGAGAAAGAATGAAGTTTTTAATGGTCATCAATTGTCTTCTTTAGGTCCTACCCGGAAACCAATTAATCCCAGGGGGGGTCGGCCTTAAGATCCATCTTACAACTTCTTACGGTGGAAATTGACTCGGGCATAAAGAAGGCCTTTATTACGTTTTTCGGAGATAACGCACTTAAAAGGATAATAGTAAGAATACTTCAGTAATAATCCAGCGCTAATTCCTCCTCAAGGAGTCGTGCAACAGCCTCCGCAGCAAGTGGTTGGGGTTGCTATGCAGTTTAAACCTGAATACCTAAACTGCGTACCCCTTTATGACGGCAACCCAAACGAATTGAATAATTTCTTGACTACAGCGGCATCCATAATAGATACCTTTATTGACCAAAACAACCCGCAATGTTTTCAAAATTTATTCATTTTAAAATCGTTCATGAATAAGTTGACGGGAAATGCAAAGATAGCCATAAATATATCACCCGTAGAAACATGGGACGACCTTCGCGATGCTTTATCGCGGAATTTCAGTGACCAACGCTATGAAATATGCTTAATAAGGGATTTGGTTCTCAGTTAACAATCCAGCGAAACCAGCCTGCATTTTTATGATAAAGTGGTGGGATTGTTGAACTTGCTTTGCTCATATGTTACGATGCATGAACCAACTGCGGATGGTCAAGTTATCAAGAAGAAATTGTATAATAAGTTTAGCGCTGAAGACGTTTCCTCGCCGGTCTGAGAGAACCCCTTGGAAGCAGAATTCGGGCCACGAGGTCTCCAGATTTGCAAACGGCCCTTCAATCTTCAATACATCAATGAAGAAAACAATGTGAAATATTACCAGAAACCTTCAAATTCAGGTGGTCAGACCCCACAAAGCTCAAACTCAGATACATTTAAGCAAAACTTCCCGTCTCAGCCAATCAATGTACAGCCGCGGCAAATACAGAGACCCAAATTCTTCACAAATAATGCACAATCTTTCAGAAACCCTAAACCGCAAAATTTTAGACCGAATAATTTCCAAAATAATTATCAAAACAGGGACCAGAAGGTTTAAAACCGAACCCAAATTACAGACCATCCACGCCGCCGGTACCCATGAGTGTAAGTACCAGGCAGACCCAACAGAGACCACCGAATTTTTCACAAAATTACAGACTTAATAATGATTACAACTCTCAGTTCCACCATAACGAAACTCAAGATATCCCAGAAACTAACGAACCGACTAACGGACCCAATCATCAATATGTAGAGGAGGACGGAAATTTTTTGATGCCGGCCTCAGCGACGGAATTGAACAAGTCACCCTTAATCATAGCGAAGAGCATACAAATCAATTACCGTATGTTATCTTCCCAAATTTTAAAGACTTGGAGTTTTTGATAGACACAGGTGCTAGCCAATCATTTGTTGATCCGGATATTGCAGAGCAGTTTTCCCAGACATCATTCAATTCGATCCATTTATTGTATTAAACATGTTTTTAACCTCGGCGCATAAATATAGCGGATGGATGGAAGTTCCCTGCATATTTAATCGCCCAGGTGAATTTATGAAATTTCGATTATTAAAATTCCATAATATCTTCAAGGGACTGATTGGCTTTGACAACTTGCAGTTTTCAAATGCTACTCCAGATTTCAATAGTCAAACACTGGTGACTCCGTTCGGAAACCTGGAAATTCATTTTCAAAATATTCCCCAAAAACAAATTAATACCTGTTCAATAACAAATTGTCAAGGTAAGAACCACCATCGCCAATGGTGACATCATCATTCCCCATGTATCATCACATGGCTGTGAGATCTCAGAGTGCTTGACTACTGCAAAAAACTATGAAGTTTTCGTAACGATTATGAATAAAACTGAACGACCCATCAATCTCGACTTTTCTGAACCACTTTATTCAGAACCTCTCGAATCCGAGCCAATTGCTCCTGAAGATTTTCAGAAAAACTCAATGGAATGCTCTAATTTCCATAACTTTGAACACAAACAATGCAATCAACCCAAAATTCGAACTGAACACATGAATGCTGAGGAAAAAATTGCCATTGAAAACCTTGTGAAAGAATTTTCTCATATTTTTTATGAGAAGATACCCCTTCAACTTTTACAAATGCGATCAAACATCCAATATAAACATCAGACGAAATGCCAGTATATTCAAAAACTTACAGATACCCTTTCGTCCATAAAAACGAAGTAAAGACACAAATTCAAAAGATGTAAGACCAAAAAATCATAAGACCCAGCAGTTCGCCATGGAGTTCACCGATCTGGATAGTAGCAAAGAAACCTGACGCCAGTGGTAGACAAAAATGGCGTATTGTTGTCGATTACAGGAAGCTAAATGAAAAAACCATCGGCGACAGGTATCCATTGCCAAACATTTCAGAAAATTCTTGACAAACTGAGACGTTGTCAGTACTTTACCCTGTTAGACCTGGCTTCCGGTTTCCACCAAATTGAAATGGCCCTGGAAGACATCCAAAAGGCCGCATTTACGGTCGAAAATGGGAACTATGAGTACCTACGCATGCCTTTTGGGTTAAAGAACGCTCCAGCGACCTTCCAGCGCGTTGTAGAGAATATATTACGCGGGTTACAGAATGAGCTTTGTCTAGTCTATCTAGACGATATAATCATTTTCAGTGTGTCACTTCAGGACCATTTGGTCAACCTAAAACAAGTTTTCCAACGATTAGAGCAAGCGAATTTCAAAATTCAACTGGACAAGTCCGAGTTCTTGAGAAAGGAAGTAAATTACTTGGGCCATGTTGTTACACCCAATGGCATCAAGCCCAATCCAGAAAAGGTTAGGGCTATCCAAAAATTTCCCATCCCAAAAACGCCAAAGCAGCTGAAACGATTCGTAGGGCTCTTGGGCTACTATAGAAAGTTCATCAAAGACTTCTCGAAACTCACCAAGCCATTGACTAAATGTTTGAAAAAAGATGCCACAATTACCTACCCATAATGATGAATTTTTGTCTTGTTTCGACACATGTGAAAAGGTATTGATGAACGAGCCCATTCTTCAGTATCCTGACTTTTCTAAAACGTTTAACCTGACCACCGATGCAAGCAACGTAGCCATTGGAGCCGTTTTGTCTCAAGGGCCCATTGGTAATGACCTGCCCTTGGCCTTTGCATCACGAACTCTCAATGATACGGAACAAAACTACTCCACGATCAAAAAGGAACTTCTGGCAATTGTGTACGCCGTGAAGTACTTTAGGCCCTATGTCTTTGGGCGTAAGTTTAATAATAAAAATGTACTTTATTTAAAGAATACATAACTGACTGTCCTGAAAAAACAGTTTGCCATTGAGAGACACAGTCTAAAATTAACATAAAATTGAAAAGAAATTTAAGTAAAACAATCATTATACATATACATGTTAAAAACTAATAACTAAGGTAAAATTATCAAATAACAAGGTTTTTTTTTTTAATTTTTTGGAGGACCAAATAAATGATTACGTAAAATATATGTTGACGATTTGAGAATTTTCAAAACGATTTCATGATCTAAAGTTTTTGGCAATTTAAATGTTTTTCGAAATTCTATGTAATTTTTTGTTAAAGTACCGCGAGAACCAAAAAGTAAACCAATTATGGAAATATTTTTGACATTAAATTTTGACATATAATAAGGGACGGTAGGTTTATAAATTTGATTTTTCTCATCATTGACAAAATTTGGTTGATCTAAAGTACCTTCAAAGCGAATGGTTGGGTCTATAATAAATGCTGCATTTTTTTTCCTATCTATGGCAATTATATCGATTCTTCGCAAGCTGTCTTGCTGTGAAACTCCGATAACTTCTTCATGAGTCTCGAAGTCTTTGTCGCGCAAATGATTTGCTAGAATGGTCCTGATATCGTTATGTCTCTTGATTCGAGCAGTTTGACCATAGACCATCTTGATCACAAACCCTTGATATGGTTATTCTCCCTCAAGGAGCCTAACTCCAAACTGGTCAGGTGGCGCCTCAAGCTCGAGGAATATAATCATAAAATTATCTTTAAAAAAGGAAAATTAAATGCCAATGCAGACGCTCTATCTCGCATAGAGATCAATATCAATTAAACCAATATACCTCAGAATATTCATGATTATATCGGAGAATTCAATGACGAATTAGGAAAAGCTTCTCTAATCGCCAACAAAGACGAACAATCAGAGATCGATATGCTTCCGACCTCACAAAAAGAAAATTAAAATCGAATCAAAATTTTGAATGGAAACCTTTTTGACGCCCCCGAACATTTCTCCCTTGCTCACTGTATTTCTCAAGACCTTATAATGAACAAAGGAATCGCAGTTCAGTTTCGAGCAAGATTTAATCATAATATCGACTCTAACAAAACAACGTAAAGAAGTTGGAGAGGGCGCCTGCTTGAAACTCTCTTCTAGATACGTTTATTATATGATCACGAAGTCTAGTTACCATGACAAGCCTACCTACGAAAATCTGCAAGAATCACTTACCTATTTGAAAGATCTCTGTTTACGACATAATGTTAAAGATCTTGCTATGCCAAAAATTTCTTGTGGGCTTGATGGCCAAAAATGGGAAAGAATATCTCAAATGATCGAAACCACCTTTCGGAACACTCCCGTCAATATACGCATTTACATTCTTAACGAAACTGAGCCCGAAATCGTACCAACAATAGCTATAGACGAAGCCGATGATCAAACCCCCGAACCAGTTGTTATAGATCGCGACCACGAAAACGACATCCAGCAGGTACCTGAACCTGATGACACATTACCAGAGCCTGATGACCCATTACCAGAACCTGATGACCCATTACCAGAACCTGATGACCCATTACCAGAGCCTGAAATTGATGACGGTACTCAACATTCTGATGACCAAGAAAACCCTATTGTTGAAATTCCGATATCTGACGACATATTGAATAAAGGTCAAAATCAAATTGAAATCGAACTGGTCAATCACTACTATTTGGCCGGACCTGCAATTGATTGGTATCAAGCGAGGCGGTCAGAACTGGGAACGTGGCAGCAATTTGAGCAGACCTTCCGGAAAACGTTCTGCGTGAAACAGAGCTTGACCGAATCATGGCAGAGGATGACCGAGCGAGTTCAGGAAGTAGGGGAAAGCGCTGCGAATTATTTCCTTGCCAAGAACAAAATGTGTAATGTTCTGAAACTTGGTTTCAATGAAGTTAAGAAACAGATTTTGCGAGGGTTCCGTGACCGAGCATCGGTCCGAAGCTTGTTGGGCAAAGCTCACAGAGATGAGAACGAGTTACTCCACGACATTGTATCCTTTTCGAGTATTCTAGAGTCCGACGAGAAAGCGAAGAAAAATGCGCCGATCGCGCAAATGAAAAGCATTGCCAATACGAAGAATGCGCTAAAGCCTTCACGAGACACGTCGTCAGTGAAATGTTGGAATTGCTTGGCAAAAGGGCACTATTCCTCTGCATGTCAAAAACCTAAGTCTCAAAAATGCTATAGATGTGGAAGCGACACTCATGTATAAAAAGATTTTCCAGTCAAGGTGGAAGAAAAAGGTGTGAAGAGAGAAGTCAATGTGATTACTTCAGCTCCTATTGAGAAGTACTTGCGAAAAGTCTCTGTGCATGAATTTGGTGGAACTTTAAGCCATGGTTGATTGCGGTTCAGCAGCATGTACAGTGAGGGAGTCTATTGCAAAGAAGGGTAAATGGGTTGTCGAAGAAAAAGCGATGGAACTTTGTGGTTTTGGAAATGCGAAGGTCAAGTGTGAGAAGGTTACTTATGCGAACGTTGAGGTAGACGGAGTCGAGTTGGAAGATGTTCCTACCTGGATTGTACCAGATGAGTTCAATCTGTTGACGCGATAATTGGAAGATCGTTTACAGAAAATAGTCAGGTGGTATATTTCAAGTTCGGCGACAATTCATTTTTTGTAGAGAAGGAAAGTGTTGAACAAGAATTTCCCGGAATCGATTCGAGATACAAATCACTGAAGGTGCTATCGGCTGAGACGGCAAAGGTGCCAGCAGAGTCTATGGTGTTTACTGCCAGCATGGTTGATGCGCAAGAAGTCACTACTTCAGTGATGAATTACAGTAGTGTTGCCAAGACTGTCAAGGAGGGTGATGTTGTGGCCAGAGTCAATTTTGTGTGTGAAGGCAATATGGATGATTGTGTTCCGGAACGAATAACGGAGGAGATGTTGAACGTTTCCGTGGAATTGTCGCCGAAGGAGCGTAACGATCTGTCGACTTTGTGTAACGCATATCGGTCGTGTTTTGCTTTCAGTCTATCCGAGTTGGGCTGTGTCAAAGGTTATGAGATGACGATACGGGACAATAATATTCCGGTAAGGTCGAGGCCTTGAAAAGCCACTTTGAAGGAGCGCGAGACCATTGCAAACATGGTCAAATAGTGGAAAGCAAATGGAATTTTGACCAAAACGAAAAGCGAGCATGCCAGCTCTGTGATATTAGTCAGGAAAAAACTGGTGAGCCCAGACTAGTGGTTGACTATAAGTAGAAGGTTGAACAAACAAACGGCCAGGGTACCTTTATCCCATACCCATTTTTGGATGAGCACTTCGAGCGTTTCACTGGTTGTAAAATGTTTACAACATTAGATTTGGCTCATGCGTACCTGCAGTTGCCATTATCTGAGGATAGTAAACCAAAAACTGGTTTCATGACACCAGATGAAACAGGACAGTTCGAAAGAACAACTTTTGGTTTTGTAAATTCACCATATGAATTTTGTAGGGTGATCAAATCTGTTCCGGGACTACTGAGGCATAAAGTTTGTAAGGCCTATTTCTTATATCGATGATTTGCTCATTGGATCTTCTACATGGCCGGAGATGATGTCCAAGTTGAGAGATGTTTCATGTTTAATGTTCCATGTCCCAGTCGCCAGAACTAATGTGCTCCACGCCTCACCAATATAGGTATAGAGGGGTCATTCTTCAAAAATGGGACAATTTGTATAGTTCAAATAATTTGTTTTTTTTTTCACCCTGAAAATTGCAAATACTTGATCATTTGGAAGATGATGACACAAACAATAAGAATATAAGTCGAGCAGAGATGATCGAATGCATTTTTTTGATTTTTAGACGAAAACAAAAGACCAAAGTACTTCGGAGTTGACTTTCTGCCTACGAAGTGAAATGACGTGGAATATTCATAGCTTAAAATATCGTATTTAGGAAAAAAAGACAATTTTTATTACAAAAATGGTAAAATAACATTTGTTTTTGAAAAATTATCATTCAAAACAAAAAAAACACAAAAAAAACTTCAACTTTGGAGTTGACTATCTATAAAGTCATCAATGATTAAAAAAATCATTAAAAAACATGACATACGTCAAAACAAAAATAGAAAGGATTCTTTTCTATAAGCCATAATGTCTTGAACAACATTTTGAAAATACAGTTTCGCATTTTTATCAACTCCGTAGAACGGTGATCAACTCCGAGGCACCATAAAGCTTCGGAGTTTACGGCCTCGAAGTTGAGAATTAGGACACATAATTTTCTGTAAATCAGTTTATTCTTTGATCCAAACAAGTCGGTGCTTGCTCATACGAAAAAAGTCGTTAAAAGTAACGTAGGACAGCAGTTTTGAAAAAAAGTTGAAAAATGACTGAGAAATCAAGGACTCGGTGTTGATGTTTCAAAAGTGTACGCTCACTATTTTTTCACTTAGGTACTTCATTTCTCTAATTTTTATAGTAAAACATGCGACTGTCCCGTCTGAAGCAATTATCTCAACTGGTGACTCAACAGCAACTCAACGAGATGTTCATCGATTCAAGAGACTGGATTGGCTGAATGACTGAATTTTTCACCTTCAAAGCTATCCTAGATTACCTACGAATGGTTTAAGTACACAGTACACGGTATGTAACAGAGACAAGTACAAGTAGATACGTAACTATTTGAAGCTATCATCAGTCCCTCTTTTCCCGCCAAATGCTGATAACCAAAGTTATAACCGCAACGTTTTAGCGAGAAATGTCAAATGTCAAAAAAAATGACAGTATCTGTCAATCTAATGTCAACCGCTAATAACCAACCGGTTACAAAAAGTTACTCGCTCGAAAAAGACTTGTTACGGCCTCGATTTTCGAGCGCTCAGGGTGCGAGGCCCTTCTTCAAAAATTGAGCCCGGACCTGAACTCGGGGTGGTCAGTTCTGGTGATTTTCTCGGCGCTGAGTTGGCAGTGACAGTCGGACTGTGCGGCCATGGAAATGTTCCGTCGAGGATAAAAACAGCGGAGTTTTTTTTTGGGCAAGAAACGGCGTCCCTATAAAACCGGCCGCGTCCAGATTTCGTTCTTTCCGCCTCGAACCAGTGTATCGAAAAACGTCATGTGTGAGTAGTACACTTACGGTGCGTGCACCACTTTGAAAGAGGAGCGCCTTGGGTATGTTCAATTCAAGTTATCTGCGTCCGGAAAGCAGGTTCTTTATTGGTACATTTTTGTGAACAGGCCGTTTCGGCGGGGGGCTGCTCGTCGATTCATGAGAGGACGCTCTCCGCTTCCCTGTCCACCTGCGGATGCCCGTACCAATCTCGTCGGTGTGATGAACGCGCCGCCAGTCCACCCCGCGCCCCCTCAGGGTAGGGAAGAGCGCTAACGTCCACCCTACAACTGTTTTCTGCTGTCCTTGGATGCCCATGGGGGCCCAACCCTCAATCTACACTCTCGCCCCCTCAAGGTAGGGAAGAGCGCTAACGTCCACCCTACAACTGTTTTCTGCTGTCCTTGGATGCCCATGGGGGCCCAACCCTCAATCTACACTCTCGCCCGCGCAGAAGAGCGCTTCCGTCCATATTTCTGCGGCCTTGGAAGCGCAGAAGAGCGCTAACGTCCACCCTACAACTGTTTTCTGCTGTCCTTGGATGCCCATGGGGGCCCAACCCTCAATCTGCGCTCTCGCCCGCGCAGAAGAGCGCCAACGTCCACCTCTACTTGTGCTGCTGTCGTCCAACGACCAAGGGGGCTATCGTCTGCATGTTTCTGTGCTCCCGTGCCGTCGGCGACCGAATGCACTCTACCAGCTTCGCTCGTGGGGTCCCGCGGAATCTAACTCACCCGCCGGACTTCGAGTACAGGAAAAGTTAAGTTCATTTCGAAAAGCTTGTCTTTCTCATGTATGATTCTTTTCTCTACCTGCGTACCATGCCTGCCTGTATTATTGAAAGTTTATCCGTCTCGCTCGCACGGTGTCAGTTTGGCATTTGATTGTGCGGTCGTGCGCCGAACGCGAAAAACCTCGTTCACTTTTGTTGTTGTGCGACTGGGAATGTCTGCTGTCGATGGACTTTGCCGTCTGTCAGGTTGGCAGCCGTGTCGGCCATTTGACAGGCGGTGATGTCAGGTTCCACGATTTTGTTTAATTAAGCCAAAATGTTTGAGGTTATCTGTCCGACGAGTCAATACCACCTGTTATTGCGACTGGTATGTAACTGATTTATTTTTCTTAGTTGCCTGTGTATTGGCCTTGTCATCGTGCAATTTATGCCTTTTTTTTTTGTGACCGATTACTGTTTCTCTGTCATGTTCCAGGTCCAGTGGGAACGCCCCAAAGTCATGCCGCAGCCGACCTTTCACGGCAAATCAACTGTCTCACCGGAGCAGCGACATGGAAGGTGGCGTCCAGGGAGAATTCTCCCCAAAACATACCCGACAGCTGTGCGGGCCTGTTACCGGTGGACGGCATGACAAGAGGGGGCCGACTCGCTGCGAACCTGGAGGAGCATGGCAGAGAAGCAGTGAATCTGGAGGCTGGGATTGCTGGGCTGATGACGTCGCACGATTCGCCGGGCAAGTTCATTTTTGAAACATTATATCCATCGCCTATAAGTCGTCGAATTCTTGATTAGTTGTTTAGTACTCCTTTGTAAACTTATTCAGAGTAATTTCATAATTAAATGTTTGTCACTGCTAAATCAGGGTTTTTAATTTGCCGTGCCACTGCGCCCCTTTGTGATTCGTGAACGCTGACACACTCGGTAATGTTTCCGAACTGAGCTAGTCGATACTGTAGCGGTGATGTACCCCAGAGGTCTCTCTGGCCCCGTTTTCTACCCCGGGTAGAATAAAAGATTCTCAAAATTTCCATCCGGAGAGTCTAAAAGGTAACAGACTTTTGTCCTGCTTCCCTTCTCGTGTAACCAGGAGCCAGGAAGACGTATTTAAAACATTACAGTTCTTAGTTATCATACAAAATGTAAGTTGCAAGTAAACGCCTTGGTAAGTTAGGTACCTTCAAGTCAAATTTCTGGGCTTTTTTTAGGTTAGAACTACCACCGGAAATTGTTGACACCTACGACTGTTCGCAATGTTCGCATCGGACTGAATCCGACTTTCAACTGAACCACCACGTCCAGAGGTATCATCGATATGTTTATGCAGCTGAACTCAACCACGTCATTGTTGAACTGGAACGGTTCACTTGCTTCTGCTGCGAATACAAAAGCTACTATCAAATGGAGTTGTACGAACATTACAAACAAGTACATAATACGGGGACCGTGAGCGATGGTGATGAAATGTTTCTCGACAAAACTGGAAAATATCCGTGTCATAATTGTAGAATATACGAATCGGGTTCGAGTTTATCTCTCTTAAAACACCACAAATTGTGTCAAAATGAGCCAATAAGCGAGCTACAAGAAGCCAGGACAAAAAAGGAAGAGGGCATAAAGTCACCTGATTTGAATAGGGCTCGGAATAGGGCTCTTGCAGACATGTCGACGCATGATTCAAGTGGAATAATCGTCTGGTTTCAGTGCAACCACTGTTCGTACCGAAATCAACATAGATCACAATTAAGAAGGCACATGATGCAAAGACACGCTACGGATAAAGAAATCAGATGGTTCCAGTGCAACGATTGTTCGTACCGAAGTAAACAAAAGTCATGTTTGAAAAGACACAAAATAGTGAAACATGCTACGGATGAAGAAATTGAGTGGTTCGATTGCAACCATTGTTCGTATAGAGCCAAACAAAAAGCCAACTTGGCAAAACACACCGTGTCGAAACATTCTACGAACATGAAAACCGAATGGTTCCAGTGCAACCATTGCTTGCACCGAGCCAAAAGCAAGTCGCACTTGAGAAGACACATGATAAATAAACATGCTGCCAATGAAGAAATCGAGTGGTTTCAGTGTAACCAGTGTTCGTACCGAGCCAAACAAAAATCCAGCTTGAATAGACACAACATGACGAAACATGCTGCGAATGAAGAAATTGAATGGTTTCAGTGCAAGCACTGTTCGCACCAAGCTAAACGAAAGTCGTGTTTGCAGCGACACAACATGTTGAAACATGCCGCGAATGAAGAAATTAAGTGGTTCTACTGCAGCCATTGCTCGTACCGAGCCAAACAAAACTCGAGCGTGAAAGAGCATAGCATGTCGAAACATGCTACGGATGAAGAAATCCAATGGTTTCACTGCAACCATTGTTCGTATCGAGCCAAGAAAAAGTCACACTTCAAAGAACACATGATAAATAAGCATGCTAAAGATGAAGAAGTTCAGTGGTTTCAGTGCAACCATTGTTCATACCGGGCCAAGCATAAATCACGATTGAATAGACACAACAGGAGCAAACATGCTACCAACGAAGAAATTAAATGGTTTCAGTCAACAATTGTTCGTACCGAGCTGAACGAAGTCACATTTGAGACAACACAATAAATATTCAATTTTTGAAGAAATCAATTGGCTCCTACCCTCCTACCTTATATTATTCTTTTACTTTCCCGAGCGAATCAAATTCGCTCCTGCCTAGCGACGGTAAACGGTTGATGAATATGTTGCAAAACGTACAGCCTTGACAGTGCACATGGCGACTGGTTTTGAATTTTTTCCCTCAAGTGGTCGATATTCACCTGCTCTCCCCTATGACAGCTGGTCCCAAAAGCTCCACGTCGTCGTCCATTGTAAATAAAACTGCATAGCAACCAAAATGACGCGACGTTGCTCGTGTTGCTGAAATCAAATATCACTTCTCGATTTGTGTTGTGTCCCTATTTCTTCATAATCAAAAAATGTAAGTTGCTGGTGAATGTCTGGAATAGTTTCTATCAAAGTCCCATTTCTGTGTTGTTTTAGGTTAGAATTACCCGAAGTGTTTGACACGTACAACTGTCCGCAATGTTCACATCGGACTGAATCAGACTTTCAACTAAACCACCACGTCCAGAGGTATCATCGATATGTTAATGCAGCTGAACTCAACCACGTCATTGTTGAACTGGAACAGTTCACATGCTTCTGCTGCGAATACAAGAGCCATTATCAGTTGGAGTTGTACGAACATTGCAAACAAGTACACAATCCGGGGTGCATAAAAAATGAAAATGAGACATTTAGCGAAGAAATTGGGAAATACCCGTGTCATTACTGCCGAATATACGATTCGGATTCGAGTTTATCCCTTCTAAAACATCAAAAATTGTGTGAAAATGGGCCAACAGGCGAGCTACAAGAAGCCGGGACAGAAGAGGACGAATTCTTAAAATCGTCCGATTTTAATAGGGCTGTTGCAAGGACCATCAGAGATGTTGAAGTAATGGAATCGAACATGTCGACCGATGATTCAGCTCAAAAAAATGACTGGTTTCAGTGCAACCACTGTTCGTACCAAGTCAAACAAAAGTATTTGATGAAAAGACACTACATCTCGAAACATGCTACGGATGAAGAAATTGAGTGGTTCCACTGCAACCATTGCCCGTACAGAGCCAAACTAAGATCACACTTGACAAAGCACAACGTGTCGAAACATTCTACGAACGTAAAAACCGAGGTAAAAACTGAATGGTTTCAGTGCAACCATTGTTCGTACCGAGCCAAACAAAAATCGTCCGTTAAAACGCACAGCATGTTGAAACATGCTACGAATGAAGAAATTCAGCGGTTTCAGTGCGACCATTGTTCCTACCAAGCTAAATCGAAGTCGAAGTTGAAAGCGCATATGATAAATAAACATGCTACGAATGAAGAAATCGAGTGGTTCCAGTGCAGCCATTGTTCGTACCGAGCCAAACATAATACAAGGTTGAAAATACACAACATGATGAAACACGCTGCGAACGAAGAAATTAAATGGTTCCAGTGCAACCATTGCTTGTATCGATCCAAAGCAATAGCGAACCTCAACAAGCACATCATTTCGCGACATGCTACGAATGCAGAAATTGAATGGTTCAAGTGCGACCATTGTTCATACCGAACTAAAATGAAGTCGAGCTTGAAACCACATGTGATAAATAAACATACCACGAATGAAGAAATCGAGTGGTTTCAGTGCAGCCATTGTTCGTACCGAGCCAAACATAGATCAAGGTTGAAAAGTCACAACATGACGAAACACGCTGCGGACGAAGAAATTGAATGGTTCCAGTGCAACCATTGCTCTTACAAGTCCAAACATAAGTCAAGCGTGGAAAAGCACAGCAGGTCGAAGCATTTTACGGATGAAGAAATTCAATGGTTTCACTGCACCCATTGTTCGTTCCAAACCAAACATAACTCGAGCTTGAAGAGACACAACATGAATAAACATGCCACGATCGACAACATTTTATGAATTTGCGGTTTTTCATTTTTTTCAACTTTATTGGTCAGGAATGTTTTTTAAAAATTTATTTTTGTGATCGGCTTCACCTCTTATAAAGTGTAGAACCGTTTTCCCTGAAAAATATATGGTGATCGTCTTCACCCCATTAGTAGTGGTGAAGCCGATCACATTTAAAACAAAAATATACAGAGTGTCTCAAAACTTGCGCCCCAGAGAAAATAAGGCAAAACTAGACAGCAGTCGGATGTGTAATACAGAGGAAAAAAAATCTACCTCAAATGGCATTCGAGAAAAGACAAAGTTATGTTAACCAATCAGAGACCTACACATTTGAGGTGTGTTACCTTAATTTTCAGTTGCTAGGTTTCCTTTTATCAACAGTGAGCCAAACATTTATTGCAAAATGACAGGCAGCTGGTATTACTATCGAAACTTAGCAAGCGGTTGAATTTTGCAAATTTACCTCGAATTGACCCTCCGGGATTGGTGAATTCAAAAGACTCATTCATGACTCCTTCATGCAAGTAGCAATAAATTTTTTTCTTCTGTTTTCTGGGAACCTATTGTTGTCGGCACATGTCAGTGTTCCCTGGGGCGCGAGTTTTGAGACACCTGTTTGGTAAAGTTGGAAGTGGTCAATGGATACAGCGAGAAAAACTATCGTATCGTAATCAAATCAGATCAAATGCAATGATTTATTGCATGGACATTTTGGGGTTGATCTAACTGTTGCGAAGATTGGGGAAAGGTATTGGTTTTCAGGGATGAGGAATTATGTGAAACGTCACGTTCAAGCTTGCATTGAATGCCTAAATGTGCAAAATCCCAGGAGGTAAGCGACCAGGGGAATCGCATCCATTGGAACGCCCAGGAAGACCTTGTCTTGGAGGGCAAGGAGAAAGGATCCATATGCACCACGCCCTGCCTGAAATGACCATGCGAAACCACAAAAAATCCGAACCAGATATTTTATGGTTTCACATGTATTTCGTGTAGGTTTTTGATACGTGAAATTTCCACATGAAACCATAAATTCCCATAAATGGTCATCCCCACAGCAGTTTCAGGACTGAAAATGGTTTATATCACAGAGAACCACACTGTAATGTATGTTGGCATGCCTGACAATGCACGGTCCGGCGCACACGATCGAGGAACGACAGCGGCTGTGCCCAGCAGCAGAGTCCACACACTCCGCATCGGGCATCACGCCGAACACGATGTACTCTGCAGCAATAACGAAATGTATAACAGTAAAGTACAATAAAACGCATACATAATGCTGGTGTATCATTAGTAGACAACGTACTCATTACACACAGTTTCAGAAAGGCATTTATTGTAAAATATGGTAATTTCCATGAATTCACAAGCATATATGGACACTTCCATAAATTTTCCCAAAATCCTCCCTCGTCCACTCTCATTGGCTGAAATCTTGACGTTTCAATGGGCTTTCCTTATTGACAGAGAGTTCGACTGTTGAAGTTGGTCCATTGGCTCTCTGTTCACGTTATATTACATTACAGGTGCATTAGAGTAGGATTCAAAGGCTTTTGTCCGGTTTTTTCAAAAAGTCCGCCTAAAATTCAGCGCATGTCTCTGAAATGATTGCTCAGGACAAACCCCTATTTCACCTTATACTTTTTCTCATGCATACAATGTGCCCATGAAAATCTTTTACGTCTGAGCGAGCGTCTGTGGTTGAAACCACCAATCTAATTATATCCCCGATAAAATGGACATAGTCGAATTGTACTATTTTTGCTGAAATGAAAGAATAATTTATATAAATATTGGGATAAACACACAATAGCTATAACGATTCTTATTTATTTACGTATACCTACCTACCTAACCAGGCACCACGGTCACAGTACACTCAAAGAGAAACAAAGACGGTACGGAACACTGGACTTGAGAGCAGCAACAGGTAAACACAGTACATAATATGTTATCAATAATTATTCCAACAATGATGATCAATAAAAACACAAACACTCTGTTATGTTCATATACATTCAAACTACGCGCCTTATGCGCGGCGCATTAGAGATAAGACGTCTGTCAATGTATGTGCTTCCGGGCCGTCTGTGTAATTTGTTACAATGTGCAAGTACGCCGCCGAGTAAACTACTAGAGACATGTACCTGTCTTTAACTTAACCTTCCACACGTACCAAGTACTTCGATACCCATGGGGGCTACCTCGTGCAGTGGGCACACCCCCCTACATACATAGCAGTGGCGACGAGAAGCGGATTGTGGAGGTTAGGTTGAAAAACGTGAAGAAGTACAGCACCACCACGTGTACAAAATGACGTCGCCGGCAGAAAATTCGTCCCCATCCACCAACATAAGTTTCCAGGCGCCTTTCAATATCGAGCCTTTCGTCGAGGGCGGCGATTGGAGTCGATGGATTCGGCGATTTGAGGGCGCATTTCGAATTTTCAACGTCTCCGAAGACAACAAGGTATCGTACCTATTACACTGGATTGGAGCCACGGCCTTCGGTGTTGTCTGCGACAGGATGATCCCTACACCAAGACTTCCGAAGAATTGAAGGACATCCTGAGGGAATTCTACGCCCCTGCGCCTCTAGAAATTGCAGAAAATTACAGATTTCATCAACGAAATCGGGAGTCTGGTGAGTCGTTGCAGGACTTCATTGTGGCTTTGCAGAGGCTGTCAGTTGATTGCAAATTCGGCAATTATCTGACGACCGCCCTGCGAAATCAATTCATCTTCGGGCTAAGGAATAGCCGAATACGCTGCAGACGCGTTCGTTGACGTTTCGTAACGTCCGTTTTGTTGGTTGCAAACCAAGAAGTTGGCAACCATGTGCCTGCATTGCATTTGACTTTCGTCTCTTTGACATCTGTCAACATTGCCAACCCGTTTTGACGTTTGTCACGTCCGTTTTGCTGTCAGTTCGAGCGGATTTCTTTTGAAAATGCCACGCAATCATCGAGATTCATCACCGCCAGTGCAGCCCAATCAAGGGGGGAACATCGTGTTGACGCCCGAGCAGTTTCAAACATTAATCGCTTCAGTACAAGGTAGGTTCAGCTCACGAAATCATGGTTCACCATCGCCACCGACAGTAGTTACTTCGGAGACAGGCAACTTTTCGAAGTGCAACTCTCGATTTTCTGGAAGCAATGGTGAGGACGTGGACGCCTTTTTTGACAGCATTACAGTCTACAAAGACTGTCTGAACATCTCTGATCAGCACGCCTTGAAAGGTCATCTGTTCATGTTGCTAGACAAGGTATAGTAGGTTCACTTGTAGGTACCGTGATTCTAGTAGGCTGGGCAAATTTCACAGTTTGGCATTGTGGACTTCACGTCCAACTGCCTAGTGTGCGCCTGAGCGTCGGGCTTCGAAAGATAGGTTATGTTGGTGTGATGGTGTGTTGACTGTTGCTGTCAAAAATGAAAAATTTACCGAAATCAACTATGCAAATTGCAAATATGGAGTGGATGTTCATATATGCAAATATGATGATGTGAGTTCACCTTTCACAAGTTCCGCAAATTTTTTGTTCCAGTACGATGTCCTGAGCAGTGAAATCAAGTATTACCGCCGATGAATCTCATCCCCACAAAAATTAGGAGGGTTCAGCTTCCCATCGTTTCCAGCCTTCCAGAGTGTGGGTACTTCTTTTAAAAACCAGGAATAGTTCACAATGCTTCCATATTATGTGGTTTTTGAAAATAGATTCACGTCTTCTCCGCAAAGCTGGATGTTATGGGGTACATGCCCAGCACCTATTCCGCCCATTTTTCTCCCAGAAGCGAGTTCTTGATGGCACTCTCGGGGACTTTAAAATGGACACTGGACGTTATTGTTCAAGACACAAGCTAAGGCGCAAACACAGTTTTCACAGTAATGAGCACAATTTCACCACAATTTTCGTGAAACTCGTGATTTTCAGTCTATTTGACACTCGATTTGACAAACGGTAAAGTTGTTGATCTTGTCGTCAAGCTTTAACTTTCAAAAAAAAAGCAACCAACTGCTAAGTTCTAGGGAGTCTTCAAATATCAGATTTGATAACTTGGAAACAAAATCTCACAGCCAACTAGAATCACGGTACAAGTGAACCTACTATAGCTGCCATCCGGTTCCAGGGTAGGTACCAGAGACTCGTTTCTCTCATGGAATGAAGCCATCGAGGGACTTCGTCATACTTTTGGTAAACGACTTCCTCCTTGTAAAATTTTGAAGGAATTGTTCGCTTATCATCAGGTATAAACCGAAGAAACGAAAACGACCAAAAGAGTAAAGTTCCGCAATTTCTTTAATAATCTGTTTGTTTGCGATCATACTGAACTTTTGCCTAAGTCAGTAAGTTATACATGTTTTTTTGAAAAGGAACTAAAGAATGAAGTAATAATTTACCAATGCACATAAACTTTCACAAATTAGGTACTGAAGTCTATTGGGTTGGAATTGCCATTGGAAATCTTGAACTAATTTGTATATCTCGAAAGTGAGTCCTCAAAGACCAGACCTCGGACCAGACGAATTGAATTTGAAACTGGATTGTTTTTCGTACTTGAATCATGATTGTTCAGCTACCCTAATAATCATCTAGAGTGGGTTTGACTGCTAACGTAATGAATGCAGTAAGTCTCCTGTCATGGAATTTGGCCCATCGTGAAAGGTCCTTACTTATAAGTACAGGTTACTGGGTAAGGATGACGTTGCTTACAGGTTTAAAAATACTGGGCAATTGCCAAATAACTATGTCAAGAGTTGACGACGAGTCCCAAAAGAGGCTGGCGTCTTACAGGTGACCTGGAACGTCCTTTCAACAAATCTGTTCTCATTACGAGGCTTAATTAACCCTACTCTAACACAAACATAAATCAAACTGAACAAAAAGTGATGGAAGTACGAACACGACTCCGCTTTCTGCGTAAAGTATTGCATCAAGTCACTCACTGAAAGGACATGCAAATTTACCGAATTCAATGGCAATTCTCGTTCAATAACTGAACTTGAATAAAATGCTCATGAAAGGTATTCCTCTAGTTTCATTTCTATTTTTACAAGTGTAATATTAAGCTACGTCAAATCGAACTATCAGCGTGGGGTTCTTTGCCTTCTACTAGACGACAGCGCGGGCCAATCACGGGTATGAGAATTCAAATGAGCGGGAAGTCAGTATTTGAATTTGAATAATTAGGCGGGCCCAGCACATGAAGAGTTACAATGCCAAATTGCATGCTTTGATCACTAAATGCAAGGTTTCTCTGAAAAATGGTCGTTAACCGCCGCATTACAATAGGTAAACCAACTCCATACGTATGATGACCCAGGCTATGAAATGTAAATGTATAACCGGTGATGATATCAAAATGGCGGCACTTCCTGCACCGCTTTATATAACCGTAACCAATAATCGCTCAAACGTCAAATGCTATAACCTAGTGTAGCCGGTCATGAAAAGTTACTTGTTCCAGTGTCCTGCTTGGGTCCCTTCTCGTGCAACCAGGAACCAGAAAGACGTATTTAAAACATTATAGTTCTCAGTTATCATACAAAATGTAAGTTGCAAGTAAACGCGTTGGTAAGTTACCATCAAGTCAAATTTCTGCGCTTTTTTTAGGTTAGAACTACCACCCGAAATTGTTGACATATACGACTGTTCGCAATGTTCGTATCGGACTGAATCCGACTTTCAACTAAACCACCACGTCCAGAGGTATCATCGATATGTTAATGCAGCTCAATTCTACCATGTCATTGTTGAACTGGAACAGTTCACTTGCTTCTGCTGCGAATACAAAAGCTACTATCAAATGGAGTTGTACGAACATTACAAACAAGCACATAATACGGGGACCGTGAGCGATGGTGATGGAATGTTTCGCGAAAAAACTGGAAGATATCCGTGTCATAATTGTAGAATATACGATTCTGATTCGAGTTTATCTCTCCTAAAACACCACAGATTGTGTCAAAATAAGTCAACACGCGAGCTACAAGAAGCCAGGACAAAAGAGGAAGAAGGCATTAAATCACCTGATTTGAATAGGGCTGTTGCAGAGATGTCGACGCATGATTCAAATGAAATAATCGTCTGGTTTCAGTGCAACTACTGTTCGTACCGATGTAAAAAAAAGTCACGTTTGAAAAGACACAACACGGGGAAACATGCTACGGATGAAGAAATTGAGTGGTTCCACTGCAACCATTGTTCGTATAGAGCCAAACAAAAAAGCAGCTTAGCAACGCACACCCTGTCGAGACATCCTACGAACGTAGAAATGGAATGGTTTCAGTGCAGCCATTGTTCGTACCGATGTAAACAAAAGTCATTTTTTAATACACACAACATATTGAAACATGCTACGAATGGAGAAGTTCAGCGGTTTCAGTGCGACTATTGTTCCTACCAAGCTAAAACGAAGTCGAAGTTGAAAGTGCATGTGATAAATAAACATGCTACGAATGAAGAAATCGAGTGGTACCAGTGCAGCCATTGTTCGTACCGAGCCAAACATAATACAAGGTTGAAAATACACAACATGATGAAACACGCTGCGAACGAAGAAATCAAATGGTTCCAGTGCAACCATTGCTCGTATCGATCCAAAGTAAGAACGAGCCTCAACAATCACATCATCTCGCGACATGCTACGAATGAAGAAATTGAATGGTTTCAGTGCGACCATTGTTCATACCGAACTAAAATTAAGTCGAGCTTGAAAACACATGTGATAAGTAAACATGCTGCGAATGAAGAAATCAAGTGGTTCCAGTGCAGCCATTGTTCGTACCGAGCCAAACGTAAATCAACGTTGAATAGTCACAACTTGACGAAACACGCTGCGAACGAAGAAATTGAATGGTTTAAGTGCAACCATTGCTCTTACAAGTCCAAACATAAGTCAAGTCTGAAAAAGCACAGCAGGTCGAGGCATTCTACGGATGAAGACATTCAATGGTTCCAGTGCAGCCATTGTTCGTACCGAGCCAAACGTAAATCAACGTTGAATAGTCACAACTTGACGAAACACGCTGCGGACGAAGAAATTGAATGGTTTCAGTGCAACCATTGCTCTTACAAGTCCAAACATAAGTCCAGCGTGAAAAAGCACAGCAGGTCGAAGCATTCTACGGATGAAGACATTCGATGGTTTCACTGCACCCATTGTTCGTTCCAAACTAAACATAACTCGAGCTTGAGGAGACACAACATGGATAAACATGCTACGAACGACAAAATTTAATGGATTGACTCCACCACTGTTCATACCCAGCTGAACGAAAGTCACATTTGAGACAGCACTTGATTAATTAAAGAATAAAAATATTCTGTTTCTAGACAAATCAACTGGTTCCAGTGCAACGATTGTTGGTAGGGGGAGTTGTGAGTTTTTTGAACAATTTTCGAACTGATGGTGCGATAGATGATACGATCCGTACTCGGATCTGTATATAATACAATATACCTTTATAATTATATACCTATAATTATATCTAACCATATATACCATATGATGACTTTGCATATGACCTCACTGCAAAGTCATCTCGGCCCATTTTCTACAGATGCCTTACCAAATATCAATATCTACCTAATTGATTTTTCGTTGAAATTTTGTAATGGTAGGTAGGTACTAAAAGTGCTTAGTAACCTCGTTAGTAACAGTTTTATATTGTGATTATGATTTGAGAAATTCCTCACGTACCACGTACCTATCTAAACTGCTCGTCAAAAGTTAAGCATAGACCAAAATTTGCTCCAATTTCAAGTAAGGATTTCTTCGGGAAAAGATATCTGATTTGAAAAAATGTATGGTGCTTGGTAGAGCCTTTCTTCAGCTACAAGACGCTATGTCGATTTACGTCACCATTGACTTTGTCCATGATATACAGGATGCCAAAGAAGGAGTGTCAAAAGTGTTAATTTTTGAAGTCGTGGAACTTTTTTAGAAAAAATTCCGGATTTTTTTTCTCTTGTGCTTTAGAAAGCGTATATCAATATCTCGAAACGGTTTTTGACTTTTGATCGTATTTTGTTTTTTCAAAGAGTTCTTGATTTTTTTGTGAAATTTAGATTCTTTGATGCAGAACTCGTTAGAGCAGTTGCTTTTTCTTGAAAATTCACAGAAACGTACACAGTTGCTGGATGAATTATACCATGAGAAAATTGACCTCATGGACCTCCAGAAGAGGTCATCCCCTGGACCTCTTCAGGGGAGATGCCCAATGAAGCATGCTGCGACATCATTTTGACACTTATTGAACCCAGCATGGATAAAAATGCAAGACTTGTAACCATACGTTGGATCAAAATTACCATGGTTACCAATTAATTAGTCCCATCATGGGTGATTTTGTTACTGCCCAAGTCATTGAAAATTTTCAGAAGTGATATCTCCTAGACGAGTAGGGATAGAGCCATAATTTTTTTTTTTGATTTTAATCGGACACATTATTGGTCATTCAAGCATGATGTGCAAATTTTTCACATTTATACTTTTTCAGTGGTGGTGGGAAATTTTGACGTTTGTCATGTCAGAATTTTTTTTTGTGCTTGTCATCATTAAAATGTCAACATGAATGTAATCTACCACTTCTATATCAGTAGTGAAAACAAAAGACCTACAAAGGTTTTCTCAGTAAACCTGGACTTTGAGGAAGAAAAACACCGAACGCAAACTTGAAAATCATCAGCTGAAACTGACAGTATACATTCATGTTGACATTTCAATAATGACAAGTACAAGAAAAAAGTTTTGACATGACAAACGTCAAAATTACCCCCCACCACTGAAAAAGTATAAACGTGAAAAATTTGCACATTATGCTCGAATGATCAATAATGTGTCCGATTGAAATCAAAAAAAGAATTATGGCTCTATCTCTACTCGTCTAGGAGATATCACTTTTGAAAATTTCCAGTAACTTGGGCAGTAATAAAATCACCCATGATGGGACTAATTGGTAACCATGGTGATTTTGATGCAACGTATGGTTACAAGTCTTGCATTTTCATCCATGCTGGGTTCAATAAGTGTCAAAGTGATGTCGCAGCATGCGTCATTGGGCATCTCCCCTGAAGAGGTCCAGAGGATGACCTCTTCTGGAGGTCCATGAGGTCAATTTTGTCATGGTATAATTCATCCAGCAACTGTGTACGTTTCTGTGAATTTTCAAGAAAAAGCAACTGCTCTAGCAAATTCTGCATAAAAAAATCTAAATTTCACAAAAAAATCAAGAACTCTTTGAAAAAACAAAATACGATCAAAAGTCAAAAACCGTTCCGAGATATCGATATTCGCTTTCTAAGACTGAAGAGAAAAAAAATCTGAAATTTTTCTGAAAAAAGTTCCACGACTTCAAAAATTAACACTTTTGACACTCCTTCTTTGGCATCCTGTATATCATGGACAAAGTCAATGGTGCCGTAAGTCGACATAGCGTCTTGCAGCTGAAGAAAAGTTCTACCAGCCACCATAAACTTTTTTCAAATCGGATATTTTTTTTCCCAATATATCCATGCTTGAAATGGGAGCAAATTTTGCTCTATGCTTAACTTTTGACGAGCAGTTTAATTTGTCGATGCTTCTTCAATTTTAGCGACCCTGCCTCCTCAAAAATCTTATAAAGAAATTACTTACTATATTTTACGTATATTCCGGATAGGTATACAGGGTGTCCCAGCCCAGCCTCGGTCCCAGATGAAACAATCCAGCGCGATTTCGAACATCCTGTACCTCTAGTAACTTTTCAAGCCTGGGCCTGGGGCGTGATGATCTTCGTATATTTTGAAGAAGTTAGTTTCTCACTAACAAGTATGAACATGGGTTATACCTATAAGTACCTATGTATCTGATGAATATTGCAACATGCAACAAACGCAAAAATAAGAAAATACTCGAGTGAATCTGAATCTATGATAGTGTTTTTTTTACAGTTTTTTTTCATATAGATATCTACCTATAAAATTACAGTTTAAATCTCGGTTTTAATCTTGTTATTCCAGACCCGCGATTCAGTGTTGATGTCTCATTTTTGCCAGTTTTTTTAGGTACCTATATCCAATCCTGTTGAATAATGCACGCATTATTATCACGCGCATATACATGCCTGCATTTTTCAATAAGACTGGATAAAGCATAGTATTCTACTCGCGGGTAATGGCTATTATTCATTCGGATGCTTTACGACACTCGCCAAGGCTCGTGTCGGCAAACTGCATCCTCATGAGTAAGAATGAGTAAATGTGTGATAAATAAACATGCTACGAATGAAGAAATCGAGTGGTTTCAGTGCAGCCATTGTTCGTACCGAGCCAAACATAAATCAAGGTTGAAAAGTCACAATATGACGAAACACGCTGCGAACGAAGAAATTGAATGGTTTCAGTGCAACCATTGCTCTTACAAGTCCAAACATAAGTCAGCCGTGAAAAAGCACAGCAGGTCGAAGCATTCTACGGATGAAGAAATTCAATGGTTTCACTGCACCCATTGTTCGTTCAAAGCCAAACATAACTCAAGCTTGAAGAGACACAATATGAATAAACATGCTACGAACGACAAAATTTAATGGATTGACTCTACCACTGTTCATACTCAGATAAACCAAAGTCATATTTGAGACAGCACTTGATTGAAGAATAAAAATATTCTGTTTCTGAACAAATCAACTGGTTCCAGTGCAACGATTGTTGTAGGTAAAGGTAGAGGAAGTTGTGAATTTTTTGAACACTTGTTGAACTGATGGTGTGTAGATGATACGAAATTACTAGATTTTACGTACAAGTATATTCCAAGGTAGGTAGGTATAATTTCTTAGTTTTATATATTTTTTTATACATATTATAGGTACATAGGTAGGTAGGTAGGTACTCAACTGTATTTTCACCTTGAAAAATATATACCTAATCATACAGATCGTTTGCCACCTCAATTATTATGCCTACCGGTTAGAATCACATGTCAAGAAATTTGGAGAAAAACGCAGACAAAACACAAACGTCCATAATGTTCACATACAAATGTCAAGTTTCTTCGTGCTCCCCCCAGTCAAGATGGAAGACGTGTGAACGCGTAATGCCCTCCCACTCCGTACTTCCATTATCAATAACTGCATAGCAACGCTTCCATCCTTTCCTTTATCTTTCTACTCATCCAACCGGAAAGACGTAACAAACATTCCTCGTGTCGCTGAAATCTTGATTGTACTTCTCGGGAAATTACTTCTTGATTTGTATTTAGTTTGTACCCATTCATCATCACAAAATGTAAGTTGCTGATGAATGCCATGAGTAGCTACTGCCAAGTCCCATTTCTGTGCGATTTTAGGTTAGAACTACCACCCGGAATCGTTGACACGTACAGCTGTTCGCAATGTTCGCATCGGATTGAATACGCTTTTCAGCTGAACCACCACGTCCAGAGGAAGCACCGATATGTTAATGCAGCTGAACTGTACCATGCCATTGTCGAAGTGGAACAGTTTGCTTGCTCCTGCTGCGACTACAAAAGCCACTATCGTTTCGAACTATACGAACACTACAAACAAATACATAATCCGGAGACCAAAAACAGTGAAAATTGGACGTTTTGTGAAGAAATCCAAAGATATCCATGCCACTGCTGCAGCTACAAATCGGATTCGAGTTTATCTCTTTCAAAACACCACGAATTGTGTGGAAATGGGCCAGTGGGCGAGCCACGACAAGAAATCGCGGGAGAGGGCGAATCACCATATTTGAGCAGGGCTGTTGCATGGAGCATCAGAGATATTGGAGCAACGGAATCGCACATATCGACGCGTGATTCAAGAGAAAAAATCTACAGGTTTCGGTGCAACCATTGTTCTTACCAAGCTAAACGGAAGATTACTTTGCGAAAGCACGTGATTAATAAGCACGCTGCGGATGAAGAAGTCGACTGGTTCCAGTGCAACGATTGTTCGTACCGATGCAAGCAAAATTCGTGCTTGAAAAGACACATCATGTTGAAACATGCTGCGAATGAAGAAATCGAGTGGTTCCACTGCAACAATTGCCCGTACCGAGCTAAACAAAAATCGAGCTTGAAAAAGCACATCATGTGGAAGCATACCTCGTATGAAGAAATCGAATGGTTTCAGTGCAACCATTGTTCGCACCGAGCTAAAAAGAAGTCGCACTTGAGAGAACACGTTATAAATAAGCATGCTACGAATGAAGAAATCGACTGGTTTCAGTGCAGTAATTGTTCGTACCGAGGTAAGAAAAAGTCGCACTTGAGAGGACACATGATAAATAAACATGCTGCAAATGAAGAAATTAGCTGGTACCAGTGCAACGATTGTCCGTACAGAGCTAAGCAAAAGTCGTATTTGAACAGACACATCATGTGCAAACATGTCAAGAATGAAGAAATGAAGTGGTTCCAGTGCGACCAGTGTTCGTACCAAGCCAAACAGAAATCAAGCTTGAAGCGACACAGTATGTTGAAACATGCAACGGATGAAGAAATTAAATGGTTCCAGTGCAACCATTGCTCATACCGAGCTAAACAAAAATCGGGCTTGAAACAACACAGGATGTTTAAACACAGCTTTGTTTAAACATGCTGTGTTTTTTCGAGCTCAAGAGGTCGCGGGAACAAAAATGGAGTCCTAAAGATGGGTACCTACCTACCTATATGGTATAATGTTATTTTCACTATTTAGTACCTACTTGTTGATACAATTTTCTTCAGATGTGAAGTTGAAATGAATATATAGATAATCTGTTGAACAATTGTCGCTTTATGAAAAAAACTGCTAAACTCAAGATTTCACTGAGTAATGTCAAAAACAAAGTAATCTCTACAGCACTTTGACACCCCATCAGGCGCAAGCGCGGGCAAGAAGCTGGCAAGTGGCAAGAGGCGCTTTTGTTGTGCCGGCAGGAGCTGCTCAGGTTAGATCACTATAGACAAAGAAAGTAGATCCAGCTGGGCCGTGATTGTGGTATGTATAATATCTACTTTCTCTATCTAGTGATCTACCCGGAGCAGCTCCTAGTGCAAAGCGAAGGTGGCTGAAGGGCTAAGTTAGGCGCCTCCACCATGTCACGTTCAAGGTAAGCCGCTGTTGCTGGCCTTCCTTAGACGGTGCTAGAAGGGCTGATCCTTCTAGCTTGGGGGTTATTGGGTCTCAGAAGGTGATGGCCACAGGCTTTGATGCAGACTAGGTACATTTATCAAGGTTAGGCTCCAAGATCTCTGTCGTATACTCACTCTAATCACGCACTCTCGTATCCGATGGGTAAGTCCCCATCGGACCGCTCTTTCAAGCTCTACCTCGACCACTCTTGCTCGATTTCACTCAACAAGTCCCCTCTCAACGCGCGCACACACTTCGCTTCACTTGCTTCGACTTGTGCCGGTGGGAGGGGGAACATCTGTTATTGCGACAATATCCGATTTGAAACTGATCAGCCTTCATTTACCTGAACTTGGAAAAATGGACCCCAACAGATGGATTGAAATCACGTTGAAAAGGTGATAGGCCTGCGCTTAGCCTACATTTTTCAACTGAACCGGCCATTTATTCATTCTTACTTTTTCTGACCAGTTTTATTCGAAAGGCGGAACATCCCCAAATGGCCTGTTGAAGATAACCAGAAACCAAATTTATCGTGTGCCGCGACCTTTTTTCTTGTTTTTCGAGTGAACTATGATTAGTAGGAAAAAGTTTCCAGGCACGAAGTTGTAGAGGATGAAATTATGTACAAAAATGCCTGTGATAGCATATAGGCTTCCCTTCTTCAGTTTAGCCGTCAGAGCGTCTTGAAGTTGTACGACATGAATCGCTATTCCACTGCCGTGAGGGTTTTGACACAGAGTTACAAAAATGAAATTGACAAGATGCTCTTTACAATTGTAATATGCTTTATTCACAATCACTATGTTAATTGATTCATTACATACCTACCCTTTAAAAAGTTGGGAAGTAGCCTCTTGCCGACCTCTCGGGAAAATGAACAGCTTTGCCAACCAGTATGGATAATAAACATCTGCCTACTTCGCTTTTTTGTTTTGGCAGTTTTGTTTGACAGCTCGGACTCTGGTATTTGATTTGTGGTTTTGAAAGATTATGTTCTGGGTTATTTTTTATAATGATGGTGTTAGTTTTTTGTTCTGAATTCTGGAAGTCTGGAACGAAAAAGCCGCGAAAATGTGCAATGAACTGTATCGCCCACCGGCATGGCATAATGATTGGTTTATTGAATGAATTGCAGTAGGTGGAGGGTAGGTGAAATTATGTGGAAATTACCCACTTTGTAATAAATATTGCTAGATAGCGCAGTACTCCGCTGGCTTTGGATCGAACCGAGGATACTGTGAAGAGATTAACAAGTACGTAAGTGGATACAAAGAAGGACTTTGTAAAGAATAAAGAATTGGAAATATCCTTTGTTTTTAGTACGGAGTACTCACAAAACATAGCATACCAGGAGTCTTAGTTGAGCTTACTTTTAAGAAGATTGTATACTCACCTGAAGATAAATTTTACTATGTGGAGGCTGTGGAGGTCAGAGGCTTCGTACAAAAATCGCAGTACCACAGAATAAAGCCGGCCGAAGTGTCAGCTTTTTTCAATTTTCCGAGGTTTCTGACAGGTAGGTATATACACTAACACTACACTTTCATATCAATATTTTCAAATGGATAATAGGTACATATTTCAACAGCGATTTTCAGAGCCAAGACTTTATTGAAAACGTTGGATTTCTTCGCTTTGTACTCGACGTTCTCTTTCTTCAAAAAAGCTTGTAATCTGCCATACTTCGAGATATCAATTCTTTCAATTATTTTCAGAGTTGCCCGAGTCATTGAGTACGTAGCCCAAAGTGTTGACGCTTTCTTGTCTTTGGCCAACTGACCAAAGTACGCCAGAAGCACATTTTCCGTCACAGAATGGGCTCCCTTCGCCATTGCCCACTCCTTGAACAAAGTGTACGCCTTTTCGTATATCGCTCTACTTTTTATCTGGGAGCAATGGGGAACTATAGGCAAAACGGATTGTAGAGGGCGACGTGTTCCATGCACCCATATTGACACTCTTGACAGTTATCGTACATAACATCCCTCAAAGAAATGTACGGGAAGAGGAAAAGTGCTAATGCTCAAAGAAGAGTCGAGGCGGAGAGGAGCCCCACTTAGAGGAAAAAAAGAGCTGGTGCAAGGTACAGCCTGGTACATAACACGGCACTACTTCTTTTTTCACTGCTATTTTTCGCTTGTCGACTTTTCTCGGCTTTTCAACTCACGAAGTGACGCAAACCGCTGGTTCTATGCTGAGTCGCTGAGTGCTGACAAATGAAAATGAAATTACACTTCCAAAGTTGAGGTTATGTACGCTTAAAATGACACTAATGATAGCTGGGGTGCATGGAACACGAGCGCCATTACTTCAGGCGTTTGCCACTATAGTTCCCCTTTGGCCAGACACATGCTTTGCGGCCAGCCGCAATTCGGGCAGCGTAAGTTCCATGTCACTTTCACTATCCATTTTAATGTTTTGAACTGAACTGGTTCGAAAGAAATTTGGAAATTGACAGCAAATTTGAATTTTGTTTTAGAAACACGTCAAATCCCAAGCCTACTCGATTCAATTTTTTCTCGAATTTTTTGATACGACTGCACAAGAAATGAACCTTCCATCATTTTTTGATGTTTATCCGCCTAATATTTTACAAAAATAATTAAATTTTCCGATTCTCTGGACTATTGAAGAGAAAAGTACCCATACTTACTATTTTTTGCCTATAAACCCTGTTTTCAAGATTGGCACCTACTCACTTTTTGAGTATGGATAAAAAACACGCGTATAGTCTATACTTTCATATGTCCACAGTAAAATATCTTGGGAATGGCTTGGTTTTATTCATTTATTTATTTTTATTCGCAAAATTCGTAGGAATAACTCAACGTTTTATACTGAGTGTGAATGATTTGATTTCTTTTGTGAATTATCCATGGCTTTTCAGTTTCGTTGACCGTTATGATGAAAAACCAATTTTATAATAACTTTCAACAAACGTAAAGTACATGATTGTGAATAAAATAGTATACATACAAACTACGGTAGTAAGCTTCATTACAGCCTCGAGCCCTACCTCACCTCGGCGCTTTTCGCCTCGGTTATGTTCTTGGCTCTCGCCTGTAATATGACGCTTCCTACCTGAGTAATGCAATATACTATTTTTGCTGAAAGTTTTCTAGAAAGAGGGTAATTTCACAATTCGTGCAGGAACGCGACATGTAGCGAACCGTTCGAACACGGTGATTTTTTTTTTAATCGATAGCCCCCCTCAATAAGTTGAACCTGCAAAATTTGGCTTGATTTTGAGACTGGACAACTTTGGATTCCTACAAGCGATTTCTTGAATTTTCAGATTATTCGCTAGCCTAGTCCTTCAGCTTTTAGTTCCTGTCTTTTCAAAACATTAGATACGTCACCCAAAGTTTCTACAGGGTGTTAAACAGGCCGGTGCAAAATGCCTAGAAGTTTGACATTCTCTCGCTTAAACAAGAATTTTTTTCATGGATTTCAGCACCGTAGGCATGGAGGTAGACTTCGTACGTCGGAACAGTTTTAAAATTGTTGGGATATCTCTCTTCTTGACAGATTGACCTCAAAAAGTCAACTTTTTGATGTTACACAGTAGCAATAACTGTTTATTCGTTGCATGACCGATTTTTCAAATTTCAAGCTTATTCTGAAGCCAGAGCTTCGGATAGGATCAGAAAATCAAAATCAACAGATCAAGACAAAAACTCAAAAGTTGTTACAAATTCAAGAAATCTTCATTCCGATCGACTATCCTCTTCTTCAAATGCGATACCAGATAATTATGCTCTATTGGATTACAATCGGGCGATCTTGCAGGCCAATTCATATGCGTACAATGTGGTGGATCGGTAGAAATAATCGTTGCACCAAAACCAGTTACTTTTTTATCCGTAGCTAGCAAGTTTCATCTTGATGTGGGTATTCAAACATGACTTATCCTTAGCTCGGTACGAACAGTGGTTGCACTGGAACCACTTTATTTCTTCATCCGCAGTATGTTCAAACATGTTGTGCGATTTTAAGTTAGCCTTTCGTTTGGCTCCGTACGAACAAAGCTTGCACTGGAACCAATTGATTTCTTCATTTCTAGCATGTTTTAGCATGTGTTTTGTCAAAGCTTTTTTTCTTTAGCTATGTACGGACAATCATTGCACTGGATCCAGTTCCTTTCTTTCATCTTGGCATGTTTCAGGATGTAGTGGCTTTTCAAGTATGGCTTTTCTTCAGCCCGGTACAAACAATGTTTGCACTGAAACCAGGTGATTTCATATGCGAGATGTTTCAACACGTTGTGTTTATTCAAGTTTGATTTTTGTTTGGCTCGGTACGAACAATGATAGCACTGAAACCACGTGATTTCTTCGTTCGTGGCATGTTTGTTCATCATGTGCTGCCTCAAAGATGACTTTTCCTTAGCTCGGTATGAACAGCTGTTGCATTGGAACCACTTTATTTCTTCATCCGCAGCATGTTTCAACATGTTGTGCTTTTTCAAGTTTGACTTTCGTTTAGCTCGGTACCAACAGTGGGTGCACTGGAACCAGTTGCCTTCTTCGTTCGTTTAAGCATGTTCCAATAGGTGTGCTTCCGAATGTGACTCAAAATTAGCTCCATCCAAATGTGGCGATTTCGTGTCTTCTGTGGTTTCTCGCGGCTCTGCCATCGGCTTCTTTCGACAAAAATTGTGATGTTTCACAAGAAATAAACTCGAATTCGATTTATAGCTGCAGTAGCCACCAAGATATTCTTCAGTTTCTTTACACAAGGTCGCATTCTCATCTGTACCAGTCCCCAGATTTTGTATTTGTTTGCAATGTTCGTACAGATCGAACCGGTAGTGGCTTTTGTGGTCGCAGCAAACGCAAGGGAACTGTTCCGGTTCCTCAATGGCATGGTACAGTTTAGCTGAATAAACATTTCTGTGATTCTTCTGGACGTGGTAGCCGAGTTGAAAGGCGGATTGAGTGCGATGCGAACATTGCGAACAATTGTAGGTGTGGGTGTCAACGATTTCGAGTGGTAGTTCTAACCTAAAAAACCGCAGAAACGTGACTTGATGGAAAAATGCATGATCACTAGCAACCTACATTTTGTGATGGAGAAAAGGTAGATCGTGTATACCTACCTACAACAAATTGGAAAATGATGTCAGCGACACTAGAAACGATAGGTTAATTGAGTAAGGTTGAAGGATGAGATGACCAATCAACAAACAAAGATGACGTGTGTACTGTCATTTATGAATTACACTAGGTGGTCGGTTTTTCGCGAGTAACTTGTAAGTATGAGAGTAAGTAGAACAGTGTAACTTCTTCATTTTCACAAGATCAGTTCGTTTTCCCTGGGTTTTCGAGACCGAAAACCCGGGGGCATGTAGGGGACTTGAATGACGGAGTTTAAAGTGAATCCTTGATTGACGATTCTCACAATAAGATGGTTTGGAATAAGATTTTTGAGGTTTTTCCGGAAGATTCGAATGACAAAATTCAATGTTTCCTTGACAAAATTTCCAATTTCCTGCAAATTATTTTCAAATCCATGTAGGTATATTTCTCAACCAGGTTCGATCGATCGATCGAACCAGACGATCAGGTTTTTTGACCGTCAACAGCATCAAAGAAATTAATGAATAGTGTATACCGGGTGTCGCGAAAATTCACAGTTGCGATAATTTCGCCAATTTTCAAGATACAGACTTCAAATTTCACAGTGTCAGTAACTACCGATGTCATACCTACTTATTGACACTGAGAAATTTGAAATCTGTATATCTTGAAGATTGCGGAAATTTTCGCAACTGTAGGTTTTCGCGCGGACACCCGGTATAAGTATGTATAGAGTACCAAATTAAAATTTTGGACAGACAAAAGACACATCGAAATCACTGAAAATTGACCATGGCGACCGAGCTCAAAAATAATGCAAGCTGAAACTGTATTTGTCGTATTCCTGGACAGAGTGAAAGGCTCTTTTTAGTCTTAGTTTTTAGGAACATTTTTTATAGGGGGTACCTAATCGTCTTCGGTGTATAGGTAGATGAAGATTGTCATTCGTTTCTCTGTTTCAAACGAGGTTTTGTATTCGTTTTCGCATCAAATTGGACACACATACAAAGACAACGAGATACAAGACAAACAATTGTAGCTAAAACAAACACAAAAAGCTGTATTTAACCCTATTCTGAACATAGATTGTTTGTTAGCAGTCTTGCTGACAAACAGGCTGCCATGACAGAGGGGCCTTTTTATTGGTTGTTGTGAAATCATCAGCAAGATTGCTAGCTAACAATTCATAAACAGAATTAGACAGTTCACCACTAACATTGACTTGGAAAGTTGCTGTGTATCTTGAGATAAGCTCATATCTTACTTATGTACTCTTACTAATGTAGGGGAAGGTTACTTAAAATGGGATACTCAGCTAAAACGGGATACCAAAGGTTCTGACAAAACCAAGTATCGCCATCTAACCCAATATTCACCGAACTCAAGCTCTAGTCTAATGCAACGGTCAAACGTACTTTCAAGTTGACAGCTGAAGCGCGAGCCGTACCAGGTAGGTTTTATGGTTTTCAGATTTTCTGATCTAATATCAAGGGTTCATATTAGTAAGAATTGCGTGCGAAGTGAAAGGGAGAACATGTTCATTATTTATTTACCTCAAGCCAAGATATGAACTATTGATTTGACCAACAAGTTTTTTTGATTTATTTTGGGGTTACGTGAAAAAAAATTTCGAATGTCAAATATGAGTGTTCGGGTAAAACGGGATTTTTGTCATCCCGTAAAAAGGGATATCCCAGATGCGTGGGGTGCAGAAGGTGGGTTCATGATGCCTGCGCCAGGGCAGATGAAGAAAGAGAAGATTTTCTTTGTGACTTCTGCCTCGAAGTCTGATTTTTTCTTTTTTTCTTTTTTCTTGTCTTATGCATAATTTAAGAATGTTTATTTTGCTTTTGTCTTGTTACCTAAGAATGGTAGTTGATGTTCATATTTTATATGTCTGTTATACCTACCTAGTAGTTTCCATAATAAAAACTTGGAATTTGGATGTCTGATTATCATATTCCTAATAGACTAGTCAAATCTATCAATTTCAATTACTATCCCATTTTAAGGATATGAGGTATCCCGTTTTACCGTATGGGTTCCCTAAAATGGGATACTTGCACATTTCTTGGAAAAGTAGTTATATTTCGGAAAATACATTTTCGTTCCAAAAACTCTTTGGGGTTATGATATAAAACAGAGCAAGGAATAATTAGACATAATCAGATGAGGTTTGCTTCATCCAGCTATTATTTCTAAGGGTTCAAACCTTAAGTATCCCATTTTAAGTAACCTTTTTCTATGTGGTATGTATGTAAGTGGTAATATCTCTATCTATCTAGGTAGGTATAATGTCAGTGATTCATGAAATTGCCGCTTTTTTATAGAAACTATCAAATTGATTGTAGATAGCTTACTAACAACGTTCTAGTTCCTTGTGAATATATAGTTTTCTGTCATTTTTTGTGTTCAAGGACATATTTGCGTGACACTTAGAAAGCGCAGAGAAAGAAACAACGAGATAAGAGGCAAAAAACTAGATACAACAAACACAGAAAGTGACATCTTTGCTACTGTACGTATCAACATCGATTCTAACGAGTTGTCGATTCTACATACCTTGATCTATACATAGGTACGAGTATACCCTGGACAGGAACGCACCTATAAAAAAAATGAAAAAGGGTTTGGGTTTCGCTATCCACTAAAGTTTCAATTCGTGCTTCAACCTGATTTCTCCCGCCACAAGATGGCTGCCAGAAGCGAAATGCGATGAGAACCATCGATGATTGCCATTGTCATATCATTTTGATGAAACTGGCGGTTCGGTTGTCACTCCTCGTGCATACAATCCGCCTTTGGCAGCCATTTTGTGACAAGAGAATTAGGCGGAATCGCCGACACATCTACGCACACGCTAAAGACCAGCAACATAATGTTTTTAGCGGCTATGTTGGCCACAAACATTTTACACGTGAAATCAAATTATCAATTGTTCTGAGGTTTTGTTTTTTTTATCTAGTCGCCTGACGAAACTGAACTACAGACTAAACGCAAACAATCGCTCATTTGCTTGCGAACCGATGACGCACGTTCCGCTCGTCCTAATAACCGGAAAGGCTTGGCCCGCGACATTTTGAATACATCTTGCCTATCTCTCGGAATCCATTCGAGCCATAGAAAAAGTGAAACCGTGCCAAGATCCAGAAAGCTCGAACGACATCTTGGATGAATACCGTCAATATTTATATCAGACATCTGAATGAGTTTTAAAGTCTCCATCATTCCACATTTGATGAAACCCATGAGCACTAGTTGATCATCAACGATTCAACTACCTATACTTGCCAGAGTCAGTTGAGATAACCAGAAAATTTAGCAATCAAATGGCTGGATTCTCAGTTCAAGTGAAGGTCCAGTTTTAATTTGTGCTGCAACCAGCATCACCGCCTCGTTTGTATTCGTAGCATAGAAACGCCGCTCAGCGAACCCACAACTATATCTGGCTAGTTGTAGTGCATCAGTTACGAGATAAGAAAACCAATAAGGCAAGTCTGATTTCCATTGTAATCAAATGATAATCGTTCAAATGGGGTTGAAGTTATTGTTTTGTTTCAAAAAACGATAGTAGGTTTTGTTCTTGATATTTCGAACAGCCGTAGGAAGCGCCAAACCAATTGAATTCCCTGTAGTTGCTCTAAGCTTCCAAACACGGCTCCTTGTCTTGAGCTACTTACCTTCAAGACACCAGAAAAAATAGTGAAAGCTTCAGTAACCTTTTAAAGAGATCCGGCCTCCGTCAGATTGATTTCCTCAGGTCAGTTCTGCTGAAAATCCAGCGCTCTAGACATATATTTGAATCAATTCTGGGCGAAAATCTCACACGCGTTATCTTCCCCTATAGAATAAAAGCTTCAACCCTTTTCGCATGACAAGGAGTTTCTGTGCATTGAAAAGCTAGCGTTCCATATCGAAGAGAACCTCTTTCTATAATGCCAAGAAAATTCAGTGTCGTTTCGACACTTCAAGACCGAAAGAAACAGAACATCATTTTTTCAGGCTGCTTAATTGGAGGCTTACCGCGAAAAATTGTACACCTTATTGTAGATTTCGCGTTAAGCTCTTTAACCCAGCGTGAAATAGAGCTGCTGGATGAGTCTGTAAGTTCCAAAGTACAGTACCAGCCGGATATAAAATCCATGGAATGTCAACACTCAATTTTTATGTAAATTATTTGATCGATAATTGAAATAATGGCTATAATTTCGAAATACCAAGAAACTCAGTGAACGACAGTCTCTCCAAGTACAATTGAATAATCGAAATTTCTCTTCGTACAAAATGAAAAATTAGCAAGAAGGAAGAAAGAAGGGTTGAAATTAAAATTCGACGGAGTAATGATCAATTATGCCGGGAATTAGACTCAAGTGCGTTAGGAAATGGGTTCACCAATAGTTCTGAAAATTATGAAAAATGCGAGACGGAATTAAATTGTAAGGGTTGAATTATTTAGTAGTAGGATTTTGCACGTAATTAGGGTGCACTTTTCTTTCAGAAACCGGATGTTAGCTTGAATCAACCAATTCCTGTTGTTAGCTGATTTCAGCACGCCTGGAAATTATGTGATGAAAAATTAAGCTAAACTTGATTAAATTGGCGATGATTGATTGATTCGTGATAAAGAATAGGTGTGGTGTTGAATGACTTTGTTCATTTTTCAACATTTATTCAACTCATCCCCTTTCAAAGAACTGAGGTTATTCGCATGACAGGGGTACCAGGGCATGACGGGGAAATCGAGATAGGTGTGATTGATTTGAATGACCTATGTAAAAGTAATTAGAAGTTCACGACAACGGAAAACACAACGTAGGGTCATTGAAGGTAATACAGCGGATCAATTTAATTATGGAGAAAGAGGATTTTCTTGAAGTACGTACTCTAAGTATTGTCAATTCGTGATTTTTCTGGCTTCAGTCAATAGATTGAGTTTTTAAGTAGTGGAATGAAACCGCTATATCTGATTGAACATTTGTCCTATGTTGTGTTCAAGTGTTCCATAGATTCTTGTAATCCTTGATTGTTTGATTGTTTGAACTAATTCTCAGATTGTTGTTGCCGCATATTCGTTTTGAAAGAAGATGATTCAGCAAACATTACAAATAAAGTTCCAGCTGTCTGAATCCAAATCTATGTTTTTTGTTGTTGATAGTGATGCCATTTGTTTTCAGTACTGTTATTCGATCCGCATGAATTCGTTTGTCTTCGCCAGTAGCTGACGAATAGTTTCTTCTTGGCGAAATCTGGTATTATGAACTTTGCGACGTAATTGGTTGTTTACCAAAACTGTCTGATAATTGGCTTTTTTTTTTTTTTTTTTTTTTTTTTTGATAGTGATGCCTTTCGTTTTTTGTACTGTTATCCGATCCGCATTGATTCGTTTGTCTTCTCTAGTAGCTCACATATAAATAAAAAAAATTGCGAAATCTGGTATGAACTTTGCGACGTAATTGATCATTCCCAAGAACTGTCTGATAACTGGGACTGTTTTTGGTGTCTTAAAATCGATTATGGCTTCAACTGTCGATGTTGGTTTTTTCATTTTCGATAATCAATATATGTAATAAAAGAAAGTGCCAAATCTTTGTGCCACTAAAACTCAAAAACGAGTCCCGCTACGATCAAGAGAGTTATATGATGTGGTAGCCCTCTATACTCCATCGATGAAAAAGGTTTTTGTTTTTACCTTAAGGGCGTGCTTTTGAAGATATTAAAGCTGAAAGTTTCTCGCCTTCTAGAGATGTCTAGAACAGTCCAGAACATTCGAGGGTATTCGAGATCATTCCACAACATTCCAGAATGTTCCGGTATGTTCTGGAATGTTCGGGAATGGTCTGGGACGTTCGGATAATAAAAGTAAGTGTACAGTGGTGCATGCCAAAATTCGGAAACGAGTCCCGATACGATCAAAGAAGTTATATGGTGTGGTAGCCCTCTATCCCCCATCCATGAAGAAGGTACCCGGATTTATCTGAAGAACGTGTTTTTCAAAGATATAAGGGCTGGAACTTTCGCTCTCTAGAATGTCTAGAATAGTCCAGAACATTCAAAAGTATTCTAGATGATTCCACAACATTCCAGAATGTTCTGGTATGTTTTAGTATGTTCGGGAATAGTCTGGAACGTTCGGAAACGTTCCTGTTCATTCCAATCCATTGTGAATCATTCTAGATCGCTCCACAACATTCCAGAATGTTTCGGTATGTTCTAGAATGTTAGGGGATAGTCCGGAACGTTTGGACACATCTCTGAACATTCCAGATCATTGTAGAACATTCGAGATCATTCCACAACATTCTAGAATGTTCGGCTATGTTCGGAAATAGTCTGGAACGTTCGAAAACATTTCGGAACATTCCAATTCAATGTGGAACATTCGAGATCGTTCTTTAACATTCCAGATTGTTCCGGTATGTTTTGAAATGTTCAGAAAATCCCAGATCATTGTGGAACATCCGAGAACATTCCAGATCATTGTGGAACATTCGAGATCATTCCACAACATTCCAGAATGTTCGGCTATGTTCGGGAATAGTCTGGAACGTTCGGAAACATTCCGAAACATTCCAAGTCAATGTGGAACATGCGAGATCGTTCCTTAACATTCCAAAATGTTCCGGTATGTTCAGGAATAGCCTGGAACGTCCGGAAACATCCCAGAATATCCCAGATCACTGTGGAACATTCGTAATCATTCCACAACTCTTCAGAATGTTCCGGTATTGTCGAATTCCACAACATTGCAGATTGTTACGGTATGTTCTGGAATAGACGTGAATGATCTGGAACGTTCAGAAACATCCCGGAACATTCTAGATCATTGCGGAGCATCAATCCGCGTTATCATTCCACAACATTCCAGGATGTTCCGGTATGTTCGAGAATCTGGAACGTTCAGAAACATCCCGGAACATTCCAGATCATTGTGAAACATTCGAGATCATTCCACAACATTCTAGAATATTTCGGTATGTTCCGTAATGTTTGGAAGATCCCGAAACATTCCAGATCATTATGGAACCTTCGAGATCATCCTATAACATTCCAAAGTGTTCCAGCATGTTCTGAAATGTTCGGAAAAATCAAGAGTATCCGCGATCACTCTACAACATTCCAGAATGTTCCGGTATGTTCTGGATTGTTCGGGAATAGTCTGGAACGATCGGAAACATTTAAGATCATTGTAGAACATTCGAGATCATTCCACAACATTCCAGAATGCTCCGATATATTCTGAAATGTTCGGGTAACTATAGATTATTCAGGATCATTTCACCACATTCCAGTATGTTCTGGAACGTTTGGGAATAGTCTGAAACGATCAAAAACATCTCGGAACATTCCAGAGCATTGTGAAACGTTCCAGAACACTCTTAAAAGTTGTGGAAGGTTCTGGAACATTGTGGACTATTCGAAGCCTTTTTGGTGTGTGGCCACCTATTGGTAGAAGTAAGAATATGTAAGAGTATTCGAGATCATTTCGCACCATTCCAGGAGCTTTCGGTATATTCTGAAATATTCAGGAATAGTCTGGAACGTTCGGAAACATCCAGGAACATTCCAGATCATTGTGGAACATTCCAGAACACCCTCGAATGTTGTGGAATATTCTGGAACATTGTGGACCATTCAAAACCTTTTTGGTTCGGGTGAGGCTACCCATTGGTAGGGGTATAAAGCAAGATCCGTCGTGGTTTCGAACATTCGAACGCAGGTTCCTTATCACGGGCCCTATTTTCGGAACCGGGGAACAGATCATCAGGTGATGGTACCTAGGTGACGGCCAATCACAGCCTTGGTTGCCTAGCAACTTCGCATAGGAACGGATCACACGTTTCCCAAAAATACGGCCCCAGTTGTTGATAAAAAGCTGATGTGATTCAATGTCCAAACGTAAAGGAGCAGATCTTGTCAGTTCTGTAGCAAAACGGCGAAAACAAGAAGAAATAAAAGAACAGTGGAAGAATGAAAATGTCGGAGAGCGCGAAGCACGTTTACGTTTCCAACGAATCAGAATGAGCACCGTGAGAAGCAAAGAAACTGAAGAACAATAGATAAACGAATTGCGACACAATGTCATAAAACTCTGAGAATGCAAGTCACCTTCGAGAATATCACCCTACGAGTAGCGCGAACGAGGACTAGGTTTCGGGGCTGCTAAGCGGCCCCGGCGAAAGCTAGTGTAATCTAGAAATTTCAGCTGTCCGAAGCCAAATTGGCAATTTTCTGTTTAGTGTGATGTCATTTATTTTTGATATTGTTCTCCTGTTCGTATGAGTTTGTTTGTATTCTTAAGCTGATGTATATAAGAATAGTTCTTCTGCGAGATCTGATATGAACTGCGACGTAATTTATCATTCCCAAGAACGGCCTGACGGCTGTGACTGTCACGGAAGAAAATCACGGGCACGGGTAATTAGGTCAAAGTGAGTGATATCGCTGTACTAGAATGATAGTAAGACAACTTGAAAAACATAGTTTCGAGTAATCGCCACTTGAACATTTCAGAAGAACGAAAAACACTCTTCTTCTCGAAATTTCGGAGATTTTTCAATTTTCCAGTTGTATTATATCGCTCCTGATAGACCTGTGAGGAATTCATTATGAAATCACATTTACTCTTTGAGAAAAAAATCAAAAAGTGAACATATCCTTGTATTTTGCTAGAAATAATGGTTCTGTTGGATGTTGTCCGTTTTTTCATGTAAGTTATCCGACTATTCGTCAGGAATTCGTAGAGTGATTTTGAATTTATCCCTCTTTTTTTTTCCAAGTTGTCCGAGTATTGCACAGTAAGCATAGCCTGGTTCAACATATTTTTCATAGTTATCCTTGAGTATTGTATGACATGGAATAAGCCCATTCGTTTTTGGCTGTCATCTGACAAATAAAAGTGTCACTATCAGAAATTGGAAATTCATTTGAAAGTCCTCAAAAAACTGTATTCAGAACAGAAGATAGTGTTTCGCTAACTGTCGTGTGTCAAATATTGAAAAATGTCAAAGTTCATAACTTTGTCATTCAATTATTCAAGATTTTTCATCAAACATTTGATCCTGTGAACCGATTTTCACGATTTCTTTTACTTTTGGCAGTCTTGGCCATAGCTATAACCAATATAGTCTGCCTCCGCATCTATCCATCGTTTTGGTTCAGTTTTATCCAATACAAACTGACCTGTGGATAACGAAATCATGGCAATGTACATTGGAGATAAGTTAAAATTATTAAGTCATTTCAAACAATTCACGGAACATTTCTGGTCAAATAGTGGGACAACTTAGAGAAAAGTAAGATATTTTACAAACGCATGAGGGTATGTTTATGCAATAGTGAGTTAAAATGAAATATCTGAAGACTTTTATTGAATCAGTTGGTTTTTTGGTATAAGAGTGAGACATCTTTCACAGTAAAATACTGAGATAACATGAAAAACAAGGACAACTTGAAATTTCCAAATCAGATTTGTTGTAAAATTGGGACATGTTGAAATGTCTTCGTATTATACCAGAAGGCAAGATCAAATTCGATCTATTTCTCAGTAGAAGAAATAGAACATTTTGAGATGTCCGAGTATTAGACTAGAACTGTTTAAAAAACAGATAATTATAACAGTGAGATATTCATTTTTCATGTACTTCCATGATGATTCTGAGTAATTCGATTTTTTTATCAGGTAGAGAATAGCTTGGAGCTATAGATTTTGAAATAATCCGAAAATCAGGAATTTGAAGTTATCTTACTATCATTCTAGCACAGCGATATCTTTATTACTGACTTCATAGTCGAAATGACTTTGAGGTCGAAATTAGGGATCATATAAGATAAAACATCACAAGCTATGACCTGTTCTCGCCTTCAATGTTGATATTACCTATAAGGAAATTTTGTAGGCATAATTACGTAAATTTGACCATCATGTAGACCTATTGGTTAAATTTTCTTCAAAGTTATATCAGGGAAAAAAATCTCATTGAAATCCCTTGAGGTGAATCATCAAGTCTGATTTACACGATATAACCTAAATCAGATGAAATTTCCTTATAGATGCTCAAATTTCGACAACTTGCTGCTTGGGTGTTTGTTCTGTGTGCAGGAGCCTTGTTATCAGGAAAAAAAACGTGAAAAAAGTACATCACGAATGTTTTGCGGCGTTTTCCAAACAAAATTGTCCAGTGAGTGTTGAAGTATTCGCAAGCAGTGGCGCTCGAGTGTGTTTTGAGCTTAAACTAAAGGTTTCACTGTTTTCCAATCCTGCAACACTAACAAACAATGGACAGTTTTATTCGGAAAACATGATTATGAAATATTTGGAGTGTAGTTGTTTAATTCAGTCACGAAAACATAGATTTTCTGGATGAAAAAAGCCCCTCCACACAGGACAAATGCTGTTCCAGATGCCTCGAAGAGACGAATATGGATGTGGCCTGCAAGCTGTCCTGAACTGAGTCCAACAGAATCTGTCTGGAGCTACACTTCGGGAAGCTTGTACACAGGCAATCTTCACTGAAAAGTTTAGAGCTGTTTGAGAACGCTGTTGTAGAAAAACAGGTGAATACTTCCCAAAAAATTGCTGGTGATCTTCATTAGTAGTATAGCCCTGTTGCGAATGACCTGTTTAAACCATTTCCAGATTTTGCAAAAAGAAACTATTTATACATCAGCTACTGTGAAAGACGAATAATTCATGCGGATTGGATGAAAGTAGTGAGAACGAATATCATCATAATCAACAAAAAAAATATTGCCAATTATCAGATTGTTCTTGGGAAGAACTAATTACTTTGCAAAGTTCATACCAGATTCCGCAAAAAAAACTATTCATACATCAGCTACTGTAAACGACGAACGAATTCATGCAGATCCGATAAAAGTACTAAGAACGAATGTCATCGCAATCAACCAAAAAAATTGCCAATTATCAGACTGTTCTTCGGAATAACCAATTACGTCGCAAAGTTCATACCAGATTTAAAAAAAAAACAAAACTATTCATACATCAGCTACTGGATAAGACAAACGAATTCATGCGGTCCGGATTAAAGTACTGAAAACTAATGTCATCAAAATCAACAAAAAAAATTGCCAATTTGGATTCAAACTGCTGAAATTTTCAAGTCACAACACCGAAAGCGAGGGAATCGATAGCGAAAGTTACAGTAATGAACAATTTTAAGACATTAGAACAGTCACAGTTACCAGACAGTTCTTGGGAATGACAAATTACGTCGCAAAGTCTATACCAGATACTGCAAAAAAATATTCATACGTCAAATCCAAAAAAAACAAATCAACGTCAGCTACTGGAAAAGACAAACGCATCTCTGCGGATCGGATAACAATACCAATAACGAATGGCAACCAAACGAATGGCAAAAAACATTATTTGTGATTGACTATGCCTAACGCTTGCAAAATAATTACTCGGTCACCTCTGAATCGACCCACCATCTTCACGTGGCGCTGGAACCATACAGTCGGTGGCTCCCCCCTTCCCCCAAAAACCACGGCATCACAATCATCAGAAAGATGCCTATTCGATTTTGGACAGCTGAAATTTCTAGATTTTTCATCATCGAAAACGAAGAAATCAACATTGACAGTTGAAGCCATAACCGATCTTAGACATAAGCATAGTCAGTTATCAGACAGTTCTTGGGAATGACCAACTACATCGCAAAGTTCATAGCAGATTTCGCAGGAAAAAACTATTCATATGCCAGCTACTGGAGAAGACAAACGAACTCATGCGAATCGAATAACAGTACTAAAAACAAATAGCATCACAATCATGGAAAAAACCGTATATCAGACAGTTCTTGGGAATGACGCGCTTACGTGGCAAAGTTCATACCGGATTTCGCAAAAAAAATTATTCATACATCAGGTACTGGGGGAGACAAATTCATGCGGATCGGATAAGAGTACTAAGAATAAATGTCATCACAATCAACCAAAAACAAAATGCCAATCATCAGACAGTTCTTGAGAATAACCAATTACGTCGCAAAGTTCATATCAGATTTCGCAAACAAAAACTATCTATAGGTACATCAGCTACTGGAGAAGACAAACGAATTCATTTGGTCTGAATAAGAGTACTTAAAACGGATATCATCACAATCAACCAAAAAATTGCCATTTAGATTCCAACACCTGAAATTCTTAGGTCACATCATCGAAAACGAGGAAATCGATTTCGAAAGTTATAGTTGAAGTCATAACCAATTATGAGAAATCAAAACAGTCACAGTTATTATACAGCTGTTGGAAATGACCATTTACCTCGCAAAGTTCATGCCAGATTTCGCAAAAAAACTATTTATAGGTCAGCTACTGGGGAAGACAAACGAATTCATGTGGATTGCATAACAGTACTTGGACAAATGGCATAACAATCGATTGAAAAAAAATGCCAATGATCAGACAGTTTTTGGGAATGACCAATTATGTCGCAAAGTTTATACCAGATTTCGCAAAAAAAACTACTTATATGTAAGCTACTGGAGAAGATGAACGAATCAATGCGGATCGGAGAACAGTACTAAAAACAAATTCATGCGGATCGGATAAGAGTACTAAGAATGAATGTCATAACAATCAACCAAAAAAAAGTCAATTATCTGACAGTTCTTGAGAATAACCAATTACGTCGCAAAGTTCATACCAGATTTCGCAAACAAAAACTATCTATACATCAGCTACTGGAGAAGACAAACGAATTCATTCGGTCCGAATAAGAGTACTAAAAACGAATATCATCACAATCAACCGAAAAAATTGCTAATTTGGATTCCAACAGCTGAAATTCTTGGGTCACATCATCGAAAACGAGGAAATCGATTTCGAAAGTTATAGTTGGAGTCATAACCAATTATGAAACATCAAAACAGTCACAGTTATTAAACAGCTCTTGGAAATGACCATTTACGTCGCAAAGCTCATACCAGATTTCGCAAAGAAATTATTTATAGGTCAGCTACTAGGGAAAACAAACGAGTTCATGTGGATCGCATAACAGTACTTGGACGAATGACATAACAATCGATTGAAAAAAAATGCCAATTATCAGACAGTTTTTGGGAATGACCAATTATGTCGCAAAGTTTATACCAGATTTCGCAAAAAAAAACTACTTATATGTAAGCTACTGGAGAAGATAAACGAATCAATGCGGATCGGAGAACAGTACTAAAAACAAATTCATGCGGATCGGATAAGAGTACTAAGAATGAATGTCATCACAATCAACCAAAAAAAAAAAGTCAATTATCTGACAGTTCTTGAGAATAACCAATTACGTCGCAAAGTTCATACCAGATTTCGCAAACAAAAACTATCTATACATCAGCTACTGGAGAAGACAAACGAATTCATTCGGTCCGAATGAGAGTACTAAAAACGAATATCATCACAATCAACCGAAAAAATTGCTAATTTGGATTCCAACAGCTGAAATTCTTAGGTCACATCATAGAAAACGAGGAAATCGATTTCGAGAGTTATAGCTGGAGTCATAACCAATTATGAAACATCAAAACAGTCACAGTTATTAAACAGCTTTTGGAAATGACCATTTACGTCGCAAAGTTCATACCAGACATCGCAAAGAAATTATTTATAGGTCAGCTACTAGGGAAAACAAACGAGTTCATGTGGATCGCATAACAGTACTTGGACGAATGACATAACAATCGATTGAAAAAAATGCCAATTATCAGACAGTTTTTGGGAATGACCAATTATGTCGCAAAGTTTATACCAGATTTTGCAAAAAAAACTACTTATATGTAAGCTACTGGAGAAGATGAACGAATCAATGCGGATCGGAGAACAGAACTAAAAACAAATTTATGCGGATCGGATAAGAGTACTAAGAATGAATGTCATCACAATCAACCAAAAAAAAAAAGTCAATTATCTGACAGTTCTTGAGAATAACCAATTACGTCGCAAAGTTCATACAAGATTTCGCAAACAAAAACTATCTATACATCAGCTACTGGAGAAGACAAACGAATTCATTCGGTCCGAATGAGAGTACTAAAAACGAATATCATCACAATCAACCAAAAAAATTGCTAATTTGGATTCCAACAGCTGAAATTCTTAGGTCACATCATCGAAAACGAGGAAATCGATTTCGAAAGTTATAGTTGGAGTCATAACCAATTATGAAACATCAAAACAGTCACAGTTATTAAACAGCTCTTGGAAATGACCATTTACGTCGCAAAGTTCATACCAGACTTCGCAAAGAAATTATTTATAGGTCAGCTACTAGGGAAAACAAACGAGTTCATGTGGATCGCATAACAGTACTTGGACGAATGACATAACAATCGATTGAAAAAAAATGCCAATTATCAGACAGTTTTTGGGAATGACCAATTATGTCGCAAAGTTTATACCAGATTTCGCAAAAAAAAACCACTTATACGTCAGCTACTGGAGAAGATAAACAAATCAAGGCGGATCGAAGAACAGTACTAGAAACGGATGGCATCATAATTAACAGAAGAAGCTAATTTGGATTTAGACAGCTGGAATTCCTAGATCACTTCATCGAGAACGAAGGAATCGATTTCGACAGTTGAAGCTATAACCAATTTTAAGACCTCAAAGACAGTCACAGCCTTCAAATAGTTCTTGGGAATAGCCAATTACGTCGCAAAGTTCATATCACATCTTGCAGAAAAGTATTTCCCGTGCTGAAGATAACAAAAAAATCATGTCAAGTAAAGGAAAGTTTATTGCCATACAATACTACTGGGTAGAGTCGTAATAACTATCGTATCAATCGTATACGGAAGAAACATCATGACAATATAAATAAAAACATTCAGAACTATCTTCACATCCCTAAATTCGTGAGTAAAAGAACAGTATCAAAGACTAATGACATCGCACTAAGTCGAAAAAACGCCAATTTTGAAGAAATAATATCGGTAGTCAAAGCCATAATCGATTTTGAGGAATCAGTCACAGCCATCAGACCCTTCTTGGGGATGACCAATTTCGTCGCAAAGTTGATACTAAATTTCGCGAAAAAAATTCTGATATCTACGCTAGCTACTGAAAAAAGACGAGAGGATTTATGAGGATCGGAGAACAATACTAGAAACGAATGACGTCACACTGTACAGAGAAAATACCAATTTGGATTCAGACAGCTGTTGACATAATCGAAAACGAAGAAATAGAATCAACATTGACAGTCAACGTTATAACTGATTTTGAGACACCAAAAGCAGTCACAGCCGTCAGACAGCTTTTGGGATTGGCCAATTACGTCGCAAAGTTCATACCAGATCTCGCAGAAAAACATTTCTTGTATTTGATTATGCCTAACGCTTGTGGAATGTTTACTCGCCGTCTTTGAATCGGCCCAACATTTCTACGTGGCGCTGGAACCATACATTCGGCGGCGCCCCTCCAAGAAAAACACCAACAGAATTTTTCCCGGATAGGTAAAACTGGCCGCTTTCACCACGTGAAAATGCAGCGTTCAGTCTTGACAATTCAGATTCCTGCGGACTTGGCCAGCTTTGGATAGGTCACCCAGAGGCCATAAACCCTCTTCAAGGACCTTACACGACCCCCATAGAAGGCTTAGTGTTGAACTGTATCATTGCTCTCGGAAGTCGTCACCAGAGTCAATTTGATGTACTAACTGTTGTGCTTCGAAGAACCTCTCCTTTCAGTGCCATCTACGTTTGTAACTTGAGGTTTGTTGCCGGCTTGAAACCGCCCTGCAAAAGCTGGGGCTTTCAGCTCTGGCACGCAGCAAGTTGTCAATCCGTAGCTTCGATTTTTGGACTATCACATTTGTTGATTTGATGCCAGTTGATCGGTTTATTGGAGGAATAAAATTGTCTATAGAAATATGAAGATTTCAGCTGTTGCACTACTTGAGTTAGCGACAGCCGGTGGGAATACGTCAGAAAAAAGAAGCAATGTAACAAGAAATAAACAGTGAAACATGCAAGGCGTTCGGAAACCCACCGAACAGACGGTAGCAGTAATGATTGTCGTCGGCAATTTAACAATGCTCCCCTCAAGTTTACCCAAAGACGTTCCGCATCAAAGTGAATATAATATTACACAACTTGCACGACGCGCCGACAAGAGCATCACGGCCCTTCGAATCACATCTTGAGCGAACCCGACCGTCCTGAAACTACTCAAGATAGAACTCCTCTTGTATAAGTCTTGTGTGTGCTTTGCTAATATATAATTCCGAACAATTCGCATTGAAATAGCCATTATTCAACGGGGTGAGATGGACTTTGCGCGCGTTGCAGGAGACATTAATTCTTCATACAGTCCAGGAATAATTCTGGTGTAGAATTACGTTAAATGTCGCGCCATGGAGAGTTTGAATGCTAAAAGTGGTGTTGAATAGATTGAATAAGAGTTGAAAATGCAGTCTTAAGATTGGTTTCAGGGAAAAATTAGCATGAATACTAACGAACATTACACTTTTAGGGTCAGTTCTTTTTTTTTTCTGTCGATCAAGTACCCAAAGCTGTATACATGCCATCGTCCAGGATTTGTTTCGTTGTTTCCATGACGTTCTAGGCGAAGTTAATTGGAGATGTACAAACCAGGCTTGAGGAAATTACTTTCGAAATGATTTCTCTCGACTTTGGTGGACGTTTGATGTGAAAACTTCCCGAAGGGTCGAGTTCTCAATGCCCACCGCACAAAGCTCTCCGGGTCTGGGCACAGTCTTGGAAATTGGGCATGAATAACTGAGCGCGTTAAGCAGCACACGTAACGGTTAATATATTAAATTTGAATAGACCTAATCAATCCGGTTGTTTAGTTATTTACGAGGAAATCCTCTCCGCGTACCGCACACACACACGTATATACACGGGAAGGAGACAGTATCCAGAGCCATTTGTAATTACGTTGGGTATACGACGGAGCTGCGGAGCTCGAGGTCTCTTTTGTGGATTCCTACAACGTCCCCATTAAATCTGCAGTAATGAAATTGTAGTTGGTTAACCCTCTCATTTCGTGTCGTGTGCAAGAATAGATCATGGCAAGAGAGAGTTATTAGTGGCTCGCCACCCCGAGCGAAGCTCTCGCTCTCCTGCTCCGTGTCGCCCCTCTTGTGTGGCGTCCGTACGTGATCCGCAACGTAAATCCAATTAAAAATGTCTTTCTCCGTCGTCGTGCCGAGGCTGCACATTTCGCATCGGGAAATTTTTGTTCTCGTCGTTCGTACGAACCAGCTGCATCTTGTTGACGCGAGATAAGTTTTTCTTTTCGAAAAACGAGTTATTCAGAAGCAATGTCTTCATTGAACCCATGGTACAACTGCTCATGTGGAGCTCTAGGATAATAATAATTATGGTTTCAAAATCAAGCCTGAGGAAACTACGTGTAGATAAGAGAAATGTAATACAATAGTTGCGAAGACTGCTTGATTGTCATATTGTCTGCTACTCAAAAAATGTAACTCCTCCGTCCTTGGGAAGTTCCTTCTTGGGTGAAGCTGAAGAGAACAAAAGGAACAGGTCTTCTTTCTTGGTCTTCAGGTTGATTCTTGAGAAGTCGATACTTGTCGATGACTATGTATGCCAGGTACATAATGATGATCGATGTAGAGGCGAACAGCATGGTCCACAGGACCCAGTTGGTTACAAAAGGGTTGGTTAATCCATCGATGTCGAAGAGTTGCATGGCCTCGAAGTGCTTTTGTTATGTTTGGATCTCGTCCAGAGAAACGTCCTTCAGTTGTATGGGTTGTTGTTTTTTCAATAACACTCTGTCGAATTTCTCGTCCAGGCTTGGGAGGATGAGTGGATATCTTCCAATGATAGATCTCGATAGATCTCTCTCGTCCAGAGAAACGTCCTTCAGCTGTATGGGTTGTTGTTTTTTCAATAACACTCTGTCGGATTTCTCGTCCAGGCTTGAGAGGATGAGTGGATATCTTCCAATGATAGATCTCGAATTGCTGATCTTGTAGTTCCCAATTTCGAAGGAACAGTTCACTGGTATCTGAATAGGTTGGCACCTTCAACGATGGTCAGTAGTGGTTGTTTGCATTTCCCATCAACTTTGGTTTTGTTGTTTGACAACAGGATGATGTTTTTACTATTGATCATCTCGATGATTTCTTATTTGATGTTGGACAGGTGTATGTGAACACTGGATGTTTTGGCCCATTATAAGGGCAGGTATGCATTGATCTTCGGGGTTTGATTGTAGAGCTTGTTGCGAGCACAGGTGACGGTTTTCCACTTCTTCGCACGGGTTGTCCATGAATTGATAGAGTTCTTGATGAAGAGCCAAATATGGTGGAGGAGGAATTATGAAGGAGTTATTTTTTGTGGGAATAGGGTAGAGGTGATAATAATCGAATGTATTGGGGTGAACAATAGGTATTTAGAGGGTGAAGATTATCTGATCTTTCGAAAAATGACAAGTAGTTTTTATTACGGAGTACCGTACTCGTTGATGGAGTTAATTATTTCTGCCTGTAAATTTTGAAAAGGTATTGAGACGGTCGTGCTTTCTTTGTTTTCAAATGGTTTTGATTTGATCTACTTTTTACGTCTATGACGTGGTTTTTTCGTTTATGGACAGTATTATTTGGTTGTTGTAGAAGTTCAACGGTTTTTCTGTTATCGGAATGGTTAATATGGGATCTTCAGCTGAGCTCTACAGTTTCGTTTGTATCGGGGTCAGGTAATTGGCTTTTGTCATTTGTCAGAGCGTCCAAGTATTCGTCTTATTGGGTCGGTGAAACGTTCGCTTCTTCGATATTTTCGTTAAAATATTGGAGAATGTCGTCGTCTACTTCTCCTGGGTTTGCTATGACGCATTCGTTCTCAATGGCATTCAGTTCGATTCTTGATAGTGCATCTGCGTTCGTATTGTCGGAAATGACAATTTGAGCTTGGGATTCACCCGGTATGTCTCGGTGTAACCGATTTACGGCGCACCCGGTACAGTAAATATAAGTACATTGTACCTCTCGCATCGCAATGATCCGGGAACGCAAAGTTGCAATTTTTGCAAAGACTAGCAGATTCACCACATCCGGCACAATCTACACCGTCCACCGACTTCCATGGAAAAATCCAAAGGAGGGGTGAAGAATGAACCGAGGTGATAAAACCTTTGGAGGCAAAGAGGAAGGCCTCTTTTTGGTCGGGGCTGATGGTGTGGTGGTTGTGCGAAAACTGCGGTTCGTTGCGATGCACGGGGTCGACGTGATGTTGTTTTTAATGTAAGTACTGCACTCTAGTCATTTAATTATTATACTCCGTTTATTTTCGGAAATCTTTAATGTCTAATAAACGACTCAAACGTTCCCCTTGCTGGATTATTTGCGCCACTTATTAGAATACCGAAATTTACTAAAAAGCCAAGCGAGTGGAGTGAAATCCTATGCCACCCAGTTAGAGGCAACGATCGTCCGGTACTCGGGCATATCAGAATGTCCCGGATAGAAGCCATGAAAAGGTAAGACGACGGTGACCTTTGACATGATGGTGGAGGCGCCAATTTGGATCCTATAATGATACCAAAAATAAGAACTTATAGGTACCTCTCCAAGGTACAATTAAGTCGGCGTAAATTGAACAACCAGGAAAGGTGGCGTTTCGGACTATGTGCGTTACCAACGTGCTGATAAAAATATATGCTTGGATCGGCGAAAAGATCGCGGAGGAATTTCTGCATTTGCGGCAGATAAATACGGGGTTCGCCAGAATTTATTCGGGTTATTATTTATGTAATATTATGATGAACTGTATGTACCCTTATAAACTACCACCAATCCCATCCTCCAAAACAAACCATTGCTAGGGCGAGACTACAAATCCTCTAAGGTTGCCTGGAGGTCTACAGGCAGCAGCATTGGTTTTCCTCTGCTGTCGTATTAGCTTTGCCCTTTTTATAAATAACTTGGTAATCGAATTCTTCTATTTATTTTAAGTCTCCAGCGGACCAACCGAGAATTGGGGTCTTTCATTGAAAATAGCCATTGTAAAAGCCTGTGATCTGTAATGATAGTAAATTTGTTCCCGTATATATAGGGCCTGAAGAGCTTTGTGGCATAAATAATTGCAAGTAGCTCTTTTTCTACTGTACTGTAGTTCAATTCAGCAGGGTTGAGAGTTCGTGAGGTGTACGCAATGGGCAAGTCCTGTCCAACAGCTCCCTTAGATAATATAACTCCGATAGCTACGTTGGATGCGTCTGTTGTTATATTGAACGGTTTTTCAAAGTCGGGGTATTGGAGGATTGGGTCATTCGTCAGGATGATTTTGCAAAGGTTGAAGGCATCAACAAATTTTTTGTCATGTTCGATTTTCATTCCTTTCTTCAAGCATTGAGTGGAGGGTTTTGTGATCTTAGCAAAATCTTTGATAAAACGTCTGTTATATACCAATATGCCTAAAAATGATTTGATCTCTCGAACAGTTTTAGGCATAGGGAAATTTTGAATCGCTTTGATTTTCCTGGGATTTGGTTCAGTTCCTTCGGGTGTTATAATGTGCCCTAAGAACTCTACTTCTTTTCTCAGAAATTCACTTTTGTTCAATTGAATTTTCAAATAAAATTCTCGGAATTTTTTTGAAGACTGACTTTGAATTTGCAATATGTTCATCTAAAGAGGCTGAGAAGATGATTACATCGTCCATATAGACAAAGGCGACCTTGTTCTGCAGATCTCGTTATACATTATCCATGACTCTTTGAAATGTTGATGGAGAATTTTTTAGTCCGAAAGGCATCCTGGTAAATTCGTATTTTCCGTTTTCTACGCTGGAGGCGGTTTTGGGAATGCTGTCTGGATGCATTTCAATTTGGTGGAATATCGAGGCCGAGTCGAGTGTTGAAAAATATTGACATCTCCCCAACTTGTCTAAAATGTCAGTAATGTTTGGCATTGGATATCTATCGTCGATGGTTTTGTCATGATTTTTCGGTAGCCGACCTCAAGTCTCTATTTCTGTTTCCCACTAACGTCTAGTTTCTATGAAACAATCCAAATTGGAGAAGAGTAAGGACTGATCGATGGTCTTATAATGTTGTCTTGAAGCATTTTATTAATTTGGTCAGCAACTTCTTTTTTGTGAATGAATGGGTATCTATATGATTTGGTATGGACGGGAATCTCGTCGGTGGTCAAGATTTTATGTTTGATTGGTTCGTAAAAGTCAATGGTTCATTTTCTCGATGGAAAATGTCTGAGAATTCATTGCATAATTTAGTTAATTTGGAATATTCCTCATCGTTCATGTGTTCTGTTCGTAAAAGGTTCTTCATGTCGTTTTTATGTCTGGTTTCGTTAGTGTTATCGAAAAGATCTTCGATGTGAAGAAGATCGAAATTTTCTTCAACGGAGTCTGAGCCTCTTCAACCATCAAGAGGTTACAAACTAGTCAGAGCCAATGAAAATCGAGAAAATCAGTTTGCAAACTGATTTAGGCGCTTCTCATTGGCTCTCACTGGTTTGAGATTTCTGATGTAACAAACCTATTGTCTCAAAATTGGTTACGGCTTCGAAATTGGTTAAGACGAGAGAGCAGAAAACAAAGATGTGTTTTGGGAAAAGATGACCAACATCATAGAAAATATGAACGGAAGAATGATAATACTGGGAGATTTGAATAGCAGAGCTGGAAAGAGAAAAAATGAAGCAGTTGATGTAATAGGACAGCAGGGAGAAGAAACAAGAAATAATAATGGAAGACGACTGATAAATTTCTGTACAGAAAATAACCTGATTGTGACAAATACGTTTTACCATCACAAAGCCATACATAAATTCACAAGAGAGGTTAAAAGTAGAAACGAAAAATCGATAATAGATTACATGTTGATGGATAAAATACATAGAAAGAAAGTAATTGATGTGAGAGTCAGGAGAGAATATGAAATATATAGTGACCATTACTGAGTTATTGGAAAAATGAGAATGATAACACACGGAAGAAATGACAAGATAAATTGACAGAGGAAGTAAAAGCAAAAAGGTACAGAGAATATGTAGAAGATGGAATAGAAGAAGAAAGTTGGAACAACAAAAACTTGGAACAAACATGGCAGAGTTTCAAGGAAATTTTGTTAGACGCAACAAAGAAAGTGTGTGGAACAATCAGAATTGATAAGAACAAAAACAAACGCGTTGGTGGAGCAAGGAAATAAGGGAGCAGGTGACGATGAAGAAGGAGAAGTGGAAGACATATTTGGCAAACAGGTCAGAAGAAAACTATGCAGACTACAAAGAACAGAGAATAAAAGTAAAGGAAATGGTGGAGAAAGCAAAGGAAAAGTTCTGGGAAGAGTTCGGGAAGAAAATGGAAGAAGACAGTAAGGCAAATCAGAAATTATTCTACAAAGCATTGAAGAACTTGAGAAAAGATAAAAAATACGCGTTAAAACAAATTAAGGATAAAGATCATAAAACCTTGATAGAAGGAAGGGAAATAATGAATAGATGGCGAGAATACTTCCAAGAAATGCTAAATCCAGATGTAGAAGACGAACAGCGAAATGGAATGATGAGCAAGGCACAGCACCACCGAAAAGAAGACCAAGAAAATACAATCAATGAAGAAGAAGTTATAGAAATGGTGAACAGGATGAAAAAATGGAAAAATCTGCAGGACACGACCAAATCACATCCGAAATGCTTAAGAAACTGGGAGAAAAAGGCGTGAAGATATTGATGGGAATTTTCTGCATGGCATGGAGTTCGGGAGAAGTACCGGAACATTTGCGGACAGGAATTATCATCCCAATATTTAAGAAAGGCGATTCGAGAGATTGTGGAAATTACAGAGGCATAACTATTACAAGTGTGGTAGCAAAAACTTACGAGAGAATACTGGAAGGAAAACTCACAAAGAAAATCGAACCACAGTTGGAGGAAGCACAGAGTGGGTTCAGAAAAGGACGGAGCACGCAAGACCACATATTTTCCATCAAACAGCTTATAGAAAAAACCAACAAAAATAAAGAAGTATGTCTCGCATTTTTGGATCTTGAGAAAGCGTTCGATCGAATACCGCGGAAAATGATATGGGATAGTTTAGAGAAGAGAGGAGTAGACGTTAAGTTGAGGAGAGCTATAGAAGGACTATACAACAACAACAAGAACTATGTTAGAACAAATAATATGCAGTCAGAAGAATTCTCAGTAGATCAGGGGCTCAAACAGGGAGGGGTGCTAAGCCCGATCCTGTTTATTATTGCAATGGACGACATATCGAAGGAACTCAAGCAAAAAGTACACAAAGTGAATGTAGGATACAGGAAATTGGGAATTGTCAAATTAGCAGAGTGTGCATTCGCGGATGATCTTACAATTTGCGCAGAAGGAGAAGCACAACTGAAGGAAAATTTGAAACTATGGGAAGAAGAACTGACTAAGAGAAGAATGAAAATAAACACGAATAAGACCAAAGTGATGGTGATAGGAAAAGAAAACAGAAAGATAGAGATAGAGGTGTATGGAAACAAGCTGGAACAAGTGGAGAGTTGTTCCATCAAGAGCTTGCAAATTAGTCAGAGAGAATAGAAATCGAGAAAATCAGTTTGCAAACTGGCTTCTCATTGGCTCTCACTGGTTTGAGATTTCTGATGGAACAAACCTATTGTCTCAAAATTAGTTACGGCTTCGACTGTCGATGTTGGTTTTTTCGTTTTCGATGACGTGACCTGGGAACTTCAGCTGTCTGACGGATGAACAGTTCCCTCTGGCCAACATCATCAGGCGTCGGCCGAATCTACGTCCGTCTGTATTTTGAATTACCGACCTTTTTCCGGCTGAGCTAGCAGAGACTTCCGAGAGTACGGGCCGACGCCAAGGAAATATTCGTCGGAGTGGCTCGTGACCCAGTGAGAGCGGCAGGAACGGAGACGCAAGGACTTTGGCAACGCACGTCGGCCACAGGGAAGTCCTTTTCCATTTTTCTTCTACTTGCGAGAAAGCTAGAAGTTGGGCAGATCTGGCGCATTGCGTTTTGAATGTGATTGTTATATTGCGGTGGCCTTATGCCCAGTTTTAACTTGGAAGAGTCTTCAACTCTTTCTGGTTTAGTTTGTAAGCGGCCCTCTGCCAGTACTGTTAGTGTTTCGAAACAAGAAACTTCACTTCTCGTACCTTGTACCTAGCTCAGCGGGTGTAATTGTGATTGTGTCCCCAGTTCATTCATCTTCCGTGTGTAAATTACACTATTTGTAAAATGCACTTGTTCAATGACTTTATGTTGCGTATTTATTGTTGTTATATGACTTTTAAGTTTTATTCCAGGGTGTTTGCTCATTGCGAAACATGCGTTCTGTTACACACAACGCAACAAGAGCGCTCCGTCGACGCAACACGGCCTGCTGGAATCGAATCGAAAGTCAAGGCCGCCGGATTGGCATTTGAATGACATTACGCCATGTGTGTTGCAACGGCCCTCCTCCGGTTCGATCCCTCATTATTGATCTTCGCCGTCCACGCGCGCCGCTGGCCTCCTTATTATGATTTCGATGAGGAGGGACATCAAGCGAGTCCCCCCCCCGGGGGCGCTGGATTCGATTTGGGCCGCCCGTCGTCGGGCATGACAAAGGCTTACGGGAACGGAAATTGCGGTTTTGTCCCGGTCCTCCTCTCTCTCCATCGGGCTTTGATTTCTCAAATATTACTCATTAAAGTGCCGCGGCAATCTGAGAGAAAACCCAAGGGCATCGGATGATCCACGTGAAAGATTCTCGTGCTTTCCTATTCTTTTGCTCGCTCGCGATTACCATAATGGTAGCGTTGAGGCGGACGGAGCTTTGGATAATCGAAAGTGGACAGGATAAAAAATAGAGCCTATAACGGATGGAGAGTAGGCAGCCAACAATACTGGCTGTCAGAACTGTCAAGACTATTTTAGTGACTTTAGTGTGAGGGGGTTGTCGATGAAGTTCGTTATGAGTGATTTTAAGAATAAGAATGATGGCGTTATCCGGGTTTGTTGTAACAAGTCGATGAATAGATGCTTTCGTTGATTTCATTGCGTTGTTCTTAATTCTTTTAATTCGAAGTGTGTAACTTGTGCACGGAGCACCCTAGCGCGTGCCCCACGAGTTATATTGGCGCCCTAACGAGTGGCCGAGCCGCGACCGCGAGCCCCAAAAGTTTTTTGTCGCGATCCGACGCGTAGTTTTCCAAAAGTATGTGTACTTTGGTGCCGTTTCCGAGGTCGTTTCGTTGCGCTTAAGTGCCGACGCTGTTTCATCCTCGTTTTCCGAAAGTATTCCTGCTTTCGTGCCGTTTTCGTCGCGCTTAATCGCCGACGCTGTTCTCCGGAGACCCCAAGCGTTTCTGTGCTGCCTGTTCGTCGTACGTAGTGTCGATTTTGCGTGAAAATCGTCCCCGGCTTCGTTTGCCTAACCTGAAAATTGCGCATTTCTAGGAAGCCGTTTAGCCGTAACGGTTTTTCTGTGCGTGTACGTTTCGGTCGAGTGTCGCAAGAGTGCGCCAGAGCAAATCTGGTGACTTTCGTTTTGTGGCAAGATTGACGTTGACACTTTTGAATTTGACGTCCGCAAGGAATGTGGTGACAGCTGATTTCTTTACAAACACATGTCTGCATTAAAACACCCGTTCAATCCACAAGAAGAGGACGAGGACGAGGTTTTTGTGGAATCTGAGAGTGCCGAAGGTAACCTGCAACAGCGTTTTTACGATTTGCGATCGAGAAGCGTCCAGGTGCACCCTATTACAGCTGAAAACGTAAGCGGTGCGACAATTTCAAGCGAGACGATGGCCACGAATGTAGTGATGACCCAAGAAATGCTACAGCAGCTTCTCGCAGGCCTAATGCCTGCGAATCAAAATGCAAACACGTCACCGCCGGTCGGCGTACCCTCAGACGGAAATTTTGTCCGCTGCAAATCCCGTTTCTCCGGCAAGCCTGAAGAATGTGTAGAAGCATTTATTGACTCGGTAACCATTTATAAAAATTGTGCATGTGTGACAGATGGTAATGCTCACCTTGGCCTAAGCATGCTTCTGGATGGCGCCGCTGCCGTCTGGTGGCAAGGTGCTAAAAGCCAAAATGCCACGTGGCAAAAAGCTGTCGATGCTCTGCGCCATGCATATGGAAGAAGCCAGCCAGCTCATCGGATCTACCGGGAACTCTTTGCAAAAGAACAGGGAGATCGAGACCGAACTGACATCTTTGTCAATGCTGCTCGCGCTTTGTTTGCAAAATTGCCAGCGACTGATGTTCCCATTCCAATGAAGAGTCAAATCGATATGGTGTATGGTCTACTAAATTGCCGAATTCGCAGAGGTATTCCACGCGACACAATTACGAGTTTCCAGGACCTCATCGATAAGGCCAGATCAATCGAAGATTCATGGAACGAAGTTCAAGATAGCAAGCCTGCAACTAAGGTGAAGTGTGAAAAAGAGAAGATTCGTCAGAAGTGCGCCTACTGCTCGAATTTCGGGCATACCATCAGCGAGTGCCGTAAACGCCTACAGAAGTTGACCCCAGCAGTGGAGGTGAAGCCTCCAGAAGCTCGATCGCCCACGATAAAATGTTACGGATGCGGAAATCCTGGATATATCCGATCCCAGTGCCCGAAGTGCAAGGAAGGTGCATCGACTTCTGCTGGTGCAACTGATTTTGAGGTTCTAATCAACGACGATGGTGGTAACAACTGCAGGCCCATGCTTCACGTCACTGTGAGTGGTAAAACAGGACTGGCTTTCGTGGACACTGGTGCCAAGTGTTCAGTAGCCGGATACAGGTTGTATAAACATTTTTTAACCAAGGGTCTTCCCTCAACGGTTTCAAGTCTTCAAATGACTTTGGCTGATGGTGTTGCTCGAACCGTCAATGCGATAAATTTTGAAGCTGACGTCAACCTTAGCGGACGTACCATCCTAACCAAATTTATTGCCATTCCTGAACATTGCGAAAACAAAACTCTGCTTGGTGTGGATTTTGTCAAAAACGCTCAAATCAGTTTAGACATCTCTCAGATGCTCTACCATTTTGCAGACAAGCCCAATGAAGTTTTTGATCTCATTCCTGAGCCGTCAACTGCTCAAACAACTCTGCTTGCCGTGGCCAAGGTGGAAGTTCTCTCCCTGCGACCGGACGAAGGTGATGCTCTCAGTGTCACTGAGCGTGCTCAAATGAACGACCCGCTGGAAAACAACCGCAGCGTTTTCGAGTCCAAGTCTGAGCCAACAGCCTTCGCGGAACACGAGATTCACCTCACCAGTGACATTCCGATTTTCGTGCCACCGTACAGGATGTCACCTGCAAAACGAGCTGCCCTGGAGCAAGAGGTCGATGCACTGCTGGAGCAGGGCATCATTGAGGAATGCGAATCGTCACCATACGCGTCACCAGTTGTCCTGGTGCCAAAGTCAAATGGGAAGTTGAGGTTGTGTTGCGATTACCGTAAACTTAATAGTGTGACAGTTCCAGATCGCTATCCACTACCCAGAATTGACGATCTGCTTCACGCTGCCAAACCGGGTGCCTACCTTACGACCTTGGACCTCCGAGCAGGTTATCACTTGGTTGGTGTGAAGGAGAGCGACCGCAACAAGACAAGTTTCATCACTCCGTTTGGCCTCTACCGTTTCCGTCGTATGCCGTTTGGTCTAAGGAATGCGCCAGCGACCTTCCAGCGCCTAATGGACAAGTTCAGGATTGGACTCGGTGAGATGACTTTGTTTACTTATCTCGACGACTTGATTTTGATCAGTCCAAGTTTCGAACAACACTTGGCTGACTTGCAGAAGGTTTTCGACCGACTTCTCAAGTTCAATTTAGCGGTAAACCGAGCGAAATGTTTGTTCTTTTGCCCTTCTGTCCGTTATCTCGGTCACATAATCTCTGCTAATGGCATTAGTCCAGACCCGGGAAAAATCGAAGCGATTCGAAACCGTTTACCCCCGAGGAACGTGAAGGAACTGCTTTCTTTCCTGCAGTTATGTAGTTGGTTCAGACGATTTGTTCCTAAGTTCGCTGAAGTAGCGAAACCGCTGATCACATTGACGCGCAAAAGAGTACAATGGGAATGGGGACCTAAACAAATCGAAACGTTCGGTCGACTCCAGGAGCTGCTTTCAACCGCTCCTATTTTGCGCCAGGCAGATTCCCAGTTGCCCTTCATTGTCAGAACTGACAGCAGCGATTATGCAATCGGTGCGTGTTTACTCCAGGGGGAGGGGCCTGACGAGCGCCCGGTCGAATATGCCAGCCGATTGCTTACGGCGCATGAGCGTAATTATCACACGACAGAGAGAGAAGCGCTAGCGGTGATATACGCTGTTGAAAAGTTTCGCGGCTATCTCGAGGGACAAGAGGTAATCGTAGTCAGTGATCACCAACCACTAAAATGGTTAATGTCACTACGTTCCCCGAGTGGACGTTTGGCCCGTTGGGCATTGCGCCTTCAACCATTTAACATTCGGATCGATTACATTCCTGGTCGATGTAACGTGATAGCTGATGCACTATCCCGTCCTGCTTGTTCCCAGTCTGATCTTGAAAAGTCTGAATGCGAAATCTCCGTGGTCACTATTGATGTGCCCAGACGATCGGCTGTCGAGATTCGAGAAGAGCAGATCAAGGATGCAGAACTCAAGAAAATCATTGATTCTTTTGAACAAGAAAACAATGACGACCTTGCCAAGTGGACAGGGCGAGGGTACCTAATGGTAAACGGCGTTTTGCATCGCTACTCAGATGATGACGTCGAAGAAGCTCAGCTGGTGGTACCTGAACATGAACGAGCCAGAGTCCTGAAAGAGTACCATGATGCTCCTACCGCAGGGCACTATGGAGCCGAGCGTACGTTGCAACGTTTGGCCCAACGATATTTCTTTGTTGGCATGAGGAAGTTCGTTGCGGAATACGTCAAGTCTTGTATCGAATGCCAAAGGTATAAGGCGAGTAACCAAAAGCCCGCTGGATTGGTACAAACCCCTGCTTACAACCAGCGATTCGAAGTTCTCTGCATTGATTTGTTCGGTCCGCTTCCTGAGGCCCCAACTGGAGAGAAATGGATTCTCATAGTGGAAGATACGTCGAAAAAATTCGTTGAGCTGTTCGGCATGGTTCGAGCTACCGCCGAAGAATGTGCGCGCGTGTTAATTAAAGAGGTGTTCTTTCGATATGGTTTGCCCCGACAAATAATTTCTGATAACGGTGTACAGTTTGTTTCAGCCCTTATGCAAACAGTTTGTGACCATTTTAATATTAAGCAAAGTTTAATTCCCTTCTATCATCCGCAGGCAAATATGGTTGAGCGCAAAAACAGAGATTTGAAGCCTCGACTCGCAATTCTTGTGGGTGACGACCATTCCTCTTGGTTGGAAAAGCTGCCCGTGGTTCGATTCGCCATGAATTCGGCTCATAGCGAAGCAACAGGCCATTCTGCTGCGTACCTCACCTTTGCGAGGGAGTTGAGAACGCCTGACCAGGTCCAGAACGACATCCGTTCCATTCCTGCGAGCGACAACTTTGTGTCGCAAATCACACCATACTTGCGTCAAGTTGCTGCCACCTGGAGGGAATCTCGTGACGTGCATGACGTACAGCAGGATCGCCACAAGACTTACGTCGATCAACGTTGCCGATCTGGTGAAGTTTATCAACCCGGTGACCTGGTGTTGGTTGCTCTGAACACCCACAGTGATGCCACCAAGGGCATTACCAGCAAGTTCCACCCACGACGCGATGGACCATATTCTATCCGGCGACAAGTCACGCCCGCGACCTACGAGCTGTGCGATCCGGCTTCTCCAGATGAGCTTCTCGGGAAGTACCACGCGTCGGCCCTGACGCCGTATAACGGTCAGGAAGCTGCGCCTGAAGTAGGACTGCGAAGACGTGGAAGGCCTCGCAAGATTCCAAAACGGTATCAATCTTGACCTACGACTCGGGACGATGTCGAGGTCAAAGGGGGAGAATATAACGGATGGAGAGTAGGCAGCCAACAATACTGGCTGTCAGAACTGTCAAGACTATTTTAGTGACTTTAGTGTGAGGGGGTTGTCGATGAAGTTCGTTATGAGTGATTTTAAGAATAAGAATGATGGCGTTATCCGGGTTTGTTGTAACAAGTCGATGAATAGATGCTTTCGTTGATTTCATTGCGTTGTTCTTAATTCTTTTAATTCGAAGTGTGTAACTTGTGCACGGAGCACCCTAGCGCGTGCCCCACGAGTTATAAGCCCTATAATCATACGAATTTGATAATACGTCTCGATGGACGCGTATCTTGTACTATTCAATCTACTTTACCCTAATAATTGCGCAGAAACTGCAAATTGTAGCCGCTAAAAATACGGATGTTGGACAAGTGATACTTTGCGGCTGACGTTCGCCTACCTTTTATTAGCGATAAATTGTTTCTATTGGTTGGAAACCGGTTCAACTAAATGCTTTTTGACACCGCTTCCAGAATCTAAAATCATATTGTTAAAACAAAGTCGATGAACTCCCCAATAATTTCGCAGAAATTAGGAATTCTGGCTGATCAAAATAGAAATATTTGAAAAATGACACTTTGACATTGACGCTCGCCTATTTTCTAGTAGCAATAAATAGTTTCTATTGGTTTATTGGTTTTCATCTACGAAATGTCCAGTATTAAACCTCAAACTAAAGCGAGGAGTAACTGAGCCTGCGTGTAGCCCTCGGGCCTCACCAACTGATTTTGTGAAGAAGGAGAAAGATGAAACAACACGTTTCAGCGTAGATTACCAAAGGCTCAATGACGTTACCAAGACAGACTTCCGAGGGGTTGACCACCTAGGAAAAATGTGTACACCACATTTGACATTTACCACATTTACCAGACATTTACCACATTTACCACATTTACCAGACATTTACACATTTACCAGACATTTACACATTTACCAGACATTTACACATTTACCAGACATTTACACATTTACCAGACATTTACACATTTACCAGACATTTACTAGACATTTACACATTTACCACATTTACCGACATTTTCACATTCACCAGATATTTACCTGACGGTAACCAGACGGATTTTCAAAGCTCAACTTTGAAGGGCTTCATTTTCCTCAGGAGGTGTTCTTGAAAAAATAAAATTATCCACGTCGACTTATTTTTCGATTGACCATCCAGTGGTGAATTATTGCTACTATAACCTGGACCATCCTGTAGAAACCGGAACAAAATTTGTAATGAAGGTTTTAGAAAAGCGTCGCAACGCTTAAAAGAATTTCAAGGTACGGGGTACGGGCGGCTATAGCTTGATGCTATTGATGATATCACTTAAGTATTCGATGTTCAAGAACAACAAATAGCAAAAGCCGAAGCAAAAGCTCAGTGGAAAAGCAAAATCTTCCGCTCCGAAAAAAAACAATTTCTTTATTAATTGATATTCCCCTTGATCGGCGCCGAAGAGCGACGCCCTCCCTGCCCTCCCCATAGAGGAGAGGTACCTACCCACAGAGAATCCTACCCACGCAAGCCTGAAGGTACGCCACTGCCAATTTGAATGGCTCTTTTTTGCTAAAGCCTATATTTATTTATAGTAGGGGAGATGTGCCTGAGTTGGCATAGGGCCCTTTTCCCGGGAAACTATTTGAAATACTGCGCTGCGCTCTGCTGCAATGTTGATACAACTGCTTGTCAATGCTACCATGTCAATCGCAACGTCACTTGACGAAAGAGTATCTACGTTATTTACAAAACAAGAAAATTTAGGCTTCAAAGTTTTTCTGGTAAGTAAATGTTATAGTCTTTATCTTCAAAATGCTCCTCTGGATCAATTCAACAAATTGATGTATGATTTCTGGTATTATGAGCTCGTGCTCTCATTATAACCTTCAAGTGTTGGCCAAAGAAATAAATCGGCAGGAAATATAAACTTAACACAGTGTATTTCAGGACTGGTTAGCAAACCAGGGGCTCGGGCGAGATGGCATACTATGCAGAGTGTACTGGCGTCTCCAGAGCATTGAAAATTTCATTTGTGATATTTGCCCATAACAGGTGGAGCTCTAACCAATATTGCGCGGAAGTGGCGCTCCGGCTCGGATGTCGTACGAACTAAGAAAACAAAGAGAAGTTATCACCGCGCATGTTCAAAATTCGACAGTGAAATTGACTTCTCATTTTTGACGTTGTCATTTTGTTGTCTGTTCAGTTTTATCAGCAAGTTGTGAAGTCTTCCGATTCAAAATGGATATTCGCCGGTCGAAAAAGTGTATGCCACCCAGAGAACTGACTGTTGTCACACCATAGTCTTTTCCGAGCGAATAACTTTTCATGACCGGTTACACTTGGTTATAGAATTTGACGTTTGAGCGAGGATTGGTTATAAGCGGTGGAGGAAGTACCGCCATTTTAATATCATAATCGGTTATAGGTCGCGGGAACAAAAATGGCGTGCTAAAGATGGGTATATGGTACAATGTTATTCTCACTAGTACTTGTGAATACCATTTTCTTTAGTTGTAATAAATTATATAAATGATTTATTGAACAATTGCCACTTTACCAAAAAAATAATTGTGCTAAACTCAAGATTTGTGTGAGTAATGTTGAAAACAAACGAATCTCTACAGCGGTACCCTGGCATCCTGTCTGCGCTTGCGCGAGCGTTTTATGTCAACGTCGAAAGAGATGCGCATTGCGCAGTTGCCATGTCAGGCATACTTGCAACGTTGCCATAGCGGGTGCCAAGGTGACGGTTATGTTACCGCGACCTATACATTCCATAACCTGGCCTTGGGGCTGGTTATTGTTATGGTGGGGGAACAAATTGTGGCGGCAACAGATTTGAATTTGAAAAAAGCAGCGGTCCAGAATTTCCAAACGTCAGACGTACTTAACCTAACCTCAAAAACTTGACTTGGCGACGAGGGAAGAAGAATCGAAGACGATGGACTCCTCTGCGATGGACCCACAAGAACATCAGGCCATCAGTCCGATGGCCGCCTATGGTAAACCCCTATGGTTCATTCAAGTTTTTAACGGATTCTACAGGGTGTTTTCAAGCTGGTGTTACCAACTTCAAGGGGGGATTCTCTTCGCGTGAAAGTGCCATTCACGCCGTTTTTAAATTGTAGCTTTTTTACCAAGATATCACCCTTTAAAGCTCGAGTTTTTGAATTGTTTTTCAGCCGTACCTTAGATTTATTAGAGGTTTTTATTGAGATACCAATATTTCAGATAAAAACAAAAAGTTCCCAGGAAATTAAATTTCTATTCCCTTGCCGGTACCGCCAAAAAACCGAAGAATTTTCTCCGTCTATTAAATTCACTGTTTTTCCGCCAAATGCTGATAACCAATGTTATAACCGCAACGTTTTAGCGAGAAATTTCATATGTCAAAAAAATGACAGTAGGTATCTCTCAATCTAATGTCAACCGCTAATAACCAACCGGTTATAAAAAGTTATTGGCTCAAAAAAAACTCATGCTGTCATCAATACAGTGCAGCACTGATTAAATGAAATATCCCCATACAACTTCGCGGTAAATTTGAATGTTATGGTTGAAGTGTTTCATTTTTTTTTATTCCGTAATTTGGGGCATTTGGAAATGATCCCTCACATATAATGTGCTTTCATGAATAGGTTGCGAGGCTCACTTTGATTTTTCTATGTAATCACTTCTACTTGAAAACAACGCATAGTCCGTTGAGGTTAGTTTGAGAATCATATATTTTACAGCGTAACATACGGAAGACCCAGAACGAATCACCTCGTTAGTTAGCGCATGCGCTAAGCGGTTGCGCAAAATTGTGTATTGTGAACTTTTTTTTTTCAGTGAAGTTTGGAAATTTCATCATACATTCTCCTTTTTGGATTCTTCTTCAACTGGAATGAGATTTTTGAATGACATTCTATTATTCTTCAATAAAGTACACTTTGTGAAATAAATAGTAAAGTGAAGTAGTAAAGTAGTCGTTGCTAAAGACGAGAACATGATGAATGTCAACTCACCTGCACAAAGTCAGGACAAGATGGTGTTGGCATATTATGAGTATTTGATAGGAAATAGAAACAAAAAATTAAAAGAGCCCTACAAAGGCCCTGGAATTTCTAATACAAAATATTAGGCTTCAATTCAATGCAAATAGAATTGTTTTCCAAGCGTTTAGAAAAAAATCAGAAGCCTGAACACAAAATGTATGCCAACTCAGGCACATCTCTCCTACCTACTACTGCTACTTATACGGGGTGTTTATAAGAATCTGTGATCGCGGCAGGCATGGGTCAGGCCGAAAAACGCAGTAACAGGCGTAATTATTGTAGTGAATGAAAGCGGATTCCAAAGACGATGCGATCATAGACATTTATAAACACCCGGTACCTACTTATGGTCCGATTCTTTGAAAAATTACATTTCATAATGGCTCTGTTACGTTGTTATTCCCTAGGCAACAGCCAATGGCCGACAGGAATTTTTACATAACAGAGTTTATGAAATCTTATTTTTTACAGTATAGCCGCTCTGCACATTTTGAATATCCCGCCCGTTTCAGCACCCTCATGCGGCAGTTGCCAACAAATGTGTGAAGAAGATTGCCAATATATAGAAGTCTATGAATTGTTGAAATTGACATTTGCAGGTGGTATGATAATTCCAAATGGCATTGCCGCATTGTTGTTATGGAAACAGAGAACTTCCTGCAGGAATTGCAAAAAACTCGCTACTTGCGATGTGTTTAATAGGAATACTACTATCTATCTTGTTTCAAATGGATTACTGAAAAACGCGCTAATTGGTGGTTGACAATTTGTTTACCTATGTTATTAGTGATCACCCCTCAAATGCCATAGGTTGGAGACCCTCAGTCTCATTGAAGATTTTAAAAAAGGCAGTCCCTGCCTATATAGTGAGGTGAAACAGCAAGATTGAAAATATGCTGGTTAGATGTCCTCTCAAAAACAAAACGTATGACTTTTGGCTTTTTTGCAGGAAAAATTTGTGCGGGAAAATATCGGAGGTGAAAACTTTTAATAAAATCACCCTGTATTGGTTTTCATATGGACGCAAATTTTGTGTTTGGCGCTGGAGAGTAGCATTTTTCATTATTTTTTAATACCACATTCACCAGACATTTACCACATTTACCAGACATTTACCACATTCACCACATTTACCAGACATTTACACATTTACCAGACATTTACACATTTACCAGACATTTACACATTTACCAGACATTTACACATTTACCAGACATTTACACATTTACCAGACATTTACCACATTTACCAGACATTTACCACATTTACAGACATTTCCCACACATTTACCACATTTACCACATTTACCAGACATTTACACATTTACTAGACATTTACCACATTTACCGACCCTTGTACACCACATTTACCAGGTGGTCAACCCCTCGCAGACTTCACCCATTGCCAAGAACTGCTGATACAATTGACGCCGTCTCTGGAACAAGCGGATTTTCTACGTTTGCTCTACACAGCGGCTACTGGCAAGTGGAAGTGGAGCCAAAAGACATAGAACATACCGCTTTTGTTTAGTGTGCTGGACTTGAGCACTTCAAGGTCATGCCGTTTGGTTTTTTTCAGTGCCCTGGCGACCTTCAAGGGGTTGATGGAGGAGGTCCTGAGAGGACTGTCGTGGAAAACTATAATAATAATAATAATAATAATAATAAAAATCACGTGTTTTGAGGGTATGGCGAGACAAAATTCAAGCGTCTAAATCGAGACAAACTTGTGTCGCGTTATAATCCTCGATCTATTGCTCTGTCGGTAACTGTTGTACCGGGATCTGTCAGAGAAACATACAGAAATACGGGCTCCGTGCCCGATAATGTTTGGTTTTTGACCGAACTAAGTCACTTGGACACATTTTTGAAATTTAAAGCTCAGGTGGTTGTTTCCCTCCCCAATTTTAGTTCAACCGGTTTGGCCATAGTGGCGCTGTTTTGCAAAGCATTCAAGCCGACCCTTTTGGCTGATTTTAGGTCGAAATGCCAAATTTTATATCAGGAGAACATGAGATGGGGTGGGCAGGTGTCGCGGTATGGGTCTATTATTACGCGACAACCTTTATAGCTTTGGGTATTGCCATTTTGTGGCCGAAGTGCTGAATTTTGTATCAGGAGACTATAAAGCGTGTGTATCTCGTTGTGTATCGACCAATGTTTTGGCAGAGGTATCTACAAAATGAATCGGCTATTTGCAGGCCCTTCAGCTGTCAAGGCGTAGGATATACATACAGGGTTATTCAAAAGTCCGGAATAAAATTCATAACTTTTTTCCATATTTATTTTGGAAAAAACGCTCGAACAGGTCGATTTCTAAAAACGGTAAGCCGTTTTTTCATGACACGTGTCATGTTCCACCGTCAACCCCCTAACCCCAAGCCACCCTTAGTATTTTTTTTTCAAATGGCACCTGGCAAATGGGTGGCTTGGGGTTAGAGGGTTGACGGTAGAACATGATACGTGTCATGAAAAAACGGCTTACCGTTTTTAGAAATCGACCTGTTCGAGCGTTTTTTTTGAAATAAATATGGAAAAAAATTATGAATTTTATTCTGGACTGTTAAGTAAAACTGGGGCTCCTCAAAACTTCATGGTGAAGCGTCCGATCTAATTTTCAATGGTAGATCTGAATAGAGTTTTTGACAAGCTTTCCAATGAGCCCCCACAAGCCATAGGGAGCCATTTGAAAAAAGATACTAAGGGTGGCTTGGGGTTAGGGGGTTGACGGTAGAACATGACACGTGTCATGAAAAGACGGCTTACCGTTTTTAGAAATCGACCTGTTCGAGCGTTTTTTCCGAAATAAATATGGAAAAAAAATATGAATTTTATTCCGGACTTTTGAATAACCCTGTATAGAGCTCATCGTGGAGAAAAAAAAAAAAGAAATCCTCCGTAATCGAACTGGACTTTGAATTGCTATTTCGTGTCGGTTTTTTCAAGGATTGCCAGAAATCATGTCAGAAAAGATTGATAGCGGCTTTTTATGAAACCCTATTTCTGAATTTCTTGGAAATAGGGTCTGATTTGCGATAAAAATAGAATTTTTAATTTTGACCCTTATTGACTGTCCCGTAATGTTGAGTCAGAAACGAGACAAGTCTCGCCAAGTATCGCCAAGTATTGAAAAATATCACAGCTGTGCCACTTCAACGCCAACAATTTTGAATAAAATAATACTTGTTCAAGGTCCGACAGATCAAATGTGAGGTCCTCAGGTGTTCAATCTCAATTTTTTTGTGAAAATATTAAACTTCAACACCAGGTCGTCATTCCGTAATCGAACTGGACTTTGAATTGCTATTTCGTGTCGGTTTTTTCAAGGATTGCCAGAAATCATGTCAGAAAAGATTGATAGCGGCTTTTTATGAAACCCTATTTCTGAATTTCTTGGAAATAGGGTCTGATTTGCGATAAAAATAGAATTTTTAATTTTGACCCTTATTGACTGTCACGTAATGTTGAGTCAGAAACGAGACAAGTCTCGCCAAGTATCGCCAAGTATTGAAAAATATCACAGCTGTGCCACTTCAACGCCAACAATTTTGAATAAAATAATACTTGTTCAAGGTCCGACAGATCAAATGTGAGGTCCTCAGGTGTTCAATCTCAATTTTTTTGTGAAAATATTAAACTTCAACACCAGGTCGTCATTCCGTAATCGAACTGGACTTTGAATTGCTATTTCGTGTCGGTTTTTTCAAGGATTGCCAGAAATCATGTCAGAAAAGATTGATAGCGGCTTTTTATGAAACCCTTATTTTGAATTTCTTGGAAATAGGGTCTGATTTGCGATAAAAATGGAATTTTTAATTTTGACCCTTATTGACTGTCACGTAATGTTGAGTCAGAAACGAGACAAGTCTCGCCAAGTATTGAAAAATATCACAGCTGTGCCACTTCAACGCCAACAATTTTGAATAAAATAATACTTGTTTAAGGTCAGACAGATCAAATGTGAGGTCCTCAGGTGTTCAATCTCAATTTTTTTGTGAAAATATCAAACTTCAACACCAGGTCGTCATTCCGTAATCGAACTGGACTTTGAATTGCTATTTCGTGTCGGTTTTTTCAAGGATTGCCAGAAATCATGTCAGAAAAGATTGATAGCGGCTTTTTATGAAACCCTATTTCTGAATTTCTTGGAAATAGGGTCTGATTTGCGATAAAAATAGAATTTTTAATTTTGACCCTTATTGACTGTCACGTAATGTTGAGTCAGAAACGAGACAAGTCTCGCCAAGTATTGAAAAATATCACAGCTGTGCCACTTCAACGCCAACAATTTTGAATAAAATAATACTTGTTCAAGGTCAGACAGATCAAATGTGAGGTCCTCAGGTGTTCAATCTCAATTTTTTTGTGAAAATATCAAACTTCAACACCAGGTCGTCATTCCGTAATCGAACTGGACTTTGAATTGCTATTTCGTGTCGGTTTTTTCAAGGATTGCCAGAAATCATGTCAGAAAAGATTGATAGCGGCTTTTTATGAAACCCTATTTCTGAATTTCTTGGAAATAGGGTCTGATTTGCGATAAAAATGGAATTTTTAATTTTGACCCTTATTGACTGTCACGTAATGTTGAGTCAGAAACGAGACAAGTCTCGCCAAGTATTGAAAAATATCACAGCTGTGCCACTTCAACGCCAACAATTTTGAATAAAATAATACTTGTTCAAGGTCAGACAGATCAAATGTGAGGTCCTCAGGTGTTCAATCTCAATTTTTTTGTGAAAATATTAAACTTCAACACCAGGTCGTCATTCCGTAATCGAACTGGACTTTGAATTGCTATTTCGTGTCGGTTTTTTCAAGGATTGCCAGAAATCATGTCAGAAAAGATTGATAGCGGCTTTTTATGAAACCCTATTTCTGAATTTCTTGGAAATAGGGTCTGATTTGCGATAAAAATAGAATTTTTAATTTTGACCCTTATTGACTGTCACGTAATGTTGAGTCAGAAACGAGACAAGTCTCGCCAAGTATCGCCAAGTATTGAAAAATATCACAGCTGTGCCACTTCAACGCCAACAATTTTGAATAAAATAATACTTGTTCAAGGTCCGACAGATCAAATGTGAGGTCCTCAGGTGTTCAATCTCAATTTTTTTGTGAAAATATTAAACTTCAACACCAGGTCGTCATTCCGTAATCGAACTGGACTTTGAATTGCTATTTCGTGTCGGTTTTTTCAAGGATTGCCAGAAATCATGTCAGAAAAGATTGATAGCGGCTTTTTATGAAACCCTATTTCTGAATTTCTTGGAAATAGGGTCTGATTTGCGATAAAAATGGAATTTTTAATTTTGACCCTTATTGACTGTCACGTAATGTTGAGTCAGAAACGAGACAAGTCTCGCCAAGTATTGAAAAATATCACAGCTGTGCCACTTCAACGCCAACAATTTTGAATAAAATAATACTTGTTCAAGGTCAGACAGATCAAATGTGAGGTCCTCAGGTGTTCAATCTCAATTTTTTTGTGAAAATATCAAACTTCAACACCAGGTCGTCATTCCGTAATCGAACTGGACTTTGAATTGCTATTTCGTGTCGGTTTTTCCAAGGATTGCCAGAAATCAAGTCAGAAAAGATTGATAGCGGCTTTTTATGAAACCCTATTTCTGAATTTCTTGGAAATAGGGTCTGATTTGCGATAAAAATGGAATTTTTAATTTTGACCCTTATTGACTGTCACGTAATGTTGAGTCAGAAACGAGACAAGTCTCGCCAAGTATTGAAAAATATCACAGCTGTGCCACTTCAACGCCAACAATTTTGAATAAAATAATACTTGTTCAAGGTCAGACAGATCAAATGTGAGGTCCTCAGGTGTTCAATCTCAATTTTTTTGTGAAAATATCAAACTTCAACACCAGGTCGTCATTCCGTAATCGAACTGGACTTTGAATTGCTATTTCGTGTCGGTTTTTCCAAGGATTGCCAGAAATCAAGTCAGAAAAGATTGATAGCGGCTTTTTATGAAACCCTATTTCTGAATTTCTTGGAAATAGGGTCTGATTTGCGATAAAAATGGAATTTTTAATTTTGACCCTTATTGACTGTCACGTAATGTTGAGTCAGAAACGAGACAAGTCTCGCCAAGTATTGAAAAATATCACAGCTGTGCCACTTCAACGCCAACAATTTTGAATAAAATAATACTTGTTCAAGGTCAGACAGATCAAATGTGAGGTCCTCAGGTGTTCAATCTCAATTTTTTTGTGAAAATATCAAACTTCAACACCAGGTCGTCATTCCGTAATCGAACTGGACTTTGAATTGCTATTTCGTGTCGGTTTTTCCAAGGATTGCCAGAAATCAAGTCAGAAAAGATTGATAGCGGCTTTTTATGAAACCCTATTTCCGAATTTCTTGGAAATAGGGTCTGATTTGCGATAAAAATGGAATTTTTAATTTTGACCCTTATTGACTGTCACGTAATGTTGAGTCAGAAACGAGACAAGTCTCGCCAAGTATTGAAAAATATCACAGCTGTGCCACTTCAACGCCAACAATTTTGAATAAAATAATACTTGTTCAAGGTCAGACAGATCAAATGTGAGGTCCTCAGGTGTTCAATCTCAATTTTTTTGTGAAAATATCAAACTTCAACACCAGGTCGTCATTCCGTAATCGAACTGGACTTTGAATTGCTATTTCGTGTCGGTTTTTTCAAGGATTGCCAGAAATCATGTCAGAAAAGATTGATAGCGGCTTTTTATGAAACCCTATTTCTGAATTTCTTGGAAATAGGGTCTGATTTGCGATGAAAATGGAATTTTTAATTTTGACCCTTATTGACTGTCACGTAATGTTGAGTCAGAAACGAGACAAGTCTCGCCAAGTATTGAAAAATATCACAGCTGTGCCACTTCAACGCCAACAATTTTGAATAAAATAATACTTGTTCAAGGTCAGACAGATCAAATGTGAGGTCCTCAGGTGTTCAATCTCAATTTTTTTGTGAAAATATCAAACTTCAACACCAGGTCGTCATTCCGTAATCGAACTGGACTTTGAATTGCTATTTCGTGTCGGTTTTTTCAAGGATTGCCAGAAATCATGTCAGAAAAGATTGATAGCGGCTTTTTATGAAACCCTATTTCTGAATTTCTTGGAAATAGGGTCTGATTTGCGATAAAAATGGAATTTTTAATTTTGACCCTTATTGACTGTCACGTAATGTTGAGTCAGAAACGAGACAAGTCTCGCCAAGTATTGAAAAATATCACAGCTGTGCCACTTCAACGCCAACAATTTTGAATAAAATAATACTTGTTCAAGGTCAGACAGATCAAATGTGAGGTCCTCAGGTGTTCAATCTCAATTTTTTTGTGAAAATATCAAACTTCAACACCAGGTCGTCATTCCGTAATCGAACTGGACTTTGAATTGCTATTTCGTGTCGGTTTTTTCAAGGATTGCCAGAAATCATGTCAGAAAAGATTGATAGCGGCTTTTTATGAAACCCTATTTCTGAATTTCTTGGAAATAGGGTCTGATTTGCGATAAAAATAGAATTTTTATTTTGACCCTTATTGACTGTCCCGTAATGTTGAGTCAGAAACGAGACAAGTCTCGCCAAGTATTGAAAAATATCACAGCTGTGCCACTTCAACGCCAACAATTTTGAATAAAATAATACTTGTTCAAGGTCAGACAGATCAAATGTGAGGTCCTCAGGTGTTCAATCTCAATTTTTTTGTGAAAATATCAAACTTCAACACCAGGTCGTCATTCCGTAATCGAACTGGACTTTGAATTGCTATTTCGTGTCGGTTTTTTCAAGGATTGCCAGAAATCATGTCAGAAAAGATTGATAGCGGCTTTTTATGAAACCCTATTTCTGAATTTCTTGGAAATAGGGTTTGATTTGCGATAAAAATGGAATTTTTAATTTTGACCCTTATTGACTGTCACGTAATGTTGAGTCAGAAACGAGACAAGTCTCGCCAAGTATTGAAAAATATCACAGCTGTGCCACTTCAACGCCAACAATTTTGAATAAAATAATACTTGTTCAAGGTCAGACAGATCAAATGTGAGGTCCTCAGGTGTTCAATCTCAATTTTTTTGTGAAAATGTCAAACTTCAACACCAGGTCGTCATTCCGTAATCGAACTGGACTTTGAATTGCTATTTCGTGTCGGTTTTTTCAAGGATTGCCAGAAATCATGTCAGAAAAGATTGATAGCGGCTTTTTATGAAACCCTATTTCTGAATTTCTTGGAAATAGGGTCTGATTTGCGATAAAAATGGAATTTTTAATTTTGACCCTTATTGACTGTCACGTAATGTTGAGTCAGAAACGAGACAAGTCTCGCCAAGTATTGAAAAATATCACAGCTGTGCCACTTCAACGCCAACAATTTTGAATAAAATAATACTTGTTCAAGGTCAGACAGATCAATTGTGAGGTCCTCAGGTGTTCAATCTCAATTTTTTTGTGAAAATATCAAACTTCAACACCAGGTCGTCATTCCGTAATCGAACTGGACTTTGAATTGCTATTTCGTGTCGGTTTTTTCAAGGATTGCCAGAAATCATGTCAGAAAAGATTGATAGCGGCTTTTTATGAAACCCTATTTCTGAATTTCTTGGAAATAGGGTCTGATTTGCGATGAAAATGGAATTTTTAATTTTGACCCTTATTGACTGTCACGTAATGTTGAGTCAGAAACGAGACAAGTCTCGCCAAGTATTGAAAAATATCACAGCTGTGCCACTTCAACGCCAACAATTTTGAATAAAATAATACTTGTTCAAGGTCAGACAGATCAAATGTGAGGTCCTCAGGTGTTCAATCTCAATTTTTTTGTGAAAATATCAAACTTCAACACCAGGTCGTCATTCCGTAATCGAACTGGACTTTGAATTGCTATTTCGTGTCGGTTTTTTCAAGGATTGCCAGAAATCATGTCAGAAAAGATTGATAGCGGCTTTTTATGAAACCCTATTTCTGAATTTCTTGGAAATAGGGTCTGATTTGCGATAAAAATGGAATTTTTAATTTTGACCCTTATTGACTGTCACGTAATGTTGAGTCAGAAACGAGACAAGTCTCGCCAAGTATTGAAAAATATCACAGCTGTGCCACTTCAACGCCAACAATTTTGAATAAAATAATACTTGTTCAAGGTCAGACAGATCAAATGTGAGGTCCTCAGGTGTTCAATCTCAATTTTTTTGTGAAAATATCAAACTTCAACACCAGGTCGTCATTCCGTAATCGAACTGGACTTTGAATTGCTATTTCGTGTCGGTTTTTTCAAGGATTGCCAGAAATCATGTCAGAAAAGATTGATAGCGGCTTTTTATGAAACCCTATTTCTGAATTTCTTGGAAATAGGGTCTGATTTGCGATAAAAATAGAATTTTTATTTTGACCCTTATTGACTGTCCCGTAATGTTGAGTCAGAAACGAGACAAGTCTCGCCAAGTATTGAAAAATATCACAGCTGTGCCACTTCAACGCCAACAATTTTGAATAAAATAATACTTGTTCAAGGTCAGACAGATCAAATGTGAGGTCCTCAGGTGTTCAATCTCAATTTTTTTGTGAAAATATCAAACTTCAACACCAGGTCGTCATTCCGTAATCGAACTGGACTTTGAATTGCTATTTCGTGTCGGTTTTTTCAAGGATTGCCAGAAATCATGTCAGAAAAGATTGATAGCGGCTTTTTATGAAACCCTATTTCTGAATTTCTTGGAAATAGGGTTTGATTTGCGATAAAAATGGAATTTTTAATTTTGACCCTTATTGACTGTCACGTAATGTTGAGTCAGAAACGAGACAAGTCTCGCCAAGTATTGAAAAATATCACAGCTGTGCCACTTCAACGCCAACAATTTTGAATAAAATAATACTTGTTCAAGGTCAGACAGATCAAATGTGAGGTCCTCAGGTGTTCAATCTCAATTTTTTTGTGAAAATGTCAAACTTCAACACCAGGTCGTCATTCCGTAATCGAACTGGACTTTGAATTGCTATTTCGTGTCGGTTTTTTCAAGGATTGCCAGAAATCATGTCAGAAAAGATTGATAGCGGCTTTTTATGAAACCCTATTTCTGAATTTCTTGGAAATAGGGTCTGATTTGCGATAAAAATGGAATTTTTAATTTTGACCCTTATTGACTGTCACGTAATGTTGAGTCAGAAACGAGACAAGTCTCGCCAAGTATTGAAAAATATCACAGCTGTGCCACTTCAACGCCAACAATTTTGAATAAAATAATACTTGTTCAAGGTCAGACAGATCAATTGTGAGGTCCTCAGGTGTTCAATCTCAATTTTTTTGTGAAAATATCAAACTTCAACACCAGGTCGTCATTCCGTAATCGAACTGGACTTTGAATTGCTATTTCGTGTCGGTTTTTTCAAGGATTGCCAGAAATCATGTCAGAAAAGATTGATAGCGGCTTTTTATGAAACCCTATTTCTGAATTTCTTGGAAATAGGGTCTGATTTGCGATAAAAATGGAATTTTTAATTTTGACCCTTATTGACTGTCACGTAATGTTGAGTCAGAAACGAGACAAGTCTCGCCAAGTATTGAAAAATATCACAGCTGTGCCACTTCAACGCCAACAATTTTGAATAAAATAATACTTGTTCAAGGTCAGACAGATCAAATGTGAGGTCCTCAGGTGTTCAATCTCAATTTTTTTGTGAAAATATCAAACTTCAACACCAGGTCGTCATTCCGTAATCGAACTGGACTTTGAATTGCTATTTCGTGTCGGTTTTTTCAAGGATTGCCAGAAATCATGTCAGAAAAGATTGATAGCGGCTTTTTATGAAACCCTATTTCTGAATTTCTTGGAAATAGGGTCTGATTTGCGATAAAAATGGAATTTTTAATTTTGACCCTTATTGACTGTCACGTAATGTTGAGTCAGAAACGAGACAAGTCTCGCCAAGTATTGAAAAATATCACAGCTGTGCCACTTCAACGCCAACAATTTTGAATAAAATAATACTTGTTCAAGGTCAGACAGATCAAATGTGAGGTCCTCAGGTGTTCAATCTCAATTTTTTTGTGAAAATATCAAACTTCAACACCAGGTCGTCATTCCGTAATCGAACTGGACTTTGAATTGCTATTTCGTGTCGGTTTTTTCAAGGATTGCCAGAAATCATGTCAGAAAAGATTGATAGCGGCTTTTTATGAAACCCTATTTCTGAATTTCTTGGAAATAGGGTCTGATTTGCGATAAAAATGGAATTTTTAATTTTGACCCTTATTGACTGTCACGTAATGTTGAGTCAGAAACGAGACAAGTCTCGCCAAGTATTGAAAAATATCACAGCTGTGCCACTTCAACGCCAACAATTTTGAATAAAATAATACTTGTTCAAGGTCAGACAGATCAAATGTGAGGTCCTCAGGTGTTCAATCTCAATTTTTTTGTGAAAATATCAAACTTCAACACCAGGTCGTCATTCCGTAATCGAACTGGACTTTGAATTGCTATTTTGTGTCGATTTTTTCAAGGATTATCAGAAATCATGTCAGAAAAGATTGATAGCGGCCTTTTCTGACACCCTGCCTCTGAATTTCAAGAAAATTAGATCGGATTTGCGTTAAAAAATGAAATTTTCATCTTGGTCCTTATTGACTGTCTTGTAATAAAGAGTCAGAAACGAGACACGTCTCGCCAAATAGTAGAAAATATCACAGCTACTGGACTGCTGGACACTCTGCCCCTGAGTTTCATGAAAACTCGAGCTGATTTTGCGAAAAAAGTAATTTTTATAATGTTGACTAATTTTCTTTTTGGAACAGGATGAAGGAAATATCGGGTAAATTCTGAGGACTCCCCGGAGTTCTCGTGTAATTCTCCTTGATCTAAGCGCGCATATCGCATCTTTCCAAATAGGTAGGTATGAAGAAAAATGTAAGCAGGTACCTAGTGCTGCACTAGTTGAGTAAGTCGAAAACGCTATAGGTTTAAAAAGTAAACTTCATGTTTCCCTGCTCCCGTAGAAATTTTACTCAATTTAGTTTCCGAAAACATGCAAACTGCGTGTAATGGCGAAGTGCACTTAGTAAAATATCGCACGCCACACGGAGATTGTGATAGGCGCCACAGCGTACCGTGGTTTATCGGCGAAGCTTTTGAAGAAAGTCAATTTTGAAAATAACACAACCAGCGACATCTGTAGTGATTTGAAAATAGCAACCGGTGTCGCGAAAAGTAGGTGAAATAGCGCGACAAGGGACCTTTTCAAGACGATTTTAGCGAGACGCGACACGCTTTATAATGCCATTAAAGTCGCGGTAAAATATGTTTTTTCGCGACATGTGTAATGTGATGGCCTCTAGAAAGATAATAGCTTTATTGTTTCTTTGATACATACGTATCACAAACAAGAGGGTGAGTATAAAGAAAAAAAAAAAGAAATTCAGGCAACAAATAAAATAAACATTCGTAAAATAAAGTTATAAATGCAAATTCTTATGAGGTATATAATAAATTATTATTAATAATCATATTAATTATTATGAAATTATAAAGATAAAGCAAAATTTTTATTAGAATAACAGAACTAAATTCATCAGGAGCAGAACAAAACAATAAAAATAAATAGATAAAATTAATAACGATGGAAAAAAAAAAAACAAGGTAAACCTAAAAGATTATTCGTTAAGGATGAAAGAACGTAACTTCATGGCCTCTCGAAAGAATTTAAAAATTATATTAGAGTTTATGGGCGTAATGTTCTTGAACAAGTGATCGGTGCCCTCCCCATTACATTTTAACGCTGTGGACCTACGGAGGCTTCGTGGAAAACTACTCTGGTTTATTTGAACAATGTGATTGTTGATGTCAAGACCGTTCACGAGGTAATGAACCGACTCCTGCAAGTTTTGAGAGGAAGGCTTGAAGCTCAATCCAAAGAAATGGCACTGACTTCAAAGAAAAGTGAAGTATCTGGGTCAAGTGATATCGAGAGATGGTGTTTGAACCGACGAAAACAAAAATTCAAGCTGTAAAGAACTGGAAGACGCCAGGGAACATTCGACAAGTTGGGAGTTTCATTGGGTTATGCAGCTACTACTGCAAGTTTGTGAAAGGATACTCCCAGATCGCCAAACCTCTTCATCGCCTCACAGAAGCCAAGGAAGTCGTTCGATGAACTGAGGAATGGCAACATTTATTCGGAGACTCGGGAAATGCTCTGTTGACAAGTCCCACATTGGCACTTTCTCGAGACAAAAGCACTTTCATCCTGGACACAGGCTGCAGTGAAGAAGCGATGGGCGCTGTCCTGTCGCAAATGCAAGATGGACGAGGGAAGGTTCTGGCCTATTACAGCAACATGTTGAAGAAACTAGAAAAAAAACTACTGCGTAGCAAGAAGAGAGTTACTTGCATTCGTGAAATCAATCGAGCACTTCCATGTCTACCTGTACGGTCGACGTTTCATCCTAAGGACGGATCATGGCGCGTTGAAATTGTTATATATCCTGGTCACGGCACCACTTCTGTAGTGTAACCCCCTGTTTTCGATGTTGGGAGTGATCGTCGTTGTTTCTTCCCTTCCCCACATCGTTCACATTTCACCCACGTTGTGTTGAGTTCTTACTCGAGATGAGAATGTGTCGTTGGGGATGAGGTTTGATTCTTGAATGAAACGCGAATGAAATGCAAGGAAAATGAATGTTTTATTGAAAATCAATTGCAAACTTTTGAATGAATTTGTCTCTTTTCTCAAAACACCTCACAACAAGGAATTGACAGTGATAAAATGACAACATGATGAAGAACAACAAAACACATACCAAGAAAAATCATTACAAATTATTTAGACAATTCAGGAGTTTGCAACAATGAAATGCACACAAAATCAGATTAACAAAAACAAAACAAGAAATCATGAAACATGTCAAACTGTCAATTCAATCGCAAAGGAAAAAGTGACGTATTCGCTGACAAGCACACATGGGAAGAACACGTCAAAGAAACCCCTGCGTATTGCCTGGTTGATTGCTAAAAAATCCCTTTCCAAATGATCTGGACAAAAAGTCAAGTGTGAATGAGTTATGATGGAATGACAGAGAAGTCACTTCAGTAATGCATTGATCAAGTCAGCGTGAATCGGTGCTTGAATCTCTTTGAAACGTTTGCTTTGTTCACAAGTTATTTACGTAACAACAAAAGGAAACTCGCTCGCTTACGCTTTGAAGAAAACCTTCAAGCTTAGCGATTTAATTTTACACTTTACAAACAAAAGAAGTCAAATTGATAGATGAGTAAACAATAAAGGAATGATCGATAAACAAGTAGATAAATCAGCAAGTAATAATAAGTAATAGTGTAGATAAATAAACAAGAAACAAATGATATGTAATGGTGAAAGTAAATAAACAAGAGACAGGTGAGAGATAAGTAAGTAGAGAAGTTGGATTTGGTCATACCTTTGTAAGCAATTGGAAGGAAGAAGTATCTATAACGCATTCGCCCGAAATTCCCCAGAAGTTACCCATCACAAACCCCACAGATACATGCTTACAGACAAAACCGAACACTGGTTAGTAAACAGTAATCACATACAGTAAATAACAGTAAATACAAGAAAATCGGCTCGAGTGTGGCCTGTGACCTGTATGACCTGTGGCCCTCTCTTCGTCGTAATACATAATTCCCCCCAAATAAGAAAAGGTTAGTAGACTCAACAAGGCAGATTAATACGAGCAGGTAGAACCCCCCCCCCCCAGGACACGGAGAAGCGTGCAAGTCTCTCTTTCCTTCCTTTACTTCCATGTATAACCCGACAATGAACAATGAAATGTGAATGAATCATAAAAAGTAGTGTTCTCTACTCAGCCTGTTGTTGCCAATTGTTATAAAAAATAGGTGTCTTACAAATGCCATTGCTGAATGAGCTCAAAATTCCACGGCATGTTTCATCGGCCAATGCAGACTCAGTTCAACTTCACGGATTTTGTGATGCAAGTGAAAAGGCTTACGGAGCGTGCATTCATTTGCGTCCGTCCACCGCTTATGACGTCAGGTTTGAATTGTAATTTGTTGGTGGCCAAATCGAAAGTCGCCCCTTAAAAAAAATGTTACTTCCTCGTCTGGAATTGTGTGGAGCTCTGATGTTGGCACAATTAGCAAAAAAGGTCATGTCCTCGCTCAGAATCGAGAATGTTGAGCTGTTCTTTTAGTGTGATTCCACCATTACTTTATCGTGGATAAAGGCAACTCCAAACAAATGGAAATCATTTGTCGCTAACAGAATGGCAGAAATCCAAGAGCTCACTGATGGTCATCAGTGGCACCACGTTGATCCAAAGAACAACCCAGCGGATCTTATCTCTCGAGGTGTATGTCCTTCTCAGTTGACAACCTCAGAACTTTGGTGGAAAGGTCCATCCCTTCTGTTTGATGTTATTGAAATCGACCATAATGCTGGGGAGTACCTTATATTGGGAGTATCGCAGTTCCAATCCATGTTGCTTGATCGCGCAGGTTCAAGAGAATTCTTTCGAACTCTTTGAGAGGTTTTCCAACTTCATAAGATTAAAACGTGTAACAGCGTACATTCTACGCTGAAAGAACAATGCACTTAACCCCGTGCACAAAAGAAGTGACCCACCACAGGCATCTGAATTCCAAGATGCTCTCAAGTGCCTCGTTAAGGTGGCTCAAGCAAAACATTTGCCAAAAAAGTACACTCTTTGAAAGCTCACAAACAGCTAGAAGCAACTAGTGGTGTCTTGTCTTTGAACCCATTTTTGGACAACGATGGCATTCTCAGAGTGGGTGGAAGACTTCACCACTCAAAGTTTGAATACAGCAAAAAGCACCCTGTTCTTTCAGGCCCAAAGCATCCATTGACATTATTGATCATGAGATCCGAGCATCTCCGTCTATTTCACTGTGGTCCTCAGGCTCTCGCTGCTTCGGTTTGTGAGCAGTTTTGGCCATTGTCGATCAGAAATTTGTCCCGTTCTGTAATTCGGAAGTGTGTCACTTGCTTTCGGGTCAAACCGAGCTTGACCTCTCCTCCAATAGTCAAAGACGACAATCTACCACCATCGAAATGGCAGCTTGCCCGCATTGTTGCGCTGCATCCAGGAGCTGATGGGGTTACACGGGCAGTGTCAGTTAAAACTCCACAAAGTGTTTTGAAGCGTGCTGTGACCAAAATTTGTGAGCTACCAATAGACGCGTGAGCTTTATCCACGTGCATTAATTTCGTTTTCTTTGAAAATTATTGAGTATTATTGTTCAATTTTACTTTTAAGATTTATTGTTCTTATAACATGAGTTTATGTTTGATACTGTTGAAAGCATAGCTTTCAAGGCCAGCTTTCAAGGCCGCCAGATATTATTTGAGCAGGAAGTAGATAGATGGCGTGCCCGCCCCAGCAAGAATGTGTGTCATAACTGTCATAGATAAGTGAGTAATAAAACATTGACCAAGATGGCCGCAGAAAGTCTTTTCCTCACCACTGCATCGACATACTTTACGGTTTTAATCGAAAATCACAACACGACCCAGACATAACGAGCACTGGAATTGCAACCATGCACAGGAAAAAAAGAACAAGATAGATCATTTCGGAAAGGGGAGGTCATATTTCGGAATAGAAACGTTGGGCTTCGTAAGAAAAACGTTGGAGTTCGGATAAGAGACGTTGGATTCCTTGACCGAAACGTTGGATTTCGGAAGAAGGATTTCGGCACTTCAGAAAACAGGCATGGAGAGAGGCGAGATCTCATAAAGGATCTCACAGAAGATCTCACTGAGAAAGCCCGTCCATCATCCCATCCTTTATGTGGATTGAAAATATGGAATTCGGTTCAAAGTTCGAACTACAATGAAGCGCCCAGCCAGACGTTCGCATTTAGCGTACACCTGACGCGCTCTCTTAGAGTGTATCGAAGCCTCCGGGCATTGTTCGACATAAGCGGCGAGCAGCACGCGCTGTACGAATTCCGATTGCTTCTTCGGTCTGTAGACGCGAGGCTTTGGAATTTGCCGGGTCGTGTGCGACCGCCCCCGGAGGGAAGAGGCGCATTTTTTTTGTTGCTTTCGTGCTCCGCGGCTCAGGCTCCGGTATCATGGATACGCGTGTCGATCAGTAATGATGCACATCACAAGTCGCGGTTCGTCCTACCCCCGGCCGGGATAAGCACCCCCCCAGCAGCCTCATCGATCTAGGCCGCCCGCCGCCGCCGCCGCCGCCAGGCTACTGCTCGACTGTATTTATAGCTGCATTCAAACATTCACTTTACGGCCGCCGCCGCCGCCGCCTACTCCGCCACCACCACCACCACAGCCAGCAGCAGCAGCAGCCACCTGTTCGACACATACTCTCGACCTCAACCTCCGGCCCGCGTCGTCCTTCCGACAGTTTACAGCCCAAAAAGTCTTGCCCGCACAAACCGAAACCCCATCCTGTTGCACTTTTTTCCGTTTAAAGGATTTGCGAGAGGCTTTAACCGGAGCCCGAACCGCGCCTGCAGGAAAGTCGTTTTTCTATCCCACCCACTTTGGATTATCCATCAATCTGCTTCGGAGCGCTTACTTTCTCGCCCGGCGCCCGCCTTAACGCTACCATTATAATGATCGCTGCGCGCGAGCAAAAAAGAACAGATAGAGAAGCACGAGAATATTCATCGTAGATCATTTGATGCTCTTGGGTTGTACCTATCTCTGATTGCCAGCGCTTTAATGAGTACCTATTAAAGAGCCGCTGTCACGGAAGTGTACTTTCCCAAGCGACTCTTTGTCACTAGTTCGAACTAATGAAAAATATTCATACCAACTCTGCAAATCCTGTGAATCGCATCAACTCAACAAGTGTCTTTCTGCATAAAATGTAAGTTTTGAAGATTGAATTTTACCGATTTAACCCGCATATTCAACACCACCCAAGCGGAACTGTTTTGTCGACCAAGAAATAACGCGGGCACCTCAATCTTATGCAATTATATCCCAGTTTTCCTCCGGATTCAGCTTACACCGCTTATTATATATTATGCTTAGCTTAGCTTTTTTAACATTATATAGACTCCAACGCCCTAAGCGAACACCAGTTACGACATTGCACGCTTAGAGCTCGCATGTATTCATTATTGTATTTTTGCGAATAAAAACATTTTTTTTGAAGATTCTCGTGAACGAACATTTCATTGGCGCAGTCGGTAGGATCACTCTGTCAAAAACGTGTTCTAAAATAGTGCGTCTAAGTTCCAAAAACGCGCTAAGACACGGAGCATTTTGATGCCTTAAACCGACAGACGAACCTACAACCTACAAAGAAATAGTGACGAACTTTCGAGTGTGGATCCAATCGTAATAATTGAGGCCTTCCACACCAAAGTTCCGAACAACAAGTCCGAGATCAACACGACTACAAACCAAATCGAACCGATGTCCACAGCAGCGATATACCTGATCACGCTGTAAGTACACTTTATGTCTCTAAGCGGCCGTAACTCCGGTTCAGATTCAAATTCAGCGGAGAATTTAGACGCGAAGGTCGAAGACGCTGTCTTGTCTTTCCGCTTGTTAGGACCAGGCAAAAGCAGAAGGTTTAGATCGCGTTCCCCTCATAGAAATAACGAAATAGAATTACGCACAGCCGAAATTCTAGCAAACATGGCAACAGGAGCAGCTCCCACGGTACAACAAGTAATGCAGCGAGTACCCCTTGGGAACCTTCCGAATGTAGTGCCACAAATTTTTAAAGATGCCTACCTTAATATGGTCCCTGAGTTTACAGGAGACCAGGCTTTATTAGGCGATTATTTACGCCTCGCAGAAGATATAATTGTAAGTTTTTATAATAATCAAAATCCGGATGATTTTCAGAACAAATACATCCTAAATTGTTTGAAAAACAAAGTTACAGGTAAAGAGAAAAGCGATATCTCAACCTACACAATAGATTGTTGGCTGGATTTAAAATCCGCTTTGTTAGCAACTTATGCAGATAAGCGCGACCTGCGGTCATTAACGTTGGAGTTATGCGAACTCAGACAAGCTCGTATGTCGGCTATTGAATTCTTTAACGCTATACAGAAAAACTTAAATTTTTAAATAGCCTATTGCACAAATCATTTTCCAAACGACAAAAAAGTTCACCTGATAGAAAATGCCACAGATTTAGGGCTTAGGGTGTTCCTTAAATATTTAAATAAACCAGTCGGTGACTATATCACCACGCGCAATCCGGCGACGCTTCAAGAAGCGCTAAGTATTTTAACCAATGATTTTCAAGTAAATCAAAAAACAAACCCCGTCGTGCCAGCGGCTCCCTATCAAGCACGATACCCGCCAAGGTTCGGGAAAAATCCCCAATTTCAGTACCCAAATAAACAATTTCAAAATTATCAGACAACGCAAAGGCAACAATATCAAAATCCGAAACCATATAACGCGTTTCAACCAAACCCAAATTATGTACCAGCAAACAAACCGGTACCCATGTCAACCTCAACGATAAATAATAACAATTTTCAAAAATATAAAAATAAGCCATTTATAACTCACCACAATATAGAAGAAGGAAATCCTCCAGAGAATGTAATCGAGCCCTCTGCCGAAAATACAGTGCAGGACGGACGAAACCATTTTTTAGAGGAACATGCCTCGAATCACCAATCGTTGAATTATTGGCATTGGACCACGAAAAATCTTCCTTACCCTATATCCTTATACCCTATAAAAATTTTACTTTGCGATGCCTAGTCGATACTGGGGCCACGAAGAGCTTCGTAAGCCCCGAAATTGCGGAAAAACACTTCCCCAGAAACATTAAAAAAGAACCACTAAAAATAAAAACCGCCCATGGCACGACGCAGGAAAATTTCAGCATGATAATCAAAACTCCTGAAATTTTTAAATCGGACACAACCGTCAAATTTTATTTATTTAAATTTCATCAATATTTCGACTGTCTCCTAGGATGGGACATCCTCAAAGCATTAGGAGCAGTTATTGACGCGAGCAAAGGGGAGCTCACGACTCCCAAAACAAAAATTAAATTGCATCACGAAAATATTGTGAACGAGTGTAATAATTTTCATATAATTGAACCACGTACACAGAAAATTGTTAAACTCAACATAAAAAATATCTCCAATGGTATTGGAATTTTGCCATACCAAAAATTTTCAAATCTAGAAATCCCTGAGAGCTTGGTTAAAATTAAGAATTACGAAACCATCTGTTCCGTTTTGAATGCGACAGGAAGCGAAATTTCTTTCAACCAATCACAAGCTTTTGAAGCCATTGAGGTCTCGGAATCTGAAACCGATGATTTCGAAAATCTAAACAGCTTTGATTGCGAGAAGTTTAGCTTCGACTTGTCCAAAGTCAGAACCGAACACATGAACGAAGAAGAGAAAAGAGAGATAACCATTTTTCATTTCCCAGATCAGAAATTGACTTCCACAAATTCCGCCAAGCATACAATAAAACTGAAAGATGATGAACCCATATACACGAAGAGTTATCGCTACCCTTACGTGCATAAGGAGGAAGTTAATAAACAAATTTCAGACATGCTTGACCAAGGAATTATTGAACATTCAAATTCACCCTTCAATGCACCAATTTGGGTCGTTCCAAAAAAATTGGATGCAACAAATAAACGAAAATGGCGTCTGGTCATAGACTACAGGAAATTAAATGAAAATACTGTAGATGATCGGTACCCTTTGCCAAATATTTCTGATATATTGGACAAATTGGGCCGAAGTCAATATTTTTCATGTATCGACCTGGCTAGTGGTTTTCACCAGCTCGAAATGGACCCTAGCGACGTCGAAAAAACTGCTTTTAGCGTGGACAACGGCCATTACCAATTTAGACGCATGCCCTTCGGGCTAAAAAACGCGCCCTCATCGTTCCAGCGCGCTATGGACAACATTTTGAGAGGTATTCAGAATGAAACCTGCTTTGTTTATCTGGACGACATGATAATATTCAGTACTTCACTCCCAGAGCATATTGTCAGACTCCGGGAAGTCTTTGAAAGGCTCAGAAGGGCCCATTTGAAAATCCAGCTGGACAAATCAGAGTTTCTCAAAAAAGAAGTCCAATACCTAGGACATGTCGTCACTCCACAAGGTATTAAACCAAATCCAGACAAAATTTCGGCAATTGAAAATTTTCCAATTCCAACAACCAAAAAACAACTAAAGGGATTTTTGGGACTAGTTGGATATTACCGGAAATTTATCAAAGGCTTTGCAAAAATTACAAAACCACTTACGTCACGATTAAAGAAAGATACAGAAATCAACGTCAAGGACGAAGATTACTCCAAATGTTTTAACCTATGTAAAACACTTTTAACGAATGAGCCATTGCTCCAATACCCAAATTTTGAATCCCCATTCTTACTTTCCTGCGATGCAAGCAACTACGCTATAGGCGCAGTTTTGTCCCAAGGTCCAATAGGGTCGGACCTACCAATTGCATACGCATCAAGAACCCTTAATGCCCACGAAATCAATTATTCGACCATAGAAAAGGAGCTACTTGCCGTAGTCTATGGAACCAAAATGTTCAGGCATTACTTATTTGGTCGAAAATTTAAGGTCATCAGCGACCACAAGCCCCTTCAGTGGATAATGTCACTCAAAGAGCCTAATTCAAAATTAGTGCGTTGGCGACTGAAGCTGGAGGAATACGACTACGAAGTAGTCTATAAAAAAGAGAAATTGAATTTTAACGCTGATGCCCTTTCGCGGGCTCCCAACCTAAATCTGTTGACAGAAACAGAATTCGGCAATGTCCACATATTAAATGCCGATTTATTTGAAGCCCCAGAGGACTTCTCCCTGGCGCACTGTGTCTCAGAAGAGTTAATCATGAATTCTGGCATAGCCAGGACTTTTAAAGAAAAATTCGGCAACGTCCTAACACTTGTCAGTCAGCATAAAACAATAGGAGATGTGGCTTCCCTGAAATTATTGGACAGATACATCTACTATTTAATAACAAAGAAAAACTTTTATGACAAGTCCACTTACGAAGACCTAAAAAATTCTTTAATTCCTTTAAAACAGATTTGCTTGAGACATAGTGTCAGAAATTTAGCCACACCAAAGTTAGGATGCGGTTTGGATGGACTAAATTGGGAAGAAGTGTTCCCAATGATTATATCAGTTTTCAAAGGCGCAAAAATGGACGTCTTTATTTACATTTTGAATAATGAGATTCCCGAAGAAACCGAAGAAAATAACCCTTTCTTCGAGTTTATGGAAGATTTAAACACAAAACCACCAATCGACAGTCAGTCGATGATTGTCGAGCTCGGTGACGACAGGACCGATATTCCTGACGATCCCATTGACGATCCCCCTGACGACGTAACCGTGCACTCCAATTTTGAAAACCCAGTCGCTGAAATTCCGATTTCAGAAGACCCCATAAATTTTGGAAAAAACCAAATCGAATTCATTTCAGTTAAAATGAACCCATTACCCCCGACAGTGATCAGATTATTTGAGAATTCAAAAATCAGATACACAGTCCAAATTTCAGAAAAGGATCACGAAGAGGAAATCAAAGAATTTCTAAAAGAATATATTGTCCCCAATGTCAATTATAGTGTCACCTTTTCAAACGATAAAATGTACGAACAATTCAGTAATGTCGTACAGCTTCATTTCAATGATTCCTTCAAATTCAAGAAATGCACTAAAACTTTGATAGACATCGAAACCCTCGATGAACAGATAAACATTGTAAAAGGCTACCACGAAGGTAAAACCAATCATCGTGGCATGACCGAGACCCATTCAAAACTATCAAAAAAATACTATTGGCCAAATCAAATGAAAACTATTCAAAATTTCATTAATCAATGTGAAATCTGTAAAGTCGTCAAGTATGACAGAAAACCCTTGAAAATAAAATACAACATTACCCCCACGCCGGTGAAACCATTCGAGATTATTCACATCGACGTTCTAACTTATAATACTTTCAAATTTTTGACAATCATTGACGCCTTCAGCAAATACGCTCAGGCATACATGCTATCTAGCACCCAAGCTTCAGAAATTGCCGAAAATCTGTTGCAATACTTTTCACACCACTCGGTACCCGAAATATTGATCACCGATAACGGTTCAGAATTTGACAACGGTCTAGTGAAAGATTTCCTAAATCTTCACAAAATCAAAGTCCATTTTTGTTCACCCCATCACCCAGAAAGTAACGGAATAATTGAGAGATTTCATTCCACTATTTTAGAACACGTCAACTTGATAAATAATCAACCTGATTTCAAAAGGGATGATATCAACACTAAATTCAAATATGCCCTGATAGCATATAATAACTCTACTCATTCAGTCACTAAGATGACCCCATTCGAAATTTTAAACGGTCACCCGGATCCAAAGCAAACCATTGATCTAGACATAGAAAAACAAATGGCAAACAACTACGTTCAAAACCACAACAACAAATTGTCAGTTTTGTATAAAATCGTCAATGCTAATATTTCAAATAAAAAAGAGAAAGTCATTTCTAAAGCAAACGAAAATAGAGAAGAAATTCCCACTTTACCAAAAGCAATTTCAGATCGAAACTTCGTAATCGATTTAAACCAGAAAAAATCATCAGTGTAAATCCCATTAGGAAAACCATAAAACCCAGAGTTTTGTCCAATAAAACTGGACGTAAATTTCACAAACTACATATTTCCAATATCAAACGCCCTACTAAAACAACACCTCCTATTCCAGGTCCATCCACTTCGGACTAGGACAATGTTACAAAGATTTGACAAACAACCCCGGAATACTACCAATAAAAACGGGACCCGCAAGACTTCAAACCTCTACTCACACGTTCATACATTATTACGACTTAACTAACCTAATCAACGAATACGAAAGACTAAAAAATCAATACCTCACGGTATCAAACTTGACTAAAACAAATCAAGTGTACGAACGCGAATTAGGAAATCACAATAATATTGTCCAATATTACAAAAATCTAATAGACGAAAAATTAAGACCATTTCAAAAACTACCAAGAAAGAAACGAGGACTAATCGATGGATTAGGTTCTATCATTAAACAAATTGCAGGCAATTTAGATGCCGAAGATGGCAAACATTTTGATGCAGTCATTAATGACTTACAACAAAATCAAAATTCGATTATAAACCAAATCAACCAACAATATTCTATCAATAAGGAAATTTAAGAAAATTTCAATAAAACTATACAGGACATCGAACATAACGAACTACTTACGGTCTCTCGAATAAAACAATTAGAATCACTAATGACGACAACCATAACCCATACTGACATACTGTTCGCAAAAGACATAATCAATCAATTAATAAACCTTTTTAATATAATTCTACATATCCTTCAAGATACAGAGAATTCAATAACATTTTGTAAGTTGAATATTTCACACCCCAGCATAGTAACAAGTGAAGAACTTTTAAAAGAACTCAATAGAATTTCCGAATTTTATGGAAACCAATTACCTTTTCCAGTAACTTTGTCTCAAATTCATAACTACGAATCCCTAATGAAGCCTAGGTGTGCCATTAAAGGAAAACAAATAATTTTCTTCATGCCAATCCCCTTGCTGAATCCAAATTATTACGAATTATACTACTTTCTGCCTTTGCCTAACGAACACTCGTATACGATTATACCTTCTTCGAAATTCGGTCTGAAAAATGGATCAGAGTTATTGCCCTTAGTAGACAACTGTGTCTTGCTGAACGGTATCTATCAATGCCAACGGAGCCTGATATCGCTCGCCAACAACACTTGCGAACGCAACATTCTACTCGAAAACGACTTTTCGACTTGTTCCTACCAAAAACTACACCTCGAAGAAAACGCCTTAGAGTTCATACCCGAACTACAAAGCTACCTCGGGACCTTCGTCAAAGAAGAGCTCGTCAAAGAACATTGTGCCGAGTCTTGGAACACCCGCAAGAAGACCGGAACATTCCTGTTCGAGAATTCGTCTTGTACCATCTTCATTCAAGGAAGACCCTTGATTTTCAACAATGAAAGCAGTGGCCAACCACTCCACCTACAAGACTTCGACTTCGACTTCAAGAAACAAGAACAGTCAAAACTACCCGAGCTGAAGATCAAGCATTTGACCCTCAAGAAACTGGAGACCAACATCCAGCCGCTGACCCCCGTCCAGGCTGTACCCACGACATCACATTTCCACACGTCATCTATTATCATAGTCTATCTGATAATAATAACTGCAGCCTGCATAATCACATATCGTGTGATTAAGAAGAGACAGAAGAAGATGACAACGTCAGATGCACCGACAGCAGAACAAGAACGCGTCCCTGAAGACCAGCATTTCCCGAATATGGCGAAATTCTGAAAAGTTCGTCGGAGCCTCACACTCGCCCTGGAGGAATTATATCCCAGTTTTCCTCCGGATTTAGCTTACACCGCTTATTATATACTGCCTTCCAAAAAAAGTGCAACACCATGAAGCCGTGGATCAATTTTATTCAAATTTTCGCAAAACATGTGTTTTAACAATAGAAACAAACGATTAGATTCTGGAAATCGTCATACAAGGAACTTCAGAAAAAATTAATAATGTGTCGCTCCTCCACGATTTGCCCGACACTCATTAACCCTAGGAGGCATGCTTTCAATCAAGTGGTCGATTGCCGCTTGTGACAAGCCATCCCATGCCTCTTGCAAGGCCATACGGAGATCTTCCAAGTTGTTGGGGGGATGGCGTAATTGCCCCACCTTTCTTCCCATCATATCCCACACGTGTTCGATGGGCGACAAATCAGGAGAGCAAGCAGGCCATGGAAGCACGTCAACGTGTGCATCTTCCAGGAACTGCATTGAAGCTCTTGCCGTATGAGGACGTGCATTGTCTTGCTGGAAAATAGGGTTGTTGAGCCCCTGAAGGTATGGAAGGCAAACGGGCTCCAGAACACTCGCGATGTAAGATGCAGCTGTCATAGTGCCCTCAATGAACACCAATGGTGACCTGCTTCCATGGCATATTGCTCCCCAAACCATCAATCCGGGTGTACGGGCAGTGTGTCGCTCGGCGAAAAATTCGGGATTATGCCGTTCCCCACGAAAGCGCCTCACCCTCCCCCGGCCGTCATGAGCCCAAAGACAAAAGCGGGACTCGTCACTGAAGACCACCCGATGCCATTCTTGGACCCAGTTTCTGCGCTCATTGCACCACTCCAATCTTCTGGCCCGGTGAACAGGAGTGAGGGGAAGGGTTAACAGCGGACGATAAGAACTTAGCCCAAAAGACCTAATTCTTCTATAGACCGTGCTCATTGAGATTGGGCGTCCAATAGCTGCAACCCACTCGTTTCCGACTGCTCGGGTTGTCGTAAATCATACCAACTCTGCAAATCCTGTGAATCGCATCAACTCAACAAGTGTCTTTCTGCATAAAATGTAAGTTTTGAAGATTGAATTTTACCGATTTAACCCGCATATTCAACACCACCCAAGCGGAACTGTTTTGTCGACCAAGAAATAACGCGGGCACCTCAATCTTATGCAATTATATCCCAGTTTTCCTCCGGATTCAGCTTACACCGCTTATTATATATTATGCTTAGCTTAGCTTTTTTAACATTATATAGACTCCAACGCCCTAAGCGAACACCAGTTACGACATTGCACGCTTAGAGCTCGCATGTATTCATTATTGTATTTTTGCGAATAAAAACATTTTTTTTGAAGATTCTCGTGAACGAACATTTAATTATGCTGAATTAGCTGAGTCCTTAGCAAATCAACACGTTCAGTGGCATATTCCAATCCTCCTTATGCTTCTAACTTTGATGAATTCTGGGAGGCAGGGGTAAAATCCTTCGAAAACCATCTCAAACGTGTGATAGACTATAGCACTTCACCTGGGAAGAATTCTTGGCTTTGACCTGTCAAAGAATAATAACAACGATAAAAATGGCTCTATTTTATTTTTGTTGTATATGTGTATTTTCAATATTTTAATTGATATTCGAAAAAGAACGTTATCACACGGACGTTATCAGAAATCTGTACTTTTAGAATTTTTTATAGATAGACTCTTGAAGAAAGAAACGTACAAGCAAGTTGAAAACTGACGATTTCATTCCAAGCTGCCAGACAAAAATCCAAATTGAACCTGAAGGCGAATTGAGGCTAAACACCACAGTGGCGACGAGGTGAAAAATTGGAGCGCGCACACAAGAAGAATTGAAAAGGAACAAAAAGCGATTCTAGCGGCGAGAAACAATAACGTCATTTAGAAGAAATTGAAAGCTTGACGAAAATGAATGGATTAATTGAAAACCCTTGCGAGTTCAGTCCAGATATTGACGTTTGGACTATTAATCAGGAAAGACTAGAGCGGTATTCTACAGCTAATAAGATAAAAAAAGATGATATACAGGTAGCAACCTTGATTCCTTTAATTGGTACTCCAACTTACAGGATTTTGCGAGATTTATGTTACGCTAATAAGCTAAAGGAAAAGAAATATGAGGAACTATGCAAGTTATTGAAGAAACAGTATAGTCCACTTATATCCGAATGGAGGGAACGAGCCAAATTCTATGAGCTTACACAAGAGCTAGCTGAAACGATATCGGAGTGGTATGCACGAATACGTAATGCATCAGTAAACTGCAGTTGTGAAGACCAGCTATCCAAGATTTTGAAAAATAAATTCGTGACAGGTCTGCGCGAAGGCCACTATTTGACCGACTGTGCGAGAAAGATGTCACAATGGAACTTGAAAAACTAGTATCCGTAGCCCAGAAGAAAGAAGCAACCTTGCAACATGCGCAAGAGGTGAACAAGATTACTTGTACGAACAAGCTACAACCACGGAATAAACTGCTTGACAATTGAACTGCAACACCTAAAAATCAGGTGCGTTTTCAAATTGGGATAGCTCAAAAAATATTTGACGGATTCCAGAAATTCAGGCATGTGAGGAAAGATCATTCCTTTGACTATCGAGTGCTGGTATTGATGATAAGTTTGATCGCACAATTTGTCATATACAGGGTGCCAACGTAGAGCGTGCAGATATGGGCAATCTTTCACTTTGTACAACTTTCGAAAAAACAATCCGAGATTTTTTCTATCGCCCGCTTTTGAAAGGTTGTATCGTTATGCCGAAACGGTTTTGGAATTTTGACCCTCAATTTTTTTTTTCAAAAAATTGGGCCCAATTTTCTGAAATATGCACTTTCTGATTAAGAAAAAGAAATAGAGACATTGTTTGTTTTCAAACGGCGTCCATATTGAATTTGCTTACGAAGATTTCCATTTGAGCCTCCGCATCCCCTAGAAACTACACCTTTTGGGACACGGTCTCACAACAAGATATGCAATGCTTCATTTAAAAGGCATAAGGAAAGTACTCATCAATAGTTGAATTAAAATAAGGATACTGCGATGACCCCACACGTACAGCTCCCTAAAAACCACCCCTCGACTTTAAGGGACGGGGTTGGTATGATAAGACATGCAATACATGAAAATTCCAAAAAACGCCTTTTTCAACTGTTCCACTAAAGAAGTGATGCTACACGATGACCCTTTGCGTAGGTCATCCCAACAGTAGCTACCCTCTCGGAAAAAGAACTACCCTTAAAAACCAGTACTTCTGCAACACCTCATTTGTTGGAATTTTTTCAAAATATGTCACAATAGTTTGCCGCTAGGATGATTTCATTCACATATCTACCCAAAACTACCCCTTCAATATCGCATAGCCTTTACCTTGATGCGTGAAAGGTCATCGCGAAATCATTTTGAACTTATTCAATCGCACCTTCTCTGAGCTTCCAAATGAGGTATTGCATACCTTTTATAAAGAGGTGATTTCTAGGGATAGTTTCAGGAAAGGTTTTGTACTATCATCGTAAAAAACACCATCATTTCAATGAAACGGTTAGTAGGCGAAGTTCTTTCAACTCGTAAATAACGCATCAAGGTAGAGGCTATGCGATATTGAAGGGGTAGTTGGAAGGGTAGTTTCGAGTAGATATTATGTGAATGAAATCATTGTAGCGGCAAACTATTGCGACAGATTTTAAAAAAATCCTAACAAATGAGATATTGCGGAAGTACTGGTTTTTTAAACGGTACTTCTTTTTTCGAGGGGGTAGCTACTGTTGAGATGACCTACGTGAAGGGTCATCGTGTAGCATCACTTTTTTAGTGGAACAGTTGAAAAAGACGTTTTTCGGAATTTTCATGTAGGTATTGCATATCTTATCATACCAACCCTGTCCCTTGAAGTCAAGGGGTGGTTTTTAGGGAGCTGTACGTGTGGGGTCATCGTGGTATCCTTATTTCAATCCAATTATTGATAAGTACTTTTCTTAGGCCTTTTAAATGAAGCATTGCATATCTTGTTGTGAGACGGTGTCCCAAAAGGGGTAGTTTCTAGGGGATAAGGAGGCTCAAATGAAAATCTTTGTGAGCAAATTCAATATGGACGCCGTTTGAAAACAAACAATGTCCCTATTTCTTCGTTTCCTAATCAGAAAGTGCATATTTCAGAAAATTGAGCACAATTTTCTGAAAAAAAAAGTTAGGGTCAAAATTCCAAAACCGTTTCGGCATAATGATTCAACCTTTCAAAAGCAGGCGATAAAAAAAATCTCGAACTTTTTTTTCAAAAGTTGTACAAGGTGAAAGATTGCCCATATCTGCACGCTCTCCGTTGGCACCGTGTATATGACAAATTGTGCAATCAAACTTATCATCAATACCAGCACTCGATAGTCAAAGAAATGATATTTCAACAAATGTCTGAATTTCTGGAATCCGTCAGATATTTTTTGAGCTATCTCAATTTGAAAACGCACCTAATTTTTAGGTGTTGCAGTTCAATTGTCAAGCAGTTTAGTTATCGTCCACGACAAGATTTCAAGCAGAGTAATCAAAACAACAATAAGCCCAAGTGCAAGCACTGTGGAAAGAACCACAGAGGTGAATGCAAGTATGCTAATTATACTTGTAACGTATGCAAAATTAAGGGACATCTAGGAGCCATATGCAGTCAGAAAAAGTCAAGAACGAATGATTTTTTTTGGGGTTGCGTCTGGCCTGTATTGCATGATGAATAATGCAAAAGAAATTAGCAACCCGTTCACAGTGATTGTAAATATCGATCAAAGAGACCACCTGATGGAGATTGACAGCGGAGCTGGGGTAAGCTGTATAAGCCCAGAGACTTAGAAGAATTTTTTCGGCAAGCATCCACTAGTAAACAACATGATAACCTTGAAAAGTTATACAGGGCATCCTATAAAACCTTGAGGGTGCGTGGAACTTGATGTGATTTACAAAGGCAAAGAGAAGAAGATCAAATTTTGTGTCATAGAAAAAGGCGGTCCATCACTATTGGACAAAGATTCGTTGGAATCTTTTAAAGTTGGATTCCAAGCTGTAAATAAAATCACTGCAGGTCTTAGCGTAGAAAAGGTAATTGAACAGTTTCCATGAATTTTAGCGGCGAGCTAGGCTGTTATAAATATGCGAAGATATTTTTGGAATTGAGGAAGGACGCAAAACCAATTTTTTGTAAACCAAGAACGGTACCCTTGGCATTCAGAGAACCAATGGATAGGGAATTGAACCGGTTGATCGAAGAGGAAGTTCAGAGTCCAATTGAATCGAGCGCGTGGGGAACCCCACTGGTTCCAATTTTGAAAACTGATGGTACGCTGAGATTGTGTGGTGACTACAAGAGCACAGTAAATAAATATCTAGTAGACGTGATGTATCCATTATCAAGAATCGAAGATATACTATGCTTCAAAAAGGTGAATATTTTCAAAAAATTGACCTGAATCAAGCATACACTCAATTTGGATTGGATGACGGAGCAAAAAAACTAGTTACCTGGAGTATACATCGAGGATTATTCACCATGAACTGGATGCCGTTTGCAATTTCTCCAGCTAGTGCTAAATTTCAAAAGTACCTGGAACAATTATTCATCGGAATGGATAATGTCGTTAATTTTCTCGACGATATCCTGATCACTGGCGCGAGCCAAGATGAACATCTGAAAACCCTAGAAGCAGTACTGAGACGACTCGACCAGGCGGGACTTACGGTAAAAAAAGAAAAATGCAAATTCTTTCATGAAGAAGTGGAATACATGGGTCATATTATCTTGAAGAAAGGTTTGAGGAAGACGGACGATAAGGTGCTGGCAATTATCCACGCCCCAGAACCGACAACGATAACGCAAGTTAGATCGTTTTGCGGAATGGTGAATTATCATCCTAGATTCGTACCAAATTTGGCGCACATCTTAAAACCCATCCACAATTTGTTATCGAAGACAGAAGAATTCAAATGGAGCCAAGAATGTCAGAGATCGTTCGAAGAGATCAAGAATGTACTAGCTTCCGACGCTTGTTTAGTGCATTCTAACTCAAATTTGCCTATTGTCTTGACCACCGACGCATCAGCAGACGGAATATCAGCTGTATTGAGCCATGTTGTCAACGGAGAGAAGAAAATGGTGGGCTGCGTATCAAGAACGTTGATGCCATCAGAGAAAAACTACCCCGTGGTACATGAAGAAGCACTTGCCATATACTATGGTGTAACAAAGTTGCACCAGTACTTATATGGACATAAATGGTCCTTGAAGACTGACCACAAGCCTCTGTTAGCTCTGCTCGGGGAACATGATGGCATTCCTTCTATGTACGCCAGCAGACTGCAGAGATGGGCGGCGTATTTATCAAGCTTCAACCACCAGATCCAGTATATCAAGGGAAAGAACAACCTCGCAGCTGATTGCTTATCCAGAGTAGCACTAGGAAAGCAACGACTATTTCTACAGCTTACAACCACAACGGAAAGTAAATGAATTTCGCGACGACATCAGAAGAATGGCCAATAAATGCTGAAACGATACAGATGGCAACAAAAAAGGATGCAACTTTGAACAGAGTGATCAAGTGTCTACAGGAAAACGACTGGTCAGCGGTGAGCGAAGATTTCAAACCATATCAAGATAGAAAAGAAGAACTCAGTCATGATCAAGGGATCTTATCATGGGGGTATCGCATCGCTGTTCCTCAGAGTTTACGGGAAAGACTACTGAAAAAATTGCACTCTGCACATTTTGGCATCGTCAGAATGAAGTCACAAGCAAGATCATGAATGTGGTGGCCTGATCTGGATAAGGACATCGAAAACGTTTGCAAAGAGTCATGTCTACCATGTCTCCAGAGCTGACAAGACCCGCCGAAAACTACCGATACTCCATGGCCTTTGACAAAAGAACCATTTGAGCGAGTCCATGTTGACTATTTGGGCTCCATAAGAAGACAAATGTTTCTTATATTAACTGATACCTACACCAAATGGCCAGAGGTATACTAAGTCAAGTCATTAACTGCAAAAGAACTGGAAGGGAAACTTCGAGATTGCTTTGCAAGATTTGGTATTCCGAAAACACTGGTGAGCGATAATGGAAGACAACTAGTATCAAGATCGTCAGAGCTTTCCTCCAAAAGAAACGGAATCCAGCACATTACTTCACCACCTTCCAACCCAAGAAGTATTGGAGCAGCCGAAAATTCTGTCAAGACATTCAAGACATAAATCAAAACAGCTTTTTTGGATCCGAAGAACCGCTCAGAAAAATTCGATACAATCATTTTCAGATTTTTAATATCATACCGAAATACGCAACACGCAAAACGAAGAGATCTCCGGCCAAAATTATGTTGAGAAGAAATGTCAGAACGGTGATAAGCATACTCAAAGAAAAACCAATATCAAGTACCTACCACCAGAGAAGAAAAAGTTGAGAAATCATCACATTACCTGTTGGAAATAGAAGAAATCTTCGAGAATTCCATCCAGGTGATCAAGTCATGGCAAGAGATTACCGGGAAAGTTAACAAGAAGGGTTGGGTGGAAGCTGCGATTAAAAAACGAACAGGAAAATCGACATAAATCTCTGTCGAGTCATTTCGGGAGAATTATGGAAGAGGCACATCAACCAACTGATTTCCCGAACGACTACCATCATCAGCAAAAATCGAGCAAAGAAAAAAACCACTCCAAGACCAATTTTATCTGACTATTCCACACAACATACTTCTGACCAATCAATACGTTTGAAACCTTCGAGTTGAATCAATGAAATTAGTTTTATACTGATTATTACATACAACGCCCTTGATTATTGGAGCTACAAAGATAATATTCACTTATCTAAATCCCACTGTCAATAGCAACGGAATAAAATTCATGTAAACAACTAAATCTGACAGCTGTCACTTTGGACTTCTTTTATGTAATAATCTTCAAAATATCACTCGTGCTCGAGATTTTCCCAGATAATTTTGGCCAGGCGTTTCCCTCGGGCTGATTGTCCCTGGATAAATGCCCTCCTCCTACGGAGTCGGGCATTTATCGCTACAATCAGCACTCGCGATCGCCTGACCAAAATTATCGTGAAAATCTAAGCACTTGTGATATTACTGTTGATAAAACACCACCCTTTGTATAGTTTTATACTGATAAAACTGTGCCTTCCTTTTTATAAATAAACATGATACTTGATTTAAAAAGTTCCTGAAAATCGTGCCTGCTATAAGTATTGCAAGCGTCACCTACACACAGTGACACCGCTTCCAACAGTTGCAGTATTGCAATCGGTATATATACTCATCCCTTGTGTCCAACTAGAGGTGAGATGTAGTTTACTATATTTATGAAATACCACATTTAGGCAGTTTCTAATTCAAATAAGTCACAATAATTTTGATCTGCAATGATTATCCATGGACCATTGTGTAATTTCTGTTTCTTATAATTGCCGCATTATTATTATTTTTGCCACAACGGCACCGTACGTCGCCGTAGGTTAGGCAGCCTAGGCCACCCCCCTGCACAGCTGACACATTGACAATGACATCCGCAATCCGCGCGAGGCACAAAATCGCAGATTCAGCCACAAAAAGGACCTGTTCATCACTTCTGTAAGGTTATGGTTATAGTTTGCGGCCAATGTGATTTGGTTTTTTGAGAGGCAAAGCTTTGGAAGACGTTTTTACGTTGAAAAGCACAATAATAATTGAAATATTAGCTGTTCGTTAGATTGTAAGTGTACTTGATTTCCGAAGCAACTTGATTGAATTAGCATGACCTCATGACGGTGTCACAACGCCAAAAGACAAGTCTGTTTTTGGATATGGGGTAGATTGATGATCAAAACGTTTTTATATTTTGATAAATTTCACGTTTTGTGGAATATTCTCCGCAAATACCACTCGAGCTATACGAGTTTTATCAAAATTTTCGAACTGTTTCTCAAGCTTTGTTCTCATGAAGCAATTCAACTCGTGCAAATGGTCACTCTATTATCAAAGACAAAAACCCTCCAGCTACGCTGTCGGGTTTTTTTCAGATAATAAAGTGACCATTTCACACTCGGTGAATTTCTTGAAAACAAAGCTTTCGAGATAGTTCAAAAATTTTATCGATAAAACTCATAGCTCTTGTGGTATTACATACGATAAAATCTGTTACAGAGGTTCGCCAAATTTTCACACAGAACCAAACGCTGACACCAACACCTGTCAATCAGTATCCAAAAGTTGTGAAGCAAAAGGAAGAGTAACAGCTGATTCCGAAAAAGTAACACCAGCCAATGAGTTAGAAATAGACGTAGTACAGTCTACCGTAGCGGAAAGCTCCGCAGAAAACGACAGCGAAGAATTTGAACCGACTTCTGATCAAGAACCTGACACCAACTCCAGCGCGTCTGATCCTGAGGTTACCGTTGAATCCAATATCGGACTGAGACCAAAAAGAAAAATGAAAACTCCAAGTTATTTACAGGACTATGCTCCAAGTCCTCCTGAGAATTGTAAGGACCTTGTGAATAAGTGATTTTGTCAAGATATGTACTTATCGAATAGTTGAGTTCTTCATTCATTCAAGAATTGTATTGTTTGTTATTTATTGTAACAATTTTGTGTATGTAAATTTTCAAAATGTTATTTCAAATCTAAGTGTGAGGGTGTTGTATATGTGCGAGTATATGTGTATTTCCAATCTTTTTTATGGATATTCGAAAAAGAACGTTATCACACAGACGTTATCAAAAACCTGTGCTTCTAGAATTTTTTTATGGATAGACTCTTGAATAAAGAAACGTACAAGCAAGTTGAAATCGGACGATTCAATTCCAAGCTGCTAGATTAAAATCGCAATTGAACCTGAAGGCGAAATAAGGCTGAAGACCACAATTTTAATCGAAGCCATCTTTAACTTTAGGCCCTTGGGACCTACCTCCAGTCTTCGTGATGATGGTTTTGACTATTTGACCGCTGAACATTTTTTAGTAGGCAGTTGTTCACTGTCCCCCGTCGAAGAAGATCGTTTGGATCAACCCGTCAACCGACTTGATCGTAGGCAATTGGCGTCTCACGCTACTCAAAGATTTGGGAAGATTTGGTCCACCGAAGTAATGCGGACCTTGATTCAACGGTCCAAATGGACAACCCCTTGTCCTCCACTTGTCGAAAGAGATCTAGTTTTTATCCTTCAACCTTCCTCCTCTCCTTTGTCTTGGCCTATGGGCAGAGTGAGACGGGTGTTTCCTGGGGTTGACGGGGTGGTGCGCGTGGTGGAAATCCGCTCCGCTGTCGTCACAATAATGACTCGTCCGGTCAATCAAGTCATTAAACTCCCTGTGGAGTAGATTTGTTTTGTTCATTTTCGGTAAAGAAAGTATTTTTCTTTCGTTGCACAAACAATAAAAGCTGTATTACACTACACAATTTCTTGTACAATCTGCCAAAATAGTGTCAAAAAACAATGAACTTGATTGTTTAACTGACAGATTGTACAAGAAATTGTGTAGTGTAATACAGCTATAAGAAACTTTTTTGTATATATTTTTGAGTTCCAAAGTTTAATTGTCGCCGCGACCGAACGTTTGTGTCTTTCGCCGACTTGACTCAATTTTCTATAAAACAGATCGCGTTGTAAAAGTTTTTTTTGTTTGTTCTCCCCCAAGTACTGAAACTTCCCATCCCATCCCACCAATGTAACCGCTGTGAAACTCTTAACGCTATCTACAGCCGTTTGTGAAAACCAGGCGTCGGATTTTGGCGGGGTATTTTTTTAAAAATTTTCGCCGACCAACCGCAGTGCAAGTTGACGATGGGAAATTTCCGAAATTTCTGCCGAACTCGAGGGGATTTTTCGAAAATTCATAATTCATTCCACTTTCTTACGGGGAACCGCCGCTTCGAGTAAACCATTCCAAACATCTTGTTACGTTTTAGCGGCAAAAATTCGGCTTTTCGGGGAGAATTTCGAGAAATTTGGTGTGGAATGCCGACCGGGGGGTTTCCGGGGGCTCGGTTTCGTCCAATGCGGGCCATTTGGCGGGACTTTCCTTGAAATTCAGCCGAAAAATGTTGAAATTGGAACACGGCACGGCCAAAGTGACAGAAACGTCAAATTGACGCTCTGGGTTTTGGAAAACTGAACACCTCGGGGCATTTCAACAATGTTTTTGGAAAAAATGACCCCGTCAGGGTACGAAATGTTACCGTAGCGGCCCAGGAGACCTGTGGGCGTTTGCCAGGCACCAGAAATGCAAGGTCTCCTTCAAATAATAAGGCATTTCGCTTAGATTTCGCGGGCCGTGTCTGACGTTGACGGAGTAATTTCACAAAAAAACAGATAAGTTGATGTTGATTTGGGGCCGAAACACATCTGGGGGGTACTCACAATTTATTTGCGATTTCCAGCGGCTTCACATTTCGAGAAAAGGAGCCTTTTCGGTCCGCCAGAGCAAATTTCATGTCGGTTACAGGGGTTCCTTGTCGCGACTTGTTTTCTACGGAATCCATGATAATTCCATCGGACCTTTTGCCCACACTTCCAGAAAGGGTTCGTGTTTAGATGTGCGTCCTTGTTTCGGAGTTTTTCTTGTCAAATTTTCCAAAATATCACTACAAACATTGGCAGCATTATTGAGCGTCGCAGTTGTGTAGTGGCATTTGCAAATGTCAATGTAATGTCACAGCAGTGACGGCACACCATCAAGGCGATTTGTCGCGAACCATTTGGGCCTGTTTTTCGCGAGTGCTTTTAAATACGTTGGAATGATGCTGACGTAGTTATGGACGTTTTTGCGAGTAAATGCAATGATGAAAGCGGAAATCGTTACATGACATTTTTCTATCATCATTACCACAACATCCGATTGGGATTTTGAACCTATGCCAACTTGAAAAAGATTGTCTGAATGCATCTGTCAAATTTCGATTTTTGACGTTTCGAAAAGCCGCCATATTGAACTCTTGCATTTTTCAACCTATCCGATTGGGATCTGGAACCTATACCCACTTGGGTTGGACAACCAAGATGCATCTGTCAAATTTTGATTTTTGACGTTTCAACAGGCCGCCATATTGAACTTTTGCATTTTTCAACCGATCTAATTGGGATTTTGGACCTATACCCACTTGGAGGTTGGCGATCGAAATGCGGCTGTCAAATTTTGGTTTTTGACGTTTCAAGAGGCCGCCATATCGAACTTTCACATTTCTCAACTGATCTGATTGGGAATTTGAACTCATAGCCACTTGAGATTGGCGATCAAAACGAATCTGTCAAATTTAGATTTTTGACGTTTCAACAGGCCGCCATATTGAATTTTTGCATTGTTCAACCGATCTGATTGGGATTTTGGACCTGTACCCACTTGGAGGTTGGCGATCAAAATGCAGCTGTCAAATTTTGGTTTTCGACGTTTCAAAAGGCCGCCATATTGAACTTTCACATTCCTCAACTGATCTGATTGGAAATTTGAACCCATAAGCACTTGAGATTGGCGATCAAAACGCATCTGTCAAATTTTGATTTTTGACGTTTCAAGAGGCCGCCATATTGAATTTTTGCATTGTTCAACCGATCTGATTGAGATCTTGAATCTACACCCACTTGAGGTTGGCGATCAAAATGCATATGTCAAATTTTGATTTTTGACGTTTCAACAGGCCGCCATATTGAACTGTTGTATTTTTCAAGCGATTTGATTGCGATTTCAACCTTTACCCACTTGGAGGTTGGCGATCGATATGCAACTGTCAAATTTTGGTTTTTGACGTTTCAAGAGGCCGCCATATTGAACTTTTACATTTTCAACTGATCTGATTGGGAATTTGAACCCATAGCCACTTGAGATTGGCGATCAAAACGAATCTGTCAAATTTTGATTTTTGACGTTTCAAGAAGCCGCCATATTGAATTTTTCATTGTTCAACCATTCTGATTGAGATTCTAAATCTACACCCACTCGATGTTGGCGTTCAAAATGCATCTGTCAAATTTTGATTTTTGACGTTTCAACAGGCCGCCATATTGAACTTTTGCATTTTTCAACCGATCTGATTGGGATTTTGGACCTATACCAACTTGGAGGTTGGCGATCGATATGCAACCGTCAAATTTTGGTTTTTGACGTTTCAAGAGGCCGCCATATTGAACTTTTACATTTTCAACTGATCTGATTGGGAATTTGAACCCATAGCCACTTGAGATTGGCGATCAAAACGAATCTGTCAAATTTTTATTTTTGACGTTTCAAGAAGCCGCCATATTGAATTTTTCATTGTTCAACCGATCTGATTGAGATTCTAAATCTACACCCACTTGAGGTTGGCGATCAAACCTCATCTGTCAAATTTTGATTTTTGACGTTTCAACAGACCGCCATATTGAACTGTTGTATTTTTCAACCGATCTGATTGGGATTTTGGACCTATACCCACTTGGAGGTTGGCGATCGAAATGCAGCTGTCAAATTTTGGATTTTGACGTTTCAAGAGGCCGCCATATTAAACTGTCACATTTCTCAACAGATCTGATTGGGAATTAGAACCCATAGCCACTTGAGATTGGCGATCAAAACGCATCTGTCACATTTTGATTTTTGACGTTTCAAGAGGCCGCCACATGGAATTTGTGCATCTTCCAACATATCTGGTTGATATAACAAGCCTTCACCTACGTGAAGTAGATAATCGAGATGCATCTGTCAAAGGACCCCGCACGATTCTTATGGAAAATGGCTCCCGGTTAAATTCTCTGAATTTTTGATATGTTGTAGGTCATGAGATACTAATCAAATACCGTGAACCCCAAACTCAAATAATGGACAGTTTTTTACCCACAGGGGGTTGAAGTTGGAGGTTTTGAGGGCTTCAAAATGATATTATGACGTTAATAAAAGCTTTTTATTTGGTTTTTCTTCAAGTCGTGTTTCATGCTAAATGTATTTATTTGACAAAAAAATATCAACCCTCTCCTTCACCCCCAACCCCTATCTACCATCATAAAATTCGAGATTACTCCCAAAAGCCATGCGGATGGCTTCTGTGATTTAAATTATGAATTTTGACGTGAAAATTATTTTCCACCCCTAATGTTGGGGTGCCGATTTTCCAATTTGCCTCGGTTAATTTGGCTGAATTTTTGGTATTGTGTACTTCTGATTCTGCTGAACAAAAAGTTCCAGTACCAAAACTTATTTCTATGAACAGTTTTTGTTCTGCAGGGGACTGAAGTTCAATATTTATGCTCTCAAATCTTCAACTTCAGTCCCCTGTAGAACAAAAACTGTCCATAGATGAAGTTTTGGCATGAGAACTTTTTGCTCAGCAAAATTAGAAGTACACAATACCAAAAATTCAGCCAAATTAACCGAGGAAAATTGGAAAATCGGCACCCCAACATTAGGGGTGGAGAATAATTTTCATGTCAAAATTCATAATTCAAATCACAGAAGCCATCTGCATGGCTTTTGAGAGTAATCTCGAATTTTGTGATGATAGATAGGGGATGGGGGTGGAGGAGGGGGTTGATATTTTTCTGTCAAATAAAAACATTTAGCATGAAACACAATTTAAAGAAAAACCAAATAGAAAGCTTTTATTTACGCCAGAATATCATTTTTAAGCCGTCAAAACCTCCAACTTCAACCCCCTGTGGGTAAAAAACTGTTCATTATTTGAGTTTGAGGTTCACGGTATTTGATTAGTATCTCATGAGCTACAGCATATCAAAAATTCAGAGAATTTAGCCGGGAGCCATTTTCCATAAGAATCGTGCGGGGTCCTTTGCCATTTTGGAATTTCCAAGGCTGCCATATTGAACTTTTGTTTTTTTCAACAGTGGATTATATTGAGATTCAACAAATACTTAGTCAAGATGGACAATCCAAGTGCATTTGTCAAATTCGACATTTTGGCAGTTTGAAGCCGCCGTATTGAACTCTGGCTTTTTCAACCGAATCCATTGAGTTTTCAAACCTAGACTTGGTTCAGATGAACAATTGAAATGTAATTGCCAAATTTTGAATTTTGCACATATTTTTATTCCATCTAAATTTCTCCTACAAATATTTAGGAAGGCTCCTAAATAATACAAATACACGGTTCTGCTTTTCCTTCCACTACACAGTGTCTTCCACGACGGTACCTTCTTCCGGTCTAGGTTTCCATAACACATATAGTCGCTTTCATTTTCAAAGCTTCATCATGTTTCCAGTATTTTCATTAGTTACCTTGAAGAAAAGTAGAAATACGTAATAATAAACAAAATAATGGTATATCGATTTTCCCCGAAAACTCTTCACTGACCAGACACTACCCATTGACATGCGTTCCGTTCACAATAGAACCCAACAAGTTGAAGGAGAAATTTCAAAACACGCGAAAAACAAACATTTGCTCGGATTCATGTTACTCTTACACAATCAATTGCTCACGCCTTTTGGAAAACTTCATCTGACCAAAACACTATCGACGGACATGCATAAAATTACTAAATTCGCCAAGGGAAAAACCTGACATCTGCCTAAAACAACCGAAAATCAACATCATGTATACAATTCCCTTTCCACTTGTCCGGTGTCAGTGTAACAAATTCCCTGGCTACTTTTCAACCATAGCTGTCACCCAGGCGACGGCTTGCCGGCGCCGGTGACAGCTAGTCACCATTATACGTCGTAGCCTCCAATATGTAAAGACGTCCGTGCCACCACAACAACAAGAAAGCGCTCTCCATCTTCACCTCCACGCCGGACGTCAAACGTAAGTTCTTGTATCATATATCCCATCGCGTACCTACCCTCCAACCATACTCGATGGGTTAACAATAAGAATCTTTCTCTAAGTGGAATGATCGATATATCTCCAAGCACAAATAGGTGAGACTTGGTTATGGGAGGGTTAATTGAAATTGAAGGGTCAATTATGCAGGGGATCAAACTAGAGAGGTTGTAGAGGTAAAGACTCGTAACTAGCATCATGCTACTTGAAGGCGGAGGATGTTGCTGCTACATTGTTTAGCTCTGATTGTTATCAGCTTTGTTGAAAAACAGCAAGCATTGACTTGTCAGAATAAAGGGAAGCGTACCAAAACTCTCGACCATCTATTTGACGGATTAATTAAATTCTGCACTCGATGTTTCTGTCTAGTTTACATGATCACTGTCAGAGCATGGTTATCGTACCATCAGACGGGTGCGCTTGTCAAACCGAAGGACATCCGGCAAAACTGTTACTGGCTTCGGCAACCACTCGACCGGTGTCAATAAAAGAGGATGAAGCACGGATCGTGTAGTTGATGAACGCGCACGTTACAATCGCTGAATCAACATCGAAGTATAAAGCAAAAGCTGCTCTTTCTCCTCGCGTCGAGCTCCGGGAGAGTTTAAGACGCAATTCCAGGTGTCCTACAATGGTGGTAGAAAACAAGAGCAAGACAAGTTAAACAAAAACACCTTATTAAGTCCCCCTCTGTCTTCCGGCCCGGGTTTGTTGGAAACGTAATTATATTTACCGGGGATAAGCCGAGGGTTTCGCCCGGGGACAGCTCTGCGCTTACCGGGAGAGCGAGAGACGACTCCATTTTTCTCCGTACTCATCCACCCGCACGCGGATAAAACCCCGGCGTGTGTCCGCCAAATTGTGAGGAAAATATATATTTGCCATCGGCGGACCCGCGTCGCGCGTGAAACGCACGAAACACGAGCGCGGGAACCGAGTATTATTGATGTGCCACCTGTTGTTGGCCCCGGTCCATTCGGATCGATGGACCACTTATCTTCCCGGATGTTCGCCATCAAGTTCTTTGTTTCATCTCGGCAGACGCATCAAGCGCCACACTTAGCGCGCGCTCTCCTCGATCGATGTCCTCCGGAGGAGAAAAGGGCGCTCACTCGACGGGAGGGCCGAGGCACCGCCATCAAGAGAGAAGAAGTTAATTGGCAGGTCGGCAGTGAAAAAATATTTTTGATGTCGATCGTAAACGTCACGTTTATTGGCACACTTTCGCACCTCCGCGCTCCGCGGGGGGGGGACACACGAACGAATCAAAGCGATATGGGGCCGTTTCGGACGCCAATAATTGGCGCGGCACGAGGTGTCGTTAAAACTTAACGGCCGGGCGTAAATTTGAATTTGTGGCTTCGGCTGTACGATGCGTAAGAAATTTCCAAGATTGGAAAAATGTGCGAGATGTAGGATGAAATTGCGGATGAAAGCGTGTTGCAGTTGGGATTTTGCGTATTACAGTTATTGTCGTGATCCATCGTCTGTCGCGTCAGCATATAATATTATGCAGAGTGCGCTATTTGAGAGCTCACGCGTACACCCCGGGGACGTCTTCAGTCCCAGATTTATTACGTTAAAAGTGGTGTCGGGGTGAGAAGCCGTGTCTTGAGAAGTTTTTATGGGATGCTAGTAGTATTGAGGCAGGCTTCTTACTTGAACGTGGTTGGTTAGACGCGAGGTTGGACGTGCAACGTTTTACAACCAAGTGTGTCACTAGGGCGTTCAAGTAAAAATTTAAAAGGTGAAGTTGCTGTTTTTGAAGCCTTATCAAGAGAAACGTTCACTATCAAAGTAGTAAACCTGTATCACGTTGTGGTATTCCCCCTTTGTTTTGTTTATACGTTGGTACCTGAAGTAGGTACGGTCGTTGACGTTCGTAGCGTTTTCCGATGGGAGAGGGAGATGGCGCTGCGCTAGGCAAGCCGGGCGAGCAGCAGCCGCGGGCAGACGGAGAAGAGGGTCAGCTGTTGTGACGAGGACGTGAACGTTTCAGTGCATCGAGAGTGCGTTGTTTTTACAATTCTAAGGTCGGTCTTTCTTTAATTATTGTATCGTAATTTTGGCTTCCACCCACTCATCAAATCATGTATTTTGATACAAATTTTGTCCGCAAAATTATTGTACATAACCCGAAACTCTTTGTTCTCTGTGTTCTCCACGGGATTGCATAACCCGCAGTTTTTTCCCTTCGAAATCAAGGTGCTTCGCACAGCTTTGAATTTTGTGTAATTTATCTACTCCAAAATGATCTCAATGTTGACGGCAAAAGCCGTAAATCTAGTGGGCGTGCTTTTTGCGCACTCATGACGTGACCTCAAGGCCACGCTATCGCTAAGTAAAGAACAGTACTTTTGATGATTCATTCTCATTTCATTGTTCATTGCCGGGTTATACATGAAAGTAAAGGAAGGAAAGAGAGACTTGCCGCTTCTCCGTGTCCTGGGGGGGGGGGGTCCTCCACTTGTATGAATCTGCCTTGTTGAATCCACTAACCTTTTCCTATTTGGGGGGAAATTATGTATAACGACGAAGAGAGGGCCACAGGTTGGCTCGAGTCGATTTTCTTGTATTTACTGTGATTTCTTGTGTGTGATTACTGTTTACTAACCATTGTTCTGTTTTGGATGTAAGTATGTATCTGGAGGGTTTGTGATGGGTAACTTCTGGGGAATTTCAGGCGAATGCGTTATAAATACTTCTTCCTTCCAATTGCTTGCACAAAGTATGACCAACTTCCAACTTCTCTACTTATTCATCTCTCATCTGTGTCTTGTTAATTTATCTACCTATTTATCTCTTATTTGTTTCTTGCTGATTTATCCACTTGATCACTTATTACTTGTTTCTTGCTGATTTATGTACTTGTTTTCCGATCGTTTTTTTATTGTTTATTTATCTATCAATTTGACTTCTTTTGTTTGTAAAGTGTAACATTATTTGCTTAGCGTAAAGTTTCCTTTTGTTGTTACGTGAATAACTTGTAAACGAAACAAACATTCAAAGAGGTTCAAGCACCGCTTTACGCTGACTTGATCAATGCATCACTGGAGTGACTTCTCTGTCATTTCATCATGACTCGTTCACACTTAACTTTTGTTCAGATCATTTGGGAAGAGATTTCTCAGCAACCAACCAGGCAATACGCAGGGGTTTCTTTGACGTGTTCTTCCCATGTGTGCCTGTCAGCGAATACGTCACTTTTCCTTTGCGATCAAATTGACAGTTTGACATGTTTCATAATTTCGTGTTTTGTTTTGTTAATCTGATTTTGTGTTCATTTCATTGTTGTAAATTCCTGCATTGTCTAAATAATCTGTAATGATCATTCTTGTTTGTATTTTGTTGTTCTTAATCATGTTGTGTCATTTTCATCACTGCCAGTAGGTGTTTTGAGAAAAGAAACAAATTCATTCAAAAACTTTGCAATTGATTTTCAATAAACATTCATTTTGCTTGCATTTCATTCGCGTTTCATTCAAGAATCAAACCTCATCCCCAACGACACATTCTCATCTCAAGTGAGAACTCAACACAACGTAGGAAAAATGTAAACGACGTGGGGAAGGGAAGAAACAACGACGATCACTGCCAACATCGAAAACGGGGTTACACTACAGAAGTGGTGCCGTGACCAGGATTAACTACAGAATGGCCCCGTGACCAGGATAAACTATGGTACATTACAACGTGCATATTGTTACGAGCAGCGACCCCGTACATATTGGTAAACACTCGACCTTTCTGGATCCTGCCATCCATTAGATCGCAGTGTAGAAGTCTGGAGCGATCTGGTGCATTCCAGAGCGTTCGTGTATGTGAAACTCAATGGAGACCGAACGTTCGATCAAGGCACATCAGTCCACTTTGGCGGAGGTGCAGATTCCAGAACACATGAAAAGCACGCGGAAGGTGTGAGTGATTATTCAGGAATGGTCTAGAAACCGCATATGCCAGGCACTATGGAATTTGCTGGAAGTAGACAGAAGGCTCGGGAACATTATTCGGAGGCCTTATATAAGGCATCAGCCGGCAGCTCGCGGCAGTATGGAATTGGAAAGCGAAGTGTTAACGCGAGCGAAACAAGCGAAGTACCTGCGATATAATTCCAAGTGGATAACTGTTGGCATTTATTGTAGTAGTACGCCAAAATAAACAGTGTGTGTTCTAAATCGATCGTCTTAATTCAAATCAATTATATTCGAACCCGTACGCGAAACAATATTTTTCTTTGAAGGACATCAAAATAATATCCAAGCATTTTCAAGTGAGCCTGCCCAATTGCGTGCTTTATTTCGGAAGGGATCCACTATCGAAGCGTTGATTTCATGAAGGTTAACCTCTGTTGTGTGAAGCAAATCGTTTAAGCTTGACCGTGAAATGCATTGAGTTGGCTCCTGAGAGACAGTTCGCGAAAAATCAGACTGATGAATCTTGATCCAAGAAATTGATCGATAGAATCATACACGTCACAACTAGGAATTTTGACACATAAACTAAATCGGGCTTATTTATCGGACGGAGTCCCTGCTAACGTAGCTGAAAAATATACAATTTCAGAAGTAAAAAAAGCAGTTATTAAAAATACGGCATTCATCGACTACAAGATTATTGCTCAAATTAAGCAAACCTGACACGATTCAGGGTTTGATAGCTCAGGCAGTCGAAGCCAATACCGATATAGAGGCTGTTCAAATCAATTATTCCCAAAATGAAGGACACAACCGACAGCGCGAAATTTTTTTCCAATTACCGCGAGAATTTTGATAATAATGGTCGCAAACAGCGACAAAACACTAACGGCGAAAGGTATTTTAAATCGGGAAACGAAAACGGTCTCCAGATCACTGATCAGGGTCTTTGGAGACCATCTCCAGTAAATATTTTTTCTTTTAGTTTGGCTAGGGGAAGTTTTGCTAAATTTTATACAGTCATAACGCATAACAAATCAATGACTTTTCTAATCGACAGCGGAGCTGATTCGAACTTATTCAGACGTGAAAAAATCGACAAAAACCAAATTATTTATCCAGGTGATCGTGCCGTGATAAGAGGAGTCACGGAAGGTGTCAGAAAATTTGGGTACCACCACAGCGACCCTCTTCGGTAAAAATTTTAATACTATACTTCACGAATTCCACGTGGTAAATGACGATTTTCCCATCCCGTGCTATGCAGTTTTAGGCATGGATGGGGGCATGGATTTTATTCAAAAGTACTGATGTATTTTGGATCTCGGGCCGTTTGTGTTAATTTTGGAATTGGGGAATAAATGTCATGAGATTCCAATGTATTATTTCGCAAAAAAACAAAACACACGTAAAATCGCACTCCGTTGCCGAATTGTAAAAAAGCTTAACCCTTAGATACCCAAGCTATGCAAATCTACGTTGAGACCCAAGCGGGGTCACTAGGGTCCCCCGCCAATTTGTCAAACATGCAACAAGCAAAAATGTCATATCTGATTCAACAGAAAAGGCAATTGGAATTCGTTAAAGTCTGCCTGCAGTTCCGCCTAACGAAGCAAAAATGGTGAATAGAACGCGCGAAGTAGGTAATTGTAAACAAGAAACCAAAACTGTCGAGTCAATCGGTTTCAAAATTAAACGTTCGATCGTTTAGAACAGGAAACGAAGACACGCGTCCGCAAAATATTTTGAACGTGAATATAGCAAAAGTAAACACCCCAGCCCAGAGTGAAAAAGAAAACATTTTTCAAAATTCTGACCAAATGTCAAAAAAAAACAACGTTTTTAACAGAAATGTTACCGTTTTCAAGGTAACAAGTAATGAAGAAACTTTCGATTTAACACGGCTCAAATTCGAAGTTTCCAAAAATCGAATTAGTTTTGCAATACAAGACTTCAATTTACAGAGTGCTACAAGAGTTGATAATGAAGTCATTTGTGATAACAAACCTGAAGAATTGTTATCCAGGGTCGTTCCCGGTGATGAAAACTATAATTATTCAAGTAATGATAAAGGACTCGCCAGTGTCAACAGTGCTTTAGAGCATCTGCTAACCAGGTTACTGGTTAAATACAATAGCCGGTGAAAATAGACTTGATACGTTAAAACTTCAGTATGAAGATGAGTTATGGAATTTGGTGGGTGTAAACGCATTCAAAACGATAGCAAGTAAAGCACTCACACATGTAAAAATCGCGATTTGTAAACCTATTATCACTATTCGAATGAAAACAAACAGAACATAATTTTGAGAGACTTCCATAATGACCCACTCCTTGGAGGCCACATTGGCCCCAAAAGAATGTTATCGAGATTGCAAATGTACTTGAAGTGGAGGAAAATGAAAAAAGATGTAATGAATTTCATAAAGAGTTGTGACTTATGCAAACTGAAGAAACCGATCTATGACATGGAAAATGTTGCAAATGAGTTAAAATATTGTTTTCAATTACCGCGAAAGAGGGCTCACGAATTGTCAATCACAGACAATGAGCATAGGAAGTCAACTCTTGACTCTAGAGCAAATTCCATCCAGTTAGAAACTGGAGATTTTGTACACGCGAAAAGTGAAAAAAGACAAAAACTCGATCCTCTACAAAATGGACCATATTGTTACGATATCTCGCGTACGGGTTCGAATATAATAGAGTATTATAGTAATTTTTTTTCTCGTTGAAAATTGAAAGTACACATAAAAATACTCAGGCCAAAGTATCTATAAATTTTTTTATCGATTTATTTAGCTATACAAAAAAATAATATAGAAAACATATAATTTGAATTTGGCGCGTGATACCGGCGTGACGTAGTCCTGTGGCAAGATGTGCTATTGGTCATGATACTGAAGTATGGATATATCACAGAACTACGACTTTCCCTTGCGCATGCACGCAAATAAAATAGGAGGCGAGATCTGACTTTTCAAATTTGTGACACTGGCACATGTCAACTTTTTCTGTGAAACTTCGGAGCATCGAGATGATTATGGTTTTTCGCAAGCTTCTTCAGATAATCTTTTTCAAGTAGATGGTGAAATGATGGCACAATAGTTTGCTAATAATCCTGACTGCATGAGTGCCAGTAATCCTGACTGCATGAGTGCCAAAATGAAAGAAGTCAAACTCACGAGGCAAGTACCCTCATAAACTTACTAAAAATCACTCCAGTACAATCTGTGTCAAGCAGGTACTTACATGTAATCACTTTTTATTAAATAAGAAGGTGTATTTCTTTAATTGCAGGGCTGGACAAGCACACTACGGGACGAAGTCATTTGAATGGTTCAAGCGAAAAGAGACCAAGGCAGGTGTGAAGTTGGATGCGTATCGCTCCTGAACACAAAATTCGACAGAAAGATTACCATTTTTGTGTTGACATGAATGAGGATCAAGAAAAAATTATCTCGTTAACATGCACAGACTGTGTAGCAGCTCCAGGTACTTTTCTACTAACGTAGACATGACTATGGCACTAAGAGAATTAGGAGTACCAAAAAGAATATAAGGTACGATAAATCAAGAAATGAAGCTGTACCTGATACTAGTAATAATAATAATTACAGGTGGATGGTAGCATCCAACAGCCTTTCTATTTTGGTTGCACCATAGAAGTGTATAGCCAGCCACAACCCCTACTAGTGGAAGTCTTCAAAATCAGAAAGAGCTGGAGAAAGAAAGACTTTTCTCGTCCATACATGAGTACATACCGTACCCACTATCCCTGCACAACGTGATACGTGTGTGATATTTGTTGATAAAGGGTAATTGTTTTCACCCTTTTCTCAACTTTTGAATAAAAAGTATGAAAAGCAAATTTAACATTTATTTCAATTTTATTAACGGGTAATGTACAATATTGAGTCCACCGACAATGGACCTATTTCTTTTTCACGCCCCTTTTGCCTCCTATCGCCGCTCATTGGCGAGATTTGCCTCACAATCTCCCATAGCAACTCTGTCAGTGCCACTGACTTTGTTGTGCCACTGACAAGTATACCCCTGTCAACGATATGTTACAATTTTTCATCAGTTGTCAGTAGAACAGAACCAAAATGTGGAGCAAAAGTCTTGCCACGCTGCAACCTACAGACTCGACAACGCTTTACTTTTTTATAAGAGTGTAAGCATCACATGAAGGGGAACCAGCGTGATGAGGGGTTGAAGTATAGTGCGGGAGGATATTTTGAAGACGTACTTGTGAATAACCTGGAGGTAAAAGCGGAGTGCTACAGGAGCCAGAAAAAGAAACAAGCTTCTCAAGAAAATGTCCGGAATAGCATTTGTTTTCAGCGTCTTCTTTGTACCAATCACTGGATGAATAGAAATCTTCCACTCTGAAGTGCCGTGAGCACACCAAAACTAAAGCAAAATATTGAGGTTTTGTTGTGAAGTTGCAGTAGGTAATTGCCAAATAGGAAGGTGAGATAGCATTCCCAGCACTTTGAACAGTGATTTGGCCATGGATGGATTTGGGCGACCCCGCTTTTGGCCTTGTGCAACTTGTAAAACAGCTGAAATCGTTTCGTTCGCCTTTGAATTCTTCCTGATGCCGGTGTCTTCCAGTGACGGCCATCCATTTATTCCGCTCATTTTCGTCGGCAGGAAAACCGCGGAACGGAACATTTGGCGGAAATATTTCCTTGGACTTGTGCGGACAACTTTTCACACAACAAACGGGCCTTTTTCGAATTAATTCGATCAGTGTAGCGACGCGACACAGGTTTCAGTCATAAGTGACAGTAACAATTCTAATTCATTGTGACAGTATCGCCTTCCTCGAATTCCGCGCCTAATAATTAAAGGCCTTTAATTGGCCAGGGGTGTGGCTTAAAATTATTCATCCTTGTCTGAACGTCTCTGTTCCCCATAAGAAATAGGTGTATTATAATAATGTAATGCAAGAAATATAACAATCTGTTTTTCCGTCTAACTTCTTTGCCAAGTTGTTCGGAATATGACGCACTTGGTGGTCTCACCAGAATCCACAACTGAAGGTAATCCCAGGTAATACATTGGTCACTTATTGCTATTCAAAAGTTCAGGAGCTTCTTTCTCTACTGGTTTCTTCTTTCGGAGGCCTCTCTGAGCTCAAGAGCAGTGACGACGATGAAGAGCTTGCAGATGGTAGATAGTCCAATGCACTCTCTTGACCTAGACTGAGTGAACCGTCATCAGAAACTGTGTGAACCAACATACTCAGTAGCTTCTTGTTTTGTGCGCGCATGTGAGTTCTTGCAGAGGTTCTTGGTGTAGATTTCATTGGCCCACCAACATTAAAACCAATAGTTTTGACTTTTGCTTCAAAGCTGAACTGGATACACTTGTTGGCAGATATTTTTGAGACTACAAATTTTCCTGACAGTGAATGTATAGGAGTTACGGTTGATGCTGCTGGTCTAGGTGGAGATGTCATATAGGGATGGGATTTTCAAAGATATCTTCACTTCTTATTCCTTGTGACATGAACGGTTCAAAGGTCGGAGACACGACTCTGGATTTCCAGCTTCCTTTCCCTAGCGGACGACGTCAACTGTGATTTTCCTCTTGGCGGCCTCTTGCTCAGAGCTAGACATCTTTATGTGGCACAACGTCTGTCTTCAATGAAATAGATTTCCCCATTGTTTTTAAATCCTTCCAATCCGATGCATCCGTTTCAAGCTGTAAGTATAATAACTATGTATGGGCACGTTGTATCATTATTTTGTAAATACTTCACCTCGAAGTGCTCTTCACATACAAAGAGTCCTATCATAGGAAAATCGACGATCACTTTCTGCCCACGCTAAACCAGACGCTCGGTTTTGCCGGTAGGTTCGAATTGACCATATCAAATAGTTTATTTGGTACATTGTCTAAACGATTGTCGCGCAATGGCACAAAACACACTTTCACACGCCGAGACAATTTTCAAGTTTGGTTCTCCTGTCACCACTGATCACACTTCTGTCAGCACTAGACAGCACTGTCAGCATTTCAAGCCAGGCTCAGATTGCCAACTTCCGACATGACTTTCTGGCGCTGTCTCACTCATAAGTATTCTCATCCTGCAATCGCCCCATACCTACGTCACACAGTAGTGGGGATAGGCCAGAGGGGGGCCAAATTCAGCCGCGTTTTGACAAGTCATGGTTCATTATTCAATTTACAAGCTACCAGGAGATATTTCAGAGAAATAAAAAAATACGGGTCCCTTCGTTTTTCATGGACTATTCATTAAAAAAGTTTGACCAACTTTTTTATAAAAGTATAATACTCTATTGAGACGATTGTTTGAAAACAAACACTGTTTGTTTCTGCGTACTACAATCAATAAATAACGCCAACAAATATATCGCAGGTACTTCGCTTGCTTCGCTCGCTATCCAATTCAATAGTGCCGCGAGCTGCCGGCTGATGCCTTATATAAGGCCTCCGAATAATGTTCTCGAGCTTTCTGTCTACTTCCAGCAAATTCCATGGTGGTCTGGCATATGCGGTTTCTAGATCATTCCTGAATAATCGTACACTTTACCCGTATAATTCTGCCGGGTTACGAGCGGCGCCTCCGCCAAAATGGACAGATCTTTCTTGATCGAGCATTGAAGTCTACCTTCAGTTTCACATACACGAACGCTCTGGAATGCACCAGATCGCTCCAGACTTCTACACTGCGATCTAATGATGGAAAGATCCAGAAACATCAAGTGTTTATCAATATGTACGAGATCGCCGCTCGTAACAATATGAAGAGATCGAAATGAATGACCCGAATAGTGCATTACAAGATGGTGAAAACAGTTTCCTCATTCATAAAAATAGATCAATAAAATACTAACGTTCAACTATAAATGTATATTAAAAAAAATTCTTACATTTTCTCTATTGTATCATTTCCAGTACCAATTATATGCGGAGATTTATATAAATTTATGTTGTTAAGCTGTAAAAAATATTTGTTTACCTGATTTTCATGATGTTATTGTGTGTATTTGTGTATTTTTTTGTGAATTTTGTACCTACTGTCTATGAGTATGTTTATTTGGTTATGGAAAATTTTGGTTTTTAAAAAATTCAAATTTCAGAAAAAAGGTTCAATTGTGGTATATGCGCGCGCAGTGCAATTCAATGTTTTGAATGAAATTAAGTAGAACAATCTAACATTTTTATCTATTTCTCTCTTGATTCATTTATTGAATACAACATAGTAGAGTTACAGTTACAATAAGTAATCATTAAGTAATTATATAATACAAATAAATAAATAAATAGTAAATATCTATAAGTAAAAAACTTCATCCAATTTAACTGAATCTTCAAACGTTCCTAAAATACTTGCCGCATTACCCCTTTGAATTTCTAAACTGATTTTTTGAATAAAAAAGGACTTGGCTTTCACATTGCCAGATTTGTCAATTAAAAGTTTCCCAAGAGAATTTGCAAAATTTAAAGCTTCTGGAGACCAAACACCTAAAGTTTCAACGGCGAAAGCAACAAACTCAAAATGCTCAGATAGAGCAGAGTATTTTCTCGTTTTGTCTCTTACAGCTTTAGAGGCAGCAGCACCTGCTAACAAGGACGTATTTTCGACATGAGAGGGAGCAAGTGTATCCACACAAGTGGAGTCCCAGATGAGAGAGCGACCTTTTCCCCATGGAATTAATGACATACCGTCTGGTCTTTTACCGTCGGCTCTGCTCAGGCCAGGTGGTTCCAAAATTGAGGGTATGTCGACAGAAGCCAAAGCACGCTTGATTGTGTTGTTCAAAGTGGCATGCCTTGGAATTCTGCCAACACTCCTAGAACAAAATAGGCCATGAAGACCACGGGCATTAACGTTGGCTCCGCAAATGCAAGTATGTGGCTGGCATAATTTAGAACCTAGCCGCAATGCTACTGCTATTCTCAACGTGTTCTTGTCCAACAGGGTACCCAGATGAAGGGATGGATAAGCTTTCAGCCAGGCACCTGATTCTTCTCGTGCGCAGGCCAATAAACGTGCTTTATCGGTTATTTCAGTTGAAGATCTTAGTAGTTTGTCAAGCTTATCCTCCATCAAAGGTATATCCCAACTTTTTTGAGAATTTGGGTTCAGTGGGAGGCCGGCTTTTGGTTGTAAAGCTAACCAGCTATTTTGTGCTTCGGACAGACAGTCAACTTCGAAATCACCTAGTGATGGAGAAACGATTGTACCAACGAGGTTGACTGTACTGTAGACCGAAGACAAAAAAGCCGGAAGGGCTACATCTAAGGCACTGCGGACTCCCAAACCCCCTAAATTGACTGGTAAAGAAGCTTGGTTCCAACAAGAATCGGTCAACTTTATATTAAGAATTTGTTGCAAGCTTATCTGAATGACAGAGTCTAGTTTGGACAAAAGATTTTGACATAAAAAAGTTGGGCTAGATCTGAAAAAATAAGTTAGACGTGGAATCCAGAAACAAGATTTCAATAGATGTAAAGCAATATGTGGTTGAATTTCAGAAAGGTTTTTTGTGAAATGTTCTATTTTTCTAATCTTGGAATCAAAAATTTCGTTCATCGACTCTTCCATCAAAGGAGATCCCAAAAGAACAAAATTCTCCTTGTTCGGAACTTTTATGTCAGGGATGATCAAATTTATTTGTTCTAATATTTGGGATCTTCTTTCTGGATTTACGTGATCAAGAAAAATCAATTCACATTTATTAAAATTCAAAGAAAAACCAATTTTTTGAAAATTTTTGATAACGCTTTCTAAATCCTGAAATACGATTTCAGCATGTCCACCAAAAACTCCATCATCCAAATACCAGCTGTTGTATTCTGAAGATATTTGTTCAATTATATCATGGATACCAAGACTGAAAATAGCAGGGCCTAAAGGGTCGCCCTGTTGACAACCAACAGAAGATTCTATTATATTATTTTTAAAAAACAAGTGAGAAGGATGCGAGTAACATTGATTTAGGTATGGAAAAGCAGATGGAATGTTTTCTTTTACAGAATTTAGAAGCAAATCACGTTCTATCGAATTAAAAGCATTTTTTATATCGATTTTAACAACTATCTCACCGTCTTTGGAATTTTTCAAATAGGTTCTCAAGGCATGAGCTGCCGCCTCTGTCCCGCCGCTAGTGCCGAAACCTAATTGGATTGGCCGAAGCTTAGTACCTAAAATATCTCTAATTTTGAAACACACTATTTTCGAACATAACCTCCTTAAAGTGCAACCAATTGCTATAGGCCTGACGCCTCCGTCTTTCTTGTTGAGGCCTATTAAAGATGCCTCATATAAAAAAGGTAGAATATCTGGAACGACTTTACCAGACAACAAAAGATTGATTAAAGCTGTGATTGACTGCTTGAGCTTTTGTCCAGCGACTCCTAAAGATTGAGCTGTGAGGTCTTTAAGGTGTTGAGGAGTTAACCCATCTATACCCCCAGCAGAACCACAGGGGAAGGATTTGATAGCTTCTGTGACGTCTTTTACAGATTCAGTCAAAAACACATCATCACTCTGAGGAACAGGATAGTTCAAAGGTCTAGATGGTTGTGGATGTTTTGATCTCAGGGAGACTAACGTTGAGGCAACATCTTCAGCTACAAAATCTGTTGACGAGAGAAGTCGAACCGCTCCACGAATATCGCCATCGTAGACTTTCAATTCTACTTTTTTATTCAGGGAGCTGAAAGATGATCTTTTCTCGCTTTTGTTGATGATGGATTTATCCTGTTCGTAGTTATTGATGTTGTCTCGAATTTTCGACGACAAAGATTTTTTTGACGTTTTGGTGACGCTGACATGGAGAACGTTGTAGGCAAAGAGAAATAGATCTTCCCATTTCTCTCTTGTGTTTTTTGAAGAACAAGCGTCAATAACTTGAGATAGTTTTCGAGCAACGGGTTCTCTAACTGTTCGAGGAATCCTTCTTATAGTAGGAGCTTCACATTTTAATTTACATATCTTTTCTTGGAGACTTGATGTTCTAGATGATGTTTTGTCGGTAGAAATGCCTTGAAGGCAAGTAATGTTGGACAAATTTATACCAGGGTGCCGACGGGCCATGTGAATTTTCAGGCCTGTTTTGTTTTTAAAAAAGCTTGAAGTGTCACACAACTGACATGTGACTCTTTCGTTTGAAATTCCCGATGGAATGGCCACAACATCAGCAGGAGACTCATTTGGGACTGCAGCAGAAGGTTCATCTTCATCAGTACTTGACTCTGTATCTGACGGAAACTTATAGCGTGGACGAAAGTATCTTCCTAAAGCTGAGCATACTCCTCTTTCTCCAGCAGCTGTTGTCTGAGATGACTGGACACTTCCAGTATGTGCACGATGCACTTTGCCGACATGAATTAGCAAACCAGATTCTTTCTTAAAAGTTTTTGAACAAGCATCGCAACAGAAAACGGATGATAAAATAGATTTATCTGATATTTTATCACCAAGATCTGACAAACGTTGTGACATTTTTGTAGTTTGATTATTTATTTTCATACGACGATGTACTATAGGAATGTTATTGCCTGATGTATAATAATAAAGATATGTTCTATGTTTTATTTGATGTTTGAAGATTTTAGATTCAAATTTATCAGATATTCTATTATTTGGTTGATTAATTTTTAGAGACACCATTACCATTTAATGTTACATTTGTTTTTATCTCAATTGAATTTTTAGTTTGTAATTGGTAAAAATGACGCATTCCCTGATAGGTATGCATCATACTCCCAAAAGGGCAGGTGTAGTGACCTACTTAATAATAGCCTCGTGGTAGCGCAAGATGTGTCAGCACATTATTCGACCGTCATTATTACCTAATTACCTATTCAAGCTGTAACGTAGACTAGGAACGAACAATTAGAATTAACCTATGAAACGTATAACACTTGTCCGTCATTCGTGCATATACCTAAAGGGCCTTACCACAATACGAGGATGTCAGGTATACCTTGCAGAACGCATGCAAGTACCTCTGAGGTCATCATTTTCTGGAATGTCGTGAATCTCAATGATTCCTATGTTGATGACTTCATCACGGGCGGCGATGATTTTTCTCAGTCAACAAAGTCACTCAACAGCAAACAATCTTGTCGTGCCGACAATATTCCACGCGTTTTCCGGTGAAGTCCAGCATTGGCTGCCAGTTCATTCGCGGGGCTCTAGAAAATCACATCAGGTTCGCGTATGTGCGCGTACCCAGTATAATACCTCCGGGTTTGCTCTCAAATGTACCGGAATCGCTCGACAATCTCACAACTCATATTCATGTTTCTGAGGGACCAGCATTACGGTAACGAAGCTGCCTAATCACTGAAGCTCGAGTGAACTACAATCGCGTGCGGAAAACGTCGAAGCGAAGCGCACACGGCATTTTTGCCGGCGTGATTTTTCGCTCCAGATGCCCCATTCCCAAACCGAGTTTCGAAATAACCAGAAGTATACACACAATATCACTTATTTGGTTTGATCCGCCACATACCTGCGGCGAAGTTCAATTTCACAGAAAACTCTTCTGCGCATACACTTTTTCCTTTTCCGCATCCGCTCCGCCCGCAAGCAACGAGAGCCGTACTTTACCAGAAGGGTTGCATTTCATCTCGCAATACACACACAAAGTGCCGTATCATATCGAATCCATATTTTTTCCTCATCTGCGAACAGCACGCGGCCAGAAAAAAGCGTAACAAGAAAGAAGCGCGCGGAAACTGCCGGAACATTGGCGGAAATTCAACTTTTGCCTCCTCTATCACTGTTTTCCAATATAGGAGGGGCGTCCCGGAAACGGCCTATTTATGAGGAATAATCGGAAACGCTTCCGTTGAATTTTTTATCAACTCCCCGCTCGGCTGCACGGGCGAAAATACAAAATGAAATGAGGAGGCCTTCGAGGAGGTTATATAAGAGGGAACACAAAGATAACGCCGCCGGTGGCGGTGGCGGCAGTGTTTTTCTTAGTCGGCCAAATGACATTTTATTAGGTTCTGCTCTTCCCGGGGAGCCTCGGAGCACCGGTAAATTTAAAACTTTGGTAAATATTTGAGATGGGAAGTTGACGTGTGTAGGAGTTGGCGGACGGAACGGTGTATGGGTGCGACCATCGGTCAAATTTAATGTTTGATGAGGCGGCGGTGCGCGCGAAAGCGGCCCCCATGTGCTTCTTCTAATTTAAGCACCCCATATAAGGTGTTTCCTGATCGATAGCCGTGTGGGGGTGCGTGATCAAAAATAAACTGTGTAACTCTTGATTAAGTTTTGCACGTTGATGCCAATTTGCGGGTTGATTGATGCGTGTTTCGGTTTTATTAAGGCGTTCAGAAGTCGAGAATACTGCGCCGCTGATATCTGAAAAGTCGTAAATTGCGGAGGGAGAGATTCGTGAAGAATTGCGTTAAAAAATAATTTATATCGGCATCAAGCAAGCGCTCGTTCATTTTTCTTTCTGGTGTGATAGGTGAGATAACTGACACCCGGAGAATGAGTAAGCCGTGAACTTTTCGTATTCTCATCGTTTTTGTATTATTAATAACGCAACGGAGGAGTTGGAGGATTTTAAATAACTATAATACAATTCCAGGAGCTATCAATTTCTCACGACTAATTATACACTTCACGTTTGTTTGCTCCCTAGATGTGAAGTTCCAAGAATAATTCAGTGGAGCGCAACGAAATGTTAGTGGAGGAAGTGCTTGATAGTGATGATTACATTACACTCGAGATTACATCGCCAAGTGCTGCCCATTCTGCATCTATCAGTGCATCATTCGGGCTGTAAAACGGAGCTTTCGCAAGACTTACACAAATTAGTGTCGCCTTAACAAGAAACGACTGTGTTTAAACGTGAAGATAATACCAAAGGTTCAATTTCGCCTGAACTCTCAAAAAATGCCTAGACTCTTCCCAAACAGAGAAGTTTTTTCCTATTCTCAACAGAACTGTCTTTCCTTAGTACCTTCTCTTGTAGATTCCAATCAATCAATTGAATAACTAAACTAGCTCGAATTATAATCTCTCGTTTATTGGAATGCGTCGCATTCTCAGATCATTTTTATTTGTCCATGAGACCTTGTAACCGTTTTAAATTCTCGCGCCAGTGCATGCTGGAGAGTCGATTTGCCTGCGGCATATAGTGGCGCCGCCTGGCGGGACGCTGGGGGAGTTAGATTTCTGGTTTGCAAGCGATAAGAACGATGAGCGAGTAGATCCGAAAAACGAAGCCCCATCCGGGGGCGCCGCCGCTTGAGTCGAGCTCTAAGACCAGCCAGCTCCGACCTGTAACCGCTTATGCGGCCCAGTGGCTAGAAATCGTTCCGCCGAGTCCGTCCTTGTCACAGTTTCGTCGACATCTCGGCTTGGGGCCTGCCGATGGCCTGGAGGACTTCATGGGGGCTCCCTCGTCACAGCAGTCGCTCCCATCGTGACCCCATGTAAGACATCACCACCGGAGCGGCCGTTTTCGTGGCAACTCCAGTTACGCCCGTTGTATCGCCTACTATTCTGTTGTGGGTGTTTTCTGGTAATTGTTCGAGGTGTGTCGAGTGCAAAAGCAGTGGTGTATGAGTTGCGGTTCATTACTGGATGTAACTACAATATATGATCATATGTACGCGTGTGTTGTTACAGGTGTTAATCGGTTGGTGGTAAGTGCGCGTCTCTCTCACATACTTGAATAGCTATACCGCTTATGAACCCATTGCGCATTCTGCCGCGCCGCGTAACAGAAGGAGTTAGAGAATGACGCCATTTTGATGGTCAATTTCCAGTGTATTTCAAAATACCGAGCTATATAACTACCACAAAATGTCTTGAGGGCCGTGAAACTGACCAAAGAAAAGTCAATTGTCAAAATTGCAGCAGCCAACATCCGATGTCCTAGACAAGCTGACCAAAATGACGAATCGATCGTTCTAATGCCCACATCCGCTAAACGGAGCACATCCCCACCTATGCAGAGAAACGCTGCATAATCAAGGCCGAAGATGCAACGACCCGACAGCATAAACACAACAAAGTGAGTACAAAATCACACAGTATTATGCGAATGGCTTGCCGCAAAAATTAACGCAAGAATGCAATTTGAAACTGAGACGATATTTGAATAAAAATAAAACAAAATAAAACGTTTAGTAATGTCTCCGTGGAATGTCTGATGCAACTTCATTTAGACACCTGTTTGACGAAGTAAATGTTTTTAGGCGAAATTTGGAAAAAGACAATCAAGAGCGTAGAACAAATTTGCGTGTGATTCAAGACAAGTCAAGTTATCTAGACAGGATAAAGGAAGAGTTTAAAGCAACTAAGGAATTATTCAATAAAACACCTCATAGCGAAGAATTGTTCAACACAGTGAAAGAGTACGCAAAGCGTATTGAAGGTGGAATTGATATTATTGCAAATACATTAAACTCGAGATTCGAAGCTATAAAAGAAAATAAAACTGTCAATATGGTGTTAGACGCAGCGCAATTTTTGAACTTATGTGCCAATAGCTTAAAAAGTCCTTACGATGGGGAACCAGATAAACTGCAAACATTTATAGACTCGGTGGATCTGATTAAGGCGTATCAAACTGGCCATAAGGCACTGGCACTATCATTTGTCAAGACAAGGTTGACAGGTGGGACCAGAGCCTATATCACGAATGAAAATTCAATAGAAAGGGTAGTTGACAAGCTCAAAGCTGTAATAAAAACAGAAAGTATAGACTTGGTAAGAGCCAAGCTGGTAAGCCTTGATCAGAGACACAAAACGGCCGAGGTTTACGCGAAAGATATAGAATTACTTGCAGAGAAACTCAAAAATGCATATTTGACCGATGAAGTACCAGAAAATGTGGCCGAAAAATATACTATAACGGAAACGAAACAAGCAATGTTGAAAAATGCGATGCCTTCAGCAAAATTGCTTGTTAAAGCCTCAAAACCCCAAACCATTCAAGAACTTATGACGGATTTTATAGATGCTAACACAGGAACGGAGCCCTTACAAGTTAATTATTACCGGAATAACAATTATTCACGACAACGAGGAAACCGCGGGTCCAGACATTATCGTGGCAGCGTCAATTATTATCGAAATAATAATTCAAACACTCGTTTTCAGGGAAATTGGCAAGGTAATCCATCGAGAAATGTAAATCGGTCTAATTACTCCAATAATAATCGCGACGATTACAGAGGACAAAGTAGGAATAGGACAACGCAAGAAAACACCCACAATGTCAGGTGTTTACAATCGGAAAACGAGACAGGTCCCCAGAGGTTAGGTCAGGTCAGGTTAGGTCACTCGTTTTAAGGGAAATTGGCAAGGTAATTCTTCGAGAAATGTAAATCGGTCTAATTACTCCAATAATAATCGCGACGATTACAGAGGACAAAGTAGGAATAGGACAACGCAAGGAAACACCCACAATGTCAGGTGTTTACAATCGGAAAACGAGACAGGTCCCCAGAGGTTAGGTCAGACTCTGGAGGACCAAGACAACCAACAGTAAATTTTTTTTGTTTCAACCTGGTTATGGGAAGTTTTATTAATTTATACACCGATATGACAAAAAGGAACGTGTAATAATTATAATACTGGAATCTGGTAGTATTACGGTTTATTGAAGAAAATATATATATCGTACAAGTGAGCGGACCAAAGGTCTCGACTTAACTAAATAGGATGATGCGAGAAGGAAAAGGGCCTGCAAGCCACGGGGTGTTTAACCCTCCAGATGGCGGCTAGCAGGGTCGGCAGTAGTATTTTTGTATTTGTTACAGTCCTCCCCTATTGTTCTGCCTAACGTCTCGTGGCGGAACAATAACAACAGTTATGGTGGTAGCGCGGGCCCATTTTCCGCGGTCTACGTCTTCGTCGCCGTGGGACAGGGGCCTCTTCTGCACTATTGATGGTGCGATTCCGGTGATCGACTCCAGGTGAAAAAGGGTATAGAACCCCGTCGCTGGGAAGAGCCGCACGGTCACTCTTGAACTTAGCGTTTTTAGGAACCGGCCCACAAAGGAAGTCACAGGCAGTTTTACATTTTTCGATGGGACCCTCCTCTAGCAAGCGGTCGGCTTTCGTTCGAAAAATCTTCCTTCTGCGATGCGGTGCAATGATCGATGCAGGGTCCCCGGTGTCAAAGAAGGCGGCACCTCCCCTAGCGTCTCGTTCGGTTGTTAGCAGTGATAGTGATCCTTCGTCCTCGCGGAGGACGCTAATTGCACCCAAATTAGCGGTCGCGGTTTGGGTCTCGAAGGTCAGTTGGTACTTTGTATCCGGAGCATCCGCGAAGGCATACGTGCCCTTTGTGATATCAATAGTGATTCCGGCGTTTCTCACAAAATCTACCCCGAGGATGGTCTGATTTTCAGCATCTGGCAGAACCGTAAACGTGGAATTTATGACTCGATCATTCAAAGTCACAGCAGCGGTCGTCACTAATAAATCACGGGTTTTGGTGGACCCGTCAGCCAGCCGTATAGTTTTTACTTGCTCGGCAAAGCGACATCCTTGAGATTTCAGAATTTTATATAGTTTGGGGCCGGCAATAGTTTGGCCAGCTCCCGTGTCTAATAGGCCTGTTCCGTGAGCACCGGCTACCTGGATTTGCAAAAGGGGACGATTGGATGAAACGGCGGGAGGCGTCGAGGCGTCCAATGCAAATAGATCCAAAGAGCCTGCGTTGGTGTAGTTGGTGTGGAGTGCAGAGGGATTACCTCTCGTGTCGCTCGGGCAGTTTTGGCGCAGGTGACCCGGTTGTCCGCACAGGTAGCAAGTTACCTGCTCCGTTTTGAGGTGCGGCGAAGGTATAGCTGGCTCCTGCGGTCTGCTGTTTTGCGAGGCCAGCTTCCTGCACTCCGGCATGGCGTGTCCGAATGCTCTGCAGTAGTCACACCGTGGTCTTTGGTTCTTAGGCGACGGTGGTCGCGGCAGGGGCGTTTCGCATTCCGCGAGAATTGTCTCCACTTTGCGCGCGTGATCCAGCAACTCGGAGAAGCTAGTGACGTTGTCGCGGGGTAAATCCTTGCGAATTCGGAACGCCAACAACCCGTATACCATGTCTAACTCCACTACCTCGGAAATATAGTCACTAGGCAACTGTGCCAATAAGGCTCGCGCGCGACAAATGAAGATGTCCGTAGCCTCCGCACCTTGTCCGTTCGCGTAAAGCTCGCAAAATACCTTATGCGGAGGGTTCTTTGAGCCAAAGGTGTGTTGGAGCTTAGCCAGAGCGTCATTCCAGCTAGTAATTGTTTTTTTAATGCCGACGTACCACGTCGCGGCTAAGTCTGTCAATAACATAGACAGACCTACTATCGCGCACTGATCGTCTATGTTTAAACACTGTTTGTACGTGTCCGCTGCTGCAATGAAGGCTTCGACATCACCTTTTCCGTCAAAACGCGCGGTACAATGAGCAAAATGGCCTCGCGATGTTTGCGGAGTCGTTGCTTGCAGAACGGCACTTTGCTGTTCCAGTAGTTTTTGCATGGTCTGCAACAGCAAGGTTACTTGATCAGGTGGAATGCTCGACACCTGGTTCGCCAGTTGCTGTTGTACGCCTCCATCGGGGTTGTGTTGCACCACGTTCTCCATCTTCTTGGCGTGAAGAAAGCGGGTGTAGGCTCTCGTGTTGGGTCTCTCTGGTTGCGACGTCTTGGAGCGTCGATCTGCACACGTACGCGAGAGGTAACTGCGCTCTCGTTATGTAATAATGCAGGAGATTCACACACGGGGAAATGAGTTATCTGGCACTGTGATAGCAGTGTTCAGTCACTTGTACTTTATGATTGGGTCAGAAGGTACTTCAAACAAATGAAGGCCACTGAGTTGGGCGCCACTGTAATAATTATAATACTGGAATCTGGTAGTATTACGGTTTATTGAAGAAAATATATATATCGTACAAGTGAGCGGACCAAAGGTCTCGACTTAACTAAATAGGATGATGCGAGAAGGAAAAGGGCCTGCAAGCCACGGGGTGTTTAACCCTCCAGATGGCGGCTAGCAGGGTCGGCAGTAGTATTTTTGTATTTGTTACAAACGTGATTACTTTAATGCTGGACAGCGGGGCCGACACATCTGTTTTTAAACGGGAGAAAATTGATATTAAACAAATATTTTATCCACATAGAAGCGCAGAAATCAAAGGAGTAACGGACGGAGTTTTAAAGACGTTAGAGACTACGGAAACAACACTTTTTAACGAGAAATTTGAAATAAATCATGAATTCCATATAGTAAACGATGATTTTCCAATTCCATCTGATGGGATATTGGGGTTGGATTTTATGAAAAAATTTAAATGCATTTTGGACTACGACAGATCAATGTTAATTCTAAATTTAGGAAATGAAATTCACGAAATCCCAATTAATGAGTCGGTTCAGCAAAATACGTTAATAATTCCTCCACGTTGCCAAATTGTTAAAAAAGTGAAAATTGATAACTTGAATTCTGAGTCAGTAACTGACGCGACCGAAATTGCAGAAGGTGTGCATGTAGCACGCACCATAATTTCTCCTAACGACGCAAAAATTTTAATTGTCAACACTTCAAATAAAACAGTTCTTATTAATAAACCAAAGCTGACAATGCGTCCGCTTTCGGAATTTCACATACGTTGCGTAAAAACGATGAATCAGGACACACGTTTCAAGACAATTTTATCAAAATTTAAAAAAGATATGCCGCTTTATGTTCAAGATAAATTATTTGCCCTTTGCGAGGAATTTTCAGATATTTTTGCTTTAGAGGAGGATATAATAACACATAACAACTTTTACGAACAGGAACTTACGTTAACAGATAAAACACCCGTCTACATAAAACCATACAGACTGCCACAATCGCAAAGACAAGAAGTGAAAAAGCAGGTAGAATTATTGAAACAAAAAGATTTAATAGAAGCGAGCAGGTCATCTTTAAATTCTCCATTAATACTCGTCCCCAAAAAAGCGGAAAACCCTAATGAGAAAAAATGGCGTTTGGTCGTGGATTTTAGACAAGTTTATAAAAAATTGGTACAAGATAAATTCCCATTACCAAGAATTGAGGAGATCCTAGACGAATTAGGTAGGGCCAAATGGTTCTCGGTTATTGACCTGATGGCCGGATTTCATCAAATTTCTTTAAAAGAAAACTCACGAGATATCACATCTTTTTCTATCGAAGGTGCTTCATACAGATTCAAAAGATTGCCTTTCGGTTTGAATGTGTCATGTAACAGTTTCCAGCGTATGATGACAATGGCATTTTCGGGTCTACCACCCGATGTGGCGTTTTTGTACGTTGATGATGTTATGATCACAGGATGTTCAGAAAGGCATCATTTACAAAATCTCAGAAAAGTTTTTGAAGTATGTCGGAGTAGCAATTTAAAGTTAAATCCTGATAAATGTCAATTTTTCAAAAATCAGGTCACATATTTGGGCCATACCATTTCAGACAAAGGAGTCCTACCTGACTCAGCAAAATTCGAAGCAATCAAGAATTTTCCCATTCCAAAAAACGCTGATGAAGCCAAGCGTTTCGTGGCATTCGCTAATTATTATCGGCGTTTTATAAAAAACTTTGCTGAAATAACTTCTCTACTAAATCAACTTACAAAAAAAGGAGTCCCATTCGAATGGACTACGGATTGTAACAGTGCATTTTTGAGTTTAAAAAAGGCATTGATGATGCCGCCAATATTGCAGTATCCAGATTTTTCAAAAACTTTTATACTTTCAACTGATGCCTCAAATATTGCTTGGGTGCAGTTTTGTCACAGGAGCACAATGGAAACGATTTACCAATCGCATTTGCATCCAAAAAATTTACAAAAGGGGAAGCTAACAAAAGTACCATTGAAAAAGAAATCACAGCAATTCACTGGGCTGTTAATTATTTCAAACCATATGTCTATGGAAAGAGATTTATTGTGAGATCTGACCACCGCCCACTCGTTTATTTATTTTCAATGAAGAATCCTACTTCCAAGCTAACACGTATGCGCCTCGAATTGGAGGAATATGATTTTGAAATCAATTACGTGAAGGGGAAAGACAGTGTAGGACCTGATGCCTTGTCCAGGGTAAATATTGAAGAATTGAAAGTTTTAAATATCAATGTAGCAAAAATAATGACGCGAGCTCAAACCAGGAAAGAAAAAATTCTTACAGAAACTGACCGATCCGAAAAGGAAACCAGAATAAGCGAAAATGAAGTTGGAGTTTTTGAGGTAACAAACAATAAAGATACCTTCAATTTACCACATCTTAAGTTCAAAGTTTTCGAAAATCGAATAAGTATGATAATACAGGAATACAATTTACAGTGTGTTGCGAGTTTTGATGGAAAAGTCACTAGTGATAACAAAGCTAAGGTCTTGTTATCCAGGGCACTGGCGGCTCCACGGGGGGTACGACGGTACGGCCGTACCCCCTGTTGCAAATCAGGGGCGCCAGACGTCAAGCTTGTAATTTTGAAAAAAAAATCCACAAGTAGTACCGATGGATTACTCTTTGTGAAAAACAATTAACGTGATAAAAACTCGCCAATGAAATTGATAATGTTACCTGTGGAAATTCGCTTTGGGCGTCGCGCGATAAAATCTTGGAACTATTCTCATAACATCTATGAAGGTGGAAAGAACTTCTCCTCACAACCACCATAATCATTGTTCATTAGTGACTTTCGAAAATGTTGGAAAATAAACCATTACGAACCATCGGCCCGCGGCGCGCTCTGCAGCTACCTTGGCTCTTGTCTGTAATGAACCTCTTTCCGTCTCGGTATGTAATGTACTATTACTCACAACCATTATGGTAATTGATTCATTACATACTATGTGAGACGGCGGGAAGTCACTCATTACCTACTCCGCGGAAAAAAGAAGAAATGGTTGCTTTAGAAGATACATTCCAGAATAATGCATTCAACCAAACAATGAGTAAGTAAATCCGTGTTTCTTATGAGCCAAGTTTCAGAAAAATTGATTCGCCAATTTGGAAGCTATGGCAAAAAAATATTTTCTAATCTGCTGAGGGCTAGAGCCTCCAGGCTCCGCCAGAACCAAAAGTTGGTCTACGATGACTGAAGACTGACTAAATACCCTGTTGGTGATTACAGAAGAGGCAGATAGGTGTAAATTTAGTTTTGTAGAATAGATGCGTAAAAAAAGTTCAATGCATACTATTAAAACCAAGTTGTTGTAATGATCGTTTTTCTTTGAAAACCGCTTATGAATCAACTACATATAGGGAGTTCGAGTAAAGTCATAAAGAGAAGCAGGGGCGTACCCACGGGGAAAGGATGAAGGGTATAAATCCCCCCCTAAGGCTTCGACTAATATCCCCTGGCGAATTATCTTTTAATTGATTGCTTGATACCTACTTGACAGGTGACAGGTGTTTCAAAAACAGAATTTAGGTTATGTTTTTTGGATAGTTTTGCACTTTTGAGTTTTGCCTGAGCCTCGAAGGAATGAGAAAAAATGAATTAGAGAGGCTTTTTTTTTTCTGCTTATTATTGTCAATATTATTATTACTATTATGCCCAAAAATTTTCGCCTGCGGCGCTAGTTTTTAGTGGCTGCGGTCGTCCAGTACAGAGACGATCTTTTGAAAATACACAAAACCTCCTCGACCCCCCCCCTCTGTCCATAAATCTGGGTACGCCACTGGAGAAAAGCATGGGGCTTATTTTGATTGTAGCCCTTACCTTAAGGGCGCCAGGTCGGTGAACCGTACCCCCTGTTCGAAAATGCTGGAGCCGCCAGTGATCCAGGGTAAATCCCGGTGATATAAGAGTACAGGATGATCCCTCGAGTAACAAAAAGGAATCCACTAGCGTTAACAGTGCTTAAGAGCATCTGCTAACCAAGTTGGATAATATGGCCGGCGAGAATGAAATAAAAATGTTGAAGCTTCAGAACGAGGATGAAATTTTAAAAGTAATAAGCATTAATGCTTTAAAAATATTGGAAATCGAACCCTCACACATGTTAAAATCGCGATTTGTACCCCTATTATCACACTATCCGACGAAAACGACAGAAAAGAAATTTTAAAAACATTTCATAATGATCCACTACTTGGAGGTCATGCGGGCTCCAAGAGAATGTTGTCGAAATTAAAATTGTATTTCAAGTGGAGAAACATGAAAAAAGATTTGGTAAATTTCATAAGAAATTGCGAGTCATGCAAGTTAAATAAACCTATAAAAGGAGGTTTAGAAAAACTAATTATCACCACAACACCACAAAAAGCATTTGAACTTTTGATAATTGATACAATTGGACCACTTCCGGTGTCCATCGACGGATATAAGTATGCTCTTACAGTAATATGCGATTTGTCAAAGTATCTCGTAAGTATTCCTATTCCGGACAAGGATCTAAAACGGTAGCGCGAGCTCTATTTAAAGAGGTTTTCCTTACGTATGGTTTTCCAAAGGTAATTAGGACAGATCTTGGCACTGAGTACAAAAATGCGCTATTTGATGAACTAGCAATTCAGCTAAAGTATGAGCATAAAGTGTCAACACCATATCGACATGAGACGGTTGGAACAGTAGAAAGGAACCACAGAATATTTAATGAATACGTTCGTTCCTACATAAATGCTACGATGACTGATTGGCATGTTTGGTTGAGATATTTTACTTACTGTTATAACACAACCCCAAACTCCACGCATAACTACACTCCGTTTGAGTTAGTTTTTGGAAAGACACCAAATTTGCCTATCGACATTTTAAACCATGGCGTAGCACCCGTTTACAATATGGACAATTTTGCAAAGGAGTTCAAGTATCGTTCACAGCTGTCACAGAAACGAGCACACGACCTTTTGTCGAAAGACAAAGAAAATAGAAAGTGTTCATTCGATCGTAAAGCAAGTCCCATTCAACTAAACCTTGGTGATTTTGTATTTGTGAAAAGTGAAGCGCGACACAAACTAGACCCTGTGCATAAAGGACCATACGAGGTGATTGAGATAGACGATCCAAATTGTGTTTCAAGAGATGGGGAAAAAACTTTTCCCATTCACAAAAATAGGTTGAGAAAAAGTTGATACATATTTATACATTTCTACTGTATTTTTTTCAGCGCCTGGCATTTATTATTTTTTGTTTTGTTAGTCAAATTCATCACTTATTTCAATATTTGGTCATTCTACGGTACCGGACCAATATGGTGAAATATTTGTACAAATTTTTAATTATTATCATAAACCTGTAATTTACTTTTAATGAGGTGAAGCTATCAATTTTTTTGTGTGCATTTTTTATTTTAATTCAATTGCCAGGGGGAATAATGCATAACCTTTCAGGTATGCATCATTCTCCCAAAAGGGGAGGTGTGGTGCCCCATTATTAACCACTTATTAGTTACACAAACCGCGTGTAACGCACTTTCGCAATGTAGGTATTTTACCTACTCAGCGAATATAGGGACTAGACAGAGGAGCAACGTCCGGTGCAAGTATAATAAGCGAATAACAATTTAGAGTTAGTTGACTTGTATTATCGACTCCGATGAATAAACATGTGAAAACCAACTCCGTCTTCGACAACATACGTCTAACCCTTCATTACCAAAGAAATTTTCAAAAGGGTTTGGGGGGGGAGTGGTTTAAATAAAATCAAAAAATGTTTGGCAGAATTTAAGAGAATTTTATTACCTTCAATTTGAGATATCAAAAGATAGGTAAAGCAATTTGAAACTTTGCAGTAGGGTAGAATGGGGGCGAAAAGGTTGAAAATGAGGATTTGGGATTTGGTTATGAGTTTTTACTTCAAATTTAAACCAAAATATAAGCATTGTTCTCAAGAATGATATTTTTTTAAATAATTCAAGATAAAACCTCTTAATGGAAAACCCTTCATATCACTTCACCGATGGGTTGACGTCACATGATTCACAGTGACGTAACCCATAACTTTAGTGACCACGTGTTAATTGTTCATTATTATTTCTTTGTCAGCATTTCCTATTTTTAATTGATGATTTAAGCAAACATTACCCTCCCTAGACTGGCTTACTGTTTATTTGTGCTTTGTAAATTACCTATTTTTTTGTGAATGTGCTTTGTAAATGATGTGAAAATCATTTGAATGACATTTAAATTCGACAATGCCCCTTTGACGACAGGCAGTCAGTCATACACCCACAGAGTATCCAACTGAAGTCGTCAACAAGCCAAGTTTTGTATGCGTTGTATCATCACGTCTGAATAAAGACGCTGGCGCTGTTCAAGTCCTAAAGCACGGCATGGATCGAGGCGTGGATGAAATATTTCCCATATGCATCAAGAAAATATGAAAAGCCCGTCCGGATGATGTGAGCATAATAAATTTCGGCCTGCGGCCCTGTGTGTGTGTGTGCGAGAAACCTTTTGGTCTTTGGTGCGGTGCGATCCACGAAAGTTTATCTGTAATCGGCGTTTTGCGTGCACCCTCAGGCCAATTTGACCGCTATTAGATTCCAAGAGAGCGACCCTCGTGACCACTAATACTAAAGTGCGACTGCTCCGTCAAGATAAAGTCAAATGAATGGAAAACACACACACACGGTGGTGGACACACACACAAACTCACACGGCCGGCCGGGACAACAAAGGCAATAAATACGTTCGAGTACGCTACTATTCTTGCTAGAAAAAAATTGGTTCCACAACGTTTATTTCCCTATTACTCGGCCTGTTACGTTTCGGATAATAATTTAACGTGGGAACTTATGGGGGACAATTTCGGCCAAAGGTGGCAATCGAGATAAGGGATCGGAATTAAGTTATACGCCATCAAGTTATACGTCTAGTTTTATTTCCTTTGTTTGGAACAGGGCCGTGGAATGGCGCGGAAATTGCGAATTTGTCTTAGTGTTTCGATTTCTCAACGGCGACATTAGAAGAGATTATTTTCTTGCATGTGCTTTTGTGTTTTTTGTATAGCCCTTGGACCGGCCCATTTGCTTGTGACCGAACAGCTCACGTGGTAAAAAACTTGCTGGGCTAAGCAACCGAAGAGTCACACATCATTGTTTTCCCAAAGATTCTCTTCGCTATGGCGCCTTCCCACGTTTCAATCGGCGAAGCGCTTGTGGGATAACGTTATACCACACCCTGTGTGTTTACCTGTTCCCTATAAAAAGAAACCCTTCGTTGTAATGAGCAGTTTAAATAAACATCTCATAGTATACATATGTGTCTTTAGTTCAACAGATACTTCAAGCCAAGAGAGAATTTATGTTTTCTTCGTTATAAATTCTTCCAGTCGCACCAAGGAGAGCAGACCTTCGAGCAATTCGTCACAGATTTGAAGAAACAAGCCTCACTGTGCAAATTCGAAAAATAAAATGACGACTTGATAACATGCGTGCTAATCAGTGGTAGCAACAGCTCCGAAATCCAAGAAAAATCACTACAGCAGGAAGATCTAAAGCTTGAAGAAGCAATCAGAATGTGCGCGATTCACGAACAAGCCAGGGAGCAGTCAAAGAAAATTGAAAAGGACTAGAACCATCAATACTTGAGCGAAGACCCATCAGTTGGTGCCATAAATCATTCCATCAAACAAACAATGAACAGGCGTCCACATACCAGACAACCTGTTGGAAATCGTTCCAGTAGCACTAGGAGACGGAGTAATTCAAACAAAAGACATCAGGTATCAAGGTCAGACAATGTAATTAACAACTGTACTAGATGTGGATCGTCACATCAAATTAACAAGTGTCCAGCGTATTCAAAAACGTGTATGAAGTGTAAAAAAATTAATCATTTTGCCCCAATGTGTCGGTCGTCAAGAAAAAATCAAATCAGTGCAGTTTTAAGTCATAATAATTCAAATTATACGACAGAATTCTATGTAGGTAGTATAGATAGTCAGAAATTGAGCATACTAAAATTAAGAATGTTAATGCGGGTGGATGTTCCTGTATAACAAAGGTAGCAATTGAAAACAAACAAATCAAATTCAAAATAGATAGCGGAGCTTTAGTGAATCTAATGCCTATAAATATATACAAAAACGTTTCGAAATTGCCAATGAATGCATTGCAAACTCCTAAATTAAAACTAACTTCATACACAGGAAATCAAATCACTGTGGTTGGAACATGTAAATTGATGTTGTCACGTTCCCAATTTTCGTTAAGGATATTATTTCTAATTTTCTTTGTTTGGTACGGTCCTGAATTGCCTTCATAAAACCTAAAGAATAAACAGTCTACTTTGTCTTCTTATCGCATGACCAGAAAATCTCGCGCGGAAAAAAAAGCCTGGATATCGTACGAGCTGGACGTTGTGCCGATAAATTGGTCTAGATTCCTCATAATTTTTAATTCCATTTACGGCTTTTTTTCGCAAACACTTCGTTTTGGAAAATTGTGATTCAAGAAATGCAGAAACCCCTTTGGGTAAGTGAAGTGATTAGGTCAGTGCCGATCATCTAATGTTTTTTTCTTTTAGGGTTCTTTCTTTCTTTCTCTCTTTCTGTTCCATTCCTGTGAGTGAATTCTTGTGGTCTTGTTCTTGTGACCAGTTCGTTTATGTGATGTCTCGTCTGCTTCTTCGCTAATCCGCATTCGTAACAACGGCAGCATCTCCTTGCGGTAGCGTTATTGATGTGCAACCTGGAGACTGGAAATTGACTTTGGCCCGTACTGGTAGTCGCCTGTCGCAGAATTGGTCGTTTTCCCTGGCTCGGCAAGGACGGATGGTAACGGCATCCAAAAGCTCAGAATTTTCCATGATATTCCTCCGGCAAACAATAAAGAAAGCAGCGCGAGATACTCCATTTTCTTCTACGTGTGTACATAATGTAAATAAGTAAATAAGTACCCGATTTTCTTCTGTAAATATCTACATAATTAACGTAGCTGGTTTTGACTTCACTTTTGTTGTACATAAGTACTTGTCGGTTGTATTCAGGTATATATATATATTTTTTTAATTCTAATTTTGCATTCAGTATCAGGCTTCACCTTGTGTTTTATTGCGACTCAAGATAGATTTTTTTTTGTTTTGATATATTCATTGTTTTGCCAAGCACCAGCTTGCGTGTAGTGAACTATTTACTACCTGCTGTTCAAGCTTTTCTAGTTCGAATTTTTCTGTGACTATTTCTTCTAGGAACCGAACACACGTACGTACGTTCGGCTACACATTCAACCAGAGTCCTGCACAAAAACAAAAAGATTTAACAGGTAGGTGGTGATTACCTCACGATACCCCACGTGTCACTAATTATTTAAGATCGGACTGTCTGGGTTGCAACTTTGAAAATTGTTAGTATTGTTATTTATTTTTTTTTGGTCTGATACTGAAACGTCACCAACCTGTAAATTATCTACTTATTCCAATTTTTGTTTCATTCTTGATTAAAACTTATTAAGTATCAATTAACTGTTGTTCTCTGATTTGATTTGTGACTTCGTGTGTTGTTGCTCCTTTCAAGTTGTTCTTGCTCGGCGAATTTTCTTTTGTGTTGTTTTGGTAGTTTCGAGCCCTGGCACAGACATTAAACCACAATTAAAAAACTACCTGGCGCTTTCCTATTTTTTTTTTTACTTTTTATTCAACCGCACGACCACTCCCGGCGAATCTAGCTGAGCCTATTGTCTGTTGCCCGGCGCACAAAAAGATCATGGCAATGTGTTCAATTGAAAATTGAAAAATATAATTCAACTCTATGTAGTTGGAAGCAATTCAGAACCTCTTTCAGGTTTACCAACGTGCATAAAGCTTAAACTCATCCAAAATACAGATACGTCGTTTATCAATGAAAATGAAGTTCAGCTGCATAATATTCGACATACAAAAGATACTGTCATGGAAAAATATGGAGATTTGTTTTCGGGAAGAGGGGAAATAAACCCACCCAATCACATAAATTCAATTCCAAACGCACAACCGGTGATCACCCCAATAAGAAGAGTACCATTTGCTTTACTTGACCCTCTCGAAGAGGCGCTAAATAATTTAGAAAAAAGTAAAGAAATAGAAAAAACTGAAGGACCGAGTGATTGGATAAACCCATTGGTACTTGTCAAAAAGCCCAACAATTCATTGAGAATCTGCCTTGATCCGTTTCATCTGAACAAATCAATTAAGAGAGAACATAGCAGATTATCAACTTTTGAAGAAATAACAAGTCAAGCAATAACAAATGAAGCATTTCATCAAATACCGCTTGATGAAGAAAGTTCAAATCTCTGCACATTCGGTAAATCATTTGAAAGGTTGAAAGTACAAATGGTTACCCTATGGTATTACTTGTTCGCCCAAAATATTCAATGAAAAGTTCAAAAGCATTTTCAATTGCAATAATGTAGGAGTGTACATCGATGACATCATTATTTGGGCAAAAGATCAAAAAGAACATGACGAAATTTTTGAAAAAGTATTGAATTCAGCCAAAAAGCATGGAGTCAAATTCAATCTAGCAAAATGCCAAATTGCGGTTAATGAAATTGCCGTTATGAGACACATTATAAATAAGAAAGGAATAGAAATTGATACAAATCGAGTTACAGCTATAAAAGAAATGCCAACACCAAAGTGTAAAAAAGACGTTCAGCGTTTGATCGGTGTTGTAAATTATGTAAATGAATACATTCCAAACTATTTAATAGAAACACAGGCACTGAGAGATCTTTTGAGAAAGATACACACTCCATTTGGGAAAAACCTCAAATAAAAGCTCTTGAAGAAATTAGGCAAAAACGAACTCAAAGTCCTGTTTTACAGTTCTTCAATCCCAAGAAAAATATCACGGTGTCAGTAGATGCAAGTCAAAACGGCGTAGGTGCATGCCTACTACAAGAAAATAAACCAGTCTGCTATTCATCAAAATCATCCACAGAAACACAAAAATTATAATCTCAGATAGAAAAAGAAATGTTTGCAGTTTTATACGGGTTGCAAAAATTTCACGATCATGTTTTTGGAAGACAAGTCATAGTGAAAAGTGACCATAAACCACTTTTGGCCATAATTAAAAAAACAATCGATAAATGTCCTCCCGGACTACAACGTTTGCTGTTACAATCACAAAAATACCAATTCACTTTAAATTACAGAAGAGGCAGCGAACTGATACTTGCAGACGCATTGTCGTGAGCCCATTTGCCTTAAACGGACTCAAATGACGAAGAAAATATGTCAATAAATGAAAACCAACACATATGGGTAATTAATTCAGGGTTAAAGATTACAGATGAATATCTCGAAAAAATAAAAATTGAAACTGAAAAAGATGAAGAATTGAAGATTCTTTCTCAAACTGTTACCAGGGGCTGGCCAAATAACAATAAAGTGAACTAAAAAATTAAGATTTATACGAAGTACAAGAGCGAACTAACAATAAATAACGGTATTATTTATAAAGGGCAAGCATGCGTCATTCCAAGGTCATTGAGAAAAAAAATCCTGGGTGAAAAACATTACAGCCACTTCGGTTATAACAAAAGTGTGAAAATGAGCGAGGACAGTGTATTCTGGCCCACCATCCGAAACGAATTAAGACAATTGATAGAATTGTGTCCGATTTGCCAAAAATACAACCCATCTCAAAGAAATGAACCGTTGCGAACCCATGACGTACCTGCGATCTCTTGGTTCAAAATAGGTATTGACATTTTCGAACTGTTTGGGAAACAATACCTAATCCTAGTAGACTACTATTCTAAATTCGTAGAAGTGGAGAAACTTACCGGAAACGCAACAAGTAATAAAATTATCAAAATAATGGAAAGCATTTTTGCAAGGTTCGGCGTCCCATACATTCTGGTGAGTGACGGAGGTCCTCAGTATACCGCCATAAATTTCAAGAATTCCATCTCTGAATGGGGCTTCAAACATTTAATCACTTCACCGCCAATCCAACGGCATGGCCGAGCGACAGGCACAAAACGTGGAAAATATTTTTAAGAAAGTCCTAGAAGATAACAAAGACCTAGATATGGCACTGTTACATTGGAGAAACACTCCTATTATTGAAAACACAACTCCATCCGAAGTACTTATGTCGAGGCGCACCAGAAATTCTTTGTTACCTCTTAACGTAAATAAATTTCAGACGCGCATGAATTATACCGGGTGTTTATAAACGTTTGTTATCATATCGCCTTTGGAATCTCCTATCACTCTTTCAAATCGTGCCTTTCACTGCGACTTTTGGCCTGACCAAAGCCTGCCGCGATCACAGACGTTTATAAACACCCGGTACAAAGAAATACATGAAACATCTGAGGGAGAAAGAAACTTATGCAACGAATTATTAGAATCAAAGAAACGTAGTCGGACAATTAAAACCATTGGCAAATAATCAAAAAGTTTGGATAGAGTTGAAACCAAGTTCAAATTGGCAACCAGGAATAATCATCAGCAGGCTGGATGATCGTAGATATAAAATAGAAGTAGAAAGAAAAAGAAATTATGTACGAAACAGAAAATATCTCAGACCTAGAGAATCAAGTTCATCCAATAAAAACAATTGAAAAATTCATTACCCTCCTAAACATGTTAGATTTGCTGACTTAAATACAACTGAAAATGATTAAAACCTAGCAATTTTAAATCCCATTGATAATTTAATAAATTTACATAACAATAGCAAAAAGTGTAATAACACTGTTATAGAAAAACTATATGTTTCGGAAATTGAAGATCAAAACGATTCCGTAGATACGGGATACGAAATTCAAAATGTAACTGAGGACGACGACAGTGTGAAACAATTACCTAATTGATGCATTCTCGGGATTGGAAAAACTATACAATAAAGATAAGGAATTAATTAAAGCTTCCAGCGGGAGAACTGTCAAACCGCCAAAGCGTTTAGATATGTAAGAATGTATAGTAATTTGAATCTTAACTGTAATAGGTTAATTATACATATCATATAAGTAATTTCAAAACATTGTTAAAAATCATGTTGCCTGATCAATCAAAAAAGGGAGATGTGGGATAACCTTATACCACACCCGGTGTGTTTACCTGTTCCCTATAAAAAAAGACCCTTCGTTGTAATGATCAGTTTAAATAAACATCTCACAGTATACACATATTGTGTCTTTACCTGCACCGTTCCACCTAAAATACTACATAACAGCGCTCACCACCAGAAGCATTCTGCTAGGTACTTCTAAGCTCTCTCTACTTCTAAGTCCAGAAAACTACGTAAAATCCATCAGCACCAAGTTTTACAGGAAGAAATTCAGCAAAGTTCTTGCTGGGCTATACCTACACTTTAATTTGATAGGCTTACGGTACGGATTTAATGGAACTTTGTTGTTTGTGCATGTTCTGGAACACACGAAATTAAACACCGCTTCGCCCTGCAAATTGATTTTGGATCATAAACTAAGTACAGCTTGCGTGCCTGTAAGCTTATTAATTTATATACCTGCTATCCTGCTATACCCAACTCATTTTTGCTGTTCAAGATTTTTACGACCTAGCCTCGAATTACAGTCATTGCGTATTTTTGTTAATGCGTATTTCAATTATCATACCGATCTTCATGATTGATCTATGCTCACTGTCAAAGCAGTTTACTTTGTACCTACCTAGTTTTTCCACAGTAAAAACCGCCGTTGCTCAAAAAACTACTTTTATGGAGAAATATATTGAGCACCGAGCAAAACATTTTTGTATAGCTCTGCCATACCAACTTCTCTATTTCCCTACGACTTCGTTGAAGTTCAAATTAGTTTTCAGCATTCACCTATAATCCTCAGTGGGATTTCGACATCATCATCCCGGCAAATACACCTCCTCCCACACTTTTCATATCCCATCAAGCACGGCAACTAATAATAATTGGGCTTTCTATCTTCATGCGCGACGACAAAATTGACAGGTGATTTAATCAAAGCGACATCGGATGCGGTGTGATTTATCGATCGGAACGTACTTTTGCCTCTCTGTTTCTCTCTGTTGTGGGCATTTTTGAGCCAATCAAATCGTTGAGGTCATTCTGTGCAATGCACCTGAAATCTATGACATGTGTTCTTTTGATCCTATTGACTTTTCACTCCGGAGACCTTCTCATTTTCTAATGGGCGTAACGCTCACCACGAGAAGTACTAAACGTGAGAAACGCTTCTCGTGCCAGATCATTGCCACCGTTATGAAGTCGGCACACGCTTAGTGATGTAAAATTACGTATAATTCATGAAAATGTGAAATTTCACTTAAAATTCTAGTTAACTCACAAACTTGGCTGTCATTTATAAAATTATTGGAATTTATGCCCAAAACAGCTGTTACAGCTTATAAAAAAATTGATGTTTCTGCTGAATTATCAGCTGAACTTCTGATGCCAGTCGAAAAATTCATTCAAATCTGGAAAAAAGTGAAATTATTTCTGATACAATAAACTGCCACCCGTATTGTGCAATGTTTTTGCCAAGAACCATGTTTTCTGGCTTCAATCATAACGTCAAAACTATGGATTACTCGGAATCAGAAATTCTCAGGAATTCTCAGAAATTTGGCAAATATTTTTAAAGATCCAACAGATATCTGTTGATAAATCCGTAATAATGAAAATCCGTAGAAATTCTTCAAAAATCTCGTTATCTCCCAAAGTCCCTAGAAATCCCATACAAATCTCCGAAAATTCCCAGATATTTCACAGAAATCTTTAGAGATCCCAAAAAATTCTTGGGAATCCTCAAGAATCGTTGGAAATCTCTACAAAATCTTTTAAAAACCTCTGAAATCTTGGAGAATTCTCCAAAAATCCATAAAAATTGTTAAATAGAGAGATAGAGACCTTGAAAAATCACTTGAGTTTCCGTAGATTTTAGAATTTCCTAAATAATGTAAACGGCCCGATGGAATTTCATTAATTCCATGGAAAAAAGGAAAGCCACCAGTATGGGATTTTACATGTAGTGACACTTTTGCACCATCATATATCAAATCATCTGCGATTCGCCCAGGTCACGCAGCCAGATGTGCCGAAGAAAGGAAGAAAAACTTTTACAATTTTTCACAAGAACGTTTTATTTTTGTTCCAATTGCTTTGGAAACAAGCGGAGTATGGGGATGTGAGGGCCTTTCATTGATAAAGGAAATAGGGAAGAGGATAACAGACCAAACTGGTGAAAGAAGAGCGACAAGTTATTTAATCCAAATTATCAGTTCAACTTTGCAAAGGGGAAATGCAACCTCGATTATGGGTACACTTCCTGCCGGTAGAGAGCTCGAAGAAATTTTCTTTTTATAGTTAATTTTACAATGTAAATATTCTGAATAAACTTTCACATTTGAAAAAAAAACACCTAAATCTCTAGAAGTATTACGTCTATCACGTACGATCAATGTAAGCAAGTAACCAAAGTTGCTCTCTAATAAATAACAAACATATCAAGTATAATAATGAATAACAATAATAAACTGTCTCAATTGATTTTCCAGAGTGAAGTGTAAGAAATGAAATTTTGTATAAAATAAACAATGAGAAATCAAATTTAGGGCGGAGTTCAGAGGGGCGACAAGTAGTATCAAAAGTTTCCAATCGTCGTCTTACGATGTCGATGTCGGATCCGAGCTCGATCCCGTGTCTTGGCCTTTCGCGGAACCGTCTTGCTGCGAAACTCTCCAGCAATAGATTCCTGATCATCTCGTCGGCCGCCATTCAGCGGTCAGCTCAGAACTAGCACTGACCGGAGGAATCCGACTGTCTAATTGAAACAAAGCATTATGATGGCCTCAGCAAGTGTTGACGTAATGTGATTTCTGCCCAGTGCTCTGGATGGATGTCAGTTTCCAACCCCTGGAGAACTTGAACACATCTTCAGTGATCTTCAGAAATCTCCCGAATTTTCGTGAGAAATCTCTGGGAATTTTCAGAGATCAATACAAATTTCTTGGAAATCCTCAGAAATCCTTGGAAATCTTGTAGAAATATACAAAAATCCTAGAAATCTCGAACAAGTTTCTAAAAATCATATACAAAATTTCAAACTCCGTATATATTTTCCGAAATCCCGTCAAAAATCTCTGGAAATCCCATGAATCTTGTACAATTGTTTAGAATTTTTCAAAGTGGATAGTAATAAATAAATCTCATTAGACATTTATACGGCATCGCTCATAGTGGGTGCGAAATTGTAAAAATTAAAAATGAAGGGCAGTCCTACCACAAATTCCTTATTGCAGTTTCGTAAACTCATGTACAGGGTGTCCAAGGTTTCAATCCGGAAACTTGAGCAACCGATAGAGAATCAAAAAATTAGGAGACTGTTGAAAAAATATTTCCAAAAATGAAAAATAACGGAGATATAGCTCCTCAAAGTTAGTTTCAAAAAACCGTTTTTTCAACATAACTCTCACACCATTCAACCGATTTTAACCAAGTTTAACACAGGTGATCCTACAATACATTTACATCAAAAGCTTGAGATATTTTTTTCTGAATGACCCCAGTGGCGTAGATATTGGGAGGTTTACCACTATTACCTCTCCGATTTCCTACGCCAATTAACATTTCTAGAAAACGACCTGAAATGTTGATTTTGTATTCAATTCCAAAGAAGAGGTTGTTCATGGTAAATGTTGATTTGAGGCTCCGTGCTGGAGATATTTTAGTTTGAGAAGCTCAAACACATTAACGAATCAAACTCATTTTTGTTACTTAAAAATTATATTTTCTATGTCACTTGAGATATTGCTTTCAAAATTGATATAGCTGATGCTTAAATGCTTAGCTTCATGAGAAAATTTGTTACTTTGATCAAAACAATCTAGTGGTGTAGATATTGGGAGAGCTACTCATATTATATTGAGGTTAAAATACCTAATCTGAATTGGTTCCTTGATAAATGTCTATCTGTTATCCTCCTATTTTCTACGCCAATGGACATTTTGAGAAAAACGATCCGCTTTTGCATTCAATTCTGAAGGAAAAGTTACTCCTGTTAAAGGACCCCGCACGATTCTTATGGAAAATGGGTCTCGGTCAAATTCTCTTTTTTTTTATATGATGTAGCTCAATTTGACACGAGCCAAAAACCATCGTCCGTTACCCAAAAAAATGGACAGTTTTTTTTTTCTATGAGGGGTTGAAAATAAGTAATTTCAAGGTAAAAAAATATGTTCCAACGTGAGTGAGAACATTTCAACGTCCTTCCTAACACATATGGCTCATGACAATTGCCTTTTTCTTTTGTGAAAAAATCAACCTCCTCCCTCACCTCCAACCCCTACATGTGAGTATCAAATTCGGGATTACGTTTGAAAGTCATGCGGATGGTTTTATTTTTTAGAATTATGAATTTTGGCACAATTTTTTTTTCCAACCCCCAAATAGGGAGTGGGGTTGAAAAAAAAACCAATAATCAATCCGGTTGAATTTCTGATACTGTGCTTCATCAGTTACGCTGGACAAGATGACCAAGAGAGAACTCATTCGTATGACCAGTTTCCACCCTACAGAGGGTTGAAGTTGACTATATTGGAGTATAAAACATTCTTCCATGTCATAAACCAAATGAATGAAACTAGTGGACTTTAATATCATCTTGTTCTGTAAAAATGTCTATTCTTCAAAAATAATTTCAACCCTGTCTCTCATCCCCTATCCTTGTTTCTGAACATCATATTCGAAATAAATCTTGAAAATGTAGAAGAAGGTCTACGGTCGGATTCTCTGCATCTGGTTGTGAATCTCCTCTCAAAATTCACTTTCACTATTATGCTTATGTGAGCACCCTTACAGCAGGGTGGAACATACATATTTGATTCAATGATTTTTCGCCTGAATTATTATTAAAAATATTGGTGTTCCTATCAAGTCTCAACTTCACAGCAGGTTCCTAACTTTTTTCTTTTGTACAGATACACCTCTATTTATAGTTGAGTTGAAATTCAGTTTTCCTACAACCTAGTTCTGCTGGTAGAAGTCAGGATAAAAGAAAATGATGCTCTGTGTAGTCTGGAAATTGGAACTTGAAAAATTGTGCGGAAAAATATGCATGTTACCTTGCACGTCCCAATCGTTATTCCTCCTCTTTTCACCCATGCGAACTGAATATACAAATCGGATTGAAATTGCTAGAAATCGGATTTCCTTATTGCATCTACAGCGGGAGCTTAATGATGCCTGGCGCACGGGAAAAATTCCGAACCACTTGGCGACAGTAATTTGGAACAGAGGATTTATGTCTTCGAATTATAACAAAAAAAAAAAACTCAACGCATTATCCGAAATTCAACGTCGCTCATGACGTGGGAGAAACATTCATCCAACGAGACGGATAAGAGGCAATCGACACGCACCTAACCCGACGAGTTGAATTTCGACCGTATACACAAAGTCCAATATTACGGACCCACAAATTGCAATATCCCTGTCGTAAGTAACGACAACACCCACTCGCCGCTCGCTCCCTAATCCCACCAACTCTGAAATGGAAATGTTGTGCTCACCAGGAATCCTGTTTCGAGTTTATTCACGTCTCCCTTCATAATCCTCCATCATAATAATGTCAATTTCGCGGTGTGCACCGACTTTGATACGCGTTACAATGTGACGAGAAGCTTTTAAAAAGGCTTTTTTCAAGTAAGAACCAGACAAACGCTACTATTGAATAGTATTTCGGGTGTTTTTTGAAACTGTGAATTGGAGTAAAAACGTATGTCCACAACTTGATCCATCTACGTGCTACCTGGCTTACCACCTCAAGGGCGTACAAAGTTGCGGAAATGAAAACTTACCATGGAAGAAAACCTCTATTTGGTGCTGTTGTAAAGATCAGATACTTACAAAAATCAATATTAGCTCGAATCTAAAAAGAGAAACATTGTTAATGTCAGTGTCTTCATCGAGGTTTTTATTCATGAGCCCGCCAGTGTACATATACTTAGACGATAAAACCCGTTCTCTTGGGGATTCCAAGGAGATTACCGCTTGCCGCAAAGCTCTTCGTTCCACAAAACTCCCCCGAAACTATACAGTCGTAACCAGTGCTAACACCAAATTATCCACCGCATTCGTTCCGGTCTCTCCCTCTCCCCCGGCCGACCCTTCAATCGCTTCAAAACATCCGGGCGTATCTTCGTGAAAGTGTTGCGGCCGCGTTAGATCTTGCGTGAGGTAAGATTAACTGCCGTCTGCGAGCTCCGACCTAATACTCTCGACCCTATCAATTATGAACGTCTGCACTTATTATTAATTACAACACCAACAACAGTTTATGGGTGGCTCTCGCCGGCACGCCATCCGATGCGTCGCTTGTATATTCGCGCCGCCCCTGCACAAGGTATAGATCCGTAAAGGTTGTACGAAAGACAATATACAATAAGCGTTGGAAATCTGCTTCGCTTTTTGGACGCGTGCCTGGGCCCGAGAAAGTAATAAAGTTAGAGAAACAACGCAAGTCTACGGCACTCGAAATGTTAATTGAGTTCTGGAGCAGGAAGACATGATTGCTCGGACTTGTTGTTTGTTCTCGGTGCTACAAGGGCCGCTGTCTCATGCCGGGGATGCTCGAGCACAAGACGGTCCCGGCGATGGAATTGGAAAGGTGCGTTTCAAGAACGAATAAGTCGCTTTTGTTCCCATGTTGGTGCCTACTTCTTGGATCAATACATTACTATCAATTGAATTGTTGAAGTCTCAGCTCTTCTGTGTAGAGCAATTGATGTGCCTCCGCGTTAAGTTAAAAAAATCGTGTTGAGAATGTAGGTATCATCGATTCTTGAAGCTTGCAAACTGATCACACTGAAGGTTGGATGTCCAGTAGTCGAGAAAAACGACTACTGTTAATGCAAAGACGTAAGCGTATATTTTGGTGTCAGAAGTGCGAGCCTGTTTCCACATATCTTCGGGGAGCGGCTGGTCTCTTTTCTCCGAGTCTACTTTCCGTCTTCATCTTCTTCATTCTTCGTACACAAGACTTCGGTGCACCAGTTCGAGATAATTAACCATCTTTCTGGGCTTCCCAATATTACTCCATTATATTTCTCACTGTTGGAACTTTGCGAGCGATCGATTCTGCTTCTTGTCGCTGATTTTGCCAAGAGTGGCATTCGGAGAACGTGTGTGCCACAGTGTATTCTACTAAGCAGTATCTACCTGCAGGACTTGATCTTCTCTTCTTAACAAATACGCATTGAAGCAGCCGTCCCCAGTGAGAAACTGTGATAGTTGATAATTCAGTTCTCCGCGCTTCTTGACGTGTCTTAACGTCTTCTCAGGGCATCCTCCATTTTTATGAAGATTTCACATATTTACCAAGAATTTTTTGGAAATTTCACAGTGACGAGCCCATCCAGGTATACAAGCTAAACGTCTTACCTTTGGTGTCGCCAGTTCAAGCTTTCTTGCAATTCGGTGCGTCCAGCAATAAACTCAAGAATACATGCACGAAATTCCGGAATTTTCGAATATCGTTGAACGGCAAATGTATGTGGACGATATCCTATACGGTCATGACAATTTATGTTATGTAGTACTTTAGGTGAAGCGGTGCAGGTAGACACTTGTATGAGATGTTTATTTGAACTGCTCATTACAACGAAGGGTCTCCTTTTATAGGGAACAGGTAATATTAGGTAGATGTAAATTACACACACAGGGTGTGGTATAAGGTTATCCCACATATCCCTTTTTCAATCAATCAGATAATATGATTTTTAACAAAGTTTTGAAATTATTTATATGACATGTATAACTTACCTATTACACTTACGATCTAAATAACTATACATTTTTACATATCTAAACGCTTCGGCGGTTTGACAATTCTCCCGCTGGAAGTTCGATTCATTTCCTTATATTTATTTTATAGTTCTCCCAATCCCGAAAATGCATCAATTAATGGTTTCACACTGTCGTCATCCTCAGTTACATTTTCAATTTTGTTTCCCGTATCTACGGAATCATTTTGATCTTCAATTTCCGGAACATATTGTGGTGATCGGCCTAGCCTGAAATTGAAATAGTTCACTTAAGCATAAGAGCGTAGCTGCGGCTGGCGAAATTCAGAGAGTAGGAGGGGAAAAATGCATGGCTTGAGGAAGCCGAGAAAAGGACGCAAGGGATGGTTGGTGTGTGGATGCAAGCCAAGTGATGTCCGGAGCTTACTAAACTGACGCTGTCTTCACAAAGAACCGGGTGAGATGTCACCATGAACTAAGGCTAAACCAAAGCAACAATTACCTGAACCAAAGGGTTAATCAACAGGCAGTTAGCGACAGGACAGAGTTAACCCGAATCGTCTGAAAAGATATTCGTGGCAATCAAGCTCTGGCACCTGGCTGCAACCATCGCGAAGCGGTAGAAAATAAGAGCGGAAAATTGCGGAAATTGGGAAATGCGAAGCGCGAGAAATCCCCCATCCAAAATCTGAAAAGCCAAGTCATTTGAAGCTACCTGATACATGATCGGAAATAAAGTTATCTCCGAAAAGTCTATTGAAAGGACTTTACCAAACAAAGACCCAAAAGGTTAATTCATGCCCATCATACCTGTAAATAAACCATCAACTAAATTTCGATTTGAAACGCATGGTATCAAACTGACGACATTATGACAATAATTGGGAACCGACAAAACTGGGAATTATTGCAGTTATAAACAATCCGAGCCAACTCTTTCAATTAATAATCCTTCAACAGGGGAACTCCACAAATAATGAATTTGCCATGCTGTTCGAAATGTAATTAAAATTGTGTGAACTATTGCTAAAGAAGGCAATGACGTATTCCAGGAATTAAATTGTATTGGTTACGAATCTAGTTTAATTAAGCAGTGAAATGAAGAATCAGACAATGAGATTCAGTAAAAGCAAAAGGCTTATGTTTGTTCAAATTCAATCAAATAAAATAAAGGAACGTGTGATTTGAGTTGTTTGTTTCTATGTAGGAAATAGATTAATTTGGTCCTCTCGTAGGTAGAACCAATGTTTGTCAACAAAAGAAAGGGATGAACTAATTCACGGGAAACAAAGGGTTAAAATACACAACGTAGATGGGTTAAAAAAGGGGGGTGAGCGCTACAATATCTTTCATGACAGTATCTCTTGAATGTCGAATATCATGCACCTGAACTTCATTTCCATTGATACACAACGTATCTGTATTTTGAAGGACTTTCAGCTCTATGCACGTTGGTAAACCTAAAAGAGGTTCTGAATTGCTTTCAACTACGTAGAATTCAATAAGATTTTTCTCATTTCCAATCGAACAAATTAATTCACATGTTCCAACTACAATTTGATTTTCTGTGTGTGAAGTTGGTTTCAATTTAGGAGTTTGCAATGCATTCATTGGCAATTTTAATAAAAGAAATAAAATTAATAGTTTTCTCCTTTTCGGCTCAAAATGGCCATGGGAGGTTCTGCTTTTATTTATCTACTAATACAAGCGTGAAAAATTGCATATTGGACAATAAAAACACCCAGACTTTCAACCGGGAATCGAACCCAGGACTCTCGAGGCCGCAGGCAGCCACGCAACCACCTGCGCCACGAGGCCGTTTCAAAACGTTATTGTAAATATTTATAGGCATTAGATTCACTGAAGCTCCGTTATCTATTTTGATTTTTTTTTTTTTTTTTTTTTTTTTTTTTTTGAATGTTTTACGACGCATCAACTACGAGGTTATTAGCGTCGACGGGACATTCAGTGGGTTTTTGGTACACGTTTTTAATTATACTTGAATTGCCTACTGTTAACTATGTGAGGCCTCAGTACTCTGATAGCACTCAACTCTGTAGTCAGAAATCCATTTTTTCTGTAACCGCTGTAGTCAGACAGGTGCAGATATGGCATAGTGAGGTCGGAACAATTTTCGGAACAATCGGACAACACAAAATATCCATGGACGAGGCGGGATTCGAACCCGCGCGGTAGATCACGACTGGCTTGGCGCGGCAACACCAAAACCACTTGGCCACCGCCGCTCCTATTTTGAATTTGATTTGTTTGTTTTTAATTGCTTACTTTGTTATCCAGGAACAACCACCCCCATTAACATTTCTAATTTGAGTATGCTCAATTTTCTGACTATTCATACTACCTACATAAAATTCAGTCGTATCATTTGAATCATTATGACTTGAAACTGACGACCTACCTACACATGGAGGCGAAATGATTTGTTCTTTTACACTTCATACACGTTTTTGGATACGCTGAACACTCGGCTGGACACTTGTCAATTTGATGTGACGATCTACATCTAGTACAGTTGTTAATTACATTGTATGACCTTGATACCTGATGTCTTCTGTTTGAATTACTCCGTCTCCTAGTGCTACTGGAATGATTCCCAACAGGTTGTCTGGTATGTGGACGCCTGTTCATTGTTTGTTTGATGGAATGATTTATGGCATCAACTGATGGGTCTCCGTTCAGGTATCGATGGTTGTTGTTCTTTACAATTTTCTTTGACTGCTTCCTGGCTTATTCGTGAATCGCGCGTATTTTGATTGCTTCTTCAAGCTTTAAATCTTCCTGCTGTAGTAATTTTTCTTGGATTTTGGAGCTGTTTCTACCACTGATTAGCACGCATGTTATCAAGTCAAATCTGTGACAAATTGCTCGAGGGTCTGCTCTCCTTGGTGCGACTGGAAGAATTTATAACAAAGAAAACATAAATTCTCTCTTGACTTGAAGTATCTGTTGAACTTTTTGATCACGGGTTCTAATTTGTCTTTTTCTTTCTTGTTGAATTGAAAAGCTTGGTGAATTTTCTGCAGCTCTGGTCCAGCAAAGTGAAGTAGTTGGGCGATTTGAATTGTTTCTGCCTTTTTGTCCACTTCCGTTGCCGATAGTTCACCAAAATGCCCAAAACTTAAGCGAGAAATGTTGATATTTGCCAAAACATCTATGCTAAATTCATTGATTTGTCAAATGTATGAGTGCAATAAATTATTATTTATCAATTTATAAATCCCAAGAATATTCAAGTAGGTACCATCCACTAAAGTGTTCTGTGAAATTCAAATGAAAAATGCCTAAAGCTGTCGGAACATTCACGCTGAATTCGTGAATTAATCAAAATCTCAAGCTTGCCTTAGCAAAAAATTCGTGGCACAGAGGTTACGTGGTAGAGCAGCTTGAATGTCGCTCCGTTAAATAAGACTGTAGCTTTTTATTAATCTCTCCATTCTTCCGCCCGCATTTGTACAGTCTGGAAAATATTTAGCACTTGAAAAAGATTCAGGAATCGTCCAATTTATTTCTTTTTCCTGCTCTATATTTTAATTTCTTGGAAACCTTAAGGCTAAAGGGGACGATAAAACAATGTGTTTCTGAGACGCGAGATGGCGCGGAAACTATTAACATTCTCAAAATTCACTCAATAGACCGATTTTGAAAATTCAAACGTTATTATTTTTAAAATATATTACTATTTGATGCTGTAGTCAAAAATTCCAATTTTTGTGTTTTTCGGAAAAAAAAATTCGATTTTCTCAAAGCACGTTTTATATGAAAAAGTGGTTTCGGTGAATTTGGCTAAATTTTTTATATGTTGTAGATCTTGATTCAAGAAATATATTCCTGGAAAATTGGACCCCTCCTATGAACAGTTTTTCCCCTACCCCCCTAATAAGGCCAAAAATAGGAATTGTCTCAAATTTTTTGAAACTCATGAAACTGGTCCAAATCAAACTCGTGATAATGGGAAAAATAATTAAAAAAATCCAAGTTATGAATTGGGGTAGTTATCAAGGGGGTTGGGGGTCGAAATTGGGAAAATAAATTAAAATTCCGAATTTTTTTATTCTTATAAAATCTGAACAGAGTAATAATGGAGAAATAATTTTGGAAAACCTGAATCAATTGATTGGGTGTTATTCTAGAGAGGGCTGGGGGTCAAAATCAAGGGAACGGAGTAACATTCCGAAACTTGCGATTCCCATTATTGAGAAAATAATTCAAAAAAATCTAAACCAATGAGTTCTGGTGTCATTGAGGAAGTAGAGGGTCGAAATCAGGACAACAATGAAATTCTGGACCTTACAGTTCATCTTAAAATTGATCTGGGTGAATGAAAAAATGATAATAAAACCAATCTGCATAACGATTGAGTTCTTCATTTCTCGACCATCCCTTTTCCCACCTACCATAATATCTGCCTACAACCATGTCCTAGTCCAAATAAGATTTTGTCTCAAGCATTTTAAAATTCATGAAACTGGCTCACATTAAGTTGAAGAATAAAAAATATAAGATGTGAATTGGAGTAATTATCGAGAGGGCGGAGGTCGAAATCGAGTAAAGGAATTGGCATTCCAGGAATAGGGTAATGGAGAAATAATTTAAAAAAATCTGAATCAATAAATTGAGATGGTTACCTACTGAGGGGACAGTGGTCAAAATCTAGAAAGAAGAAGAAATTCCGAAACATTGAATTCATAATGTAGGGGTAGGGTCCTTCAGTGAGAGTGATAGAACTTCAAATTGGAATTAAACAAATTAACAAAGAACAGTTTTTGACATTATATGTGGAAAATAACATCTAGTAAATGGCCTCCTCGACTTTGTCTAACGGCGGGCAGACGGGAAATCCAATTTGTAATGACTTTCTGGCAGATATCGGGCTCTATTTCAGTAATAACACGCACAATATTGTCCCTCAGGGCTTAAATGGTTCTAGGCTTGTTCTTGTATACCAGGAACTTCACATAACCCCACAGAAAAAAGTCCAGGGACGTAATATCGCAAGATCTCGCTGGCCAATTGAAATCGCCATTCCGCGAAATTGTTCTTCCTTGGAAGTTTCCGGCCAACAAGTCCCAAGGTTTCTCCTGCTGTGTGGCTCGTAGCCCCGTTTTGTTGAAATAAGATGATTTTGTAAGATATACTGAGTATTTATGTCAAAAAATGACAGTAAAATCTTATCAAAGTTCTATCACTCTTATTGAAAGACCCTTTAGAACTGAAAATTCAGATTTGAAAAATTGAGCCTTACTTCCAATATCGATCTATTTTTGGAATCTCATTGAATCAACCAATGACCAAAAGCAGGATTTATGTTTATTTAAAAAAAGATAGTCCAGTCAATTTTTTTTGACACAAGCTATATGATGAACATCACACAGAACCGTGGAGAGCTTCTCGAGAACTGTAATTAATAATGCTGTTGCAAGTAATCTAGATTCCACCTCCCTCCCCCCGGCCCTCATCGTGGTTGTGGGTAGGTATCATAATGGTTGTACCCAGAACTTGGTACCCAGGTACCTGGGTAAGGGGTGAGGATGATCGAGAAACGATGAACTCAGTCCTTATTCACATTGGTTGTATTATCATTTTGTCATTCGCCCAGATCATCCTAGATAAACTGGAAGTTCCAGAATTCCACTGTTTTCTCAAGTTCGACCCTCTACCCCCTTAATAACACCTGAATTCATTGGTTTAGATTTTTTTGAGCAATTTCCCCATTGCTCGTAAAATCATATATTATGGGAACCGCAAATTCTAGAATTTCACTGCGTTTTCTTGATTTCGACCCCCAGCCCCCTTTAGAATAGCCCCCAATTGATTGATTTAGATTTTCCAAAATTATTTCTCGATTATTATTCAGTTCAGATTTTATAAGAATGAAAAAATTCGGAATTTCAATTTATTTTCTCAATTTCGATCCCCAACCCCTTTGATTACTACCCCAATTCACAACTTGGATTTTTTTAATTATTATTCCCATGATCACGAGTTTGATTTGAACCAGTTTCATGAATTTCAAAAAATTTAAGACTATTCCTAATTTTGGCCTTATTAGGGGTGTAGGGGAAAAACTGTTCATAGGAGGGGTCCAATTTTTCAGGAATATATTTCTTGAATCAAGATCTACAACATATAAAAAATTCAGCCAAATTCACCGAAACCACTTTTTCATAGAAAACGTGCGGGGTCCTTTTCAAAAAAGTTTTTCAAAATCTAAGGTAGTCATTTTATTCTGTGGTAAATATTGTATATTGACCTCTTTTCAAAATTCAAATATCATGAATAGTATCGACCGAAATCAATTTTGAATATTTCCCTTTGAAGTTCACCGCGTGCCGCCTCCTGCAAGCGAAAGCGGTTCCCGTCCGGTATCATCATAAAATATTTATAGTCCGCGAGAAATAAGTTCTGTCGTAATTGCAGAGTTAATGCCTGGACTGTATCTCCAGTCCCGTCGAAAATCCCAACAGTGTCACAAGCAACTAGGCAATACCTAATTGATCACTTTTTTAATTCCAATTATTTATAGCTTCGTCACTTGATATTAATGGAATATAAATATACTCCAGAAATGAATAAGTGAGATAAGTGAAAAATTACTATAAAGAAGAAAAAGTACAGTAGGAGGCTCTATTTTGGTGTTTGTTTTATGTACAAAATGTATAGAGGTGTCCCGGAATAAGTGTTACAAAATTCACAGGGAGATAGAAAATTGAAAAATAAGGAAAGTTTTCTTGATAAACATACCCCCGCGAACGCATAATAACGGAAATACAGGCCTTCGAAGTTGTTTTTTACAAACAATTTTTCTTGCATAACTTTTGAATCGTTCAACCGATTTTATTCAAATTTGAACTAAAGTTCACTGAAACAGGTCTATTGAACTAAAGTAACGCATTTTATCAAACATTTCAAGGGGCTAAGATAATAGGGGGTGCCCTCCCCCTTTTCCACCTATTTTTGACCTCCCCAAATATTTTTGGGAATTGTTCCAATTTCTGAATTCTACGTTCAATTTGAACAAAAAAGTTACTCTTGCAAAATTTTGATTAGAGGCTTCGTTTTCTAGATATCTGGAATTGAAACATTGGAAAACATCTCGAAATCGCAACTTTCCTGGGCCTAGAAATTAAAATTCGAAAACACTCATCATTCGTCAACTGAAATGAGTTTTCTGGGTGTTTTAAGTTGATGAACCACCATTTTCGCTGAGAAACATGGAGTTTTTCAGAGAAAAATAATTTGGGCCCTGGAAAGTGGCGATTTCGAGATGTTTTCCAATATTTCAAACCCAAATATCTTGAAAATGAAGCCTCTTACCAAATTTTCTCAAGAGTAACTTTTTTCGTTGAATTGAACGCAAAATTCAAAAATTTTAACTGTTCTCAAAAATATTCAGGAAGGTTTAAAATAGGGGAGGGGGAAGGGGCGGATGCCCCCTAATATCTTCGCCCCTAAAAATGTCTGATGGAATTCGTTATTATTGTTCAATAACCACTTGTCTTAGTAAATCTTGGTTTTAATTTGAATAACATCGGTTAAACAGTTCAAAAGTTATGCAAAAAAACTGTTTTTAAAAAACAACTTTGAAGACCTTTATCTCCGTTAACATGCGTTTGCGAGGGTATGTTGATCAACAAAATTCCCCGTATTTTTTATCTTTCTATCTCCCTGTGAGTTTTGTAACACTAATTCCGGGACACGCTGTATAAAGAGAGATGGAAAACGCTATCCGTCAAGTTGGCCTGTAAATCAAAAAGTAACAGTTACACCCTGGGTTCCACAAAAAAGATAATTCGAGATCAGTTGATTCGCGATTTTTGTTTGTCAATTTGTAGCTTGCTGATCAATGGAAATGCTGGTTTATCTGTTAATAATGGAAAGATGATGGGTCTAGTACAGATTTCAGGGATTTTTTGTGGTTAATCACCTAGCATTCAGCATAGAAAAGTTCGGTTAATCTGCAATCACCCCTGATTGCTGATCATCTTTTTTGTGGAACTGACCGGCAGAGATGTATACTTTTCAAATGTTATAGGAAACTGCAGCTCACAAAATTACAAAAACTATTTTCTGTTGAAATCAAATTCTTGAAACATTCAAAAATGAAAAAAATAAAAATTCACCCATACACCAACGGTGCACCCTGGTGCAAGTACAAGCACCTTATCTCAGCAGTCTGTCGCCCATTGTGAGCAGCCAATTTCAATCTTTGATTTTAACGAGAATTTTAATGAGAATTTAGAACAGGCATTGAATCCAGTAACGGGAAGCTATGGGAAGATACAGAGTGGTCGATCCTAGCATAATAATTATCCCATAGCGGCCTTACCGTTCAAGATAGAGAAAAAAAAAGGAATAGTGCTATTCTGTAAAAAATAACACTCCATAAACGCTCTGTTATGTGAAAATTCGTGTCGGCAATTGGCTGTTGCCTGGGTTATAACAACGTAACAGAGCTTTTATGAAACAAAATTTTTCAGAGAATCGCACTATAAAAAAAAAGTTGTATGGTTTGATTAGAACTGAACTTGACGGAATAAAGTTGAACTATGAGGCCTGTCTGTGGACCCGATCCATGGATATCTTGCGGAATCACCAGACGGGCTACTTCAGAATGGTAATATCATTAGGGTGGAATGTCTTAAGTCGGGAAAACAAAAGACCATACAGGAAGCTATACAGACCAATCAACAGTTTTCTTTGGAGAGAAATTCTCAGCTAAAACGGACACACACTCACTATTTTCAAGTACAAGGACATAATTAATGGACTGACAAAATAAAAACAAAATTGACTGACTTCTATAATCAAAATTTGGAAGTGCCTCCGTAGCCGGCCGCGGCTACGTGTATTGTAGCCGGAGCTGGCTATTTGAATGATGACCGGCACTGCCGGCTTCCGTATTGTAGCCGGGATCAAGTGAGTGACAGTGCTTCCTGTCTGCTTTTTGTATCGCAAGCGACAGAATTCCGCACTAGAGCAGAAGGCTCCATCCTGAGTTCCGGAGGGACTTTAATCTGTGGAAAGGTGAGTGTATGCTACAATTATATTGGCTCAATCGTCATGAATATATGAGTACGAGAAAATGCACTTTCCCGGGTTGACCTTATGTCAGAGTTTTTAAAAGTTTCTATAGCGAAATTTCAAACTGAAAGCTTCAAGCTGAGTGATATGAACAGATGGAGTTTACCAGATCGCTCAGTGGCTGTACAGTTAAACTTCAAAAAAACCTTGTCATTTCCATTTACCTGAATTTGGAAAGAAATCCGAAAGCGGCGGAGTGCTATAAAGTCTGCTTTATACCTACTCTGCGACTCTAGTTGCAACGACTTTAGCACCTCGCTGCCGTTTTGAACTCCCTCAAAATTTTAATTGACGAAATACACGAGGGTTTCCTAAAGTCCAGCTATACAGCCAGCCAGTGAGCGATCTGGCAAACTCCATACCTGTTCATGGATCATATGGCACAAAACTTGAAGCTTCCAGTTTCAATTTTCGCTTGGAACTAATGACATAAGTCAAGTACTTTGGGAGGAAAGTTCTCGCGAAATAAGGTCATAACTTTTGGCGGACCCTGTAGTTCTTTCCTTTGTATACAAAGTGATCACGCGAGAATCAAAAGTGAACGGGATATAGGTAGGTGATTGTGTACCTCCCGTGAATATTGGAATATTTCTAAGACCGACAAGACACTGCTGTAACAGGTACACAAACAAGGCTTGTCATCACTTCTAGCTAGCAAAGAAATAGGCGATATCGCCGACTACAAAACGAAAAGCCGGCAGTGTGCATTACTAAATGTCACCCACTTGGTGCCGGCTACAATACTGATGGCCGGCAATGCCGGTCACCGCATTCAAATAGCCGGCTCCGGCTACAATACACGTAGCCGGAGCCGGCTACGGAGGCACTTCCTCAAAATTTTACTGCCTGAGATCATCGATCTGCGAGCTTGTAGGAGCATGTCCATTCGGGAATGTTGAAATGCCATGGCTTTTTTCCCATTAACGGTTCTTACTGGCCACTTTTCGACACTCAAACGCGTATCGTACTACGATACATAATACGAATTTTATATACGAAACGAGTGCATTCTAATGGAACGATTTCAACATAAAATCAAATGAGCTAAAGTCATTCACGAAGATAACCACACAGACAGCCAGGCACACAAACAGACAGATATCCACACAGGAGTCAAACGGACGGAGAGACAGACAGATATACTTCAGACGAAGTAGGAGTAGTAGTAATAGTAGTAGTTCTTTGCAGTTTTGTTATTTACTTTCAGTGTATATAGTTTCAGATACATTTGTGCAATCTATTGTTTTGAAATTGCAATATGATTTTACAATGTTTGTCCCTTTATAATTGGATATTATCTTGCAGTATCAGTGGATTGTAGATCTAGATAGTGTGATCACGTGAGATAAATAATCAACTTGAAAAAAAAATTATAATTTCAAAAGTCGTAGCAACGGAATATATATGCGTAATACCACAATGTCACAAATCTTGACTACTGCTATTTACATCGACTATTTCTCAGAAAACATCATAACACCAGGTGTGCAGAAAGTGATCACTACCTATATCGTGGATGACTCATCGCGGAGAACAGCTGCAGCGGGCGGCAAATAACAGAGAGAGAATTTCAAAATGTGTTTCGGAGGGCACCATTTGTGCTACAGAAATTCTAAAAACGGATTAATGTTTGATATTTTCAGTACTTCAAAATAACTACCTGCGATTTTCAAAAAAATCAAAATAAAGTTGTGAAATTGAAAAAAAAAAATTGAAAAAATTTTTTGGAAATTTTTTTTTGACTAGTGCATCAAATAGAATTTAAATTTGAGTATAACCCTTTTTTCAGATCTAAAATCGGACTGATAGTTTTCCCAAAAACATTTTATTACTTTTGATGTATTTTCTCTCTGTCGCACACTTGGTACTCAATTTCAGTCCCCTTTAGCCTTAAGATGCCTTGCTTATGATCATCATGTTTTTTCCCCGTAAACTCGAGACGCGCACTCTGAATACGCCCACGATCCACTTTTATAAGAGTAAACAAAATCACGATGGTGATGGCCAAAGAACGAGCCGAGAGCATACAGGGGCTTCCGTGGCGAATCCTTGGCCTGTTGCATGGCGCAGGCGAGATCAAAGCGGAAGCCGAGAACCGCGCGAGGGCTAATTTGATGTTTTGTCGCCAGACCTGGAAAAATTACCAGCACGGAAAACGCAAGCAAACGTAATTTTCCAGCTTCTCCGTGGCAACGTGCCTTGTGTACCTGGTAATTAATTTTTGCAGCTTTAAAGCTCATGTGTGAGCGAGCACGCACATCGCATATTCCAATTTCTTCTCCTGCCATGCGTTTAATGCATCTCATTCTTCCGCGAGCGCCGAGCTCGAGGAGCGACCCGCTGATGCCTGAAAAACGAAATCGTACATTCGAGTCGCAATTAAATTGAGGCAGCGACGGCACCCGGGCTCTTGAAAGCTAATTTCGGCCGACCGCGCCGCCACAATGTTGGCGGTTTTAAAGCTTCCCAGATGGAATGTAAATAACTGTTTTGCATATGTGACACAGACATTCTTGGGGGACGGGGACGACGCGCGGAGCCCTCATCGCTCCTGCGAGAATACCCTGCTTGATTGATATTGCCCGCCTCAAAGCGACCTGCATGTCAATGTGAAACGGCGGCGGCGGCGGCGGCGGTGGTGGTGTGGCCTGGGCGAATCCGCCGCCGCCATCACCACATAGCCGCCACAAACATGATGTATTTTATGTATGTAAAAAGGGGCGAAAATCTCGCACGCCCTACGCAAATCTCGTTCGACTGCGTGCGAAGGGAACGCACAGCTGGCAAGATGCAGGAAGCGGCTGTTGAGGAAGTGAGAAGGCGTCGAGGGCAAGCGGTCAACGGGGTCAGGCACCATAACAGGCTGTGAACTAGGCCTGAGCTGGTACCTGTAAGCTACCACACGGCGCTGGACTTTCGAAGCGAAAAAGTCGTCGAATAGTGAATAGTCATCATTTCTGCTACAATTTTGAAAAAGCGGTTTGCTACGTGATTGGCTGAGCTAGCCTTGAAAGGACCCCCAAGAGAAGAGGGTAGCATTCCTCTTCAAGCGGGTCCGAGGCGAAACGGTTTCGGAAAGCAAACTCGTCCGACCAACTGTCTTTATTACAATTCCAAATCCAAAATATAAGGAACAACTGAATCCACTTTTCCCATGAGACCATCACGCATACCAGTGAGGATATACAGCTGGCGGTCTGTTGTAGCTGACTGTACTAGCAGGAATCTGCGCTGACAGGTATGCGCGCAAGTAATTGCTTGCATGGGAAAGGTGGTTTACAATGTCAACCTTATTATAACTGGGTGCGGCGCAGGAGCCAACTGTGGGCCTTCCCCTGTCGGAGAACACTGATATTCAAGGTGTTGGGTCGTGGGCGCCAGAACTAGTTTTTTCGTTATGCCATGCCTCAGGGCCTAACACGATTCCATGGGGAAGTTACCACTCCTGGGGCACAGGCAGTGCCGGTCAAACACAGACCAGATCAGAAAACACGTACAAATAATCGGTGGCAATATCCAGCAATAGGGTATCGTCATATGACGTCACGAGGTGGTGACCTTGGAGGGAGATGGCGCGAAATCGAGTATCCTGACAACCGCCACTTTCCCTATCCACTTTCCCCATATGACTCAATGCTACTGCGAAATGCTTTCATTAAAATTCTACGCCATTTTGACGGGAGCGTATGCTTGCAGACGCTTGCTCATGTTTTATCTGTATATACCTGAAAAATTATTAGAGATTTCTCCGTGACAAGACGTAGAATAATTATTTTATGTGAACGTGTTGTGCGCGTTTGAGGCGCGGTTTAGTTTCAGCACGTCTCACTAGATGGCCCTTGTGTCCATAAAAAGTATCACATTTCGCTGCTGTCAAACCAAACCGTCAACCATTTGTTCGGTCATTTTGCAGCTTCCCGCGCTTAGTTTCTGACGTTGCGAAAAGTTTTCTTCTGTTCTCAAGTGCTTTCAAGTATAAAAATCAGTTTTTAGTCGACAGTGAGTGACAGTTTTCGTCGACACAAGAGCCACCTAGTGAGACGTGCGCGAACTAAACCGTGTCTCAAATGCAAACAACACGTTCGCCTAAAATAATTATTCTACGTCTTGTTATGAGGAAATCTTCAATAATTTCTCAGGCATATACAGATAAAAGCATGAGCAAGCGTCTGCAAGCATACGTCACCGTCAAAATGGCGTAGAATTTAAATGAAAGCATTTTGCATTAGCATTGACAGCCATTCTACGAAAAATGTAAACCAAATGCACAAATTTCATTTTTTATGTCAACGTATTTTGTATCTCAAAACAAAAAATGATCGTAGCACTTGACATTTCAACTCTAATCGATCAAAAGGATCTTGTCTAGTGCAGGGACTAGTAGGACAGTCAAATAAGGAAAGCTGGAGGGAAAAAACTGTTGGAGTTTTGGAAATTTGACAGTAATGTCCGGTAAGGTGTACTGATAAACATACTAAAAGTCCCCAACTCTACCTATTGAGCTCGAGCCGCCATCTTGGAAAAATGGTCCTTCGATCCAGTTTTCTGCTTATATTGCGCTAATCATCAGAGATATTCAATTAGGTTTCAATAAAAATCAAGGCTATAAAATTGTCTACAAAAATTGTTTCATACCGATATTTCTCTCGTATCTGTTGATATTAATTAAATTAAATTAACAAAAAAAAAAACAAAAAAGCGATTTATTGCCTATGGCTAGTGATATTGTCTTCAAAATTTGTGAAGATGTTGACAGTCTACATCAAAGCTAAACGTGACAGTTAAAATAGAAAAAAAAATTGCAAAAATATTTTTTAATTTTTTTTTGAATTAAGAAAAAATTTGGTTTTCGAGTTTGACATTTCCAACAGAGCGGAGTAAAGGTTTCAATCGAACATCAATCAGTTTTGATATTTACATATTGTAAGACAAGATTTCATCAGTATTGTGCCTTCACGAGCTTCTGGAATGCTCGATATGAATTCAACTAAAAGAATAATCGCCAAGTCCAAAAAGTGTTGTCGATTGGTTCTGAAGGAAACATTTCGAAACAAAAGACATCAGCAAAGGATATACAGGAGGTCCAAAGGTTATTCAACTGTATATGAGCCCCATATTGATGTGCCTTATCCAAAATAGTGCAAAAGAATCAATCAAAATGTTAAAATCCACCCTGTATAACAAAAAGTAACGATACAAAATGGAAGTAGTGAAGCATACCTGGTGCCAAAAATACAGCCTTTACATTGCTGAAAAAAAGAACAAAATTGATCGATTTATTTGAAAGTTATTGGTTCTCAAACTTGACTTTACAAATTTCAGCCAGTGAAATATGGAAAAGTAGAGAGAAGTAACTGTCGGAGTTTCAGAAATTTGACAGGGATGTTCGCTAAGGTATCGCTCGAGCCGCCATCTTGGGAAAATGGTAATAAATTTGATCGAAGGACCATTATTTCAAGTTGGCGGCTCAAGCGCAACAGGCAGTGGCGGGGACTCTTAGTGTGTTTATTAGTAGACCTTAGCGAACATCCCTTTCAAATTTCTGAGACTCCGACAGTTACTTCTCTCTACTTTTCCCTATTTCACTGGCTGAAATTTGTAAAGTCAAGTTTGAGGACTAATAACTTTCAAATAAATCGATCAATTTTGTTCTTTTTTCCAGCAATGTAAAGGCTGTATTTTTGGCACCAGTTATGCTTTACTACTTCCATTTTGTATCGTTACTTTTTGTTATACAGGGTGGATTTTAACATTTTGATTGATTCTTTTGTACTATTTTGGATAAGGCACATCAATATGGGGCTCATATACAGTTGAATATCCTTTGGACCTCCTGTATATCCTTTGCTGATGTCTTTTGTTTCGAAATGTTTCCTTCATAACCAATCGACAACACTTTTTGGACTTAGCTATTATTCTTTTAGTTTAATTCATATCGAGCATTCCAGAAGCTCGTGAAGGCACAATACTGATGAAATCTTGTCTTACAATATGTAAATATCAAAACCGATTTATGTTCGATTAAAACCTATACTCCGCCCTGTTGGAAATGTCAAACTCGAAAATCAATATTTTGCCTCATTTGAAAAAATTAATAAAAAAATATTTTCGCATTTTTTTTTTCTATTTCAACTGTCACGTTTAGCTTTGATGTGGACTGCCAACATCTTCACAAATTTTAAAGACAATATCTTTAGCCATAGGCAAAAAATCGCTAATTTTTTGATTTTTTTTTGTTAAGTTAATTTTATTAATATCAACATATACGAGAAAAAAATCGGTATGAAACAATTTTTGTAGGCAATTTTATAGCCTTGATTTTTTATGAAACCTCATTGAATATCTCTGATGATTAGCGGAATATGAGCAGAAAATTGGATCGAAGGACCATTTTTCCAAGATAGCGGCTCGAGCTCAATAGGTAGAGTTGGGGGCTTTTAGTATGTTTAACAGTACACCTTACCGGACATTACTGTCAAATTTCCAAAACTCCAACAGTTTTTTCCCTCAAACGGAAAAAATTGTTCTAATTTGACTGGCCTATAGTGAAATTTCAATAAACTTCGCTTCAAAAGACTTCAAGATCTTGTGATTTTTCCGATGTGTTATCAATATTTTTTCAGTTTACCTCTGGTTTGCTTTGTTGTAACGAAACGAAATTTGTTCCGACATACACATGTTCAATGCTTTTTCAGTCAATGGTAAAGTTAGAACTGATATCCCAAGAGACTCGCAGCTATTTAAATAAATATTCGCAGTGGTTTCGTGAGCTTCTATTTCGTGTCCCGTCCGTTATCATATTTGTATCGCAAACCCAGCCTATTTATACAGATTCACATCAAAAACTACCTATAATTTGCATAAACGGACCCTTTCTAAACAACGTTGTGTATTGTTTAAAGTATTTTTCAGGCCATAAAAAAGATATAATATTTAAAGTAGAAGAAAACATAAATTTTTTGTCTCGACCGTTATCATGGAATGGCTGTTGAGTCATATGGGGAAAGTGGAGGTTGTCAGGATACTCTATTTCGCGCCATAAGCCGCCATTTTGATGACGTAAGTGACAATCCCCTATAGGTCGCGAGAACATAACCGTCACCTTGGCACCCGCTATGGCAACGTTGCAAGTATGCTTGACGTGGCAACCCAAAAGAATCTAGGGGGCAGCAAATTCAAACGATTTCTAAAATCATCGTAACTTTTGATTGCCGTCAGCGATTTCACATCGGTTATCAGTGTTCGATAGCCCAATCCTTTGTATTTATGATTTGATCACGTCGAATACAAACAATGTTTTATAAAGTTTCTACAGGGTGATCAATGGAACAGTGTAAAATTGCCGAAAGTTCAGTACGAGCGCGATTTTTCAAAAACAATTTTGTATGCATTCCAATAGCACAGTTATAAAGACAGGTGCTTCAGCTCCAGTACGTTTTTGAGTTTTGAAAATCGAAGGTAAATTGCCGAAGATATCGATAATTTTGTGCCGCCATGTTGAACTTCCAAGAAAGTGATCCGTTTCCATTGAAACTTAGATCACACTCATGTCTGGTTTAAATAATAATTGGAATTTCATTGTCAAATGCCTTTTTTGGTCACTTTCAAGCCGCCATATTGAACTTTTATGTAAATAATTCGTTTCTAGTGTGTTTCAAGTTCCATTTAAATCGAATCATTCATGTAAAAAGTTCAACATAGCGGCTCGGAAGTGGTTGAAAGTGGAATTTGACCTCAAAATTCCAATTACTTGAACCAGACATGAGTGTGTTTCAAGTTTCAATAAAATAGACGGCCCCGTAGCACAGTCGGTCGTCTGCCGTCTGTGGTGCGGATGGCGCGGGTTCGAATCCCGGTTAGTCATGGATGTTTTGTGTTTGTTCAAAAATTTGCGTATATTGTAATTCATATGTAATCATTTACCGTTATCAATAAAAGGCGCAAAAACTCCTATGGCGCTGATAAGCCGAGAAGGAGGAAAACATTTTTTTTTTTTAAAGTTTCAATGAAATCGGATCACTTTCTTTTTTTCTATAAGCTCAACATGGCGGCACAAAATGATCAATATGTTTGGCAATTCACCTTCGAATTTCAAAATTCAATAACATTACTGAAGCTGAAACACCGCTCTCCATAACTGTGCTATTGGAATGCATGAAATTTTCCTTTTGGGAAATCGCACTCGTACTGAATTTTCGGCAATTTTACACTGTTCCATTGATCACCCTGTGCAACCTTATGGAACCATGTTGGTATTTGACGTGATCAAGGCATGGGAACAAAAGATTGGGCTATCGAACACTGGAAACTGATATGAAATCGCTTACGGAAATCCAAAGTTATGATGATTTTAGAAATCGTCTGAATTTGCTTGTCCTCTAGATTCTTTTGTTATGTGTATATTTGGACCAAATCTGGGCAAAAATCTCACGTGTCATCTCTCCGCATAGAATCAAAAGATTCAACACTTTTCGCCTGACAAGGAGTTTATAAGCATTGAAAGCTATAGCGTTCCATACAAAAGAGAACCTCTTTGAACAATGCCCAGGAAATTTCGTGTCGCTTCGAAAATTTATATAACTCAACGTGAAATAGAGCTGCTGGATAAGTCTGTAAGTTCAAAGCTACAGCACCAGCCGGAAATAAGTTTATTAAACGTAAACACTCAACTTCTATGTAAATTATTTGATAGATAGATAAAATTATGGCTATAATTTCGAAATACCAAGACAATACTCATCGAACAATAATATCTCTCTAAGTATAGCTAAATAATCGAGATTTCTTTTAGTACAAATGAAAATGGGCTAAAAAAAGTAAGGGTTTGAATTGGAAATCGACGAGGTATTAATTAATTATTTATGCAGGGAATTCAAACTCAAATGCGTTAGTAAACTGGTTCACCAATAGTTCCGCAAATCAGGAAGAAGGCGAAACGGAATTAAATTGAAAGGGTTGAGTTAATCAGTCGCAGGGCTTCGTACGTAATTAGGGTGTACTTCGCTATCAGAAACCGAATGTAAACTTGAATTAACTAATCCCTATTGTTAGCTGGTTTCAGCACGCCTGATGGGAACTATGTGTTACGACTGAAAATGGGCCTACAGAAAGGATACAGCTATTTTGCTATGTTTTACACTTAATTTCGTAATTACAGCACTACGTCTTATAGGCTGTTATGTTTGCTGTTTGTTTGCTGTTAATTAGTGTTTTTGTTCAACTTTTTCAATACAATCCTCATCTCCAAAGTTCCGCTCTCGTCGCGAGTATAGATCCTGCGTGAACCGAACAACGTGAGTAGAACGTAGGTAAGAGGTCCAAGGTAGAAGGAGGGGGGCGGGCAATGACAATCACAGCCAAGGGTCCAAAAGAGGGAAACAGTTCATGATTTTGCAAAATTTGGTATTTTTTTCGTCGAATTTCGATTAATTCGATGTAGGGGAAAGTGTTGTACCTTGGACCGATTGTACCTCGGACCAAATGCGATATTTCGAAAATGCAGTGACCTCTATGGTCGACAGTGTCTATGGTTCTTCGCAGTTAACGGTAGATGTCACTGAGTTGGTGAGAAATCCTCGAAGAAAAGGGATGCCAAAAATTTTAGTAACTTTATGATTCTCGCCTGCTAAAGTAAATATTCAAACACTAAGCAGAGGTCAATACCGCCTTTGAACAGCAATCTATACGGATACTTCTATTTTTGAGAAGTAGTGCACTCCGTTCTGTCTCATTTAATCACAATCGGAATGGGTAAAATGTAACTTAAAAATAGCAGCAAGCCGTTTTTGCAACTTTTGAATTTATTGTACCTTGGACCGGCCAGCTCGTTGTACCTTGGACCGAACAAATGTAATGTAATGTGAACAACAAAAGGCCAGGACCTTCTTCGCAGTAGAATTTGCTCGTTATAATATTATTTAATTCATTTTATATATCAATATTATATAACGTATATCCCAAAGTTATATTTTCCAAACAATCAATTCATTTTTTTCGAGAATTTTTTTTACAGTTACTCATTTGTGATATTTTCATAGCATTATTGTCTCCTCTCAGAGTTCATGTATATTTAATATTAGTTCATTTATTCCATTGAAAAAATGCTCAAAAACACTGTTTTTGACTTTCCTGTGTCGTGGTCCAAGGTACAACACTAGATTGTACCTTGGACCAAAAGACAAAAAAAACTATTCTCGAAATTTCCAAGTCAGCATGAATAATTTTGCAGATCGTGACATGAGTAGTGATAGATAAATCCTTACTGAATTATATGATAAGATAAAACCGGTTGTAACAGCCATGTTTCGCTCAAAATGAATTTTCAAAAAAAATCGTTCCAAGGTACAACACCTTCCCCTATTCTTTGCTTGATTACATGTTTTGCTTGATCAAACGATTTCTCGCTTGAGCGAGATCCAAATCATGTCGACACTAATAACAGAAGCGCAAAAGTCACTGACGCTTGCTTGGGTGAGAGACACATTCCGCCAAGTTTTGCGGACTCCAGCTCTATTAGAGTTTACTGAAAAATTTGAGCTTGGGGCAACAGATCTTTTAAATTTCACCAAATTATTATTTCAACAATTCTTGACTTGAAACTAATCGCGAAAGCGGTGGACGCATCGCAATTCAACTATCTCTGACTCGTGGAGCTGTTCAAACGCAAGGTTAGCTTCAGCTCCCTAATTTGGTCTTTATTGAATACTGACGATAAATTATACATCAATTCAGTGCGTTCATATCCAACTCGGCTATTATAGCAATCCTGCGTGTGCTTCCAGCTCTACGGCTTTCAATTGAAAATACAACATTACTGCATAGAATATGTAGAGGTACGTAACCATCCACCTATACGTTAAAATTAATATTTAATCAATTATGAATAATATTGAAATTGGAGCGCATCAAGCTCGATTGTACACCTATCCACCTACCTGTAGCATCAATAACTAAAAATACAACGTGTACCTAATAATAACATTACCACACCATCATTAATTTGGTTATGGATGGTTACCTTATACTCGAACATCAATATTCAATGTTTATTCGCTGATATGCCGTCCAGCAAATGCGAACGAAATTCCCGGCTTCGGTTTAACGTTGCTAAAACGAAACATTGAAAAACACCAGAGCCATTGATTTCAATTATTACATCGTCACAAACGAAGCATTAGGAATTGCTCGAGCTTTGTTCCCTTTGAAAATACACAGGTGGGTGTACGTAACTACCTTGAGGGGTGTACTCTCTTTACAATTTGTAGGTACCTTTTTGATTGACGCGTTGAAACTTGTCAAGTGTCCATTGTTATCGCACCTATACATAATCGCGCGCTTACACGGTTTATTCTATTAATCAATAACACCTCCAATCGAGCCTCCAATTTATTTTAATGGTATGTCTGTGTGAAAAGAACGTGAAAAAAGTTCGATTTCCGCCTGTCAGTATCACACTTTTCCGGATCAAATTCCCTATGCTGCTCCGCACGCTTGTTGCTTGGATTCGTTTTTTTTTTTTTTTTTTTTCGGAGAGAGAGTACATAAACGGGAGTTGAACAGATCAATGATATCTTTTCAGCCCTCTTTTTCATAGAGAGAACGATTTAATCGGCCCCTTTGCATTTGCTTGGAGCCACCAATACCAACACCGCCACCAACACCATCGACCGCTGTTTGCATGTAAATGTAAAAGTTCATCAAACACCTTCTACGACATGCAAATTGAATTATGCTTTGAATTTCTGACAACGACATGGGAATGGGGAATGGGAGCGGGGAGAAACCGTCGGGAGGGTGGTGCGAGTGGGAGCTCCGAAGCGCTTTATTCATTTTATTTTATTTGGACGTATTGTGCGCGAGACAACCAACCGCAACCGGTGGAAGCAAAAGGAATTAGCATTTCTCTGTTGTTCATAAGTGAGAAGTTTAGGTGAATAAGTAGGCTCGTGTCGTTTGATGGGGGCATGCCTGTTTTGAAATTCATACGGCAAAGCCGAACGAAAGTATCGTGTTCGTGCAGATAAACTTTCGGCAGCACGACGGACATATCCGTTTTTCCTCACTAGACATCAAAGGTGCCTACTGGCAGGTCGAGATGGACGAAAGATCGAATTACGCAACGGCCCTCAAGGTTGAATCGATGGGACTCTTTCGGTTCACCAGAATGCCGTTCGGCTTTAATAACGCGCCAACGACATGGCAGAAGCTGATTGATTGAGTCCTGGGAGTCCAGTTAGAACCTAGATTTTGTTCACCTTGACGATAGAGTGATTGCCACGTCGGACCTAAATAACCACCTTCAAGTTCTGGGAGAAGTGTTTCTTTCGGCGACTGCAAGATGCTTTGTTAGTTGCTGGTCGAAAAAAGTGTCAGTTTCGCCGCCTTGAACTGAACAACATTGAGCACGTGGCCGATAAACAAGAGTTGGAAATGGCGATTCATCACTGTCACCGATTGAACGCCGTAACAAGAGACGCTCACCATCTCCCTCAGATCTACAACATTATGGAACAAGTAAGCAGAGTGAAGTATTTTTCCTCTCCAGCCTTCGCGATACCATTAAGGGGACTCTTCCACTTCACCGGGATGCCGTTCGGCCTTTAAAATGCGCCAGTGACGTGACATAGGCTGACCTTTCGGGCCCTGGGAGCATGATTTGGCACTTTGTCTTCATCTATCTTGTCGTCGTGATTTCCCCGTCGGACTTCGATCACCACCTGGAGTTCCGGAGGAGGTATTCCGACGACTACAAGATGCTTTGTTGGTTGTTGATCGAGACGAGTGCCAGCTTCGCCGGCCTGGACTGTACTACTTTGAATACGCGGTCAATGAACAAGGATTAGAGGGCCGATTCAGCAAAGGTGCAAGCCATCTCAGAGCTGCCCGTTCCGAGATGCGTAAGCTCAAGAAGAACGGTAGATTTGTGTAGACTATCGTCAGGTGAACGGTGTCACAATGATGCTTATCCTATCCCTAACGTTTCTGCGTAATGGACAAGCTGAAGGACGCGCGATTTTTGTCGTCACTGGATGTGAGATCGACCTACTGGCAAGTTCCGGTGGAGGTACAGTCCTTCCGTCTCCATTCAGCGCCTGCAACTTGGATGCGTCTGATCGACCAGATAATGACGCCGGATTTTGAGCCGCGCGCCCTTGCGTACCTTGACGATATTGTCATAGTCACTCAGTCGTTTGACCATCACATGGAGATACTGGTTGAAGTGTTTGGCAGACTAACCGAAGCGGGGCTGACACTTGGCCGAAGGAGGTGCCACTTTTGCCAAGACAAGTTGCAGCATCTTGCTTATGGGGTGGACAGGTTCGGTAGATCCGGCCAAAGTGAAAGCAATTTTGCAGATTTCCACTCCGTCTGAGGTAGCGGACGTCAGGAGCTTGATCAGCGTAGCGAGCTGACACAGACGGTTCATCCGGATTCTTCGGCTTTAATCGCCCGCTTGACCCAACTGCTCCAGAAGAAATTCAAGTTTGTATGGGGAGAGAGACAGGGCAATGCATTTCGAGCCGTCAAGGATTGCCTGGTTCCAGGACCCTTTACAAGATCCAGTAAAAAAAACGTATACCTTGGTGTCGATGGATTGTTTAAGCAAATACCAGATCATCGTGCATCGTGTTTATTCGTGAAGCGACTGTCAAAGTGATTTGTGTCAACGTTGAAGACCATCTGTTATTAATTTTTGAGGTGTCAGGTGTCACCAGTGATGTAAAATACCCGGGTTTTTATATTTAAGGGTAAATACCCAGGGTAAATACCCGGTATTTACCCAAAATCGGGTCTCTAATAGGGTATCTATTTGCATTATTTTGTTATTAACAATTGGAGAAACAACAACAAACAATTATGATTTTTTGCTCACAGCAGCAAAATAATAATATGTTCTTTAGAGGTTATGTTTATAAAGCCTTGGAACTTGAAAAAGAAATCATCCTTATTTTAACCGTCAACAATGTCAACCGAGCTGTCAACAGTGTCAACTTTTCTGTCAAACTGGGTAGGGTGGGTAAATATTGCTCGGGAAAATACCGGGTAAATACCCGATTTATATTTACCTACCTACCCGGTAAATACCCGACTCACATCACTGGGTGTCACAGATCATCATCACAAATAATGGTGTTCAATGTCACAGTCAAGCTTCTCAACTAGTCTAGTCTAGGAGAAGATACAGATTCAAGATCTCGTTCACTGCTAATTATCACCCCCAAGCCAACCCGACGCAGCGTCTCAATAAGAAAATCAGTGCATTGTTGCGGTGTTACGTTGGTGGGAATTGAGAGCTGTGGGATCGGAATCTGCCTGAGATTGCTCGCGTTATTCGAACCAAAGTACAGGAGACAACTCGACTTAGAATGCACTTCATCAACCACGGACGTGAAATGGCAATGACAACATTAAGAGCTGGGGGGGTCCTGATGAACAGAGCTTCAAAGAACGCAACGGCTTTCGCAATGCCATTGAGGGGACTCTTCTAATTCGCCAGGATGCCGTTCGGTCTTCATAATGCGCCACCGACGTGACATGGGTTGACTAATCGGGTCCTGGGAGTCCAGTTGAGAAACTTCTCCTTTGTCTACTTTGCCGTCGTGATTTCCACGTTGGACCTCAATTACCACCTATGAGTTCTGGGGGAGGTGTTCCGACTACTACAAGATGCTGCCTTACAGACATTGAAAGTCTTTTCTGACAGGTCCTGATGAACGGAGGCTTAAATGACGCAGAGGCGTTGGCAATGCCATCAAGGGGACTCTTCCAATTTGCCAGGATGCCGTTCGATTTTCATAATGCGTCAGCGACGTGTCATGGGCTGACTGATCGTTTCCTGGGAGTTCAGTTGGAAAACTATCTCTTCGTCTGCTTTGCCGTCGTGATTATCATGTTGGACTTCTGTGGGATAACCTTATACCACACCCTGTATGTGTAAATTAGATCTACCTATTATCACCTGTTCCCTATAAAAAAAGACCCTTCGTTGTAATGGGCAGTTTAAATAAACATCTCATACTTCGGGTTCCACCAAACTTTTATCAACGCGATAACTTTATCACTCTGATAGTAACTGAGCAACTGGCCATCCTATTGGCTGGTGCATAGCAACTATCAGCGTGATAGATTTAATCTGCTCTTGAAATTTTGGTGGAACCCGAGGATAGTAACACATGTGTCTTTACCTGCACCGCTTCACCTAAAATACTACATAACATGGCGCTGCGAATATTCGAACTATAGAACATTAAAGGAGACTGAGACGTGGAAGCGCCAAATAAATAAACAATCGGAGTGCAAATGATATTGTCAAGAACATAGTGAATGTACATAGTGAAAAGTTGTGAAAACAATAATGGCAAATTCAAGTGTGTTACCCCAATCAAATTTATCATCGGGAAATCCTGTTGAACAATGGGAGCAGTGGCTCAGCAGATTCAAGATTCACCTAATGGCAACGGAAGTTGCCAGAAAGGCAGAAACAATTCAAATTGCCCAACTACTCCACTTTGCTGGGCCAAAGCTGCAGAAAATTCACCAAACTTTTCAATTCAACGAGGAAGAAAAAGACAAATTAGAACCCGTGATCGAAAAGTTCAACAGATAATTCAAGCCAAGAGAGAATTTATGTTTTCTTCGTTATGAACTCTTCCAGTCGCACCAAGGAGAACGGACCCCTTGAGCAATTTATCACAGATTTGAAGAAACAAGCCTTACTGTGCAAATTCGAAAAATCAAAATGACGACCTGATAACATGCGTGCTGATCAGTGGTAGCAACAACTCCGAAATCCGAGTAAAATTACTACAGCAGGAAGATTTAAAGCTTGAAGAAGCAATCAAAATATGCGCGATTCACGAACAAGCCAGAAAGCAGTCGAAGAAAATTGAAAAGGACAACAACCATCAATACCTGAGCGAAAACCCATCAGTTGGTGCCATAAATCATTCCATCAAACAAACAATGAACAGGCGTCCACATACTAGAGAACCTGTTGGAAATCGTTCCAGTAGCACTAGGAGACGGAGTAATTCAAACAGAAGGCATCAGGTATCAAGGTCAGACAATGTAATCAACAACTGTACTAGATGTGGATCGTCACATCAAATTAACAAGTGTCCAGCGTATTCAAAAACGTGTATAAAGTGTAAAAAAACAAATCATTTCACCTCAACGTGTAGGTCGTCAAGAAAAAATCAAATCAGTGCAGTTTTAAGTCATAGTAATTCAAATGATACGACAGAATTCTATAGAGGTAGTATAAATAGTCAGAAAATTGAGCATACTTGAATTGAAAATGGTAATGTGGGTGGTTGTTCCTGGATAACAAAGTTAGCAATTGAGAACAAACAAATCAAATTCAAAATAGATAGAGTGAATCTAATGCATATAAATATGTACAAAAACGTTTTGAAATTGCCAATGAATGCATTGGAAACTCCTAAATTAAAACTAACTTCATACACAGGAAATCAAATCACTGTAGTTGGAACATGTGAAATACTTTGTTCAATTGAATATGAAAAAAATCTGATTGAATTATATGCAGTTGAAAGCAATTCAGAACCTCTTTTGGGTTTACCAACGTGCATAAAGCTGAAACTCATCCAAAATACAGATACGTCGTGTATCAATGAAAATGAAGTTCAGGTGCATAATAATCGACATACAAAAGATACTGTCATGGACATATATGGAGATTTTTTTTCGGAAATAGGAGAAATAAATCCACCCTATCACATTATTTAATTCCAAACGCACAACCGGTGATCACCCCAATAAGAAAAGTACCATTTGCTTTACTTGACCCTCTCGAAAAGGCGCTAAATAATTTAGAAAAAAGTAAAGTATTAGAAAAAGCCAAAGGACCGAGTGATTGGATAAATCCATTGGTACTTGTTAAAAAGCCCGACAATTCATTTAGAATCTGCCTTGATGCGTTTCATCTAAACAAATCAATTAAGAGAGAACAAAGCAGATTATCAACTTTTGAAGAAATAACAAGTCGTATGTCCGGAGCTAAAATTTTAAGTGAATTAGATGCAAATCAAGCGTTTCATCAAATACCGCTTGATGAAAAAAGTTCAAATCTCTGCACATTCGGTACACCCTTTGGAAGGTACAAGTACAGAAGGTTACCCTATGGTATTACTTGTTCGCCCGAAATATTCAATGAAAGGTTCAGAAGCATTTTTAATTGCAATAATGTAGGAGTGTACATCGATGACATTATTATTTGGGCAAAAGATAAAAAAAACATGACGAAATTCTTGAAAAAGTATTGAATTCGGCCAGAAAGCATGGTGTCAAATTCAATCTAGCAAAATTCCAAATCGCGGTAATGAAATTAAATTTATGGGACACATTATAAATGAGAAAGGAATAGAAATTGATACAAATCGAGTTGAACCTATAAAAGAAATGCCCACACTAAAGAGTAAAAAAGACGTTCAGCGTTTGATCGGTGTTGTGAATTATGTGAATGAATACATTCCAAACTATTCAATAGAAACACAAGCACTGAGAGATCTTTTGAAAAAAGATACACACTTCCGTTGGGAAGAACCTCAAATGCAAGCTCTTGACAAAAATTAAGCAAAAACTAACTCAAAGTCCTGTTTTACAGTTTTTTAATTCCAAGAAAAATATCACGGTGTCAGTAGATGCAAGTCAAAACGGCGTAGGTGCATGCCTACTACAAGGCAACAAACCAGTCTGCTATTCATCAAAATCATTTACAGAAACACAAAAATTATATTCCCAGATAGAAAAAGAAATGTTCGCAGTTTTATACGGATTGCAAAAATTTCACGATTATGTTTTTGGAAGACAAGTCATAGTGGAAAGTGACCATAAACCACTTTCGGCCATAAATAACAAACCAATCGATAAATGTCCGCCCAGACTACAACGTTTGCTGCTACAATTACAAAAATACCAATTCACTTTAAATAACAGAAGAGGCAGCGAACTGATAATTGCAGACGCATTGTCGCGAGCCTATTTGCCTGAAACGAACCCAAATGACGGAGAAAATATGTCAATAAGTGAAAACGAACAAATATGCGTAATTGATTCAGATTCAAATATTACAGATCATTATCTCGAAAAAATGAAAATTGAAACTGAAAAAGATGAAGAATTGAAGACTATTTCTCAAATTCTTACCAGGGGCTGGCCAAATAACAATAAAGTAAACGAAAAAATCAAAATTTATACGAAGTACAAGAGCGAACTAACAATAAATAACGGTATTATTTATAAAGTTCAAGCATGCTTCATTCCAAGGTAAGTGAGAAAAGAAATCCTCTTACCTCTACGTTGGCTTATCAAGGGGACTCTTCGAGTTCAGTAACACTTTCATCCAGCAAGACAGAGTAAATGGTACTTTCAGTCATAACAGAAGAAATGCTGTGGCTACAGATTCGGCTTGTCATCATGTCATCGCCAACAGAACCAAGAGCCATTTATTTCAATCTGCAGTCTTATTACACGAGCCCAGCTTCGCAGGCGGATGGCGCACGTCCCGTTTCAGTGTTTCTTCCGCAAAAACCGTCTTTTTGCCATAGAATACCCAGCCGATAAATTCCAGCTCGCAACTTAATAGTATGATATAGTTCCTTGTAAAATGTAGTTGTGCTTAACGCTAATTGGCTTATCCGGCCGCGGTGTTGTAATGCCGGCGTTGGTATTTTATTATTAAAATATTACCATAAAAAAGCGGTGCAATATAAGCGCCAGGTGTAAACACCAATCTGCATTTATTAGCCATGGGAAAAGTTATATGAAAACGAAAAACATGGCGTGAGCGAGAAATGGCACGCGTGCTGAATTTCAAATCGCGCCGGGCTTTTCTCACACATACAATAAGCATTATCTCAAATCTCGATAATATGAGACGCGCAATGAAAGTATTTACCTAACTGGAGTTTAAGTTGTTCCACGGAGGTGGAAAGCTTCGAATCACGCCTTGATAACAACCCCGTGCTTATCGAATTGCCGCGTTCTTTGTGCCCGGATGCACTATTGAAAACCTGGAAAGTTTATCGTTTTGATCCGATTCGTGTACGTAGCTTTTTGAAAATCCAATTACGAGCACCAGAGAGATAATTTCATTAACCATCAGTTGAGCTTATCTCTGGCGGATCAATGTCGGGCGGTGTAATTCAATTCCTGGAGCAAATTAGCGCGTTTTTGCCACTCTTGCTGTAATGCATGCGTATCATACTTGCAGAGCTAGGATTATTTCATAATTCAGTCGAATTTTGCACCGGTTAATACACTAAAGCTCGTTATTTTCCGAGGCTACAAGCACTCACCTCATACCGGCTGTTTGCCGGCGCCGCCTAAATAATGGCGTGTTTTCATGCAACAATGTAATTTTGTACACATGAAACGCTTTATAAGATTGCAGCGCTCAAGAACCGAGCCATAAAGCTTTGTCTTTCTGTGTGTGTACCTACCTGTGCGTGTGTCAGTGACTGGCGATAATTTTCGAGAGCTTTTTCAGAGAGCTTTTAATTCTGCTTTTAATTTAATGGCAACATCAGCTCCAACAACGTGTTTGATTCTGGTTTCGCTCTTCGGCTTCGTAATCTTATCTCTGGCGGCAGTGCAAAATTCAAATGAAGTTCTGTTAACTAATTTTCATCCATCGCACCTCTCCGGCGCCCCGCTCCCGTCCTCGCTTTTCGCGATAATAATTAACTTTTACCGCGGCGATGATGGAAACTGGTGGCGGCATGTGTTGGGTATCTGCACGTTAAATCCATGCTTAATTGAAATCGGAGCGGTGGCATAGCTAGGGCTCGAGAGTCTAGTAGTGGAGGTAATAATGAGAATTCCAACTAGGTAGGTAGGTACGCGTAATTATCACAACAAATGATTTGGTTACCCAGCGCAGCAGTTCAATCGGTGCTGGAAATGAATCGCGGCTAAATTTCTCGTCTGGTTCAAGCTTGATTATGGGAAATGCGAAAGGGAGTATTCTGTGACAGTGTCACGTGTAGCACGAAGCAAAACTGAGGCCATCAACGCCCAGCCGATAGGCAACCAAGGTTTCGCAACGGCATTGATGGTCGTTCTCTTCTTCATTATTATTCCATTATTATTTTGTTTATCAGTATTATTCTCAGTTACCATGTAAATAGTGGGGTTGGTAGCCATTCCTATACGGCATTCGATGATACAAAAAATTTCTTTTGCATGAGTGTTCTATAAGGCCCAACGAACGATATTAGAAGGGGAAGCACGAAAGCTTCCCCTTAGGGGGGCCGCAGGGGGCCCTGTCAAGTTGACGGTCCAAGAACTCCTACCAATTTATCTTTCAATTTCGTTGTATCACTCAAATGGGGATGATGTGACTCCATTGTGAATCTCGATGCCATTGGTCCCCATGTCTCTTTCATCCTTCATGCTTGAAAAAATAATTTCTTCGGGAGGTCAGAGAAATCACTTTTTATTTTTGTAAACATACAAGAGGATGCGAAGTTGGCATGTTTTGTCTCTTAACCTGTTATTTGGCATTCCCAAGATCCTATTATGAAGTCAATTTTTTAAATTCTCAATTTTGGGTTGATTGGTAGGCTAAGAAGTAGGTATTTTTTAACATCCAGTTCAGACGTACTTTTTTCAGTGCCCAACTGGAGGTTATTGAAATAATCGCAGAGGTGGATAGACTGGATAACTTCCTAATATTATGTCGAGAAAATCAATCCCAAACTGCACATGGAGAGTACACAAATTATTTTTCTTTCGGTCGGTCGAATTGCGATGCCTACTACGCCCGTCAGGGAGAACGCTGAGCATCGCCAGACTAAACTAGTATGAAAACAGCCTAAACGATTTCAAAACTGCCGGAAACACTCATTATGTGGTTCGACATTCAATTCTGAGTCAGCACTCAGAGTTATAGTCAGTTTTGAATTTGTTTAGGCTGTTTTCATACCAGTTTAGGCTGGCGATGCTCAGCGTTCTCCTTGACGGGCGTAGTAGGCATCGCAATTCGACCGACCGAAAGAAAAATAATCTGTGTACTCTCTATTCGCGGTTTATGATTGATTTTCTCGACATCATGTTCAGAAAATAGTTCAGTGGATCCACCCCTGATGATGATTTCAATAACCTCCAGTTGGACACTGAAAAAAGTTCGTCTGAACTGGATGTTGAAAAACACCTACTTCTTAGCCTACCAATCAACCCAAAATTGAGAATTTAAAAAATTGACTTCATAATAGGATCTTGGGAATGCCAAATAACAGGTTAAGACACAAAATATGCCAACTTCGCATCCTCTTGTATGTTTAAAAAAATAAAAAGTGATTTCTCTGACCTCCCGAAGAAATTATTTTTTCAAGCATGAAGGATGAAAGAGACATGGCGGCCAATGCCATCGAGATTCACAATGGAGTCACATCATCCCCATTTGAGTGATACAACGAAATTGAAACATGGTTTGGTAGAAGTTCTTGGACCCTCAACTTGACAGGGCCCCCTGCGGCCCCCTTAAGGAGAAGCTTTTGTGCTTCCCCTTCTAATATCGTTCGATAGACCTTGCAGAACACTCATGCAAAAGGAATTTTCTGTATCATTGAATGCCGTATAGTACTGTTTTTTAATGTGTACCGACCCCACTAAAAGAAATCACAAAAGTGTTGATTGCAAGACTGCAATAAAATCTTGTGCGTTATTCTACTACTCAGTTGCTGATTTAATTCTTGCGTGATGAGGTAACATGACAATCGCCGTGTGGTGTTGTGAGGTTGGCAGTATGACAAGGTAAAAGAAACTGACAGCCATTGTTCAAAGCGGAATGCGGAAAGTAACTGCGGAGAGAGACCAGATTCCAGAATTTGACGATTTCACCCGCATCAGTTTGCAGCAAAATAGGTGAGTCTGTTCTCACTAAGTATTTGAGTAGCTTAGGCATAGAATTGAGTACATTCATGGCAGCCGACGATGAGTTACGGCCACTACCTACTAATACTGGACAGTCCTGCCGTATTGTTGTTTTGTTGGAGACCAGGTGCTTTTGGAGTGGATGTCCCTCCAAAAGTATCCCCAGCCTGGTGCTCAAAGTTGAGACTGATACCGGTTGGAAATCCACTGGATCAGGTGTGTTTGTGAGGCCTTCCAGCTGAGTCCAACGTGCTCGACACGAGTTCTCAGTCTGGCGCAGTACGTCTTGGATATCCAGAGTACTGGGGACTGTGTATGTAGTGGGAGTGGACCTATACCAACTGACCAAGTGAAATGATGCTGTTAGCTAGCTTATTAAATGAATTACTTGAGACTGAAGTTGATGATTGATTCCCAAATGACGTGATGCTAGGTATACCATGCTAATAAATATTGAAACTGATAAATAATCTAGTGTCGCTACTTCAAGTACTTATACGTCTTTTTTTTAAATTCTCTTGCAGATTCGAAGCTGTGCTGGGTCTGTCCTCCGTCTGAAACTGCCGTCCTGATACAGTTCAGAAGTGGGATAGACTCACACAATCCTGTAAATTTGAACTTTGAAAAAAAAGTTTTCTACCGTTCCTTTTAAAATGTCACAATAAATAACTTACATTCTTCCATTTTGCGTCGGAGGTGCTGAAGAAAAAAAAAACAAAGAGAACAGCAATAATGACAAACAACAAGAAAACTATGTTCTTCTCCCCTCGTCACAATGAAATTTAGATAGGTCTACTTTATTGCCATTCGAATATTCTTTTGTTTGCGCATTGTATAAATCACTCAATCAGGAGAATAGGGGGCTAATTGTAGAATGTATTGTTTCTTTCAATAAATAGCAAACATGCCGCCGCCGAGAGGTCAGCGTCGCAGAGCTGAGTCTCCTGCTGAAAATCAAAACCGTCAACGAATTCGACGGGACTATGAACCTGTTGGCGGTAGTGACCTTATTATACAAACTTCTCCGTCAAGCTCCGACAATGGCGACGCGCTACAACGTTTGACAGACCTCATGGCAAGTTTTGTGGAAACTACCAATCGCCGAATCAACACCACCAACACCGGCGCCGAGGCCTTGCCACCCTTTGACCCGGGGAAGCGCGACTTTTCGAGCAAAAGATGGTGCAGTAAAGTTGAGGAATGCAGAGCAGTATTCCATTGGACAGAAGCAACAACCATTTACTATGCCATTACCAAATTGCGAGGTATGGCCGACGTTTGGTGTAAGAGTCTGCCAAAAATGATGAATACTTGGGAGGACTGGAAACATCAGTTACAAACTGCATTCCCACCCCAACGAGATTATTACGTGATGTTAGAAGAGATGATGGCCAGAAAGAAGAGACTGGACGAGGACTACGTCACCTACTATTATTGCAAGTTGGCTCTTCTCAACGAACTTGAAATCACCGACAAGAAAGCGGTTTCATGCATAATTGGGGGCATCACAGACAATGTGGTGAAAACCGGCGCTAAAGCTGGGCAACATGAGGTTCCTGAATCATTGTTCCAGTACCTTAGTACTTTAACAGAAAGTGCGACTACTAGTCACAGCGGCGCTTACACTCGTCGACCGCATTCATCAGCTCATCGATCCAAGTTCAGGACGAAGCGACCGTACACACCGAAATTCGACAAGGAGATCACCTGTTTCAAGTGTCAAAAACCGGGGCACACTGCAAATCGATGTTTTTCGGGTAATCAAGATGATCGCTGTGCCATCTGTCGCTGTCGTGGACACTTTGCTCGGGATTGCAAAATGAAATCGACGAGAACAAGCCGAGACACGAGGCCGCAACCAGACGAAAAGAAAACTGTCGCTTTAATTGGTCGAGCGACTCTGGAAGATTCAGCCAACCGAGAGTTCCATAAGAATATCACTGTGAATGGCAAGACTACACGAGCTTACATCGATCTAGGCAGCTCCTGTACGACTTTCACCTACGAGGAAGTTAAACGGTTGGAGATTTCGAATGTGGATACCCACCTGGTTTCCACGCTACATGGCTATGGAAATGGTACCGTGACCACCCTTGGGTCGGTGAGGATTTCCGTGAAGGTGGATACTGTGGAAGCAGAGGTGGTGGCTGATGTTGTCACGGATGCGGTACAAGACGTCCCCATTCTGGTAGGAAGAAATTTCACGGAATTGCCCAACGTGGGAATGCTGAAGGACGACACAAGCTTGCAATTCTCCACCTATGACTCTGTCCCAATGTCTGAAACACCTGAGGGAACAAAACTGAAGCTCTATGTGAAAGAAAACATCACTATATCATCATTACATTATGGACACCTCCCTGTCTACGCACATAGTCTCGGTGACGTCTACGTTGAAGAAAGTCCACGTCTCAAACCAGGTCAAGAGTATGTTGTTCCAGCCACTGTGCTCAAACTCAGAGCTTCACCCTCATCACCATCCGTACTACCCGTAGTCAATCTTTCTCCCCGCGAAATTCACTTCAAGAAAAACACAATCGTCGCAAGAGTTTGGCCGTGTACCGAAGAGAATGTTGGGACTATTTTGAGAGTACGTAAAACTGAAAGTCCAGAGCTGCCATGGGATGAGCTAGATGTTGGCGAGATTGATCCAGAAGTCAAGAAGAAATTAGTAAAACTACTTCGTGACTACCGGGATTGTTTCGCTCTGACTTTAGACGAGCTCGGGTGCGCCAAGAGTGCGGAGATGGCGATTTGTCTAGAAGCGGAGAAGCCGTTCACGTATCGTCCATACCGGATGGCTCCTAGCGAGGCAGCAAAGGTTCAAGAATTGGTGGACGAGATGATGCATGCAGGAATTGTTGAAGAGTCTGACTCAAACTATGCGTCTCCGGTCGTGTTGGTGGGCAAGAAGAATGGGGAACAGCGTATGTGTTATGACTACCGAAAACTAAATTCGATGACTGTCAAGGACAGTCACCCCTTGCCCAGGATACCCGATCAGCTCGATAGGCTGCAGAGTGGGTCAGTCTTCACCAGCCTCGATTTGAAATCTGGATACCATCAAATTCCTATCGAAGAGAAATCTCGGCGATACACCTCGTTTGTCACCCCTAGCGGACAATACCAGTACGTCCGAATGCCCTTTGGACTTACGAACGCCCCTAGAGTCTTCCAGCGCTTCATGAACCACTTGCTGAAGCCGATTGCCGAGGTTGCTGCTGTTTATTTGGACGATGTGCTTCTTCACGCCGCTACAGCAGATGACGCTTTACAAGATTTGAAGAGAGCTCTGGACATCTTCCGGAAAGAAGGGCTCACGTTGAATTTTCGCAAATGCGCCTTTTTGAAAAAGACCGTCAACTATCTAGGCGTGGAAGTGAGTGGAGGTACAATTAGACCTGGGGCCGATAAGATAAAAGCCGTTATGAACTTTGCCGTGCCCACGAGTGTTCTAAACGTTAGGCAGTTTATTGGTTTGACGGGATATTTCCGCCACTTCGTTAACGACTACGCCCGAATTGCGAGACCGTTAACGAACTTGACGCGCAAAGGAGTCTCGTGGCACTGGGGAGAGGAAGAAGAGGCAGCTTTTGCGAAGCTGAAGGAAATCCTGGTTTCCAGACCTGTACTGGCGCTATACAATCCAGCAGCTGAAACGGAATTGCACACTGACGCCAGCTCCCTGGGGGTAGCAGGAATTCTACTACAGTCCCAGTCTGACGGACGGCTTCATCCAATCGCGTACTACAGCAGACAGACGAATGAGCATGAACGCAACTACCATTCGTTTGAGCTCGAAACGCTTGCCGTCGTAGAAAGCGTGAAGAAGTTCCGAGTCTACTTGCTAGACATTGAGTTCACAATTGTCACGGACTGTAATGCCATAAGCGCAGTCAGCAGAAAATCACAGCTGATTCCTAGAATCGCCAGGTGGTGGCTCCAGCTATTGGAATTCAGATTCACGGTGAAGTATCGCCCAGGAACACAAATGAAACACGCCGATGCCCTTAGTCGAAATCCACCCGGAGCTGGGAACGGAGCTAAGGAAGTTCTACAGCTGGAGAAATCAGATTGGGTGCTAGCTGGACAGTTGACAGACCCCAAGATTCAAGAATTGCATCAAATCCTGTCCAAGCCGCCTGTGATACCGTATGAACATAAAGTGTATAAGAACTATGCATTGCGTGATGGTAGGGTCTACCGCATTACCTCCAGAGGAATCCAGTGGGTGGTACCGAAAGGAATGCGACAGCAGGTTGTGAGAGCAGCCCATGATGAGAGCGGACATTTCGCATTGGAGAAAACCCTCTACAAGCTGTCAGATTGTTACTGGTTCCCAAGAATGCGCGAATATGTGGCAAGTTACATATCATGCTGTATTCCCTGCCTCTTCAATAAGAAGCCGACGGGTAAACAAGAAGGATACCTCCATCCAATCCCAAAGCCAACTCAGCCGTTTGACACGCTGCACATCGACCACTTGGGACCTTTTCCGAAAAGTAGACGTGGTAATCTTCACATTATCGCCGCCATTGATGCCTGCACCAAATTTCTCTTCCTGCGTGCGGTGAAATCGACGAAAACAAAGTTTGTCCTGCAGTTTCTGAACGACATTATCACGACTTATGGAAGCCCGACGCGTATCATTTCTGATCAGGGTAGTTGTTTTACTGCTACCAAGTTCCAGCAGCATTGCACCGAACAGCACATTACCCATGTCAAAACGGCGGTTGCTACACCACGTGCAAATGGGCAAATCGAAAGATTAAATCGCAGTATTCTAACAGTGCTCATGACAGGCACACTGGAAGAGAACTTGTGGGATGAGATGGTGATGAAAACCCAATTTGCCATCAACAACGTTGTTAATGGAACCACGGGGAAAGCCCCAAGTGAACTCTTACTTGGCTATAAACCTCGCCAAGGTACGGACTCCGTTCTACGCGATGAGGTCCAGCAAATTCCGTCCATGGTTGAGGATGTTGTCAAATTACGTCAAGAGGCGTGCGAGCGAGTCCTTCAGATGCAAGAGCGGCAGAAGCTTCTTTTCGACAAGAAACGAAAATCACCCAAAAACTACAATGTCGGAGACGTGGTCGTCATCCAAAAGGCCGAAGGTGCAAGTGGAGAGAGTCGGAAGCTGATGGCGCCCTACAGTAAACCCATGGTGATCAAGGCAGTCCTTGCGAATGACCGGTATTTAGTGGCCGATATGCCTAAATCCCACCGAACGGGACGTAAAGCGAATTACGAACGAGTGATTGCAGTCGATAGGATCAAACCATGGTGTCCGCCAGGAGGTAAGTCAGATGAATCCGATGGACCCGATGCCGAAGACTCGGACGGAGTGGTGCATGATGACCCGGACCAAACCCGCAAGGAGGGGTCCGAGTCCGAGGATTGAACGCTTCGGGGCGAAGCGTCTATCAGGATGGCCGAATGTAGCACGAAGCAAAACTGAGGCCGTCAACGCCCAGCCGATAGGCAACCAAGGTTTCGCAACGGCATTGATGGTCGTTCTCTTCTTCATTATTATTTCATTATTATTTTGTTTATCAGTATTATTCTCAGTTATCATGTAAAGAAATTACAAAAGTGTTGATTGCAAGACTGCAATAAAATCTTGTGCGTTATTCTACTACTCAGTTGCTGATTTAATTCTTGCGTGATGAGGTAACATGACAACCGCCGTGTGGTGTTGTGAGGTTGGCAGTATGACAAGGTAAAAGAAACTGACAGCCATTGTTCAAAGTGGAATGCGGAAAGTAACTGCGGAGAGAGACCAGATTCCAGAATTTGACGATTTCACCCGCATCAGTTTGCAGCAAAATAGGTGAGTCTGTTCTCACTAAGTATTTGAGTAGCTTAGGCATAGAATTGAGTACATTCATGGCAGCCGACGATGAGTTACGGCCACTACCTACTAATACTGGACAGTCCTGCCGTATTGTTGATTTGTTGATTGAGACCAGGTGCTTTTGGAGTGGATGTCCCTCCAAAAGTATCCCCAGCCTGGTGCTCAAAGTTAAGACTGATACCGGTTGGAAATCCACTGGATCAGGTGTGTTTGTGAGGCCTTCCAGCTGAGTCCAACGTGCTCGACACGAGTTCTCAGTTTGGCGCAGTACGTCTTGGATATCCAGAGTACTGGGGACTGTGTATGTAGTGGGAGTGGACCTATACCAACTGACCAAGTGAAATGATGCTGTTAGCTAGCTTATTAAATTGAATTACTTGAGACTGAAGTTGATGATTGATTCCCAAATGACGTGATGCTAGGTATACTATGCTAATAAATATTGAAACTGATAAATAATCTAGTGTCGCTACTTCAAGTACTTATACGTCTTTTTTTTAAATTCTCTTGCAGATTCGAAGCTGTGCTGGGTCTGTCCTCCGTCTGAAACTGCCGTCCTGATACACACGTTTGTGTACTGCAACAAGTGAACGTTTCTTTTCAATGTGTAACGCTAGCATCAGAACATCCGGCAGACGAAGGTGTCGACCCCGGAAGCAGGAATTCGCTGAATTACGCGCATGAGAAGCGGATATATGACGTACGGGTCCGAGGATATAAGAGGAATTGAATATCTGCATACTGATTCTGGCACCGAGTACATCAACAGACAAGTTGAGCTGATATTGCAAAAATCTGGTATCCGTTGAGACAACTACGTCATATTCTCCATAGCAGAATGGATTAGCTGAAAGAATAAATCGAACTGTTGTAGAAAGAGCAAGAAGTATGCTGGTTGGAGCTGATCAACCAAAAGAACATTGGACTGGATCAGTTTCAACAGCAGTGAACCCCGATCAACCGATCCAAAGCAAAAATCAGAGCCAGAAGTCCGGAAGAAATTTGACCAAAGTAAAGAGCAAAAGTCTGAAATTTAAAAGTTTTTGGCTGTGAAGCAATGGTTTATATTATATCCGAGAAAAGAGAGAACCGGGATGAGAAGACGGAAGAAATGCTCTTGATGGATTATTCTGCAAAAATACTGAGGAGAAATCGTGTGGGTAATCGATCAAAAAATGAGTAAAAAATCACAAGGTCATGGGATGCTATTCGAGAATAAACTTATCAGCTGAAAGACTGCTTTGCGACGCCGACCTGAAGTTCAATAGTTCGATAGTTTATCAGCAACCCTTGGTGTACATACATACAAAAGCACAATCGCAGTCGAGTTAAAAGAAGAAAAGAAAGACTCCTGAGGACACTCTGGAAGAAATTCCGCAAGAAGTGCTTGATTTATTTCGCGATATCATTTTCGGATTCCAAAAATTTCGACAACATTCTGGAGGAGTCTTCAATGATGTTGAAGATTCCCAAAATTTCCATGGGTTTCTCAATTATTTCTACAGGATTTTAAGAAATTCATAAAGGGTTGTGTTACATCTCTAGGGACTCAAAATGAGAAATAATACTATATGACTCCTGAGGACACTAGAAGAAATTCTGCAAGAAGTGCTTGATTTATTACGCGATAATATTATTTTCGGATTCCAAAAATTTCGACGACATTCTGGAGGAGTCTTCAATGATGTTGAAGATTCCCAAAATTTCCATGGGTTTCTCAATTAAACTGCTCAACAATGAAAGTGTTACAAAGCAGAAATTCACCCAATTTTGAACCGCTGTCACTTTTGATTGGCACAAACGATTCCAATTCTGTTTCAAGTACTGAAGAGCCCAATTTTTTGGCCATCTTTCTTGTCAATATGGAATCCATAGAGCCCCTTATAAAACTTCTACAGGGTGATGAACAGAGCAGTGCAAAATTGATGGAAGTTCAACATACCCCCGTTTTCGTTGAACATTTTTTTTGGGAGTATCAACACCACATTTATGAAGAATGATGTGTTCTCTCGGAACGGTTCTTGAATTTTCGGGATTCCAGTCGAAACAGCCAAAATATGATTTTTTATTGTGAATACTGTGAATTATTCCTGTAGCAACGCAAAAACTTTAGAACTTTTCATATCAAGATGACACCATTTGGTAAGCTTGTTCACTGAACAATTCTGAGCAATTTGATATGCAACACGTTCCTATTGTCTAGTGTAGGGGTGAAGAAAAGCCCAATTGGCAGCGTACTTTTTGGTACTACTCCTAAAATTTGGGTTTTTATCATTGAAAAAAGGTTAATTCTTACTCTCTTTAGTCAACATGGGACTACGTCATTAGAATTGGATTAACCACATTTCCGCCATTTTGGAATTTTTTGCCTTTACCTCAAATTTCAAAACATAGGCATGTTTGGCATCATTTCTTGAAATGTTGGTCCCCAAAATGGGATTCTGTCAATAAGATCTGTCTATCTGTTTGTTTATCTGTCTATCTTTCTCCGAAAAAATATTTATAGAATTTTTAACCCCACCCCCCTTCTTCCTAAAATTCTCTGAGTGTCCAATTTAATATTCTTGACCTCTCAATTGTTTTCAATGCAGTCAACATCATATTGCATAGCATCGGAAGAGATAATTTTCTGTGGAAAAAATGCCACCCAAATTTCACCCTTTCGCTTCCCCCACCTTATCTCAAAAATCTAAAATGGCAATATCTACTTTGTGATACATCAAATTGAAGGAAATTGAATTCTCTCTATGACCAAAATTTTTTCAAATTTTTTAAAACCCCCATTTGCCTTACAAAACACCCCAAATGTCTAATTTATTTGGAGAGGGGTTGAAAATTTAAAAAAAATTGTTTTCGGAAAGAGAATTCAATTCCCTTCAATTTGATGTATCACAAAGTAGGTGGTGTTTCGTTAATTTTTGAAGCTGAGGTGGGGGAGAGCAAAAGGGTCAATTTGGGTAGCACTTTTTCCACCGAAAATTCTTTTCTTCGATGTTTTCTATGATGACACTGACTGAATTAAAAACAATTGAGAGGTCCAGAATTAAAAAGAGAACAGTCAGAGAATTTTTAGGGCGAAGGAAGGTGGGGTTAAAAATTTTGTGAATATTTTTTTCAGAAAGAAAATTTGATTCCCTTCAATTTGATGTATCGCAATGTAGGTCATGTCATTTGAAATTTTGAAGTTGGGGTGAGTGGGGGCGAGGGGGCTCAAGATAGAAATTTGCCAATTCATGTTTGAGATGTCCCCTTTGATATAAAAATCGACCTGTTTTTGCTCGAAGGAATATTCACTAGGAATCGGGAGTTATTGCAGGTGGATAGTTTTTAAATGATCACCCGGTGCAGTATTCACAATAAAAAATCACATTTTGGCTGTTTCGCCTGGAATCCCGAAAATTCGAAAACCGTTTTGAGGGAACACATCATTCTTCATAAATTTGATGTTAATACTCCCAAAAAAAATTTTTGGCGAAAACGGGGGTATGTTGAACTTTCATCAATTTTGCACTGCTCTGTTCATCACCCTGTAGAAAATTTATGAAAAGCTCTATGCATTTCATATTGACAAAGAAGAATGCCAAAAGATTGGGCTATTCAGTTCTTGAAACAAAATCAGAAACAAATGTGCCAATCAAAAGTTATAGCGGTTCAAAATTGGGTGAATTTTTGCTTTGTAACACTTTCATTGTTGAGCAGTTTATTTCTACAGGATTTTTAGAAATTCATAAAGAATGTGTTACATTTCTAGGGACTCAAAATGAGAAATAATACTATTTTTCATTCCAGCTTCTGGAGATTTCTTCCAAATTTCTGAGGATTTTGGTTCAACTTCATTCCCTCTCTCGTTTGAGGTAATTCTCAAAAATTTAGGGATTTCCAAAAATTTCAACGGTATTTTTCAAAGATTTCTAAGGTATTTCAACAAATCACAATTGATTGTAGAATGGGATTTCCAAGAGTTGCTCAGTATATTTATGAGAATCTATATTGATTTTTGCAAATTTCTACGGAATTCCAAGATATTTCTGGAAGATTTTAAAGGAGTTTCCTGAGATTTTCAGGGACTCCCAAAAATTTCTATGAATTCCTCAAGATTTCTACGGGATTTGCAGTAATTTATGGGGGTTTGTAGGAGACTTTTAGGAATTTCTGGGGAATTCTACGCGATTTTTGAGAAATTTCTAGGCATTTCTAGAGATTTCTACATAATGCCCAAAGATATTTACGAGATTTTTGAGGATCCTTGTGAGAATTTCTAGGGATTTCGAAAGATTTCTGCAGGAAATCTCAGGATTCCTGCGGATTCGTTTGCAGCTTTTAGGAACTGCCGAATATTTCTACGGAATCCTTTAAGATTTCTGGAGATTTCTGCAAGAATTTCAAGGTTTTCTAAAGATTTTCACGGGGTTTATAATGATTTCCAGATATTCATGGGAATTTGAGATATCTATGGGCTAGGGTGAAGATTTGTACGGGATTTCTAGTGCTTTCAATATATGTATCTACGGTATTTAAAATCATTTCTAGGGATTTTTAAGATCATTTCTTTTATTTACCAATTATTGCTCTTCAATTTAGGGATTTCTGAATAAATCGACAAGATTCGTGGGAATTGCCAAAGATTTTCATGGGACTACTGGAGATTTCTGAAGATTTTCCAATTTCATGAGATTTCTGAGAATTTATAGGAAGTTTTATAGATTTCTAAGGGGTTTCTAAGAATTTGTTTGGGATTTCTCGAGAAATTTCTAGACGTTTCTGAATATTCCCACAAGATTTTCTGGGATTTCTAGGGATTTATTAATATTTCCACAAGATATCGGGAAACTTCTTCAGATCTAGGGGTTTCTAAAATTTACGGGAGTTCTTTCAAAATTTCTACGGGAATTTGAGGGATTTCATAAGGTGTCTATGGGACTACTTTTGAGATTTCTAAGAGATTTCTGGGGATTTTTTGAGGGTATCCAAGGGATTTCTGAGGATTTGTGGAAATCTCTACGGGATTTCCGAGTGTTTTTCAAAGATTTTATAAGTATCTCGGAAGATTTTTGAGGATTCTCAAAAATGTTCTGTGCATTTCTCAAGATTTTAGCGGGGTATCTGGGAATTTTTGAATATTTGTATGTGATTTCTAGAAAAAGTTTTCTGTGGGATTTCTCAAAATATTCACGAGATTTCTGAGGATTCCTGTGAGAATTTCTGATTTCGAGTGATCCATTATTTCGACGCTATGAGCTTTCGAGGCCAGAAAATATGAATTTTGGCAAAAAATACAAGTCGCAGTTTTTTGTATTATGAATGATCAGATTTAAATGACTTTTTGACTGGCATCAGAGTTCCGCTCAGTGCCAGTGGCGTAACAAGAGGGGGGGTTTCGGGGTCAACCCCCCCCCCCCCCATTGGCCATCGAATCTCCTGAAAAATTTCCAAATGCGTTTTTTTTTGTTCGCTTTGCTCGCATTCTCGCATATTTTTCAGTCGTGACCCCCCCCCTATTGGACACTTCTAGTTACGCCACTGTTCCGCTGTTTATTCAGTGGAAACATCAATAACTTATTTTAATAAGCTATAACAGCTGTATTGCCAGATTTGTGAGTTGACTGAAATTATAAGTGTTGTGTTTAGCCTTATTTCGCCTTCAGGTTCAATTGGGATTTTTGTCTAGCAGCTCGGAATTAAATCGTCCGTTTTCAACTTGCTTGTACGCTTGCAAGTGCTTCTTCATGTACCACGGGGTAGTTTTTCTCTGAGGGCATCAACGTTCTTGATACGCAGCCCACCATTCTTTCTTCTCCGTTGACAACATGGCTCAATACAGCTGATATTTCGTCTGCTGATGCGTCGGTGGTCAGAACAATAGGCAAATTTGGGTTAAAATGCACTAAACAAGCGTCGGAAGCTAAATATTCTTGATCTCTTCGAACGATCCCTGACATTCTCGGCTCCATTTGAATTCTTCTGTCTTCGATAACCAATTGTAGATGGGTTTTGAGATCTGCGCCAAATTTGGTACGAATTTAGAATAACAATTTACCATTCCGCAAAACGATCTAACTTGCGTTATCGTTGTCGGTTCTGGGGCGTGAATAATTGCCAGCACCTCATCGTCCGTCTTCCTCAAACCTTTCTTCGAGATAAAATGACCCATATATTCCACTTCTTCTTGAGAGAATTTGCATTTTTCTTTTTTTAATGTAAGTCCCGCCTGGTCGAGTCGCCTCAGTACTGCTTCTAGGGTTTTCAGGTGTTCATCTTGGTTCGCGCCAGTGATCAGGATTTCGTCGAGAAAATTAACGACATTATCCATTCCGATGAATAATTGTTTCGGGTACTTTTGAAATTTAGCACTAGCTGGAGAAATTCCAAACGGCATCCGGTTCATGGTGAATAATCCTCGATGTGTACTCCAGGTAAGTGGGTTTTTTTTTTTGCCTCGTCATCCAATTCAAATTGAGTGTATGCTTGATTCAGGTCAATTTTTGAAAAATGTTCACCTTTATGAAGCTTAGAAAATATTTCTTCGACTCTTGGGATACATCACGTCTACTAGGTATTTATCCACTGTGCTCTTGTAGTCACCACATAATCTCAGCGTACCATCAGTTGTCAAAATTGGAACCAGTGGGGTTTCCCACGCGCTTGATTCAATTGGACTCAGAACTCTCTCTTTGATCAACCGGTCCAATTCTCTATCCATTGACTCTCTGAATGTCAAGGGTACGGTTCTTGGTTACAAAAAATGGGTTTTGCGTCCTGTTTCAATTCCAAAGATATCTTCGCATATTTATAACAGCCTAGCTCGCCGCTAAAAACTTGTGGAAACTGTTTAATTACCTTCTCTACGCTTAGACCAGCAGTGATTTTCTTTACACTTGGAATCCAATTTTGAAAGATTCCAACCAATCTCTGCCCAATAGTGATGGACCGCCTTTTTCTATTACACAAAATCTGATTCTCTTCTCTTTGCCTTTGTAAATTACATCAAGTTCCACGCACCTTTTGGGTTTTATGAGATGCCCTGTATAACTTTTCAAGGTTATCATGTTGTTTACTAGTGGATGCTTGCTAAAAAAATTCTCGTGAGTTTCTAGGCTTATACCTCGGCTTATACGATTCCGATATCGTTACAGCTAGCTGTTGTGTAACCTCATAGAATTTGGCTCGTTCCCTCCATTCGGATATAGGTGGACTATACTGTCTCTTCAATAACTCGCATAGTTCCTTATATTTCTTCTCCTTGGGCTTTACAGGGTAACATAAATTCCGCAAAATCCTGTAAGTAGGAGTACCAATTCATGAAATTAAGGTTGCTACCTGTATATCATCTTCTTTGATCTTATTAGCTGTGAAATACTGCTCCAGTCTTTCCTGATAAATAGTCCAATCGTCAATATCGGGACTAAACTCGCAAGGGTTTCCAAATAATCTATTCATTTTCGTCAAGCTTTCAGTTTTCTTTTAAATGACGTTATCGTTTCTCGCCTCTAGAATAGCTTTTTTCCTCTTCAGTTCTTCCTGTGTGCACGCTCCAATTTTTCACCTCGTCGCCACTGTTGTGTTTAACCTTATTTCGCCTTCAGGTTCAATGGAACTTTTGTCCAGCAGCTTGGAAATCAATCGTTTGTTTCCAACTTGCTTGTACGTTTCTTTATTCAAGAGTGAATATATAAAAAAAATTCTAAAAGTACATGTCTTTGACAACGTGTCTGTGATAACGTTCTTTTTCGAACATCCATAAAAATATTGAAAATACACATATACAACAATCAGTAAAATTTTACATTCTTTTCAATTAAACCTAATGAGCTCATACTTAACGAGCTATATACGTCACCGACATAACGCACACGTCATTTGCAAAATACAAAATTAAATATGCACTGCACAACTAAAACTGCGTCCTTTTTCCAACACTTTCATTCACAAGCTGCATTAACAATAATTTGACTAATCAACTCCAATAATGAATACAAACAATTAACATCATTAAATTCATGTTGTTTGTACAGTAATCAAACTGTCCGTCGAACAACGGTTCGGTCGAGGGTTCGGTTAACGAATCGGTCATCATATTCTAGCGTGAACAAAATAATTCAATAGCTTAAGTTGGAGGATCATCTATTTCCCCGTTTGGCGTTCTAAAGACGCTATAAGGTGCTTTCCTTTTACCACAAAACTCACTGATCTGATCTAAGTTGAAGAGAGAAAACGCGAGAAATGACATGTGCGAAAGTGAGATACCACTAACAACTTAGGTCAGAATACTTAGTTTGGGTGGTAAAAAGAAAGCACCTATTGTCCGCGACAATGGCAAACAGTTCGCCACCAAGAAGCTGCAAGCGTTCGCGGAGTGATAACGCATGTTCCGATCCGATTTTGGCTTCGCAAAAGTTCTTTATTCACCACAAATTGATCCGTCTATCTCACTTGGGATTATTCCATCATGTCTGTGTAACTCACGGCGCTTGAACTGCTTTTTTATTGTTCCTGCGTCTACTTCCAGCGAGCGTTATAACCTCAAATTAGGCTTCGGCACCGTTTTTGATCTGCAAGCGAAAAAAACCGAATTTACTGCCGCCACATCATCAAGTGTTTACGACCGCCGCCGTGTCTAACATAAAATTTTGATTAGTTTGTCAAGAACATTGTGAACTGCATCCGCAAGCACGCGATACTTCCCCCTCTCTCTCCCACTTTTGACAGGAAATTTAAGTATCATAATACTGCCGCATTATATGAGAGCGCATAGAACATGTAATGTCTGGCTAACATGAGAACGCACACACACACATACAACGAATGGCGGATGGTAATTACCCGATACATCAACATAAAGCTCGTAAATTTTCCGCGGCACAAGTTTTTCCTCGCACCCGGCGCATCATCAGGTTATGAGACCCGAAGCTTGCGATCAATGCGTGAATTTTCCTCGAGCTGTCACGCCGTTTCTGATATTGAAAAGATTCAATATAATCCCCGGCCGTAACTGCCTTTCTTTGCGGGCCGCGGGATGGCATATGAGAAGTGGAATTGGAAAGGTACAATCTATCGATTTGTTGTGTAGCCCTGTCAATCGCGTCTCGGAATTGTTATACAGAGGCTCAGAACTGGGGGAGAGTTGCAAGAGATGGATGCGTGTGTAAAACGGGCGAGGCCGAAAAATTGCCCTTCTGTCGGTCGCGCGGATTGAATGCCCCCCGCGAGATTTCGGCCGCTTTGTGTGATTAAGATCCGCCCGGCGTTTCTTTTGTGCAAGAAACGGGAGTAATTTCGTAAAGAGCTCCAGTTTTCGGTACTTGGCTACAACAGTACTTTCGCTTCGCAGACTCTGGCAAAAGAAGAATGACCACTTCTCAAAAAGCTCGTTGGTAAAAGTGAACGCAGTTTCAGTTGAGTAGCGTATATTCAATTTTACATTTTGTTGATGATTTGTCCGTCTCAGTTGAGACAAAATTGCTACAAGGTATTGAGTCGGACGCATGGTAGAAGGTTTCTGGTGAGGTAGTATCAGCATTAGTGGTAAAAGCGCAGCATAAGAACAGGTTCAGCAAGAACAAAGTCCGATGTTTTAACTGAAACAAGCATGGACATTTCGCTAGCAATTGTGTAAACAAAAGAAACACGTGTAGTATCTTATTTTGAATTTTAAAATTATCGCGTCAAATACTCAAGTTGGCACCCCTCTGGAAGTGTACTACCATATGTGAATTATCTTTTTTGACGGGTGCTGTCCTTTTGAGTAGGTACGGATAAAGCTTATTCAAAGAATTTCAAGATGAGAAATTATGTGTTCAAATTCAAATTCAAAACTTTATTCATTTGATAAGAATAACAAGATGTTATTGTAAATGTGGTCAAAATCGGTGAATACATGTAAATAGAATAACAAAAAACTATAAATAAAATAGAGTACCTATCATAGGTAACAAATTACAACACATTGCAATACAATGAAATACAAAACAACGTGAACAAAACAATCCAGTGTAATCTATAAAAATGTGAAATTTCTCATGAAATTTCAGTATCTAACAGCTAACTCACAAAATCTGGCTGTCAATTATGTAATTAATGCAATTTATGCCCATTACAGCTGCTGCAGCTTATTGAAATAGGTTATTGATGTTTCTATTGAATTACCAGCGAAACTTTGATCCAATCAGAGTCATTTGAATCTTCACTCGAAATCAGAAATTCTCACAGAAGTCCTCAGAAATCTCGGGAATATTTTGAGAAATCCAACAGCAATCTCCAAAAATCACTGGAAATTCTTAAAAAATCTCGTAATCTTCCCAAATCTCTGAATAGCCCATACAAATCTTCGAAAATTCCCAGAAATCTTGAGAAATGCGTAAAAAAATTTGAGATTCCTCAAAAATCTTCAGAAATACCTACAGAACCTTTCAAAAACTCTCGAAAATTTTGTAGAAATCTCCGAAAACCCCCAGAAATTCTCACAAAAATCCTCAGAAATTCCTAGACATTCTTAAAAATTTCGTGGAAATCCTCAAAAAAAATCCCCAGGAATATTTTAGAAATCATAAAGTGAAAACCCCATGAAATCCCTCGAATTCCCGTAGAAATCTTGAGAGATCCTTCTGATTCCCGTAGATTTTAGCAATTTTAGAAATTCTTGCAGAAATCTCTAGAACTCCTTGAAAACTCCGTAGAAATATTCGGCAATCCCCAGAAGTTCTCACAGGAATCCTCAAAAATCTCGTAAATAACTTAGCATTATGTAGAGATCTATAGAAATAGCTAGAAATTTCTCAAAAATCTCGCAGAGCTCTCCAGAAATCCTTAGAAGTCTCATACAAACCTCCATGGATTCCTTAAAATCCCGTAGAAATCTTGAGAAATTCATGGAAATTTTAGATTGCAAAAGTCCTTCAAAATCTTTCAGAAATATCTTAATATTCCGTAGAAATTTGCAAAAATGGATTGAGATCTTCAAAAATACTAAGCAAAATTGAGAAATCCCACACGAATCATCAGGAATCTCTAGAGATCCTGCAGAAAGTTTCCAAAATCCCTAGAAATATTCTAGAAATCTTTGAAAAAATACCGTAGAAATCCCTAAATTCTTGAAAATAAAAATGGGAATAAAGTTGAAATTTTTTTTTAGAAATATCGTAGAAATCCCTAGAAGCTCTTGAACATTTGGTAGAAATATTCAAAAAATTTGTATGTAATAAACAGTGAAAATCTTCAAAAAACCTTGAAACTCTTGAAATCTTTAGAAATGTTAGGAGATTCCGTAGAGATATTAGGGAATTCCTAGAAATTCCAAACAAATCTTCAGAAATCCGGGAAATCTTCAAAAATCCCTAGAAGTTTCCACAGAATTCCTTGAAAATCTCGCAAATATCTTTGGCCATTATGAAGAAGTCTCTAGAGACGCCTAAAAATCCCTCAAAACTCTCGTAGAATTCTCCAGAAATCCCTAGTGTCATAGAGACCTCTATGAATTCCTATAAATCCTGTAGAAATCATAAGAAATTCATTGAAAAGTCCTCCAAAATCTTTCAGAAATATCTTGGAAATTCCGTAGAAATTTGCAAAAATACTGAGCAGCTTTCAGATAATGCATGAAAAACATTTGAGATTCCTCAAAAATCTTCAGAAATACCTACAGAACCTTTCAAAAACACTCAAAACCTCTGTAGAAATCTCCAAAAATCCCTAAAAATTCTCACAAAATCACTAAGGAATCACTTGAATCTTGAAAATCTCATAGAAATCATAAAAAAAATCTCCAGAAATATTTTAGGAATCTTAAAAGTAATCCCGTACAAACCTTATGTAATCTCTCGAATTTCCGTAGAAATCTTGAGAGAATCCTTCAATTCCCGTAGATTTCAGCGATTTTAGAAATTCTTGCAGAAATCTCTAGAAATCCTCAAAAATTCCGTAGAAATATTCGGAAATCCCTAGAAATTGCAAATGGATCCTTAAGAATCCTTAGATTCTTCGTAGAAATCTTCAGAAATCTCCAGAAGTTCTCACAGGAATCCTAAAAAATCTCGTAAATATCTTGGGCATTATGCAGAAATCTCTAGAAATGGCTAGAAATTTCTCAAAAATCTCGTAGAGCTTTCAACTTTCAACTTTCAACTTTATTCACTCTTTGGACTGATGTTTACAGCATATGAGTAGGTACATAATAAAATTATAGTAAGCATTGACAAGCAATGAAAAAACAGGAAATAAACAACAAAATATCAGTAAATACACTATGGTAAATATCACAGACAGTTAGGTGCAATGTAGAAGGCTCATTCACCCAGTGTAACACAGTTCAGATATTCCTGAACACTATAGAACGTATGAGATAGTAGCAGATATTTTACATTTCTCTTGAATAGACTATAACTATTTATCACTTTATATGAAGCAGGTAACTTATTAAATAATTTCACAGCCATAACAAAGGGACCCTTAGAGGAACTACTCAACCTATGTACAGGAATGTCAACATTAAAGTTTTGTCTAAAATTATATACACTTTTGTCATTTCTGGAAGAGCTAAAATCAGGTTTATTCTTGTGAACGTACAAAACACAGTTTAAGATATAAATGGACGGTACAGTTAAAATGTTGAGCCTCACAAAAAGAGGCCTGCAAGACTGGTTTTGCTTTTTGAAGCACATAATCCGTATAATTTTTTTTTGAGCCACAAACAAATCAGATACACGTGAACTATTGCCCCAACAAACAATCCCATAGCTTAAAATAGAATGGACATATGCATAATAGTACATTTTCAAAATATCAACATTGACCCTATCACGAAGCTGCCACAAAACGAATTGGGAAACTTTAGATTTTCCAATTATTGCATCAACATGACTAGACCAAGAAAGCTGGGAATCCAAGGTAAAGCCCAAAAACTTGACAGAATAATTCTGTTCCACAGACTTGCCATCCGAACGAACCAAGAGGCTAAAGTTTGTTATTCTGTTCGAGAAGAGAAGAAAGTCAGTTTTGTCTTTATTCAGCTTTAACCCGTTCAAATCACAATAAGCCTGCATAGTCTTAATCGTCTCAGTCGCCCCCGAAGAAAGGGTACCAAGATCCGAGGCAGAAACAGCGGCGGTTGTGTCATCCGCGAACATTGTTAGGTGTGCGTTAAGACCGATATCGTTCACAAAAATTAAAAAAAGTAGAGGCCCCAGTATGCTACCTTGGGGTACTCCAGAGTCAACCACAAAAGAGTCAGAGCAATATCTAGTCCCATCATCAGTCAAAACGACACACTGCGTCCTACCCATCAGATATGTAGATAACCAATCGAGGGCAACCCCACGAACTCCAAAGCGGCTCAATTTAGATAGAAGAAGCTTATGATTAACGACGTCGAACGCCTTGGATAAATCAAAAAACATACAAGCCGCTGAGCTACCCGACTCAAGACTCTGCAAAATAAAGTTGTACAAATGCAACATTGCGTCCGTAGTAGGTAGAAGAACCTTCACGAAAACCAAACTGGCAATTAGATAACATCTTATTCTTTACAAGAAAGTCGGAGAGTCTTGAGTGGAAGCACTTCTCAAATATTTTCGAAAATGCGGAGAGCAGAGCAATGGGTCTATAATTGGCAATGGCCCCCCTGTCATTTTTCTTGTGAACGGGAACTATCTGTGCATGTTTCAGTTTGGACGGAAAAATGCCTTCTTCGAAAGAGGCATTAATCAGTTCAGCCAAAGGCGCACTGATGAAGTCAACAACGCATTTAAGAAGTGAACACGGCACACCGTCGAAGCCGCAGGAAGACTTATTAGATATTTCAAAAATTATTTCGGCTATCTCTGTAGGAGTCACAGGTGAAAGGAAAAGATTCCTAGAACAAACATTAGAACGAGCATTAGATGACGATCTCGTGGTGTGGTCAGGCTTGGCAGAGTCAGTAATTTCTTTAACCGAATTAATAAAATATTCATTGAAACAATGAGCAGCCGTCCCTTTGTCAGGGATTTTGTTACCGTCAGTGTCAGTAAAGGACTGAGGATATCTAGGTACGCTCCTGCTAGAGTTGACATTTTCATTGATGATGCTCCAAGCTGCCTTGGAAATGTTACAATTAGGTTTTAAAAATCTGCCTTCATAAAAGACTCTTCTTGCACGAGCAATCTCAGCACGATGTTTACATTTTAAAATCTTATATCTATCAAAAAGCTCGATGTCACCAGTAGTCTTCCATTCTTTGAACATATTCCTTAAAGAAGCTCCCTGCCTAATCATGGATCCAGTAATCCAAGGCCGGGGATTAGACTTATTTTTTGCTTTACTTTGACGAGAGACAAGTGGAAATGCACTTTCCATTGAGTTAACAAACATATCAAAGAAAAAATTACACCTATCTTCGCACCGAAGGGAGGAGTCGGATAGGATAGAAAAATCCAACCCGGAAACAATGTCAATGAAATGCTGAATGTTAGAATCATTGTTAAAATTACGGTAAGGTAAGGAAGTACAAATACCTTCGCGAACACTTTCAAACAGATCAAGATTTACAGTCTGCATGAGGTGATCAGAGAATTCAACGTGAATTAGTTCTGATCTTGTATGTAGTTCACTGTTATTACAAAATATATTATCTAGAGTAGATTTACAGTCGCCCTGTATACGAGTAAAATCGGAGATCAAGCCGATAAGGCCATATGAGTAGGGGAAGGTGTTGTACCTTGGAACGATTTTTTTTGAAAATTCATTTTGAGCAAAACATGGCTGTTACAACCGGTTTTGTCTCATCATATAATTCGGTAAGGATTTATCTATCACTACTCATGTCACGATCTGCAAAATTATTCATGCTGACTTGGAAATTTCGAGAATAGTTTTTTTTTGTCTTTTGGTCCAAGGTACAATCTAGTGTTGTACCTTGGACCACGACACAGGAAAGTCAAAAACAGTGTTTTTGAGCATTTTTTCAATGAAATAAATGAACTAATATTAAATATACATGAACTCTGAGAGGAGACAATAATGCTATGAAAATATCACAAATGGGTGACTGTAAAAAAAATTCTCGAAAAAAATGAATTGATTGTTTGGAAAATATAACTTTGGGATATACGTTATATAATATTGATATATGAAATAAATTAAATAATATTATAACGAGCAAATTCTACTGCGAAGAAGGTCCTGGCTTTTTGTTGTTCACATTACATTACATTTGTTCGGTCCAAGGTACAACGAGCTGGCCGGTCCAAGGTACAATGAATTCAAAAGTTGCAAAAACGGCTTGCTGCTATTTTGAGGTTACATTTTACCCATTCCGATTGTGATTAAATGAGACAGAACTGAGTGCACTACTTCTCAAAAATAGAAGTATTCGTATAGATTGCTGTTCAAAGGCGGTATTGACCTCTGCTTAGTGTTTGAATATTTACTTTAGCAGGCGAGAATCATAAAGTTACGAAAATTTTTCACATCCCTTTTCTTCAAGGAATTCTCACCAACTCAGTGACATCTACCGTTAACTGCGAAGAACAATAGATATTGTCGACCATACAGGTCACTGCATTTTCGAAATATCGCATTTGGTCCGAGGTACAATCGGTCCAAGGTACAACACCTTCCCCTAGAATGAATTAACAATAAGAGTGCTATAATTGTCACAAGGGTTGTGAAAGTTTACATTGAAATCGCCGCACATGACAGATATTTCAACAGGTTTTAATACATTAGATAAGAGGTCATTTAAACAGTTGTCAAAAGTTCGCACACAGGATCCCGGACTTCTGTAGTAACAGCCGACAAGAACAGTGCAATTTTTTGTTTTAATTCTTGATAAGGCGTACTCAAAAACCGATTCGACCTTCAAAACATTGGCACTAGATACTGGCTCAAATAGAATATCGTCTCGCACATAAATTGAAACTCCGCCGCCTCTTGAAGTTTCCCTGGAAAAGGAATCAGCCAGCGTATAGCAGTTAATTTTAATTTTTTCGATCTCAAAGCGATCACACCAGGTTTCAGTGATGCACATAACGTGGGGAAACTCCATGGATTCAAGGAGAAATTCCAGTTCACTTGACTTATTACGCAGGCTTCTTATATTCAAATGAGCTACACGAAGGGTCATTTCAAGAGGTTCGGCTTCGTTCTCGGGCGAAAAAACCGAGACACCACACATCCAGCAGGCCATCTGTCGGGTTTTAAACAATTGTCCAAATTGTGTAGGTCAATTGTCACCTTAAACGACGAATAATGCGACGGGAACATCGATTGGAGTTTCTCACACTGCACTTCGGAGAAATCATTTTTCAAAAATGAAACGACGTCGTCAGCCTTGGTGTCAGGCGATAGCCTAGAGACATGAAGGTATGCCTTTTTTTGGCGCTGTTTTGAGGGAAGCAGCACCGGTAATATTATTATTGGAACCAATGAGCGTGACACGGTCAGATCTACGCCGATTACGCCCCCGAGCAGGAACAGTCTTCCACTCCCAACTTCCAGCTCTCCAGAAATCCCTAGAAGTCTCATACAAACCTCGATGAATTCATACACATCCCGTAGAAATCTTGAGAAATTCATAGAAATTTTTGAGAGTTCTCAAAAATCGCAAGAAATTCCTTCAAAATCTTCAAGAAATATCTTGATATCCCGTTGAAATTTGCAAAAATTGGTAGATATCTTCAAAAATACTAAGCAAAATTCAGAAATCCCACACGAATCATCAGGAATCCCTAGAGATCCCCCAGAAAGTTCCCAAAATCCCTAGAAATATTCTAGAAATCTTTGAAAAAATACCGTAGAAATCTTTAGAAATTCCTAAATTCTTGAAAATAAAAAGGAGAATGAAGTTGGAAGTTGGAAAAAAATTCTCAGAAATATCGTAGAAATCTCAAGAAGCTCTCAAGCATTTTGCAGAAATATTCAGAAATTTGTATGCAATAAACAGTGAAAATTTTCAAAAAACCTCGAAATTCTTGTAGAAATCTTTAGAAATGCTAGGAGGTTCCGTGGAGATATTCGGGAATCCCTAGAAATTCCCAACAAATCTTCAGAAATCCGGGAAATCTTCAGAAATCCCTAGAAGTTTTCGCAGGATTCCTCAAAAATCTCGCAAATATCTTTGGGCATTATGAAGAAATCTCTAGAGATGCCTAGAGATCTCTCAAAAATCTCGTAAAATTCTCCAGAAATCTCTAGACGTCTCATAGAAACCTCCATGAACCTCCTATTAATCCCGTAGAAATCATGAGAAAGTCATTGAAATTTTTGGGAGACCAATCCATATCTTGGAAATTCCCTATAAATTTGCAAAAATACTAAGCAACTTTTAGAAAATGCATAAAAAAATTAGAGATTCCTCAAAAATCTTCAGAACAACCTACAGAACCTTCCAAAAACACTCAAAAATTCCGTAGAAATCTCCAAAAATCCCTAGAATTTCTCACAAAATTCTCAGAAATCCCTAGAAATTCTTATAAATCTCGTAGAAATCCTAGAAAAAATCTCCAAAAATATTCTAGAAATCCTAAAAGTGATCCCGTGGAAACCTTATGAAATCTCTCGAATTCCCGTAGAAATCTTGAGATATCCCTTCAATTCCCATAGATTTAAGCCATTTTAGAAATTCTTGCAGAAATCTCTATAAATCCTTGAAAATTCCGTAGAAATATTCGGCAACTATAGATATTGTAAATGAATGTTCAGGAAGCCTTAGATTCTCCTTAGAAATCTTTGGAAATCCCCAGAAGTTCTCATAGGAATCCTCAAAAATCTCGTAAATATTTTGGGCATTATGCAGAGATCTCTTGAAATGGCTAAAATTTCCTCAAAAATCACGTGGAGCTCTCCAGAAATCCCTAGAAGTCTCATACAAACCTCCATGAATTCCTAAAAACCCGTAGAAATCTTGAGAGATTCATAAGAAGTTTTAAGGGTCCTCAAAAATCGCAAAAATCTCCTTCAAAATCTTTCAGAAATTTCTTGATATCACGTAGAAATTTGCAAAAATCGATAGAGATCTTCAAAAATACTAAGCAAAATTCAGAAATCCCACACGAATCATCAGGAATCCCTAGAGATCCCGCAAAACGTCTTCAAAATCCCTAGAAATATTCTAGAAATCTTCGAAGACATGCTGTAGAAATCTTTAGAAATCGCTAAATTCTAGAAAATAAAAAGGGAAATGAAGTTGGGAGTTGAAAAGGAAAATTCTTAGAAATATCTTAGAAATCTCTAGAAGCTCTCAAACATTTGGTAGAAATATTTAGGAATTTGCATGTAATAAACAGTGAAAATCTTTCAAAAACTTTGAAATTCTTGCATTAGAAATGCTAGAAGATTCCGTAGAGATATTCGGGAATCACTAGAAATTCCCAACAAATCTTCAGAAATCCGGGAAATCTTTAGAAATCCTCAGAAGTTTTCGCGGGATTCCTCAAAAATCTCGCAAATATCTTTGGGCATTATGAAGAAATCTCCAGAGATGCCTAGAAATTTCTCAAAAATCTCGTAGAATTCTCCAGAAATCCCTAGACGTCTCATAGAAACCTCCATGAACCTCCTATTAATCCCGTAGAAATCATAAGAAATTCATTGAAATTTTTGGGAGACCAATCCATATCTTGGAAACTCCCTATAAATTTGCAAAAATACTGAGCAACTTTTAGAAAATGCATAAAAAAAATTGAGATTCCTCAAAAATCTTCAGAACAACCTACAGAACCTTCCAAAAACACTCAAAAATTCCGTAGAAATCTCCAAAAATCCCTAGAAATTCTCACAAAATTCTCAGAAATCCCTGGAAATTCTTGAAAATCTCGTAGAAATCCCTAAAAAAATCTCCAGAAATATTCTAGAAATCTTGTAAGTAATTCCGTGGAAACCTTATGAAATCTCTTGAATTCCCGTAGAAATTTTAGATATCCCTTCAATCTCCGTAGATTTCAGCCATTTCAGAAATTTTTGCAGAAATCTCTATAAATCCTTGAAAATTCCGTAGAAATATTCGGCAACTATAGATATGGCAAATGGATGTTTAGGAATCCTCAGATTCTCCTTAGAAATCTTTGCAAATCCCCAGAAGTTCTCATAGGAATCCTCAAAAATCTCGTAAATATTTTGGGCATTATGTATAGATCTCAAGAAATGGCTGAAATTTTCTCAAATATCTCGTGGAGCTCTCCAGAAATTCCTAGAAGTCTCATACAAACCTCCATAAATCCCTAAGAATCCCGTAGAAATCTTGAGGAATTCATAAAAAAATTTGAGAGTCCCCGAAAATCGCAAAAATTTTCCTCAAAATCTTCCAGAAATTTCTTGATATCACGTAGAAATTTGCAAAAATTGATAGAGATCTTCAAAAATAGTAAGCAAAATTTGGAAATCCCACATGAATCATCAGGAATCCCTAGAGATCCCGCAGAAAGTTTTCAAAATCTCTAGGAATTTTCTAGAAAAAATCTTTGAAAAAATACCGTAGAAATCTTTAGAAAATCCTTAATTCTTGAAAATGAAAAGGGGAATGAAGTTGAATGTTGAAAGAAAATTCTTAAAAATATCGTAGAAATCTCTAGAGGCTCTCAAACATTTGGTAGAGATATTCAGAAATTTGTATGCAATAAACAGTGAAAATCTTTAAAAAACCTTGAAATTCTTGTAGAAATCTTTAGAAATGGTAGGAGATCCCGTAGAGATATTCGGGAATCCCTAGAAATTCCAAACAAATCTTCAGAAATCCGGGAAATCTCTTTTGAAATCCTCAGAAGTTTTCGCAAGATTCCTCAAAAATCTCGCAAAAATCTTTGGGCATTATGAAGAAATCTCTAGAGATGCCTAGAGATCTCTCAAAAATCTCGTGAAATTCTCCAGAAATCCCTAGACGTCTCGTAGAAACCTCCATGAACCTCCTATCAATCCCGTAGAAATCATAAAAAATTCATTGAAATTTTTGGGAAACCAATCCATATCTTGGAAATTCCCTATAAATTTGCAAAAATACAGAGCAACTTTCAGAAAATGCATAAAAAAATTTGAGATTTCTCAAAAATCTTCGAAACAACCTACAGAACCTTCCAAAAACACTCCAAAATTCCGTAGAAATCTCCAAAAATCCCTAGAAATTCTCACAAAAATCCTCACGAATCCCTAGAAATTCTTGAAAATTTCGTAGAAATCCTGAAAAAAATTATCAGAAAAATTTTAGAAATCTTAAAAGTAATCCCGTAGAAATCTTATGAAATCTCTCGAATTTCCGTAGAAATCCTGAGAGATCCCTTCAATTCCCGTAGATTTAGCAATTTTAGAAATTCTTGCAGAAATCTCTAGAAATCCTTATAAATTCCGTAGAAATATTCGGCAATCCCTAGAAATTGCGAATGGATTCTCAAGAATCCTTGGATTCTCCGTCGAAATCTTTGGGAATCCCTAGAAGTTCTCACAGGAATCCTCAAAAATCTCGTAAATATCTTGGGCATTATGCAGAAATCTCTAGAAATGGCTAGAAATTTCTCAAAAATCTCGTAGAGCTCTCCAGAAATCCCTAGAAGTCTCATACAAACCTCGATGAATTCCTACACATCCCGTAGAAATCTTGAGAAATTCATAGAAATTTTTGAGAGTCCTCAAAAATCGCAAGAAATTCCTTCAAAATCTTCGAGAAATATCTTGATATCCCGTTGAAATTTGCAAAAATTGGTAGATATCTTCAAAAATACTAAGCAAAATTCAGAAATCCCACACGAATCATCAGGAATCCCTAGAGATTCCCCAGAAAGTCTCCAAAATCTCTAGAAATATTCTAGAAATCTTTGAAAAAATACCGTAGGTTGGAAGTTGGAAAAAAATTCTTAGAAATATCGTAGAGATTTCTAGAAGCTCTCAAACATTTGGTAGAAATATTCAGAAATTTGTATGCAATAAACAGTGAAAATCTTAAAAAAAAAACCTTAGAATTCTTGCAGAAATCTTTAGAAATGCTAGGAGATTCCGTAGAGATATTCGGGAATCCCTAGAAATTCCAAACAAATCTTGAGAAATCCAGGAAATCTTCAGAAATCCCTAGAAGTTTTATCAGGATTCCTCAAAAATCTCGCAAATTTCTTTGAGCATTATGAAAAAATCTCTAGAGATGCCTAGGAATTTCTCAAAAATCTCGTAGAATTCTCCAGAAATCCCTAGACGTCCCATATAAAAATTCCGTAGAGATATTCGGGAATCCCTAGAAATTCCAAACAAATCTTCAGAAATTCAGGAAATCTCTTTAGAAATCCCTAGAAGTTTCCGCAAGATTCCTCAAAAATCTCGCAAAAATCTTTGGGCATTATGAAGAAATGTCTAGAGATGTCTAAAAATTTCTCAAAAATCTTGTAGAATCCTCCAGAAATCCCTAGACGTTTCATAGAAACCTCCTTGAATTCCTATTAATTCCGAAATCATAAGAAATCCATTGAAATTTTTGGGAGTCCTCAAAAATCTCAAGAACTTCCTCCAAAATCTTTCAGATATATTTTCGGAAATTTCGTAGAGCAAAAATACGGAGCAACTTTTAGAAATCCCATAGGAATCATCAGAAATCCCTGGAGATTTTGCAGAGACCTTCAAAGACCTGTAGAAATATTCTAGAAATCTTTGGAAAATACCATAGAAGTCTCTAAATTCTTGAGAATAAACTCAAACGGAAGAGGAAATAGAGTTGAAAGTTGAAAGAAAATCCTCAAAAGTCTGGTGAAAATATTCAAAAACCTGAAATAAATCGTAAAAATCTTAACAAATCTCTAAGAATCTTTAAAAAAAAAATTGAGAACTTTCTAAATTTTTTTGAAATCCTTGGAAAACTCGTAGAAATTCCTAGAGATCTATAGAAATCTTCAAAAATTCCATACAATTATTAAAAAGCCCAAAAATTTCATACAAATCTTTATTTTGCCCGTAGAAATCTTGAACACAATAGAAATTACATACACATCTTCAGTCCCAAAGCTCTCTGCCCATTTCCAGGAATTTTCAGAAATCCCCAGTTCAAATCTTTGGAGATTCCCACAGGAATTTCCTGAAATCTCGCAAATATCTTCAGTAATCCTGTAGAAATCTCCAGAAATCTCTAGAAATTCTTCAAAACACTGGTGAGAATCTTAACAATGATGATAATTAATGAATTATGAATTAAAATGAAGGTGACACCCTCCTGTAGCAACGATGATGCTGAAAACGTGTGGACTATTCATTTTTCGTCATCGTTTCATGGATACATATTGTTACGAGCGGCGATCCCGTGCATTCTGGTGAACATGCGATCTTTCCAATTTTTTGTTCCATTCATCAGGTCGCGATATAGGTACAAGTGCGGAACTCTGGATATTTCCAGAAGTATACGCGATGGCTTGGCATTGGGAACCTTCAACGCTCGATCAAGACACATCTGTTCATTTTGGCGGAGGCGCCGGTTCTAGAGCACGGCAGAATTATACGGGTAATGTGTAAGATTTTTCGGGAGTTGTCTGGAAACCATATGTCGGGTCACTGTGGAAACCGCTGGAGGATGCATTGAATATTCGAGATGAATTAGTTGGACCTATACAGGGTGATTCATGAGTGACCTTACATAGACTGATGGGAGATAGAGGACTTCAAGGCGAGTCAGGATCCACTGAGGAAATTTTATTTTCCCCAATAGTTACGAAGATACAGGGTGTTTTGTGTGTTTCGTATGAAACTTTGATAAGCGATATTTCTGAAACAGCCTGAGGTATTTTGTTGAAATTCACCAGTAATATTTCTCTGTTAGAACTCATCCCGAAGCCATACCGGGTAAGTCAAAATCCAGGGCCGGGCTAGAAAAAAGGTGCCTCTTCTTTGTTTCATCAAAAAGTACATTTTCTGACCGCTTTTCTAAAAAACTGCTATCGGATTCAAAAAGCTAAGGAAAAATGCTTCAAGAATCACTCTTTAATTTAGATGGCACACCTGAACCGTTTCGACAATAAAATTGAAAGTAAAATTTGTGGGTGAGTTCCCTTTTTCGACCGGACATAATCGACTCATTGTTTGATTGAATTCATCAAAAGTCATTTGTTGGCCTGTCTGTGTTGGATAGAAGAGCTTGGTTGAAAGAAAAATTTCAGAGCCGACATTTTTTTTTCATGATCAAATCGAGAGTGAAACCAAAATTAGACTCGATTTGGTCGTCAAGAAAAAATCTCCGGCTATGGAATTTTTTTCCCTACTAAGCCCTTCTATTCCACAGAGAAAAGCTCTTCCACAGAGAAAAAATGAATTTGAATGAATTCAATCAAACAATAAGTCGATTATTTACGGTCAAAAATGGAAACTTACAAATTTTACTTTTAATTTTTAGGTCGAAACGGTTTAGGTGTGCCATCTAAATTGAAGAGTGATTCTTGAAGCATTTTTCCTCAGCTTTTCGAATTCGATAGCAGTTTTTTAGAAAAGCGGTCAGAAAATGTACTTTTTGATCAAATAAAAAAGGGGTACATTTTTTCAATCCAGGCCCTGGATTTTGTCTTACCCAGTATAGCTTCAGGGTTAGTTCCAATAGAGAAATATCACTGGTAAATTTGAAGAAAATATCTTTAGCTGTTTCAGAAATATCGCTGATCAAAGTTTCATACGAAACACACAAAACACCCTGTATCTCCGTAACCAATGGAGAAAACAAAATTTCTTCAATGGATACTGACTCGCCTCAAAGTCCCCTATCTCCCATTAGCCTATGTAAGGTCACTCATGAATCACCCTGTATAAGGCATGGACTTCTCCACTGATGTGGTGCCCCACTAACGTATGGTCCGAAAGTTTTGGGAATTTTCTTAAGAGCTAATAACCTCTTTTGGATAGTTTTATTTTTGTAACTTGATATTGCAAGAACTGGCATCATCTTTAACAATTTCAAATTCGTATTCAACATATTGAAGTTGGGCCATTATCTTTGATGGCTCTCGGTTTTCTTCTGCCGCGTTCGATCATTCTCTGGACAACAGCAGGATTAATTTCTCAGAGCTCCTGCCTCCCAATGTACCGCAAGCTCGACCAATATAAGATTTTTGGTAAGTATTGAGCAGGATAGTATACGACAAGGGATGGGAAGCTGCGAATGAAGACCAATTACGACGTCACATTTTTCAATAACATTAGAGAATTTCGCATTTGACAAATTGATACAGAAAATCATGGAACATGGCAGAAGATAATTGAGATCCATCGAAGATGATGGTCCATTTCCAATATGTTGAATATGAATTTGTTATTGTTATATATGATGTTGATTTTTGCAATATCAAGTACGAAAATTAAGACTTTTCAGAAAAAGTTATTAGCTTAGAACTATTTCCCAAAACTTTCCGACCATACGTTATTACCCACTTTTTATTTACACAAACCGCGTGTAACGCATTATCGCGATGTAGGTATTTCACCTTCTCAGCGAATATAGGTACTACGCAATGGGGCAACGTCCGGAGGAGGTATAATAAGCGCATATCAATAATTTAGAGTTAGTTAACTTATATCATCGACTCCGATTAATAAACATGTAAAAACCAATTCCGTCTTCGCCTACATACGCTACATACCCGTCGCTGATATCACTCAATGAAAAGGGCAATTTCAAAAGATTCTGTGTGGACTATCGCCAATTTAATAGTGTGACGGCGATAAAAATCTATCCTATCCCCAATATCGATGAAATCATGACGTAGGTAGGAAGTGCGCAAGATATTTCTTGCCGCTTGATTTTTTCAGCGGATATTGGCAAGTGGAGGTGGATGAGACAGCAAGCAGTACACAGCCTGTATAAGCGGAGCGAGGGGGATTTTCGGAATTTGAGTGATGCCCTTCGGCTTGACAATTGCGCCCTTGACGCATTTGCGATTGCGCAACGAGCGATTACATGATTTCCATCACATGATTTTGCCAAGTGTGAGTAATAATTAATATCACTTTCGCATCAATTTGTTGTGTACATGCTCGTAGTGCACAAGTACGAGTATAAGCCACAATGTGCTGGTTTCTGGTGATGGCTAAAGCTATTTCAAGACAGTCAGCCGGCTGTCACTAACCTAGTCACCAGCTGTAGATGCCTGTAACCGCGCAGGCGGATGGCGTTTCGTACCAGATTTCATTTGGCAACAAACTCCATTTTCGCAGTAACGCATCGACAAATTCTTGCTGCAATTTATTGTTGTCTTGAACAACGCTGAAAAGCAGCACGAGTGCCTTTCGACGTATCGCTTTGAGCTGAAGCCTGGATTTGCACAGCGGCGGTATGCCTCCGTACGTTCGTTCGAGCGTTCTTGAGTACGTTCAAACGAGCTTTGCGAGAATTCCAAGTCGACTATAATGATAATAAGTAGTACAAAAACACCTCGGCTGCAACCGCCGGAATCTCCAGTTCCATCATCAAACGAATAAACGAACTCTTGTGCAGAAGCTTCGAAAGGGCAATTAAACAGCGTCGGTATAGACGAGAGTCGTCTACCTGGCGAGAAAGCTCGAAAGTTCCAGGCAGCTCGTTCCGGAGAGCTGAAGTGCGGAGCAAGCGAATCTTTTGTTGGATGGAAGTACACGCCCGTCACCTTTTCGCTCGGCAACAGAGCGAGTGCATTATTATTGAGCTTTGATTGGAGCGAAGTATGACAGTAGGGAAATTTGTGAGTGAGGAGAAAGAAAAGCGCTCTTTTGTTGCTCGACCGAGCGGGTGATTTGATGTCACAAGTATACGTTCGCCGTATAATAACTTTACGCGCCATAAAACCCACCCACATTGGCCTCATATACATTGTCAAGGATGGATATTCAAGAATTTATATGTGCATTTATGTGCACTTATACACGCGGCGTATACGCCAGGATTCAATTTCATACCGGCGGCGTCGTGACATTATCAGAGCGAAGAGCAGTGATGTGGTTGGTTTAATGCTTTATGTGACTTTTCAAAAGATTATTATTTGTCCATGGTTCGATTATATTGTTGCTTTGTTGACTTAGCCACTAGTGCCTGAATACAGTGTTGTTTCTGTGCCGGGTGTTTTTCCAAATTGTGAATTTGAGCTAGCTATGAACGGAAACGTATGTCCGCGACTTGATTCATCTTACCGCGTTGCCTAGCCGATCGCTTCAAGAGAGCAATTTGAATCAAGTCACGGACATACGTTTTTTACTTACATAGCTTATTGCAATTCGCAAAAAAAAAACGGTATATTTAAGTTCATTTGGATGAAGAGCGAGCAGCTGTAGGTGAATTAAAATGGAAATAATTCGAAAAGAAAAAAGCGATTGGCTTCAGAGGGGGAGGGGGGGAGGGGGGAAGGGGAGAGTGAATAGAAAAAGGGATAAAAAGCGCGGTAACTTTTGCAGGATGAAAGCTGTGCTGACTGACTGCTGTATGCCGCAAGCTTCGCAGCTAATTAGGACAGTTGAATAATAAACGAGTCTCGTATTCCGTAATTTGAACAATGATTCCATCTTTGGATTATTTTCAGGGGGGAATATTTCTGGTGGAGTAACAAAAGTTTGATTCGGGTATAGATTGAATTGTGAGATTTCGATAAAACTCTCAGCTAAAACTCGACTGTAAACGTCGGAGCTGATGTTCAGCCAAAAATAAAGCCAGCATACTACTTATGTATGGTCGCCTACTTATGTATGATCTAGCTTCTTGACTAGGCTCTTTTACTCCTTCACGCGGATGCAGAACGCCCGAGCTCAAAAATCATCCTGTGAGCTCACTGGTACGAGAACCTTTGACATTTCCCATTCTTCGAATTGAGAAATTCCCATCACTCGTTCGAATGCAACTCGTTTTTGCCTACGTATTGCAATTTATTCACAATGCAGACAGTTCGAACACAAAAACCGAATCGCTCTGGCCTCTCATCATACTCTGAAAAAAAAAGCGGGTTAACTTGCATTCGCCTTCCGCAGAATTCGCATTTTCAGTCAGAACTTCAAGTTCTGGGAAATGCCGAACGCCTTCTTACTTCGTTGGTTTTTTCAACCCCTCTTCATTGAGTCGAAGGGGTGTCTTAGGGTGAGTGGTCGCTTATCTTCACATTTCTAGGAAATCTTCCGTCAAAGTTCAATTTTTGAAAGCTCGCAGCAAAGTGTCTTCGCTAAAAACGCTCTCAATTCCCCGCCTCGAACTTTGCGCCGCTCTCTTGTTGTCTCGTCTCGTGAAATCGCTCGGATCTTTTTTGCGTTCTTTTAGTGTTGTGGAGTTGTGGATGTCAAATTGTTCTCCGATTCTGAAATAGTGCTTTCATGGATTAATACGCCTCCATATTTACTGGAGACTCCGGTTGCCAATCGTGTCAATGAAATAATCAGTCCAACTTCCCCTACGCAGTGGTCCCATGTCTCTACCGAGCTCAACCCTGCCGACTGTGCGTCTCGAGGACTGAATCCATCACAATTTCTTGAGCAAAAACATTGGCATTTTTGTCCTGGATTTCTACATGCCGATCTGGCTTCTTGACTAGGCTCTATTACTCCTTCACGCGGATGCAGAACGCCCGAGCTCAAAAATCATCCTGTGAGCTCACTGGTACGAGAACCTTTGATATTTCCCATTCCTCAAATTGAGGAATTCCCATCACTCGTTCGAATGCAACGCGTTTTTGCCTACGTATCGCGATTTATTCACAATGCAAAGGCAGTTCGAACACCAAAACCGAATCGCTCTGGCCTCTTATCATACTCTGAAATAAAAAGCGGGTTGACCTGCATTCGCCTTCCGCAGAATTCGCATTTTCAGTCGGAACTTCAACTTCTGGAAAATGCCGAACGCCTTCTCACTTCGTTGGTTTTTCAAACCCCTCTTCATTGAGTCAAAGGGATGTCTTAGGGTGAGTGGTCGCTTATCTTCACATTTCTAGGAAATCTTCTTCCGCCAAAGTTCAATTTTTGTGAAAGTTGAATTTTTGAAAGTTGTGGAGTTGTGGATATCAAACTGTTCTCCAATTCTGAAATGGTGCTTGCATGGATTAATACGTCTTCACATTTACTGGAGGCTCCGGTTGCCGATTGTGTTGATGAAATAGTCAGCCCAACTTCCCCTTCGCAGTGGTCCCATGTCTCTACCGAGCTCAACCCTGCCGACTGTACGTCTCGAGGACTGAATCCTCCACAATTTCTGGAGCAAAAACATTGGCAGTTTTGCCCTGAATTTCTACATGCCGATCTAGCTTCATGACTAGGCTCTTTCACTCCTTCACGCGGATGCAGAACGCTCGAGCTCAAAAATCATCCTGTGAGCTCACTGGTACGAAAACCTTAGACTTTTCTCATTCCTCAAATTGAGGAATTTTCATCACTTGTTCGAATGCAACGCGTTTTTGCCTTCGTATTGCGATTTTATCACAGTGCAAAGACAGTTCGAAAACAAAAACCGTATCGCTCCGGTCTCTTTTTATACTCTGAAATAAAAAGCGGGTTAACCTGCATTCGCCTCTCGTAGAATTCGCATTTTCAGTCAGAACTTCAACTTCTGGAAAATGCTGAACGCCTTCCTACTTCGTTGGTTTTTTAATCCATCTTCATTGACTTCGCTGGGCCATTTGTTGTCAATAGATCGAATCGTCGCAACTCTAAGACATTCAAGGGCTATTTGTGCTTATATGTGTGCATGGCTACGAAGGCCGTGCATTTATAAATGGTCTCTGATCTTTCAACTCCCGCTTTTTTGGCTGCTTTCGATCGCTTTGCCAATCGTCGTGGCTCACCTTCACATTCATATTCCGATTGCGGTAGAAATTACATTGGCGCTGCTAGACACCTCCGAGACACGTTCCGGTTTCTCCAGAACCACCAGGAAGAATTGTTTCTTGCTCGTCTCTCGTCAGGCTAGATGGCATTTTGATCCTTCGTTAGCTCCGGAGCCGTTGGGTCATCAAAAACTCTACTGCGCCCTATCATTGGGGAAACTCCTCGCACATTTGAATAGTACGGGACACTTTTTTTGTCGCATTGAAGCTGTTCCAGCCGCCCTATTGTTCCTTTGAGCTACGACGCCAATGACAATTCAGATTTTCTCACACCTGGTCACTTCCTGATTAAAACTTCCCTTCTCTCCCTTTCTGAAACCATTCTTCTTGACATTGATCGTCCGGTCACCAGCTGGCACAAACTTTGTCAACTTCATCAAGCTTTTTGGCGCCGCTGGTCCATTGAGTACTCCAACACCCAGCTTCAACAAGGTAAATGGACCAAATCTGACTCATCAGTTGAAGTTGGAGATGTGGTTTTTATCCATGGAGCAAACACTACTCCGTTATATTGGCCAATCGGCCGCATCAACAAAATTTCGCCTGGACGTGACGGTGTAACTCGTGTTATGAATATTCACACTTCCTCTGGCGATTTTACACGCCCTGTACATAAGCTTATCTCCCTTCCTGTACAGTGGGGTTAAACCGCGCAATTTGTATATATTCTTATTCTTCTTCACTTCCCCATTTTCTTCAATTTCTTTTGTTACTCACTCTTATCTTTTTTTTAATTTCCTTTTTTTAAATTTTTGATTGGCGGTATGTTTGCGCTATTGCTTGATTCAAATTGGTGTAGGCACCTATTCATGAAAAAACCTCCCAGGCCGCAAGAAATCCATCTCCGATACCAATTTTTTTCTAGAGTTTTTGTTTTCAAGTAAAGCCGGTCTATGCTATGCTGATCAAAAAGAAGAAAAGAAGGCTTATTATCAAGAAAGGTTTGCTACTGTTGGAGTTCCGAAAGAACTAATCATCGATACAGGTGTGCAGTTCAGCGGTCGCAACTTCATGGAACTGGCCGTGGCCTATGGTTCAAAAGTAGCGTACAGAGCAAAATATCACCCGCAAGCAAACCTACAAAGCGTGTGGATCGAATGATTGGCACCGTGTGCGACATAACGTCCGGGATAATCACGAGAATAGGTTAGAAATTCAGCCAAGATTGCTTGTGCAATAAGGACTTAAGTACACGACTTCACTGAAATGACTCCGTATTCTGGTGAACTTCGGTCGAGAATTGTTTGGCGGAGAGGACCAAGTTGAGCTTCAGGGCGATGTCATCGTGGACCAAAATCGATGAAATATCATCTTCCCTGGAGTGGTTTTCTTACAATTAGCCCTCTTTAACGGGCTTTAGATAGTTCAAAAGTTACCTCAACCAGAGGCTTCCTAGTCTTTCAAAAATTGTCTTTGCGGTTGATGGTGCAACCTCCCCACTTCACGGATGATCATTATTTTTGACAGGGCTCATTAATCATTCCATCTTCATCTACCTGAATAATTTCAGTAGTTTTCTTCTGTTCACCATTAAATTTCTATACAAAGGATTTGAGGATAAAGTAGTGGTTGTGCAGCAAAGTGGGAGGTTACACACCCCTTTTTGAAGTGGGGGGAGTGTGTAACAAGTTCGATTTTTTCAGGTGTGGTTCTAAGGGTTTTATATGAGAGACGCTAGAGACCATCGCACTTTGGAGGCTGCCTGCCGAGCTTACGTCACAACAACTGATTTGTTTCCGTTCTATGATCGGTTCAAACAAAAAAGTTAAGAACTGTTGGATTTCCAAGTCAGTGCGTAAAATTGAACTTTTTTTTTGCTACTGTTTGGTAAGAATTATTCAATAGGAGTTTGCAAGCGAACTACTTACAAATCTCAGTTCAGTGGGAAAGGCACCGACAATCTTGTTTCTTGTGGGAGAACAGATCTCTAGCTGTAAAGCGTGTCGACAGAGGCTTTAGCTCCAAAGTTCTTGGAGAAAAAGAAAGTAGGGATGTTCTTGTCTAATTTGAAACACCTGAGTGGCAAAAAAGATCTTGCGAACCCATTATTTCAAGAAAAAGCTGCAGCCTTCGCGATGAAAGACAGCCCTCCCAGAAGAATCAAAGTGATTCTCCAATTCAACAAGCTCCCAGGTGCCTACCACTGGCTAAGCAAGAAGTGTCGAAGATTTGAAAAACATGTTGGATGAAGGCGTCATAAAAGAATCGATGAGCCCGTGGTTACTACCGGTTGTTTTGATTACCAACAAAAAGAGACGAGAGTACATGATTCGACGTGGACTATTGCAAACTCAATGATGTAAAGAAGAAAACAACCATCGACTGCCTCGGATCGATGACACTCAGATTACGCTGTCAGGATCGAGATGGTTTTCTACGCTGGACCTGGAGTGTGGTTACTGGCAAGTTGAATTTTAAAACGACGACTAATAGAATACAGCGTTTTCCACCGAAAGCGGCCTTTATCACTTAACGCTGATGCCTTTTGGACTTTGTAACGGTTTTGATTACAAAAAAGACGGAATTACATGATTTGACGTGGACTACCGCAACCCAATGATGTAAAGAAGAAAAACATATATCCGCTGCCTCGGATCGACGGCACTTTGAGTATGCTGTCAGGATCGAGATTGTTTTCTACGCTCGACTTAAAGGGTGGTTACTGGCAACTGGAAATTCACAACGGCGGCAAAGAGAAGACGGCGTTTTGCGCCGAAAGCGGCCTTTATCACTTCACTTTGATGCCTTTTTGACTTTGTGATGCACCAAGCTCGTTTGAACGTCTGATGGAGTGCGTCTAGCGATGTCTCATATCGGAAACTTGCTTAGTTCACATTAACGGCGTGATTGTTTATTAGTTGGACATTTGAGAGCATCTGAAGAACCCCCGGGAGCTATTCCGACGTCTTCAAGATGCCCATCTAAAGCTTGATTCGAAGCAACACGTGCTTTTCCAGGAGCAGGTCAAATTTGTGGGACATGAAGTGTTGCCAAAAGGAATCGAAACCGACCCAGCGAAACTGGATGCCACGACCGAGAAACCGGCATTTGGCTCATGCATATACTACAGAAGATTTGCTTTGATACAGCCTATTCGCGACGAACGGCAGAGTTGGGAGAAGCAAAACTTTCGATACGCTTGAGCTAAATAATAAAGCTGTGGTGGAACGCATTTCCAGCGACTTTTTACAAACTTAATCTTATACTTCGACGCGAGTAAAATATTTCTATAGCGGGTCAACGGGGATTCTTGTGTGGTAAGGGGATTCTTGTGTGGTGCTTGATGTGTCTACAAATGTCACAAACTAGATGTGTCTCGCGACGTCCTCAAAGATTCTCATCACAGGTGGGTGATTTTTGACTTATTTTCTGAAGATTTAATCCACATCCCTTTTGGTTTGTCTGCATTCAGTTTCAAATTTTACTACGCCTTTCCATACGCATGTAGGGCCGAATTAAGAATTTAAACCTGCGTCAGGCGTGAATTTATTTGTTTCCGGGAATTCAGAATGAAGGAGAAGACCGAAAAGGGGTTTTCGCGGTTTTTACAGTCTAGTTTGAAGCGAGGATGGAGGCGACCTACGCGTCCCGTGGGTTTCACTGATTTTCTGAGGTGCCCAACGGTCCTTTTGGCCCTGGACGTGTGTCAGGTACTAGGTACCTACGCGTTATTTCCTCTGGATGATTTCACATGGATGAAGGAACGCAAATTGGAACTCGAGCGCGAAGAAACCAAGAGGCATCGTAATGTTCATAAACTTACTCTAATACTTCGACGCGAGTGAAATATTTCTATATTAGGAACTGAATGTGAGCGCGGCAGGAATTCGGGTTCTTGCGAGTCAAAGGGGATTCTTGTGTGGTGCTTTGTCGAAACTAGATGTGTCTCGCGACGTCCTGAAAGGTTCTCATTACAGGTGAGTGATTTTTGACTTATTTCTCAAGATTCAATCCACATCCCTTTTCGTTTGTCTGCATTCAGTTTCAAATTTCACTACGTCTTTCAATACGCATGTAGGGCCGAATTATGAATTTAAACCTGCGTCAGGCGTGAATCAATTTGTTTCCGGGAATTCAGAATAAAGAAGAGGACCGAAAAGGGGTTTTCGCGGTTTTTACAGTCTAGTTTGAAGCGAGAATGGAGGCACCCTACGCGTCCAGTGGCTTTCATTAATTTTCTGAGATGCCCGACGGCCTTTTTGGCCCTGGACGTGTGTTGGGTACTAGGTACCTACGCGTTATTTTCTCTGAATGATGTCACATGGATGAAGGAACTCAAATTGGAGCTCAAGCTCGAAGAAACCAAGAGGCATCGTAATGTTCATAAACTTACTCTAATACTTCGACGCGAGTGAAATATTTCTATATTAGGAACTGAATGTGAGCGCGGCAGGAATTCGGGTTCTTGCGAGTCGAAGGGGATTCTTGTGTGGTGCTTTGTCGAAACTAGATGTGTCTCGCGACGTCCTGAAAGGTTCTCATTATAGGTGAGTGATTTTTGACTTATTTCTCAAGATTCAATCCACATCCCTTTTGGTTTGTCTGCATTCAGTTTCAAATTTTACTACGCCTTCCAATCTGCATGTAGGGCCAAATTATGAATTTAAACCTGCGTCAGGCGTGAATCAATTTGTTTCCGGGAATTCCGAATAAAGAAGGGGACCAAAAAGGGGTTTTCGCGGTTTTTACAGTCTAGTTTGAAGCGAGGATGGAGGCACCCTACGCGTCCAGTGGCTTTCATTAATTTTCTGAAATGCCCGACGGCTTTTTTGTCCCTGGACGTGTGTTAGGTACTAGGTACCTACGCGTTATTTCCTCTGAATGATGTCACATGGATGGAGGAACGCAAATTGGAGCTCGAGCTCGAAGAAACCAAGAGGCATCGTAATGTTCACAAACTTACTCTAATACTTCGACGCGAGTGAAATATTTCTATATTAGGAACTGAATGTGAGCGCAGCAGAAATTCGGGTTCTTGCGGGTCAAAGGAGATTCTTGTGTGGTGCTTTATCAAAACTAGATGTGTCTCGCGACGTCCTGAAAGATTCTCATCACAGGTGGGTGATTTTTGACTTATTTTCTCATGATTTGATCGACATCCCTTTTGGTTTGTCTGCATTCAGTTTTGAATTTTACTACGCCTTTCAATACGCATGTAGGGCCCAATTATGAATTTGAACCTGCGTCAGGCGTGAAATAGTTTGTTTCCGGGAATTCAGAATAAAGAAGAGGACCGAAAAGGGGTTTTCGCGGTTTTTACAGTCTAGTTTGAAGGTCTAGTAGAAACGCATCCCGTGGGTTTCACTAATTTTCTGGGATGCCCAACGGCCCTCTTGGCCCTGGACGTGTGTAAGGTCCTGTTACCTACGCGTCATTTCCTCTGGATGATGTCACATAAATGAAGGAACGCAAATTGGAGCTCAAGCGCGAAGAAACCGAGAGGCATCGTAAAATATTATCACGGGCATGGGAATGTTTTTTTGTTGCAGGCCCGATTGCTTGAATTTATTCTCCATTTTTACCAACTTTATATCGGCAGCACATTGATTTATTCCCGTGTAAATGTCATTGTCCGCCGTCTTTTATGACTCTCATGTTTTTATGCTCGTTTTTATGTCATGTTTTTGTTTTTATGCTCGCTGCTATGTTTGTCAGATATTCAATGTAGGTATTTCACAGGTACCTACTAACCACCCCTATTTTGTCTTGTTTTGGATTTTTATACATTGTTGATGATTTTATCTGCATTGTTGATTTGTTGATTCATTATGCATTGCTCACTGATATGTTTCGACATTTGTTCACTGATGTTTCTGCGATTATGTTTTACTAATTGCACTTACACTGAATACCGGAATCTATCAGTGATTTTTTGTTATTCATTTGTCACATATGTGAGTCTTCTTCTTTGGGCTCAATTCAGGGGTTTCTTCGACTGGGTTCTTCCACTGAGTGCCCTTTTCCGAATCCGCCACTCCTCTTTTTCTTTGACTGACAGTATGACATATTTTGTTGTTGTCATTTTGCAATTCTGTCAGTCCTGTGCTTGGTGTTTTATGGAAAGAATCTGATTAATTTGAATTTTGCTGGCGATTTCAATAAAAGTTCATTTTGTTTGCTGTAAATTCGTGTTTCTGTTCAACTTTCAATTCAATCCTCATCCCCAAAGTTTCGTTCTCGTCTAGAGTAGAGCCTGAGTGAAACGACAACGTAAGTGAAACGTAGGTAAGAGGTCCATAAGTAAGGGGGAAAAGGGGTCATGACAATCATAGCCAAGGGTCGAAATGAGGGGAACAGTTCAAAGCTCAGTTCATGTCTTTGCTGATATATACCTACCTCATTACCTTGGCTAGATTCATATAATTTTGTTTCGTTATTGGTATTATCGGGTACGTTTCCACCGCCTACACTGTACTCGACTGTATCTAACGCAGAAAAGTCGTCTCCTTCCGAGAAATGGCAATCACCGATGCCATCCGCCGAGCTCTGATAGCACACGCCATCAGCGAAGCCCAAATTGAAAAACACTGCGTGGAGACATAACAAAACTGCGAAAGGAATTGCGAAGCTCGCAAGATTTATGCTCAAACCGTAATAACTAACACAGAAAGGGGTGGATTCTGCGAATTCCATCGATGTCTGCGAGATGCCGGGGCGCTGAGCTGCCGTCTTGCAGATATGGCGCACGGCATCAAGGCAAAAACCCGGCTGCTTTCTCTAATTATTCGTGTCGTGTGCTCCAAATTTGTTTTCCAATTCTTCGCCGTAAAGTTAGATACCAGAGGCGGAGAGTCCCTGTCGCAGAGAGTCGGCATCGGCAACAATTTAAATTTCAATTCGACTGACGGTGGTGGTGGGTGTGTGTGTGTAAGAGACGCCGAGGATGCGGAAATTATTCTGTTTAATTTTAATTTGCTACTTCATTAAACTGTCGTCGCAAAAGAAATCTATTTCTATTTTGCCCGCGTTTCCGCTTCATTTGCGCTCCGCCACAGCAAAGAAATAAACAGTCGCCGACGGGGTGGATGGACGTATCAATTAATAACTCGATGATTATTTCGAACCATTAATTTCACCGTCGGCGGTAATCTGGCAAAGTATTATTAGTTTTTGAGAGACGGGGGTGGCGCGAGCTTGCTAACCTTTCCCCTCATTATTGATCAGTTCCGGCTTGCGGCTCTTGTTTCTATTTGTTTTTCTGGCGGGCTGTTTGCAATCTTTCTGAATAAGAACCGAAAAATTAAATTTCTCCAGGGATGCGCTCGCCTTCCGAAATATGTGGACGCTACATTTAGATAGGTATGATGGGTCGAAATGGCCCGAGCTTTAATTGTTATAGGGCGGTATCCCGAGGGTTACATAAAATTAACCGCCGCCAGTGATGATGCGACCACTGGGCTCGCCATATGCCAGTTTGGAGAATTATCGGCGACCGTAATTGGATCGGAACTCGAGTTTGTGTAATTTATGAAATCGGCCAAACTTCTATCTAATGGACCTGACGTAGCTAACCTAAGTAAATTGAAGTTTAACCGTGTTTACTGATGTACAGGATGTTGATATAATACGAAAGTTTCTGCCTCTAAATTATGAGTGGGTAGGTATCTGGTATCTATAATAATTATGTACCAAGTACATCTAGCTCGCACATACAGGGTGTTTCAGGGATGGTAGCAAAAAATTTAACTGTGGATAGATCTCGTCAAAATATGACGAGAACCTATATACCATTTTGCAAAGTTCGGCCTAATGACGAAGATACAGCCCTTCAAAGTTCACTTTTTTCGGATTTCAAAAATTTGTAGCTCAGAAACGTTCCGACAAATTTACCTTTAATTCAGCAGAGGCTGGTTTGTCATAATGATCTATCAGCCTGCCAAATTTGGAAAGAATGCAATCAATGGTTCAGGAGTTATGAGGGTCAATAATTTAGAAGCATCCGAAGAAAAGTTGACTTATGGTGACCTCTCATAACTTCTACGCCATTGATTGGATTTCTCCCAAATTTGGCAGGTTGATATATAATTATGACAAACCAGCTTATGCAAACTAGAAGCTAAAGTCGAAACGTTCTTGAGTTGAAAAATTTTGAAATCCGAAAAAAGTGAACTTTGGAGGGCTGTATCTTCGTCATTAGACCAAACTTTGCAAAATGGTATATAGCTTTTCGTCATATTTTGACGAGATCTACCCACAGTTAATTTTTTTGCTATCATCCCTGAAACACCCTGTATATTGTTACGGTCTGCGTTGGATACTTTAATAATTGAGAGACGAACATTATAAAACACACTGTTCATTACAGCGTAGGTCCCGCTGATTCACAAATCACATAAATCATCGCACTTGGATTTCGCCTTATTGACCTTCGCTAATCTGCTCACTGTCGCTGGAAATCTACCTGCTTCTGGCCAGCCTTACCACCTCCAGTGACTGCCTACTTTGGTAGGTAGGTAGGTACCCACTCCATTCACGAAAATCTCGACGGGGATTTTAGAGTGTACGTACGTTAGTATAAAATATGGTGAAGTTTTTACTTTGAGGCTTTTCCTTGACTTTTTCATTTTCACAAATGGATGTTTCAATACATGGCTTTGCAAGAAAAATACGACAGATCGATGGCCCCTAATAAGACTAGCGTAACTCGTGAGACACGGTTAGAACCAGCGTATCTCTGCGCTTACCAAATGAACTAGCGTATCTCTGCGTTCACCAAATGAACTAGCGTCCCTCCCATTTGATTTACACAGGCTATACGCTAGTTCATTTAGTGAACGCAGAGATACGCTAGTTCATTTAGTAAACGCAGAGATACGCCAGTTCTAACCGTGTCTCACGAGTTACGCTAGTCTTACTAGGGGCCATCGAGATATTGCTTTTATGCTCAAAAGCAATAACTTTTGCGTGCATAAATACAAATAAAAGAGAATGTGCTGCTTCGGAAATAGAATGTTCTTTATTCTTATTTTTACAGGAGTTTTGTTGCAGGGAAGAATTAGGTGTTCGAGTTTGAAAGTATCAATAAGGGACGTATTCGACTATTTATTCAACATGTCTTCTGTTCAACACCTTACGCCAGCCATGGGCAAATTTCGGATAATAATACAATAGTTTGTTTTTAGGGGAAAAGGCTATAAGCCCGGATTATAGTAGTCGGAAGCACAAACGGAGACGCAAGCGTAAGAAAATAAGCCAATCACTGTCGAGCGAAAGGGAGGAGCCAAGATGGATAGGAACTGAGTAGAGTGATTGGCTCATTTTTGTTACGCTTGCGTCTCTGTAGCAATGCGGATATTATTCTGCTCAAACTTACCCTATTTATCTCACCCAGATATAAACTATATGCCTGATTTTATGTTTGGCAATTTTAATAGGGTAGTCCTAATGCCTACCTACGTTACGATGATTATTTCATTTCAGTCGATAATTTATTATTTCACTAGAGAGAGTTAGTAGAGCAGAGACAAACCAGCTTCACCTCATCACACCGAATAACGTCCAATAATTTTTTTATATATTTGAATTATTCTATACCGAGGCCTACGTGACGATTTCATGTAAACACTCGCAGGGTGTTACAAAAAGGCCGTTTAGTTGCGCGAGATAACATGGGTTATCGGTGACTGTCTAGACGGAAACCAATTAACCATATTAGGTTTGCGGCAACGAAGTTCATTTCCCACGGAAAAGTCGCAGACTGCAATCGGTCCATTCGAAATCACACAGGCACTGCGTAGCTTGTGTTGGTACGCTTCCCTCCCTCTGACATTTTCTTTGTTTGGCCTGTGATAGTCTTAACTCTTCGTTGTGCCCGCGACTCCAAGCTCTTCAAATTTGCATTCTGTAAATATGTGACTCTTTTTTTCACAGTTGAAACAGTTCATCGATGAATCAGATTCTGGAGTTCTTCACTCTCCTGATTTCACTTCCGTTCGTGTCAGCTAATTCAGGTTTTGAGTCGTTGGAAGCATCTTACATTTGATTTGCCTATACCGGGTGGGCCATAAAAAACTGTGCTCTGAATTTTTCCTTCTAAAATTTTTTATTCCTCCACCGATCTTATCAAAATTCCCAGCATTGGATAGCCAATTGGATACGCAATCATTTCTGTATTTCAAAATGGCCGACATACCAAGATTCAAGATGGCAGAAACAATTGAAAATAGGCCTTCTTTTGGTCTCGTTGCTTTCTATTGAAAGTTACCAGAAAGTCAAAACCAATTATGTATTATGAAGGATTCGACCTTCCTTGTCAATTCAAGACCACAACCAATAAGATCGAGTTATCTGCTGAGAAGCTATTGCGAGTTGAAGCGAAGCCTACTTTCCTTTTTTCTCATTTCCGCATAATTGACCCAAATTTAGGTATCCTGTCCGCCAATCCGTCATATGCTTATTTCTTAACCGATTTTCTCAAATTTGGTATCAATGGCTAGCCAATTGGGCAGGCTACCTTTTTCATGTGACAAAATGACAGACCTGCCAAAATCCAAGATGGCGGAAGCAGTTGAAAATAGAGTTTCTTCGGTCCTCATTGCTTTTTAATAAAAATGAGCGGGAAGTCAAACCCAATACTTGTTATGAAGAAGTGGACTTTCCTTGACAATTCAAGACAGCAACAAATCAAATCGGTTCATCTGATAAGGAGCTATGGCCAGTTGAAGCGAAGCCTACTTTCCGTTTTTCTATTCCAACAAGGTCGAATAAGGCCCATTTTCAATAGTTTCCGCCATCTTGAATATTGACATGTTGGCCTTTTTTATGAAAATGGCAGCCTGTCCAATTGGCTAGCCATTGATACCAAATTTGAAAAAATCTGTTGGGAAATAAGGATATGACGGTCAGGATTCCTAAATTTGGGTCATTTATGCGGGAATAAAGGAACCGGTAGGTAGACTCCGCTTCAACTTGCCGTAGCTCCTTAGCAGATGACCCGATTTGATTGGTTGTGGTCTTGGATTGTCAAGGAAGGTCTATTATTCCTTCATAGCAATTATTGATTTTGACTTTCTGCTGATTTTTATCAAAAAGCAATAAGGACAAAAGAAATTATTGTTTCTGCCATCTTGAATTCTGATATGTCGACCATTTTGAAATACGAAAATGATAGCCTATTTAATTGGCCAATGCTGAAAAGTTCGTTAAAATCGGTGGCGAAATAAAAATTTTGAAAGAAAAAATTCCGAGCACGATTTTTTATGGCCCACTCGGTACATCTTTAGCTTGCTATCACTGTTGGATGCCTTGCAGTTGAAAATATTTGTACACATAATACACATATATGTGTTATATGTGTATCGTTTTCTTTTGCAAGATCAATAAAACTGATTTAATGCAAAGAATCTTTGTGTTTCCTTCCACAAACAACTCAAGCCCCTCCAGTGCAGTTTTTGATTAACTTAGAGTGAGTTGTAGGAAATTCAATCCTGAACCGTGCCTAGAATTTTCAGAATAACATATTTTGATTCGAGTTTTGATTGTAAAACATAGTTCTGCTTCAAAAAAGCATGCGCCACTTTTCGGATCATTAGTAGATTTTGGCTGGGCTCCTGCAGTTCTTTAATCTTCCAAAAGAGAAAGATGCATCAAGTGAGTGATTTTCATGAAAAATACACTATTATCCAATGGCTTATGCATTATTTTCGGAAATAATTTTCTTGAACAGTGAAAAAAACCGTAAAAACAAAAAATCAAAGAAAAAACACAAGTCACAAAGAAAGAAACATTTCAGCATTTTTCGAGGCATTTTTATTTAGGTACTGAAAAAGATCAAGAAAATCATCGACATGAATGTCGAAAAATGTTCATCCATTGCTGGGCTTCATCAAATAAAAATTCCCAAGTATTCAATTCAGAAACTAACTAAATAAATAAAAGCATAGACTAGGCTGGGCAGGGATGATCAAAATAGCACCTCAAAACGGAAAACTTACGTGCAATTAGAGGTTTATGGCAACAAAATGCCTCGGACGATTTCAAAGCGGTTCTTTATTGCAACTCTTCTCCCAGCATAACCGACATCAACTGCCATGGCGAATATACGAAACAATCATAACACTAAAGCAAGTATAGTGGCAATTCTGTGAAACTTTAACAGCCCTAAATGATTAAAGGTTCCCGAGGGCTCCTTTCCTTTACAAGTCGTCGTTGTGGAAACTATCAAAAGCCTTTCTTGTGATTGGCCGATTTTTTAAACGCTCCTTAAATTCCAATCACCTCTATTGTCCTTTATAATCCTCATACTCGTATACGATAATCATTTCTATGCAAAGTAGAAGACGAAAAAGTGTTGTTGAAACAAAATAAATTCCACGTGTATCCAACTGTGTTCCTACTTGAAGGATATCTCGACTGCTATTATTTCATCGGATCGTCCGACCTGGATCCCTCCGCACTGATGAGCCCCGATAGACGCGAAATACGTGTCTGTGGAGTTCTGGTCTAGCGATCCGGTGATGTAGCAGTCTGAGAGCTCATTCTAAGTGATTATTACATGAACAAATATTAAGGGCAGGAAAATATTGAGGTTTTCTGAAAGTATAGGCAACCAATAATACATTGCAAGTTTAGGAATAGCGTAGAATGTAATGTGCGTTCCCATAAAAATTAGATGGGGCAAAGCTTTACTCTCCGACCCCCCCCCCCATATATTTCAAAAACCTGTTTTTGAACATTCTTCTGGCACATTTGAAGCATTTCCCTGAACATTTTTTTTACTCTGAACCGCAAGTTCTAGGTCACCTGGATATTCAGTTTTGCATAGTAGGTAGGTACTACCTAATAATCAAATTACCAGGTGAGTTTGGCCGACTGATCAAAATGTTGCTAATCGATTTATTGGGCATGATGATTAGATACTATTATATTATTTCACAAAGTAAAGTAGGTACATACCCGTCGCTCCCCCATATCAAATAGTAATAGATAATAATAGACACAGATCAATTAGCGACTTGATATTGCTTCAATTATTTATTAGGTATAATCTGATTGAATTATTGGTATAAAAAGGGAAACTTTGGTGAGGGAGACACACTCATCGGTAGCAGTAGAAAGTAGAAGAGAAGGACAACATACCAGTTATGTTTCGTGGCGTTTATCTACCAGGTGGGACATAAAAAAAACGTGCTCGCATTTTTCCTTCTAAAATTTTTTATCCTCACAGATTTTATCCAGCGATTCAGCATTGGCCAGCCAACTGAATAGGCTGCCATCTCCGTATTTCAAAATGACCGACATAGCAAAATGCAAGATGCAAAAACAATTGGAAACAGGCCTTCTTTTTTCTCGTTGTTTGCCATTAAAAGTTGTCAGAAAGTCAAAATCAATAATTTATTATGAAGAGATAGACCTTCCTCGACAATTAAAAACTACAAACCAATCAAATCGGGTCATCTGCTGAGGAGCTATTGCGAGTTGAAGCAAATAGTCTACTTTCCGTTTTTTATTCCCCCGTAATTGACTCAAATTTAGGTAGGTACCTATTTTACCCGCGAAGTATATCTTTATTTACGAACCGATTTTTTCGAATTCATTATCAAAAACTAGCCAATTCGACAGGCTACCTATTTCATATGAAAAAATTGCCGATATTAAAAATTCAAGATGACGGAAACCCTCGCGGAAACCTCGTCGGGAACCGAGGCGAAAACAATTGAAAATGAGCCTTCCTCGTCCGTCCTCGTTGGAATATGGGAAAACGGAAAGTGGGCTTCGCTTCAACTCGCAACAGCTCCTTAGCAGATGACCCGAATTGATTGGTTCCGGTCTTGAATTGTCGAGGAAGGTCTATTTCTTTATAATTATAATACATTAATACATAATATGATGATACAGTTTTATTGGTTCCGACTTTCTGTCGACTTTCAATAAAAAGCAACGAGGACAAAAGAAAGTCGATTTTCAATAGTTTCCGCCATCTTTAGTTTTGACATCGGCCATTTTCATATCATAACGCAAATGATAGCCTTCAATTGGCTAGCTATTGAAATCAAATTTGGAAAAATCGGTCGAGAAATGAGGATATTATGGCAGATTGGCGGGCAGGATGCCTACTTGAATTGGATTAATTATATGAGAATAAGAAAGAACGGGAAGGAGGCTTCGCTTCAACTTACTATAGCTCCTCACCAGATGACCCTGTTTGATTAGTTGTGGTCTTAAAATAACAAGGAACTATTCCTCCATAGAGCAGGTACATTATTATTGGTTCTGACTTTCTGACAACTCCCAATGAAAAGCAACGAGAACAAAAGGAGGCCTATAGTGGGGTCGGTACAGTATTATAGGCTGCATTTTTGAGTAATGCAATGTCTTTTGGCACACATGTTCTTAGCACCTGTTTGAACAATTTTGTCCATTGCCGCAAGCGAAATTCCAGTTCAGATCCTGTATACAGGGTGAAAAAGAAAAACAATTTAAAAAAATTGCATCTTTTGAACGGACAAAGGCAGAGTATTGCAGAGCATGTCATATCATGCGGAATTTGATGATTGCTGAGGTGCACCAAACCATTTTGATACATCATTAACCGTTTTCGAGATATTCGAAAAAAACTGAGATCTGTCAAAAAAAACATTATCTTCATTATATCGCTTATTTTTGAAGATATCGGAATGAAATTTGGTACTTGCGTTATAAAAGACGTCATAAATGAATAACAGCTGCAGTTATTTTCTAGGCCTACTATTTTCCTAAATAAGACAGTCAACTTTTTTGGGGGGGAGCCGCCATCTTGTTTTGTGAATATCAAGCTGATGGCCGAGAAAATGACTGATAGTCATTAGGCTAGTATCATGCCATTACTCTATATTGTAAAAAATCACCTTGGATGGACCATCATACCATTTTTGCTGAAAGAAACATGACGCACTGATTTTATCGGGTTCCTCAGAAGTAGAGGACCTACTTTAAGCCATCGAGCCATTGTAAGTAATTGAACACCGTAATTATGACCCCTGATCATTTCTCAGGTTGCTCACCAAGATTCATAGCAATAAGTGCAGCGGTTCGTTTTTAGCAGCTGTTTGAATTAAGAAGTGTTGCCTTTTCGGGAAAAAACAGAAAATCACGAGGTCTCTGGGGTCAATTCTTAGGTCATTGGAAATAGATCCTCCACGGAATGTTGATAAATTTATGCTATAAATTGTAAGAAAAAAGTGCATTCTATAGCATAGGTTTGAAGAAACGGCTGGAAATTGTTCGAAACGTTTTTTTTTTTGTCTTGTTAAGCGTTAAATTATGGATCTTTTAGGCGATTTTCATGCCTCCAGCTTATTTAGATGATGGAATGAAATTCTTCAATTTCTTATCACCCTGTGATGTCATCTGCATAAATCGCCATCATGCCAACATTTCCCAAAACTGAAGGAGGAATCTGAATCGAATATATTCCAAAATACATTGCGGCATCAAAATTTATATGGTTCTCTTCATTATTAGTGTTGCCCTACCGCATAATTTGTTCGCTTCCTACCTACTGCAAAATAGTCTTTCCTGTTAGTCCTACATCACATGAGTACATCCTGTGCCAGTTTTTTGAAAGCTATACTGAAGAATGCACTTTTTTCTAATAATTTAGCATAAATGTATCAAAATTCCATGGAGGATCTTTTCCCAATGACCCAAGAAATGACGCAGTAACCTCGTGATTTTCTGTTTCTTTTTTTCATGAAAAATCGACACTATTTTATTTGAATAGCTGCTAAAACCGAACCGCTGAACTTATTGCTATGAATCTTGGTAGACAACCTGAAGAATGATCAAGGGTCATAATCGCGGTGGTCAATTACTTGCAATGGCTCGATGGCTAGCAGTAGATCCTCTAGTTCTAAGGAATCCGATAAAACTAGTGCATCATCTTTCTTTCAGCAAAAATGGTATGATGGTCCATCCAAGGTGATCTTTCACATGATAGGATAACGGCATGATACTAGCCTAATGACTATCAGTCATTTTTTCGGTCATCAGCTTGATACTCACATAACAAGATGGCGGCTCCCCTCCAAAAAAGTTGACTGTCTTATTTAGGAAAATAGTAGGCCTAGAAAATAACTGCAGCTGTTATTCATTAATGACGTCTTTTATAAAGCAAATGCCAAATTTCACTCCGATATCTTCAAAAATAAGCGATATAATGAAGATAATGTTTTTTTGTCAGATTTCAGTTTTTTCTAGAATATCTCGAAAACGGTAATTGATGTTTCAAAATTGTTTGGTGTACCTCAACAACCATCAAATTGCGCATCATATGACATGCCCTGCAGTACTCTACCTTTGTTCGTTCAAAAGATGCAATTTTTCAAAATTGTTTTTCTTCTTCGCCCTGTATACAGGATCTGAACTAAAATTTTGCTTGCGGCGATGGACAGAATTGTTCAGACAGGCTCTAAAGACATGTGTGCCGAAGGGCATTGCATTACTCAAAAATGCAGTGAACAGGACTTTTTCCGAACGTGCCGACTCCACTACTATTCTTAATTATCTCTGCCCTGGTCTCTGCCATCTTGAATTTTGTCATCTTGGTCATTAGGTACCATTAGTATGGGGGCATAGGATCGCCAAAGGTCTTGCCGTGTGCAGCTTCGTGAGGCTATATAGGGATATGTGCCAATCATTTTTTGGACCATTAAGGAATGTGATCTGCTACAGGCACATATGGTGGAGGCGCCAAAATGAGTCCCGCTCGTTAACAATAAAATAGATGTAGCTTTTCCATTTCACAACGGATCTTGACATTTGTTACGTCAATCTGTAGAGGAAAAAATCCTCTTGGTATCCCATATCATTTTTTGGAAAAAATATCCTCCGAAGCTGTCATAGTAATCGAGTTCTTTTATGCAAAAATACGGGATTTTTTCAAAGTTTTTGGATCTTTTTCATATTTGGCATTTTGATAGATTCTGGTTTGGCCTTTTCGATTTTTCACACTCTCTCATACCATAGATTTCCTTCTTTCGCGGAAAATCTACAAAACACCGGTGATTTGCACACAAGTCGGAGAAACAGAATGTGAATGCGTCGGCGGAGTGCTGTGTGAGAAAAATGGAGGCCAGAATCGAGAAGTAAGCGTCACTTTTCTGGCTCATACTGGATCAGTTAAGAATAGATGGCTGGAATAAGCGAAAGATGAATAGTCATCACGATACGGCTGCCGGCATGTGCCGCGACGGGCGCAAATCGGCTTTTCGCACCGCCGGATTCCGACATTTCCACTTCTTTGCTTTAGCCGAACGCGCTTCCAAAAAAACCGTGATTTTTCATGCGGCACGGTCCGGGATCCACCCGACTTTTTTCCATCCGTCTCTTTCCCGCCCGCCGTATTTTTCCCTGAAATCTGGCGGAGGCACATCACCCCGAGGACACACAGAGTGCCGCCGCCGAATCCCGGAATCGCAACAAGTTGTTGTGTGTGGGACCGCGGGGCGACGAAGGACGGGTGTTCAACGCAGAGATCATGTCCCGTGTGTAAAACGTGTTGCCGTTTTTCAGTCTCTGCTTGCGAAAAAGCTCTTTTTTTACACTAAATCTTTTTTCCACATTTTAGCTGTTCTTTTTCAACACTGAAGCATTCACTAAGCACTACAGTACTACTTCCACTTACTTGTAACGAAAAGCAGCACCAGCAGGAGCCGAAGAATCTCGTCGATGTTAATATTCCTGCTCGCAACACTCATCGTTACAACAACACCAGAAGCACATCATTTATGTAATTATTTATTTATTTTTTTTAGATATCAAAATAAACACTCACACCACTTATTTTTTTTTATATATATTGATTATTATGTACACGATCAACTACTTTTTATTATTAAAACTACTTACTTACAAACTCTTTCGATTAACCGCGAGCGCGCGTTCCCCCTTTTTTTTTCTCCTCGAATCTTTCGCTCGTAATATAATATATTTCTATATACTAATTCTACGTATCGTCCTGGCTACAGGACCCTCTACTAAGGGGCATGTTCTCCGGTCCGCGGCCTCCAGCCGACTGGAGCTCAAGCCCAAGTCCCGAGCTTCGTGTTGGGGGGCTTCGCGCAGTCCTTTCGGGCCCATCATCCATCCGGCAGCCAGCAGGTTGGCGGTTGGCGGCGAAGTATAGGTAAGTGCGTGCGATGGAGGCATTTCGCGGATCCGAAGCATATACTAGAGAATCACCGCTCAGAGGTCCGAATGGTGGATATTGAACCATGAACGGGGAAAAGTCGAGTGAAGTCTCTTCGGCACGAGCGAGGGAGATGACAGACTGGAGGCGAGGGAGAGTTCTGTATCTAATTAACGTCATTCTTTCTCGATGCTATTGTGAAAAAAGCACGCACGGCAGAAATTTGCCGTGATTAATCTCACCGAAGCCTGCCACTACAAAAGGCAATGTGCTTGACTCGCTTATCTCAAAACGGTTTGCGAATTGTTTCGAGAACAAACACGCGGAACGCTACGAAACACCTTGTGTGATTAACAGAAATAATATTCTTGAATCGTGGTGTATTACGAGCTCATTATCGACAACTTTGTTGTATAACTAAATACCGTCGACTGAGATTTTAAGAAGCTCAACTGGACTGGATATTCCAAGTCTGACAGCCCAGGTGACGCCACAGTGAGGTTCGTACCTTGATTTGATAAAGTACCTGACTTACTTAATCCTTTTGCCTATTTTACCCTCACGGGTGTAAGGCGGTTTGTGGAGTCGAGTACTCCGTGGGGTCCCTTCTCCATATTTCTCTCCATCCTGTCCGATCTTGTACCGACCGAGTCGCCCCTTCCATCGTCTCTCCCCTCCTCTCCACAGCTTTCCGCACTTCATCACACCACGTTCTTCTAGGTCCTCCCCTGCTCCTTTTCTTTATTGTTCTAGCTTCAAACACTCTCCTGGTTATTCTGTTTTCTTCCATTCTCTTGAGATGACCGAGCCATCTTAATTGTGCTTCCTCTATTGTTCGATCCACAGGTTTCGCGTTGAGCTTGTCTTTAAATGTTGTGTTCCTTATCTTGTCCATGGTTGTCTTGTCGTCTATTTTTCTTAAGAATCTCATCTCTGTCACTTTAATCTTTCTTCTTTGTTCCTCTGTCAAAGCCCAAGACTCAGACCCGTACCTATGTCAAGGTTTGGGTACCTAACGACTTTTTTTAATATTTCTGTTTTGGTGTCTTTGGGGATTTCTTTGTTTTCTAGGAATGTTGCCTTTTAGTATGGGGGCATAGGTCGTGCCGTGTGCAGCTTCGTGAAGATATATAGGGATATGTCTTAGTCGATTCCTGGGGGGTCAAGGACCATGAAAAATGATGGTGGAATATTCGTATCCACTGCAGGCAAATATGGTGGAGGCGCCAAAATGGGCTTCATCTGGTAATAAGAAACTGGCTGTAGCTCGTTTGTTTTCCAACGGATGTCAACATCTGGGACGTCATTTTGTAGATAAAAAAATTCTCTTCTGATTTCATACCCAAATTTACAAACGTCATTTCGTGAAACTGTCAAATCTGTATTTATAAGTCATGCTAAATTCCGCCCTTTTTTGAAGGTTATCCGATATTTTTGAAACCTGGCAGTATCATAGATCTTGAAGTGCTCTTTCAGAATTTTTACTTTTCCAATTCGTATCTTTGCCGTTTTGGCCGCCATATTGAAAAGATGGCGCCCAAAAAACAGTTTTTTGTCAATATCTTAAATTCCACTGACTCAAGATTGAAATGTGTATATGCGAAGGAAAGCCCAATCCAATCTCTACAATTTGACATATCAGTCATTAATGTGCGATTTACGGTTCTTGAGTTAGAGCTTTCAGAACTTTCGGAAGCATCAACTTTCGGCATTCAATCAGCATGTTAAATTGATACCATCGTCATGTAGTAGGCAAATAACCCATAAATAGCTCTTGGCCATTAACCATAGATGATAAAAATTTAGAAAATCGATCATGGTGATGTTATTTGTGTAATTACAGGGTGAACTGTGAAAGCAAACTGACTTAAGAAAGAAATAAAGGTAAAATAGCATTTGAAGGATATCAGATACATTCGAAACTCATTATTATGATGAGATTTAGGGTCATCATTCAGAATATTTACTTTTCCACTTCGTATCTTTGCTGTTCTGGCGATAATTTTGAAAAAATGGCGCCCAAAAAAACATACCAAGCTATACCTTCTCAAAGTTAATTTTCCCTTAGAGTTCACCCTGTAGTTGCATAGCAACCGTTACCATGCTTGATTTTCTGGATATTAATGGTCTGTGGTTGACAATTTATCATTATTTATGGTTAATTTGACTGCCACGTGGAGCTAAGCTCAACTTGACATGCTGATTGGATGACAAAAGTTGATGCACAAAAGTTGGGAGCTCTGGAAGCCATAACCCAAGAACCGGAAATAGCACGTACACAAGTAAGGTGTCAAATTGTAGATAATTGAATAAGCTTTCATTCGCATACAAACGCTTCCACCTCACATTGACTGAAATGAAGATATTGACAAAAAACTGTTTTTTGGGCACCATCTTTCCAATATGGCGGCCAAAACGGCAAATATACGAAGTGGAAAAGTGAAAATTCGGAAAGGGCACCTCAAGATCTATAATACTGCCAAGTTTCAAAAATATCAGATAACCTTGAAAAAAGGCCGGAATTTAGCATATCTTATGAAGACAATTTTGACAGTTTCCCGGAATGACGTTTGTAAACTTAGGCATAAAATAAGAAGAGAATTTTTTTGTCTACAAAATGATGTTTCAGATGTTGAAATCCGTTAAAAAACAAACGAGCTACAGCCAGTTTCTTATCATCAGATGAAGCCCATTTTGGCGCCTCCACCATATTTGCCTGCAGCAGATGTCCATATTCCACCATAATTTTTCATGGTCCTTGATTGCCCAGGAATCGATTAGGACATATCCCTATATATCTTCACGAAGCTGCACACGGCCAACCTTTTTTTGACCCTATGCCCCCTGACTATTTATGGAGTTGAATAGTCTTCCCGCTGCTGTGGTTCTCTCAATAATTTCTTTGTCCAGCTTTCCGGCTTGTGACACGATTGAACCTAAGTATTTTACTTTTTCGACTTGTCTCAGTTTTGCGTCGTTTAGCTCAATTGTGTGTTGTTTTGCTTCTTTGCCAATGGTCATCGTTTGCGTTTTAGTCTGGCTGATGCTCATGTTGTACTTGTTAAGTTCGCCTTTGTATATCTGCATGTTTCTTCGTTTTTTGCGATTATAACCATATCGTCGGCGTAGCATATTCCGGGAATCTTGATCCTCTGCATCTTCCAGTAGCCTATGTCGTATTGTCATGCATCCTTTCTTGTTCCTTTCATAGCCTCGTACAGCACCACGTAAAGAGCATCGGGCTCAGTTTACATTCCTGTCTTACTCCTTTCGTTGTCTCGAACATTTGATTTCATGTTTCGATCTTACGTAATCTGTCGTTTTTCTATACAGGCTTTGAATGCTCTTCACTGTGCTCTGCTGCACTCCCCTTTTTCGTAGTGTCTTCCATATGTGTCGTTTTTGTCAATTCTGTCGAAAGCCTTTCCCAAATCCACGAAACAAAGATGTACTGTCTCTCCTTTTCGTATGTTTTTTTTCCGTTATTTGCCTTAGATAGAAGATGGTATCTTGTACTCCTCTGTTCGGTCTGAAACCGAATTGTGTCTTCAAGTGTCTCCTCCAGTTGATCTCTCAGTCTTGTGTTCAATATTCTGGCAAATATCTTTGCTGCGTTGCTAAGCAGTGTAATTGCTCTAGAGTTGTGACATTCTTGACTATCTCTTTTTCTGTATGTCAGTGTTATGATACCTATTTGCCAGTCTTGGGGTGCTCTTCCCTCTTTCACTATCGTGTTCATGATTCCTGTTAGATCTTCGAGTGCTTCGTCTGTCAGTGCTTTCAACGTCTCATTTGTTATCTTGTCGTGTCCCGGTGCTTTTCCTAACTTAGCTTTCCTTATTGCCGCTAGCAGTTCTTGTTCTGTAATTTCCTCGTTTTGGTTTCTTTCTCAAGTTGTTGCTCTTTGTGGTGTGTTTTCTCTTGTTCTTGTGTTACATCTGACCCTTCTAGTAGTTCTTCAAAGTATTCTCTCCATCTCTCCATTATCTGCCCTCCGTCTCCAATAGTGTTTCCTGCCTTATCTTTCAAGTTCTTCAGCACTGTGTTTTTCTTTTGCCTCGTGTCTCTGATTGTACTGAAGAAAAGCTTCTGGTTCCCCCTGTACGCATTTGTCATTACCTATCACTCCAAATTCTTTCCAAGATCTTTCTTTTTCCTCTAGAATTACCTACTCTTTTCGCCTGCTTTCTTGCTTTTTTATATTCTTCGTAATGGCTTGCTGTTCTCGTTCCTATGTATTTCTTCCACTTCTGTTTTTCCTCTTTGACTGCTTCCTTGGTCCTATCCGTCCACCAGTTCATTCTTTTTGTGTCTCCCTTCACCAGCCTTGTCAACCCACAGCTCTTTTCTGCCGCCGATAACACTCCTTCTTTAAATTTCTTCCATATTTTCTCGATGTCCGTGTCTGTTTGATTTCGTTTTTTCCAAGGTGGTGTTTAGTGCCATTTGGAATGTTCCCTCAACATTCGGGCAGGTCAGTCTATAACAATTATTCTTTTTGATTATGACCTTTCTTCTCTTTAAATCTGTTTTCCTTCCCTGTTTCCCGATTTTCATGACTACTAAATCGCTTCCAATCTCGGGTCCTCTTCTCACTCTTATGTCTGTCACATTATTCCATATTTCTCTAATTACCAGAAAATAATCAATTATCGATTTCTCGTTTCTACATTGTACTTCCCTCGTTATTTTATGTATTTCTTTGTGAATCAAGTGCGTATTTCCGATTTTCAATTCGTTCTCAAGGGTGAGTTCTATTATTCTATACAGGGTGTCCCATAATTAGCGTGCAATACTTCACCAGCAGATTCTACGGCTGAAAATAAGGAAAAAAGTTCCTATAATCATAGGTCAAAAAATGCTCCGTAAGCGAGTTACAGCCCTCTAAAAGTTGTACCCTGAAGATGGTTTTTATTTAATATCTTCGGAACCGTTGACAGCAGAATCATGAAATTTTGCACATTGGCCAATCTTTTGATGTCCAATAATATGCAATAATAATAATTCCAAAATTCTATCCAGAAATGGGTCAGACTGTGGGGGTGGGGAGTGAAATCACCCCAACTTTTTCAAATGTCGTTTTTTTGCAACTTTAGCATGAATTTATGAAACTTCAAAGCATTTTGCATAAAAAAGGTCCTCTTGTTCAACTCCGATAGGAAGCACCATTCTCGAGTGAAATCGATTTGAAAATTACCCTACCTGTCATAAAAATTGATAATGAAATTACAAAAAGAAAAAAATTGAGCGTAGGCCATGGAACACGACTACTATGTTTGGGGAAAAATAATTAAGACAGGGTGACAGATTCATGAAATAAGTGACAGTGTGTTTGAAAGTTGTGTTTAAGGGGTTTCTGATGCGACTAAAAAAGTTGTTGACGGGAATAGGTTTTATTTTATTTTTTTCATCAGGTAGAAACTCCTCCAAGAAAAAAATGTACGGGCATTGCTATCAAATTTTGGAAATTTCAAAAAAAACTCAAAAATTTTCAATTTTGATTTTTGAAAATTCAAAAACTATATAGAATCGACAATGCATCTTCCCCCAAGAAAGTCGCATGCCATTTGAACTCTCTATTTTCAAAAAAGGTACCAAAAATGATTTCTACTAAATTCACTTTTTCATGTCTACGAGAAATCATTTTTGGTACCCTTTTTTTTTAGAATGGAAAGTTCAAATTTGGCATGCGACTTTCTTGGGAAAAGATGCATTGTCGATATCTAGTTTTTGCATTTTCAAAAATTAAAATCAAAAATTTTCAAATTTTTTTGGAAATTTCCTAAAGGACCGCACGTTTTCTATGAAAAAGTGGTTTCGGTGAATTTGGCTAAATTTTTTATATGTTGTAGATCTTCATTCAAGAAATATATTACTGAAAAATTGGACCCCTCCTATGAACAGTTTTTCCCCTACACCCCTAATAAGGCCAAAATTAGGAATAGTCTCAAATTTTTTGAAATTCATGAAACTGGTTCAAATCGACCTCGTGATCATGGGAATAATAATTAAAAAAATCCAAGTTGTGAATTGGGGTAGTTATCATAGGGGTTGGGGATCGAAATTGAGAAAATAAATTAAAATTCCGAATTTTTTCATTCTTATAAAATCTGAACTGAATAATAATCGAGAAATAATTTTGGAAAATCTAAATCAATCAATTGGGGGCTATTCTAAAGGGGGCTGGGGGTCGAAATCAAGAAAACGCAGTGAAATTCTGGAATTTGCGGTTCCCATAATATATGATTTTACGAGCAATGGGGAAATTGCTCAAAAAATCTAAACCAATGAATTCAGGTGTTATTAAGGGGGTAGAGGGTCGAACTTGAGAAAACAGTGGAGTTCTGGAACTTCCAGTTTATCTAGGAAGATCTGGACGAATGACAAAATGATAATACAACCAATGTGAATAAGGACTAAGTTCATCGTTTCTTGATCATCCTCACCCCTTAGCCAGGTACCTGGGTACAACCATTATGATACCTACCCACAACCACGATGAGGGCCGGGGGAGGGGGGTGGAATCGAGACTACATGCAACAGCATTATTAATTACTAATGAAGGATTTTCTCTTGGGGTAGATTTTTGGACACAAATAAGTAAAAACTCTAGGTATTTGCCGACGTTTCGATTTAATTAAAATCTTTTTCAAGGCTCATGACCTATTTGAAAGAGGTCCTTAAGCCTTGAAAAAGATTTTAATTAAATCGAAACGTCGGCAAATACCTAGAGTTTTTACTTCTTTGTGTCCAAAAATCTACCCCAAGAGAAAATCCTTCATTACTAAATCCAAATGGACAAGAATCAGAATCAAAAATTATAAATTACAGTTCTCGAGAAGCTCTCCACGGTTCTGTGTGCTGTCCATCATATAGCTTGTGTCAAAAAAAATTGACTGGACTATCTTTTTTTAAATAAACATAAATCCTGCTTTTGGTCATTGGTTGATTCAATGAGATTCCAAAAATAGATCGATATTGGAAGTAAGGCCTAATTTTCCAAATCTGAATTTCCAGTTCTAAAGGGTCTTTCAATAAGAGTGATAGAACTTTGATAAGATTTGACTGTCATTTTTTGACATAAATACTCAGTATATCTTACAAAATCATCTTCTTTCAACAAGACGGGGCTACGAGCCACACAGCAGGAGAAACCTTGGGACTTGTTGGCCCGAAACTTCCAAGGAAGAACAATTTCGCGGAATGGCGATTTCAATTGGCCAGCGAGATCTTCCGATATTACGTCCCTGGACTTTTCTGTGGGGTTATGTGAAGTCCTTGGTATACAAGAGCAAGCCTAGAACCATTTAAGCCCTGAGGGACAATATTGTGCGTGTTATTACTGAAATAGAGCCCGATATCTGCCAGAAAGTCATTACAAATTGGACTTCCCGTCTGCCCGCTGTTGGACAAAGTCGAGGAGGCCATTTACTAGATGTTATTTTTCACACATAATGTCAAAAACTGTTTTTTGTTAATTTGTTTAATTCCAATTTGAAGTTCTATCACTCTCACTGAAGGACTCTACCCCTACATTATGAATTTAAAGTTTCGGAATTTCTTCCTTTTTCTAGATTTTGACCACTGTCCCCTCAGTAGGTAACCATCTCAATTTATTGATTCAGATTTTTTTAAATTATTTTTCCATTACCCTATTCCTGGAATGCCAATTCCTTTACTCGATTTCGACCTCCGCCCCCTCGATAATTACTCCAATTCACATCTTATATTTTTTATTCTTCAACTTAATGTGAGCCAGTTTCATGAATTTCAAAATGCTTGAGACAAATTCTTATTTGGACTAGGACATGGTTGTAGGCAGATATTATGGTAGGTGGGAAAAGGGATGGTCGAGAAATGAAGAACTCAATCCTTATGCAGATTGGTTTTATTATCATTTTGTCATTCACTCAGATCAATTTTTAGATGAACTGTAAACTGTAAGGTCCAGAATTTCATTGTTGTCCTGATTTCGACCCTCCACTTCCTCAATGACACCAGAACTCATTAGTTTGGATTTTTTTGAATTATTTTCTCAATAATGGGAATCGCAAGTTTCGGAATGTTACTCCGTTCCCTTGATTTTGACCCCCAGCCATCTTTAGAATAACACCCAATTAATTGATTCAGGTTTTCCCAAATTATTTCTCCATTATTATTCTGTTCAGATTTTATAAGAATAAAAAAATTCGGAATTTTAATTTATTTTCTAAATTTCGACCCCCAACCCCCTTGATAACTACCCCAATTCATAACTTGGATTTTTTAAATTATTTTTCCCATGATCACGAGTTCGATTTGGACCAGTTTCATGAATTTCAAAAAATTTGAGACTATTCCTAATTTTGGCTATATTAGGGGTGTAGGGGAAAAACTGTTCATAGGAGGGGTCCAATTTTTCAGGAATATATTTCTTGAATCAAGATCTACAACATATAAAAAATTTAGCCAAATTCACCGAAACCACTTTTTCATATAAAACGTGCGGGGTCCTTTGATAGCAATGCTCGTACATTTTCTTTTTGGAGGAGTTTCTACTTGACGAAAAAAATAAAATAAGACCGGTTCCCGCCAACAACTTTTTTAGTCGAATCAGAGACCCCTTATTAAAGCTAATTGAAGAAGTTTTATTGCGGGTACTGTTTTGTGAAAATAAAACGTTTCACAAACCAAGAGCTGGCAGACATGAACTTCGTGTATGGCTTCTGTAGTGGTCGTGCTCTGGCCTGTCACCTGTTTCGATTATTTTTTCCCAAACATAGTAGTCGTGCTCCATGGCCTACGCTCATTTTTTTTTTGTTATTTTCATTATTATTCGTTATTATTCATTTTGAATTTTTATGACATGTAGGGTAAGTTTCAAATCGATTTTACTCGAGAACGGTGCTTCCTATCGAAGTTGAACAAGAGGACATTTTTAATGCAAAATGCCTTGGGGTTTCACAATTTTTTGCTAAAGTTGCAAAAAAACAGCACTTGAAAAAGTTGGGGTGATTTTACCCCCCACCCTCCACAGTCTGACCCATTACTGGATAGAATTTTGAAATTGTTATTGTCACATATTATTGGACATGAAAAGATTGGCCGATGTGAAAAATTTCAGGATTCTGCTGTTAACAGTTTCGCAGATATTAAATAAAAACCATCTTCAGGGTACCACTTTTAGAGGGCTGTAGCTCCCTTATGAAGCATTTTTCGACCTATGTTTATGGGAACTTTTTTTCTTAGTTTAGGTCGCAGAATCTGCTGGTGAAGTATTGCACGCTAATTATGGGACACCCTGTATATGTCCGTTTTGTATTTCTTGCACTCTCTCCCTGCTTTCCTGGGCACCACTCCACTCTTTCATTCTTACTACCCACTCTTTCGTTATGGTCTCCCATTATTATTATCTTGTGGGTGCTTCTATCTATCTCCAGCTGTAGTTCGTTGTAGAAGTTGCCCCTTCCGTCCTTTTTTGCATCCTCGTTCGGGCCATAGGCCACTACGAAAGTGTCTTCTTTTCCTTTCCCCTCCGGATATCAACAGATAGTATTCTTTCATTTATTAGTCGCTCCCTCGGCACACATCTCATCTTGTCCTCTTTGATCAGTATTGCTACTTCTGCTCTTGCATTCTCGCCCTCGTCCACTCCTGACCAGTACATCCAGTAACTGTTCGGTAATTGCAGCACACCCTTGCCTTTCCTTTTCGTCTCTGTTACACCTATATAATCCATTTGTAGTTTCTCCAGCTCTTGCGTCAATTCTTTCTCCTTTCCGTTTAGGCCTCTTACATTCCAAGTTCCCAATCTGAGCATAATTCTCTTCTCTAATTTTGCTCTTTTGGTTTCTCTTTTTGCAACGCTTTCCTTCCATATACTTCTTATTGTCCGTGTTCATTGCCCTTGTCTCCGTTTCCTCGCATTCCTCCTCCCCCCATTCCGTTATCTTATTCGCCTTCCTGCTCAGTATCATGTCCATTTTCTTTGCCATACCATAATCCTTGTTCCCTTCCTTCCTCCGTCGTCTCTCTTTTCATTTATCTTCGGTTTTTTGATGTCAAGTTCTCTATTTTTGCAGCTCTTAGTCCCTCTTCTCTGTCGCTCCATCTGTATTCCTGTCCGTCGACATTCATTCTTCGATGTCCCATTTTCATAATCTTCCCATTTTCTCTCTGTTCTCTGAACTATGCTTGTTATTTCTTTCTGAATGATTCTTTCCCTGATTGTTAAGTCACTTTCAATATATATTTGAGTATCTAACAGCTTCTTCCTCGCTTGCATGATCTTGAGTTTTCCATCAAAGTTTCGTACGCTTGCCACCACTGTTTCTAGTTTGTTTCCCTTTCCCACGGTATACGCTGACTCTATCGTTGTCTTCACTTGCAGGTTCTTCGCAATAAATTCTTTTAACATCTCCTTCTTTTGTCCCTCTTTCATATTCAGTCCCGTCACAACAATGTTGTTCCTTCACCTGTTTTTCCGCCCTGTCCTCCAGTGTTTCCAATCTTCTTTGAACCGCCTGTCCTGTTGAACCGCCTCCCATAAATGTTCTTTGTTTCGGGGAAATCTCCGGTTGTGGCAACGTCGCCGTCGTCAGCTGCTTCGCGCATCAAGTGTTCTTGCTGGGATTTTTTGCTTGTGCTCTTATCACTTTATTGTTGATTTTTCACTTTTGATTTCTCTTTTAGCAGTCGTTTTCTCTTCCAAAACACTTTCTTTGGTTCAAACTATACACTCAAGTGCAATCTTTAAGTTTCGTTATCCGCACCAGTCACTTTTAGGGACTAAAAATAATATTCGGTAGCACTCCTTTTTGGACAGTACACACCGGAGCGATTTAATCATGTCTTCCGTGCACGGTTGCCGACTCGACCTCTGCAGTAACATTATACAACTCTCGTATAGTAAGTATAAAGTACCTACTGTAACTATTTATTAACCAAGAGCTGGAGCAATCCAAGTCCAGAAAGAGTTATGTACGCGGCCAGTCGTTTTTGTGTAGAACGGGTCGCGGGTTCCGCGGTGTGATCTTGAATCTTATTTTATTTTTTGGGGCGCCAACCGAGAGTAGGTGGATGGCTCTTGACTTCTCGGTTGAGTCAATAGAGCGAATACCCGGTATAAACGAACCGGGTTAGGCGAACACCTATAATCCTTCATTCCGTCAAGGATATACGTCACCAAACACAGAAAACACGCTGGAGTCTCAGACGTTCCAGGCCAGGACAGTGGTTGAACTTCTTCAGATGGCGGGTTGCACCGGCATCTGGTAAAACGTTGCTTGAAGAGCCGGACGGCGGCGATACGTTTCAGAAATCGATGGTCCCCCCATCGAGCACACTTTTCGGGACAGCGATCTTCATTGTAGGGTCAGTTGAACTTGGGCAACGTGTCTCTTTCAAGTACATAGGTATGTCAGAAATAGGAAATGAAGGGAAAAACGTAAAAGTCGAGTTGTCGCGTTTTGAATCGGAACCATTCGTCTTCAAAAACATACCTCCAACAGATGGAAATTGTGCCACACGTGAACGGCAACGCCGGTCGAGAATGAAGAGGTTTGTTCCAAAAAAAAAATATGGACGGTCGCTACTCGGGTCGCTAGAACAGAGCGAAACTTTCACGCGTTGTCAGCTCCGTGGTTCTAGCCGAAAAAAATGTCCAACCTCAGCGTCCCGCTCCAGCTGCGCGTTTCACATGCATTGGGCAAACGACAGTGCCATCTGGCGCTTGTCGCGTAAAAATTGAGCAGAGCTCCGCACCAAAGGTGTGCTCGATGTGCAGAGTTCTATAGCGTCACGCTCTGCCGCTCTTTTTCGGAAATTTAAATTTATGCCGCGAGGCGGCGCGGTGACTTGATTTCATAATTTACGGGCACAAGTTGCCAATTTTTGATTCCTGTGAAATGTAAGCGTTACAGTACCTACTGCACAACTTTGAAACTGGAGAGAATCAGCATCAGCCCCTCAATCACCTGAGAATGACAGCAACCAATATCATAAAAATCAGAACAAGGAGGTGATCTGACCTGGTTTGTCTGTAACTTATTGTTCCGAATCCCATAGTGGTGGTTACGAGACGAGCATTTTCAGGTGATCAAGGGCTGATTCTTTTTTAAAAACATGCAGCTGTAATTGGGCTCCTCCTTCACCCTCTGTCTCTCACTCGTACAAGCAATAAAAATCTTGACTTATTCTTCAGGATTTTACTGAGCACCATCTCCTGATGTTTTTACATTTGTCTACTGATGTTTCTTCGATTTTGTTTCACTAATAATTACTTAATATTGAATACGGGAACCTATGAAAGAGTCGCTTGTCATTTTGTCACATATTTGGGAGTCCACTTCTTGGGGCATAACTCAGGGGTTTGTTTGACGAATTCTTCCACTGAGTGCTTTTTTCCGAATCCGTCACTCCCAGTGATGTGAGTCGGGTAATTACCGGGTAGGTAGGTAAATATAAATCGGGTATTTACCCGGTATTTTCCCGAGCGATATTTACCCACCCTACCCAGTTTGACAGAAAAGTTGACACTGTTGACAGCACGGTTGACAGTGTTGACGGTTAAAGGTTAATAAATGATTCCTTTTTTCAAGTTCCAAGGCTTTATAAACATAACCTCAAGAGCACTTATTATTATTTTGCTGCTGTGAGCAAAAATCATTATTGTTTGTTGTTGTTCCTCCAATTGTTCGTCACAATTGATTAATGAAAATAAATACCCTATTAGAGACCCGATTTTGAGTAAATACTGTAAAGTAAATCTGGGTATTCACCCTTAAATATAAAAACCCGGGTATTTTACATCACTGGTCACTCCCCTTTTTCTTTGACCGACTTTTGTTGTTGCGTTTTCAATTGTTTTTGTTCATTTTGTCTATTGTGTGTCGTTTTTCTCAATTCTGTCAGTCCTGTGCTAGGTGTTTCGTGTAAAGAACCATGGAAGAATTATTTTGCATTCATCTTGCTTTGAGTAAATCTAACTTTCTGTGCAATGAGCATGTTCCATTAAACTCCTTCTTCCCCCCGAGTCGTCTTCCTTATCAACAAAAGCGGATTGAAGGGTTAAGACTAGGGATGGGCGAAACTATTGATATATCAATAAATTTATCAATATATCGATATATCAACTAATGATATCAATTTCGAAACATCGATATATCAAATCTTGATAATCATCACAATATCAAATATCGATGATTATCAAAATATCAAATGTCGGTAATTATAAGAATATCAAATGTCGATAACTATCAAAATATCAATGGTCGATAAATATCAGAATATCAAATATCAATAAATAACTAGATAGAAGACCAAAGGCCTCCAAAGAAGTGTTTCATTCATCATGCAAGTTCAGATTAACTAGTGATGGACACTATCGATAACTTTGACTATCGAATGATCGACTGTCGAATGACTCAAACTATCGAATTATTCATTCAAGTTCATCCATTCATTTATTCATCCATCCATCCATCCATCCATCCATCCATCCATCCATCCATCCATCCATCCATCCATCCATCCATCCATCCATCCATCCATCCATCCATCCATCCATCCATCCATCCATCCATCCATCCATCCATCCATCCATCCATCCATCCATCCATCCATCCATCCATCCATCCATCCATCCATCCATCCATCCATCCATCCATCCATCCATCCATCCATCCATCCATCCATCCATCCATCCATCCATCCATCCATCCATCCATCCATCCATCCATCCATCCATCCATCCATCCATCCATCCATCCATCCATCCATCCATCCATCCATCCATCCATCCATCCATCCATCCATCCATCCATCCATCCATCCATCCATCCATCCATCCATCCATCCATCCATCCATCCATCCATCCATCCATCCATCCATCCATCCATCCATCCATCCATCCATCCATCCATCCATCCATCCATCCATCCATCCATCCATCCATCCATCCATCCATCCATCCATCCATTCATTCATTCATTCATTCATTCATTCATTTATCCATTCATTCATTTATTCATTCTTTTATTCCATTTCCAATCCATTCATCCGTTTGATTCATTTAATCAACTGAAACATTATAAAATAAAAATTTTCAAATTTCAAAGTTCAAACTGATTCAAATTTATTTATTGTTATTCACGAAACGAAACCTCGTTAATAAAACATTCGTTTCGGAATTGAATTGTTGAGGTAGGTTTTAGTTCTAGGTAGAGGTACTATAGAAACTAGGACTAAGCACTTTGTGGTCAGTTATCATTGTCGTAAATCGTAGGTAATTTTTGCAACTTAATGGACTTGACTGGAGCCACATGTCATTCAACGAAGTTTTACTTACTGATATCGCAAAAATCACTCTGTGCAAAAATCTAAGTTATAAATGCACACAACAACTTGAATGCACGGACGGCTATGAATGATGTTAGCGCGCCGAATAAACAAAAACCCATTTCGTCAATTTCATCCGTGTCGACGAGCAATAAAAGTCCATTTGAGTTTTGGGAAAGACATGCATCCATTTTTCCCGAATTATTTGAAATGGCCCTCAAGCATTTGTCCGTGCCTGCTACCTCAGTAGGAACCGTCGAAGCGTGTTTTCCCTAAAGCTGGGCAAATCACCAATCAGAGGAGAAATCGCCTGACCGGGACAAAACCTAGATTTTTTTTGATTGAATAATTTCAAGTTCACATTTAATATGTTTCTCTATTTATTTTGATTTCATTCACTTACCTATAAAAAATCAATGATTAGATACATTTTAAAATTGTAGGTACATCTCAAAATTCATTCCAAAAAATCGACTGAAAATCAAATTGTTCAATTCATTCATTGCTGATTCTATAAAACATAAAAAACCGACAATTATACAACTCGTATATTGAATCATTTCAACATTGATATTGACTTGCAAGATATATATTTATCTGATCATAAGCTTTTGAATGTTGTAGTTAGGAAGAGACTGACCGTGAAAAAACCGAAAGCGTTTTACTATGAGAGAACTACAGACTACGAGAAGTTTAAAGAAATTGTTCAAGCGAAGGTAAATGATATGACTATACAAAGTTTTGATGATCTTATACGGATAATTATACAATCAAAGAAGGAAGCTACAACTGTCAGAAGATTAAGGATAAGAGGGAAAAACCACTGGATGACGGGGGAATTACTGGACTTAATGAAGTTGCGAGACGAAGCTTATAAAAGAAGAGTGAAGAACCCAACGGATGCCGTGAAATTGAAAGAGTTCAAGAGGTTGCAGAAGCTGGTAAACGGAACGAGAAGACGGTTGAAGTCACGACATATGGAGGGCAAGATGAAAAAGATCGGAACGGATGGAAGAAAGATGTGGTTGTTGATAAATGAACAACTTGGAGGGAATGAAGACAGGGAGCGATGCATTAAAGAGCTGAATGTGGATGGTGGACTGATAAGTGAAGCGCAAGAGATTGCTGATAACTTGAACAATTTTTTTGTGACGACTGGTGAACGGGTGGCTGACAGTATCAAGGACGTGACGGCTGCCGACAACACAGAAGAGATTCACACCAACACTGAACTGAATCTGGAGGAGGTAATAGCGGAGGAATTGAGAAAATGTGTTATGGAGTTGAAGAACGATAGTACCCTGGGACATGACCAGGTGATGACAAAAGACGTTAAATTTTCACTAGAGGTAATGATAACTCCTCTTAAAGTGCTCATTCAGAAGTGCCTTAATGAAAGTGAATTTCCTGAAGTGCTAAAGATCAGCAAGATTGTCCCAGTACATAAGGGAGGAACCAAAAAAGATATGAATAATTATCGGCCCATATCACTCATCAGCACCTTCTCAAAAATAATAGAGAAAATTGTAAAAAACCGACTGTTAAATTTCATGGAAAATCATATAAAATTTGATGTTAATCAGTATGGATTCATACAGAATAGTATAGTACTCAAGGTGCTGTTACTGATTTTGTTGACTTTGTGTGTAATAACTTGGATAAGCGGAAGTATGTAGTTGCTATATTTGTGGATTTGAGTAAGGCATTTGACGTGGTAGACCACGGAATTTTGTTCAGGAAACTGCATCAGATGGGAATCAGAGGAGCTTTGTTGACGCTTTTAAAATCATACTTATGTGACAGAAAACAATACGTATATGTGAATAAAAATAGGAGTAAATATAGAAATTCAAAATCTGGGGTACCGCAAGGGTCAGTATTGGGACCTATACTCTATTTACTGTACATTTTGAGTCTAAGAAATGTGAAATTGCAGGCTCGATATTTCACATTTGCAGACGACACTGTGCTTGTTTTAGCAAATGAAGACCTAAAAGAGTTGAAAAGATTAATAAATGAAGACATAGAGAGGTACAATACATGGCTGATATCAAACCGATTAAAAATCAATGAAAACAAAACTGTTTTTATGATGTTCAAACAAAGAAATAAGTGTTATGATAGCGAGCAGTTCAAAATTATAATAAAAACGAAAAATCTTGAAGAAGTAGCAACCTATAGGTACTTGGGAATACAAATTGATAACAGACTGATGTGGGATAAACATTATGAGATGTTATGCAGTAGGGTAATAAAAATGTTAGGAGCAATGTATAGAACGGAAGGTGCATTTGATTTTAAGACAAGACACATCATTTATCACGCTTATCATGAAAATATACTCAGGTACCTCATTAACGTTTGGGGAACTTGTAATCAAACTTTGTTCAAAAAGTTCGAAATCTTACAAAAGACAATCATCAAATGCCTCTTTCAGTACAACAGGTTGACATGTACAGCAACTCTCTTCAGAGAGACCGGTTTGTGTAGTTTAGGTAACCTACTCAAACTTGAACAATGTAAATATGTACACAGAGTTATACTCGGGATGCAAAAAACGAACATAACGATAAAATTCAATAATGATTTACACAATTATCAAACTAGGTCACAAAAAAATGTTCATCTGCCGAATGTGAGGACAAATGCGGGTCTCAACAACCCTAATACCAAAGCTCTTGTGTGCTACAACCAGCTGCCACTAACAGTGAGAAATGTGCGAGAAATTAATATCTTTAAAAAACAAGTCGCACTGTTTCATCAGCAAGAAAATTGAATTATTTTGTATCCATTGTATTCTGTTTTGTTAATGTACTCACTGATATTATGTAGAGAATATTTTTGTGTGTGATTGTGATTTGTAAAAATTTTATTTATACATAGGTGTGGTCGAGGGTGTGGTATACCATTTTGTTTTGCAAAATCTAGAGCCCCGATACAGGCACGAAACCGATTAGGGGCCCTAATTTTGTTGTGAATGTTGATGAAATTGTTAATAAAAAAAAAAAAACATCCATCCATCTATTCGTTCATTCATTCATTCATTAGTTTGTTCATTCATTCATTCATTCATTCGTTCATCCATTTGTTCATTCATTCGTTCATTCATTAATTCATTCATTCATTCATTCATTCGTTCGTTCATTCATTCATTTGAACGTGCTATCAAATTATTCGATAGCTGACAACTATCGAATAATTCGATAGTATTCATTCGATAGTGCCCATCACTAAGATCAACCATCAATGATATTTTTTTGTATTATTACTTGATATCTCTATTTTCATATTGATATTTTCATAATTATCAATTTTTGATACTTTGATAATTGTTGGTTTTAGATATTTTAATAATTATCAATTTTTGATATTTTGATAATCATCAATTTTTGATACTTTGATAATTATTGATATATCAAATATATAATCGATATTTTTTTCTTATCAAACTTTGATACCGCGATCACGATATCGCTCATCCCTAGTTAAGACGATCACAGACAGGCCAAATGAATGTAATGTCAGAAGGGCGTAATATAACAATATACAGGGTGTTCAAATTTTAACCAATCAAACTTTGATACAGAGTGTCGAAGTAAGATTTTGGAAAATTTGTAACTTGCGAACTATTCAACCAAATCGAGAACTAAATTAGAGTTACAAATTCTTGAAAATTGAAAAAAGCGAAATTTGGCATCCTGTATCTCTCTCACAAAGCGAATGAGAGGCACGTATGCTATATTTTTCTACAACAGAAGGAAAAGGGGAATCTCTTATCTCGAAGTTTGATCGGTTAAAACTGTAACATCCTGTACAGTGTCCTTGATTTTTCAGCTTGCAACTCTGTGATTGGTTTGCAATCTATCTTGTAACTCACGGGGGGCGTGGTCTTGGTTGAAACTTCAAAAACGTATGACATAAATATCATTATTCAACAACAGAAGGACATCAGTAATGTTGGTTTTATTACAATTCACGGTCCGATAACTTGATCCTGTATGTAGATACACACACACACACAGAACACACTCCTCAAATTCTAAACAAGTGAAAGTGAACTTACAAGATTGTATCCGAGGGGCAACAACTTAGAACGAAGCGCGCGGTCCGCCCAAAGGGCCCCTTTTCCTTGAATAGGACCAATTTATATTGATTTGGAGTTTTGGGTTGTTTTCTTGGTGATGCCATCAAACGAAGGGAGCACATCCAGGGCCTAATTAAATTCCCTCTTCTCTTGACTACACTGGTGCTGCTGCTGGTGTGCTACGGCTACGGGGGGTAAAAGTCCCTTTGGCATGGTATATATGGGAAAGGGTGTGCGGATGAGAGAAAGACCCAAGCACTTTGCATCAATAAACAAGAGAAACGCAAAAATATGAGCGACCCCAGAGCAGTGAGAGCAAATAAGCCTTCGGAAGGATCCTATTTATACTTTGCCCGCCAACTTTGCGTCTCCTCTTCCATCTCCGCTCGGTTCCGCACCCATGTCTCAATCAAAGGACTGTTTCGCACAGAGCATAATAACCTAGTTGATCATTATTCGATTATGCATATTTACGTGCTGCTGCAGCCCCGGAGAATAATGGGCCGTTATCTCGGAACGCGCGTGTCTTCCTATCACCACCGAATTTCAATTACGTCTCCTTCCTCTCTCGATAAGTCTGACATTTGAATTGAAATTGATTCGCGCGGAAGGAGGGGGGGGGCATGTATGAAGCGGGAGAGTGGCAATTTATGCACGCCATCCTCCAAGAGTGTCACATCGTTGACATCAAGAACATGAGCCACGAATTGTGCGAAACTCCGCTTTTGTCACTTTAATGAACATTGATTGAATCCGTATAGGTATACCTAGGTGGAGAGGTAACTTTACAGTTACACCCAGCTACCCGAAACCGACGACGACGAACAATCCGAAAAGTTTACAGATGGTTAAAGTATAGCTGTATAGCGCCCCCTCTTTCTCCCCCTCTCTTTCTTGCAAATTTGAATAATTTTGCGACAGTGCGAGAGCAAATTGCCCACAGAATTTCGACGTTTGGAGATTTCAAAGAACGTCGTGCAAATGAGTACGGGACGGAGCGAATCATAGAGAGCGAATGTCCAAAGCAATTATTAAGGGCTCGAATTTACGCCGGCGTTTTTTCGGGCGAAAATGCGAAACGTGTTGGAACGATTCTTTTGAATATATAAAACACAAAGCGACTGACTGGAACACGCAGCTTTGTGCTCAATGAAATACAAGAGGGCGGACGAAAACTCGGGCTATAGCCGGCGAAGGGTATGTAAAAAAAAGGAAAATACAGAGGAACCGGAGTCGTTATGGAATTAATGTACTCTCGAATACACGCTTCGTCATTAGGGAGATTACCCGTGTAGAGGGCGTAGCGTCGCTGATGTCAATAGGTCAATGGCAAATGTCAATGTCAAGGCGGGCCGAACTCTGTCAAGATTGCGGACAAGCAAGCATCAACGATTGATTTTCTGTGTGGAAAATGAAAAAAAAAAAATGTTGCGATTGGTAGTGGTATAGTGTATAATAAATCTTTTTAGTGAAGACGAACGAAAAGTAGTCCGACATAGAAAGACATTCCTCAAGACTTGAAGGATTCACAGAAACAGCCCCTACCCTGCTTGACGTGAAAATGTCAGTAGAAATGAATGCGAATACGAGCGTATAGCAGTACTAATTGTCTGATTAGATCGCTCGACGGGATTGGCCTGCGGATGGTATCTCGCGGTGTGCCAAAGTTTTTGGACGTGAAAGTTGGTCGCAAATCTTCACTCCTCCCCTATAAACTGTACGTCTTGTCGCAGATGACGTAGGTACTAAGAGGTACCGTAAAGCAGGAAGATCCCGTTCTTCACTATTTCCGCTACCGTAGAAGAAATCGCTTGGCGCATAGGCTTGGCAACCATGTACTTGGTGGATAAGTTTGTCACCACCAACAATCAACAGAAATCAACGTGATGATCTGTGATCTGAACAGATGACCCACAATGTTCACGAATACAGCTTGCTAGGGCCACGTCACCTTTAAACCGCATCCCATCAAGCCTGCCGTGCTTGGGTTGGTTGCCTTTTGCGTCTCACAAACCTTGAACTTTCGACGAATTATTTGACGTCAGCTCTTATTGAAGACTGTTGTCGCGAATCATCCTGAGGGTAGTCGTCGGAACTGGCGAACTCTTTTTTCTCAGGCCCAGATAGAAAATCGGTGGCATTCCGCGCATCCACATCCAGTGGAACCTGGGCCACTTCTGACTCAGGAACACAACGGGAACGAAGTTTAATCGGCTCTTTCGATGTTGCAACGTAAAGGTGAAGTCAAACTTTTAAAGCTGGATGCTCCATCTTGCGAGTTCTTCCTGTCGAGTCCTTCATCTGGAAGAGCCACTGGAGAGATGCGTGGTCCACGACGACCTTGAATGATGTTCCTCCGATGTACGGCCTAACCTATTTACAACGTAGAGAACGGCGAGGCATTCTTGTTTTGTTACACTGTAGTTCCATTCAGTTCTGACAGCGTTCGGCTGGCGTGCGCTAAAGAACTTTCATTGGTCCAGAGTCCCCGGGAATTGACGACGAAGCCCAAGTAGCTCGAGTTTTGCCGGAAGAACTGGCATTTTTCGAAGTTACGGTGAGGTTCGCTTTTTGGAGACGGTCGGCAATCTCCAGAAAAAGACTCACGTGTTCCTCGAAGGATGAAGAGGTGATGATGATGTCATCAATGTAAACAAATAAAACAAATATGTTCGACTCAAGATCGAGACCAAAGACGGCGTCCATTAAGCTCTGTTGCGCCTGCGCAGCGTTCACTATCCTGAACGGCAAAACTCAAAACTTATACAGGCCTCTTCCTGGCAGAACAAAATCAGTTTTTTCCCCAAGACCGGGATCCAGTGGGATCTGCCAAAACGCTTTCTTCAAATCGACGAGATGAAAACTTCGCGCACAGCAGCATGGTCAAAATGCGGTCGACTCGAGTCGCGTTTGGTGACAGAGTTCAACTTCCTACCTTGAGACAAAAACGAAATTGACCACCCTTCTTCGCTCCGAGTACGGGTGACGTCCAAGGGCTATGGCTGGTCTCGACAACCCGAAGCTCGACCATTTTGTCCAGTTCTTTGTGCAAGTGTTGGAGGACATGGTGACATTAGGCGAATTGGCTGAGCCCCACCAGTATCGATATTGTAGACCATTTGTTGGTTTTTGGGGAGCTTTCCTTCTCGGTTGAGTATTCGATACAGCTCTTGAATTTTCTCGACTTCTTCACTCTGGCTTTCTGTCAGATTGGCAAGATTTCCCAAGTGGATCTCTGGAATACTTGTTTAAGATCGAAACTCGTCATAGAAACCGAGCAACTGGTTGGTCTCCTCACGAGCTCTCTAACGACCCTCCTCAAGGTCCAGGCTTATGCCAAACTTGACGCAGAAGTCGCTGCCAAATACGAATGGTTGTTTGATCTTCGGAATGACCAGCGCTTTCGATGTTCTGCAAATGCCGTTAGTGCACATAAGGTAAGGTTGACAAAGCCAGTCCACACGCACAAAATAACAACGTAAAAAATCAACGATTCCAACACGACGAATACTACAAAACAGTGGTAGTCAACGATGTGAAGGTGAAGGTAAAGAGCGCTCATTGACCTAGGCAGTCATGCAACGATGAGAAAAAACGAATCAGAGAGGTTAAAATCGCAAGACTGCCATACTTTTTATCGAGCTTATTATGCTACGATAATTCAAATTACAGTAGGTAAACTTCAGTTGCATCAACCTCTCTTGAATTTTTCATAGTGATGAATTTCAACTCGCGCTCATATTGGGTAAAATGTTGGATTCAGCCAATAGCAGAAAGAGTTGAAATTTGTCATGGATATGAATATACCTGATGTGAAATTGGCTTATTGTTTAACAATACGTAAGGTTCTGTTGTTTATCAAACTGACATCGAAATATTGAGAAACTGACTTTGTCATGTGCCAACATGCGACTAGAGGGAGCGCAGAGACGTGTTACCACCGTGTTGAAGATTAACGTTTTCAACACATCCTGAAAACAACGATTCAAGGGAATGGAAAGTCAATTTTAGGAAAATCTGCAATCAATTCTCAAGTCAAATCAGCAAAAAAACACCAATATTCCAAAATTTGAGTTTTTAGATCCGTATTTTAAATGATGTCCAAACATTCATCTTCAAATATCTCGAAAATGAATCATGAAATAGTTCCAGCAGCAACTTTTTTAGGCGTTCAAGAATATGCCATTCATTTTCAAAAATCACCAGCGATGTAAAGTTGAGGACCGAAAAGGGGCCCGATTTTCTGAGGCAATGTTTTTTTCCCAAGCAAATTCGATTACCAAGCATAGAAGGTTATTTCGAAAATGTCCAAACTTAAAAGTTGAGAATAATCGGTTCAGTTTATGATGTAAAAGAAAACAATTTTCTGGTCCAACTTTTGAAGGTCTGTATCTCCGTTAATTATTTTGCTTGTTCCGAAACGTTTCCAGGGCGCAGTCTACTTTGTTTTCGATTTTTCATCAATTGACAAAGTTCCCACACTCAAATCTGGACACCCTGTGTTTACAAAGATATAACTTCATGTTATAACTAAGAAGTCAATGAAGATACAATCTGCCATCGTCATATGATTCGACTCAAAAAAAAGTGCCTGAAGAGTGTATTAATGTATCCTGTATAAAAATAAGATGTGGGAAACCCAGACAGCACGAGATGTTTTGAAAATATTTGGTAGTAGTTGATAAATATTCACAACATTCTATAAATGTTTACAAAATATTCGTCACAAATATTACAAAAATATTGGGGTGAAATATTGTACAAACATTCAGCAAATATTTTAAACATTTATTGAATATTTAGCAATGAATATTATCAAAATATATAGTGAATTCAATTTCTCTAATGTTTACAGTATTCTAGGCAATGTGGCTTCCGGTTTTTGTTTTGGTCATTTGCACGGAACTTTGGAATATATAGTTGTGTTGTGTTGAAGAGATAGCGTTTCACATGCCTTTGACTTCATATATGAAATGAAATTTGTATATGAAATAAAGGCGAGCTCCTGTGGCCAAAAAAAGCCGATAATAAGAAAAACAAACTTTTTTTAAAATTTCTAAAAATACCCGGTTCTTGATGTTTTAAAAATATTTTTGGCAAATATTGTACAAATATTAAAAAGCGGGACATCAAAACATTCAATAAATATTTATACAATATTCACTGAATGAATTCCAATATTATACAAAAGTAAAATGTCATGTCAGTGTCATCCGATGATGATGAACTTCTACAAAAATACCCGAGTAGCGGCAGATTTCTAGAAAGAATATCATCATGGACCATAACAAAACAAGACCTAGAAGAAGCTGGATCATCTAAAAAAACCGAAACTCCTGTCGAAACATCAGCATCCGCAACCCAGAAAAAATGTCAACCTGTCTGTACAGAATGCAAAAAATCTTTTAGAAACGAAGCCGGTCTCAAAATCCACTGTTCTAGAATGCATAAAACTAATCAATCCATTAACATCACGAGCAGTTCGATCGAGAAGAAGACGAAAACCATAGATAAAACTCCCTCACAAAATTCGGAACGTCAAAATTGCAAAACCTGTGGAAAATCGTTCAAAAACTTGAAAATCCATATAAGCAAGGCACACGGTCCGGAATATCGAGCCTCAGTATGCAACAAATACAGTGATTATACAACCGAGCTTGACGAAAACCCGTCGGAGCCACCAGAAGCTGACGTAAACGACAATAACGAAGAACTAAAGTACTGGACGGATCGTTTCTCTTTACACTCGTGTGAATTCGAATGGGAGGTGTTTGATGAAGACTGCAACAAATTCACTGACTATCTACAGACTTCAGTTCATAAATTACCAGGACCCAAACACCCTGCCTGCAGGTACTACGAACTGAGGAGAAACAAGAAGGCTTTTCCACAGAATAGAACTTATAAGGATAGAAGGAATCCTCAACAAGCATCGAAAGGAGACAGGGAAAGGAGGCGAGAACGTTACAACTATGAATTAGCACAATATTACTACTATAACCAAAGAAGGAAAGCAGTAAGAATGGTAACGGATGACAAACAAGTAACTTGTACTATTCCCGTTCAAGATATCAAGAACCATTTCGAAAATCTATTTTCCATAAAAAACGAATCAAAAAGGGACGAATACAAAAAGAAAATGTCACCAAAAAAAGTCTGTGAAATCAATGAAAATTACGATTCCAACATATCTCCTGAAGATATTGAAAACTCCCTGAAACGGATAAAAATCGATACAGCAGCTGGCATTGATAAAATAATTGTACCAGTTTTAAAAAAGAAGCCAATCGTTCAAATCGTTTCAAAAATAGCTTCTATCATGTTGAACACTGGTAAAGTACCTTCATGTCTGAAGAAAGCAAGAACAATTCTGATATACAAAAGTGGAGACCAACATTCCACAAACAACTGGAGACCCATTTCAATATGCTCTGTGATCAGACGAGTTATCGAAAAGGTGCTGGATCAACACGTGAGAAGTTACGTTGATTTCCATGAAAACCAAAGGGGCTTCACATGTGTTCCAGGAGCCCACATCAATACATCTATTTTGAACGGCCTGCTGAAAGATACCAAGAAAAGAAAACGAGATGTCACAATACTGTTCCTTGATATCAGTAAGGCTTATGATAATATAGGTCATGACCACCTTGCAGCTTGCATCAGAACTTCAAACATGCCTCTGAAGCTTCAAAACATCGTATTAGACCTACAGACAGAAAATACAACTCAAATTGAAATATCAAAAGGGAGAACCAAACCCATCGCGCTCAGGAGGGGTGTAATGCAAGGCGCTCCACTCTCTCCCACATTGTATAACATCTCTACCGACCACATAATAGAAGAACTATCGGAAACAGAAATTTCAAACACCTATGGACGAGATCAGCTACATCCAAGTCTGCCAAATCCAACTATTCTAGGATTCGCTGATGATACTGTGCTGATTGGAAAAACAGAAGCAAGTGCCTTTACCCTTTTCGACATTGCACAAGAACGATTTGCCGAGATTGGGTTAAACCTCAGCCATAGCAAGTGCATAGCAATAAATATTAAGAAGGGAAAGCTCTGCAGTTTTGAACACGAACGTCCAATCAAATGTATAACGGCCAATGAAAAGATCAAATACCTCGGCGTGGCCTTCAACGACGAAATCGTGCTTGATACAACCAAAATTATCAACAGCCTAAAAAACTCGTTACAAAAACTGACGTCTAGTCCTCTTCTAAAAGCCCACCAAAAATTCCAAATTATCAACTATTCTATATGGCCTTCCCTTGTATACTTCTTCCAGTCTACTCCTTTGGAAAAGCTGCCTTTGAAATTTCTCAACGATATTGACAAAATTATAAAGTCCTCTATCAAAGAAATCCTAGATTTACCATCTGACATTCCAGACAACATGCTATTTAGCTCGCAGAAAGTCAAAGGATTAGCTTTATTTAGATCCACTTGGGAAGCCTTCATACAAAATTTTAACATCTGTAAGAAATTACACGAAAAAAATAACCAATTTGTTGAACACTCAAGAGATCTGGAAGAAGAAGCCAAGAAGTGTGTTCAAAAACTAAATCTATCCTTAGAAGAAACCGACATCTGGAATTTGACTGGTAAGCGATTAAGGGAACTGCTTTGTCAAGATCAATTTGAAAAATGGAAAGAACTCAAACAAAAAGGCCGCGGCATCGAATTGTTCGATGAGTATACTCCCGCCAACTTCTGGATCAGATCACCAGACGGCCTATCCAGCACTGAATGGAAAGAAGCCATCAAAATGGTCGGCCACGTGTCAAACGTTCGAGGAATTTCAGGACGGTCCCAAGACAGCTACCAGTGCAAACACTGCGCTGAGACCGAAACATTGCCTCATGTCTTGGGATCCTGTCCATACGGCGGCTTATTAAGGATCACTAGACACAATAAAATACGTAGTCTGATTGCAAAATCTTTGCCAAAAAAGTTGGAAATATACGAGGAAGTGACATGTACCGGTGACAACGACAGCAACAGACGAGTAGACATCATAGCTTTAGACCATGGAGGCTTTAGACCGACAGAATGACATTGGCTACATTATTGACCCGACAATACGTTTTGAAATTAACAGAGACCAACCAACGAACGTCGACATTGAGAAAAACAAAATTTACGAACCGACAAAAACGTTTTTCAAAGACAAATACAAAATCAGTAACATCGAAATTATTGGACTTTTCATAGGAGCTCGCGGAACCATCTCAAAATTTTTCATTGACTTTATAAAAAAATTCTCTATTCAAAAAAATTTAATCAGACAAATTGTTTTAGAAACCTTGAAATATTCCGTTTTGATTTTAAAAAACCATTTATACACCAATTATATAAGATAGAACTTTTAAGGTCTACACCCTACTATACCCCGAGTATTTAAATATTTACCTTCGTTACTTATACTTTTTAAGTCTTTAATATTATTATTGTTAATTATTCCTTGTTATACAGACCACAATTGGTGGTAGGACGTTGAATTTCTTCAATAAATATATATTATAATATTTGGCTTTTGATATTTCACAAACATTTTGAAAATGTTTATGTGCTATCTGGGAGGGTATACAGGATGTTCCGGAATGAGGGCTACACAATTTACACGCAGATACGCAGATAGAGAATTGAAAATGAGGGGACTTTTCTTGATAAACATACCCTCGCAAACGGAGATACACGCCTTCAAAGTTGTTTTTTTGTTTTCCGAAACATTTTTTTGCACAACTGTTCAAATTCAAACTCAAGTTTACTAAACTAAAACAAGTCTCTATTGAACAATAATAAATAACGCATTTCATCGAACATTTTTAGATGCGAAGATACTACAGAGGTGTCCCGAAATTAATGCAACAAAATTCACAGGGAGATGGAAAATTGAAAAATAAGGGGACTTTCTTGGAAGACACACCCTCGCAAACGTATAATAACGGGGGTACAGGCCTTCAAATTTTTTTTTAACAATTGCCGTTTCAAAGTTTGAAAGTTTTGCATAACTTTTGAACCGTTGAACCGATTTTATTCAAATCCGAACCAACGTTCACTAAAACAGATCTCTATTGAACGATGGTCACATATTTCATCAAACATGCGTTACCAGTATCACTGTTCAACAGAGAACTCGAGGGGTCAACCACCACTTGAAAATGTGTACACGGACTGTGAAAGACTGTTGTGACTGTGGTGACTGTCGGGACTGTGAACTTGACTGTGATGACTGCCGACGTGACTGTGATGACTGTTGGGACTGTGAGCTTGACTGTGATGACTGTCGACATGACTGTGAAGAGTGTAGTGACTGTGAGTGAGACTGTAGAGACTGTGAGTGGGACTGTAGAGACTGTGAGTGGGACTGTAGAGACTGTAGGCAAGACTGTTGAGACTGTGGTCAAGACTGTAGAGATTGAGTGCATGACTGTAACATGGAAACTGCGTGGTTATAAGACCGTGGTGAATACTGCTAGCGAAGCGACAGTGATGACTACGAGCTCAAGTATTGTGATTTCTTTAAAATCAAAAACAACATGATTACTCGCAATAGCTAGTTATTGATTTTTAGGGATAAATTTCAAATCTGACTTGCAACCTATGAAAAATCAAAATTATGTCAAACTTTCACGACGATTTATAAGTCTTCCTGGTTCTGATGTTGCACTGATAAGAGATCTTTTGAAGTTTCTGAAGGAGCATTTTTTACTCATACCATCATACCTAGGTACATACTTATTTATAATCAACAATAAATTGACCTAACTTCGGTTGAGGAGCTCATAGTGCAGTGGATTAACGCGTCAGTCCCTTGTGCCTTTTGCCTGGCTCGACCCGGTTCGATTTCCGGACGGGCACAAAAATGTGAGCTCCTTGATTTATTTGCATGCTTGCTGGATGAAAGACGCGTCATGCGTCGCATTAGTACGTAAAACTCAACCGCTGGTGGTTATAACTGTAATAACTGGTTGATTGATGTTCGGTCTTTGAAGATCTCTACTCTGTGTTGGAACACACAGGGATTCAGCCGAGGATTCAGCCGAAATTTTGGTACAGTGGAGGAAAGCATTCACCGGCGTCGGTGATTGACTCTGTTGCGAACATAGGGCGACGTCAAATAAACCAAGAAATAAACCAACAAAAAAAACAGTCTATCTCCCCACCTTGTGGTGTGTTTAATAGGAAGCCTCGCTTAGAAAATGGACTTACCTCGCAGCAGTCATTCATTTTGAAGAAATGGCTATTCATGCAAAAAGTAAGAAAACGAAAGTAGAAGAAAAATTGTATGCAACACGTAAGGAATACGGATGATTATTTAACTAATTTTGAAGTTTGCGAGACATGAACAAATCAAGTCCGAAATAAGGCTTTTTCGATGTAGGGCTGTCGTGGAAGATCAACTTCCTGGTGTACAGGAAAGTTGAACGACAGCCCATTTGCTTGCTGCATATTTTTTTGTAAGGATATATTTCCATTGTATGTATTTATTTTGGTAAGCAAATAAACATTATTATTATTATTATTATTATTATTATTATTATTATTATTAAATTACAGAGAATGATTTCATCTCCATCATACCTATTTTACGTCAACACCATGGCACCGTTGAGAGTGGTTTTCGCCCCATGACTCGGCTAGCCTAAACGGGAGCCTTGTTTTTTCTTTGTAAAGAGCAAATATCTGATTATTTCTGTGAAAGCTCAGCTTTATACGAAGATGCCCAACTGACTAGTTGATGTAGTGCATTTTGGACAGTAAATATAAGTGGCACTAGTGACATGCACGCACCGTATCTTCATAGTTGTTGGTTGCGTCAAAAAAAATCATATCTAAAAAACTGTCCTGAATCAAAAAAATTTGTTCCAAAAAATTCTCCAATACCTACTTTGGCCTCATTTTCTTCTGGTTGTACAGAAAATTGTGGAAACAAGAAAGTCCCTCGCTGGCTAAAAATCATGATGCATTCATAGCCGATGAAAATGTTTATAAATAAACTAATAAAATGAATAAATAATAAACCATTGTTCCTCAACCGCTGTCACACTGTTACAAACGTCCGAATATGTACCTACTTCAATTTGAAAAAAAATTAGTACATAGCTTCATTAGATCGAAAGATATGATGATGTGAAAGTTGTTATATATGCGGTTATTCTATTTAAGATGAGTTCGCGACTTGCGAATACATTTTTTATTGTTGTGAGAGAGTGTTTATATTGGACCGATAATCTTCATATTCATCATATTTTAAAAGATCTACTCACAGTTACATTTCTTGCAATCATCGCTGAAACATCCTGTATTATCATAAGATCAGATTGGAATAGATTCTAGTACGAGCATAGGTAGGTACGTAGCACGAAATAATTTGATCGGAATAAGGGAAATTTACTGAGATAGGTACCTATACTATCCCAAAAAGTACCTACGATGAGATAGTAACTCCCTAAATCCAATTCAATTTTGTGCCATAGGTACTCACTTTTACCTCGCCTCGTAGTAAATTTCCCTCCAGTTCCAATTTCGTGAAAGTATCTCGAAGTCAATTCAGATTTGTTTACAGAAAACATATGACTCCTCAGAAGCATCGTACGATCCTTACTTAGTACCTACATCCAAGGAAGGCTGTGACAGGCCATTTGGTACGAAATCGGCTAGGTTATCATCTTTCCCGGTCTCCTCTTATTGAATTTTTTAATGACATAGGTGTTACGGTATATCGAATATCAGGCTATTAGAATTGTTGTTAAAATCCATCAACCCACGATGTAGCGATTTTTTACGGTGTGCAGTCTTCTCAAAATAGTTGAAGCTAACGATGGACCCGCCACCAGGGAGATAAAAATCGCCATGTAGGTATTTTTGGAAACTCCTGATGGGATATTTGTTCTTTCAACATTGGCAGGGCACGGCACGGGTCATTTCTTCAGTTTTCTTCAATGTAAATAACAAAATAACACATGTGGACTTTCTCAGGCTGAATGTAGTGGTCAAAAGTAGGTACAAACCGTAAGATTTCATAAAACACATCACATAGCGATCTTGGAGTCATTCAGTGGTGAAAAAATAACAAAACACGAACCTCGAAATTGGCTTCACGAATAAATTCGTGTGCTAAAGCATTGAAAGGGCTGAGATTTAACACCTATAGTAACGCAAAACAAATGCTACATCGTGCATCAACTCTATTTCTCATATAAATAAGTCTGTCCGGAGTCCGATAAATTATTTTCATGCTTCATTGGCTGGCAAATAAGGCTGAGCCGGGCCACAGCCTGCCTAGAGGAGGGAAGTTTTTGTTTATTCATACGGTACTGGCATTGCTATCAAATTATCGAAATATCAACAGACACAGTCATGGACGAACAATCTCATAAAAGCTGCATACCAGCTGGGCACCGCGCATGCGTAAGCCAACTTCCCTCATGATTGCCAGCTTGACTGTGGAGACTGTGGGAAAGACTGTGAAGACTGTAGAGACTGTCGGCAAGACTGTAGAGACTGTGAACAAGACTGTGGTGACTGTCAGCTTGACTGTGGGGATTGTGAGCATGACTGTCGTGACTGTGATCATGACTGTAGGGACTGTCATGACTGTCAGCTTGACTGTGGTGACTGTGGGCCAGACTGTAGAGACTGTGGTGACTGACAGTCATGACTGTCAGAAATTTGTACACGGACTGTCGATGGTGGTTGACCCCTCGAGAGAACTGTTCAAGTAAAATTTGGTTTGATTTTAATAAAATTTGTTCAACGGTTCAAAAGTTATGCAAAAAAGCTGTTTACAAAAAACAACTGTGAAGGCCTGTATCTTTGATATTATAGTACGTTTGCGAGGGTATGTTTATTGAGAGAGTCCCCTTATTTTTCAATTTTCTATCTCACTGTGAATTATGTTGCATTAATTTCGGGACACCTGTAGGGTACCTCCCCCCTTTTTCTCCTATTTTCACTCCCCCCTTCCCCTCAATTGTTTTTGGAAATGATTCCAATTTTTGAATTTTACGTTCAATTTAGAGAAAAAGACTACTGTTCCAAATTTATAATTGAATTTATAATATAAAATCGAGATTATTTGGGTTTGAAACTTTGTAAAACATCTCGAAATTGCCACTTTCAAGGTCTAAAAATCAAAATCAAAGAAAACTCATGATTCGTCTACTGAAATAAGTTTTTTAGGTGTTTTTAAGAAAATAAACCATCATTTTTTGCTGAGAAACAAAGATTTTCAGCGAGGTTTTCAGGATAAAACAATTTGGGCACTGGGAAGTGCCGATTTGGAGGTTTTCCGAAGATTCGAACCCAAATATCTCGAAAATGAAGCCTTTAGAAAACTTTTGCAGGTGTAACTTTTTTCTCTAAATTGAACAAAGAATTCAAAGACCCCTGCACATTCCTTATGGGATTTGCAGAAATCCTAGCATTTCGAAAAATGACTGAAAATTCAAAGTCGAATAACGACCAAAATTAACGGAGAATTTTTTTGAATTTTTGAGAATTTTTTTGAATTTCTGATACGGTATGTTCAAAGTGGTGCTGATCAATTATTTCTTGCGTACCAACCCCTAAAGTCTGACGTTCACACTCCAATAAATTATCAACTCCTGCTCTGCCCTATTGGAAATAGGTGAATTGTTTCTTGATAAGTTAAAATAGGTTTCTACTACTGTAACATATTATGTGTCAGAAAGGGTGGTTCATATTGATCTCTGATGTCTACCTCTTACCCCTGTAGCCCCTATACCCAAGTAGTTTGTTCCAAATTGACAGTGGAAGCACTCGTTGCACATTTTCTAGTTGAATTTAAACTAATCATGTCTGGAAAAACTACCAGGGTATAGGGGTTGTAAGGGTTAGGGTGGGCAGACAAGAGAGATGAATGTGTATCACCCTTTCCTGAATACATATAATATGCTGAGATTGTAGAAATTCATTCTAACTTATCAAGAAACAATTTATTTCCAGTAGTGCAGAGCAGAAGTTCATAATTTATTGGAGGGTGAACGCTAGATTTTAGGGGTTGATACGCAAGAAATACTTGATCAGCAACAGGTTGAACATACCATGTCAGAAATTCAAAAAAAATGGTACCTAGTTATTCGATTTTGAATTTTCAGTCATTTTTCGAAATGCTAGGGTTGGTTCTAAAAATAGGGGTCTATGAGATATTGTCAAGAATATGACAGAAGTGCCATAGGGGAAAGGCTCATCCCTTAAGTACGAATTATTTTATTAGGTATAAATTATAATAAATCATTAATCGTCTTCAGCAAAAAGAACGAGGTGCCACAGGAAATGCTGATACTGCAAACGATGCGCTTTGCAGTTAATGTCTCGTGTGGCACTAAGTTCACCAGCACCAGGAAACGGGCATCAATCTGATTGGTCTACGATGTCTCCCGTTGCCTATAAATCTAGAAGTATCCATAGCTCTTCATCGAATTCATTTTTGTAATTGCGGCGGGCCGCTATGCCCGTCGGCGTCTAAATTAATAATCAATTGTTCATTTTATTATTACTTTATTGTTATACGGATTGTGTTCGAGTTTATCTTCATGTCGTCTCGGGTGTCGTTGTGAAATTAAAATGTGTGTCAATAAAATGATATGAAACTTTACCGTGTTCTCTTCCAAACCTTCCACCCTGCTTGCAATCACCAGCCCCCAAGAAAGTCAGGAAGGGTCAACCAAAACCCTTTCCGACAGATGATGGAGGCCCTTCGCCCTTTGCATTACGCAAAAGGGCAGAGCCCGAAATCCCTTTCAGTACTAGCCAAGCGAGTACGGTAATTAATAGAAAAATGCAAGCAAGGTGGAAGGGTATTTTGGAAGGCACGCGATAAAGCCGGTCAGCGAGACATAGTGACACACGCGGCAAATTAGAACGCGAGAGTACGGTAAATTTTTGATTTTATGTTCATGGTTGACCAGCTCGAAGTTATGTATGGCAAGCATAATCCTAGAAGCACCTCATGGCGTCAGAATAGATCCACCTTCTGCTCATTTAAGGCAGAAATTGCTATAAATTAATTCCATGACCACAGGCAATCCACCTGTTCTAGAGGGTCTCCTCTATTGGATGCACAATAAGGAGCAGCAACAGCACAAATTGCAACAATTAAAAGTAGAACGGAATTGTTTCTACAAGATCATTTTATTAGCACCTAACGAATAATCCTATCAAAACCTTTTCAGTTTAGCTAATCGATTGTTTTGCTGCATCGCCATCCGCCGGATCTTCCTCCAGTATTGTTTCGTGTTGGGGTCGAGCTCTGACAGGGGCGGGGCCGGGCCGGTCCTGATGCTCCACAGCCACTCGGGGTACTCGCCGTCGGGCTTCAGTTCCACGTCTTTGCCGTCATCGGTGCTGAGAATGTTGGTGCCGCAGCAAAACTTTTGCAGGCGCACCGGATCCGTTTCGACGGGCAGAGTCTTTTTTTCGATGACGGGCCCCAGCTTGCCGAGCCTTTTCTTTTTCATCGAGCTCCCGATCATGCTCACGCCTGCAAAGAAAACCGGGATAGGGGGTTAAAAGGGGCGAAAACTCGGGCGGAGTTGGAGCTCACTTCCTGTATCCTTTTTGGCGTAGGTGGCCCTGGCGAAGCTCCACTGGAAGCCGAGGACCTGCCTCGTGTAGCCCAGCAGACGAAACGCGCTTGAATTGCTCATTTCTGAGCTGTTTGGGGCTCGTAATGAGCCGAATTGTAACTTGAAAAGTTGGGTTAGACGTTGCTGTCACTCATGGACTCCTGTCACTTGTCAGTGATGCCAACCCTGTATGCTAGTAAAAGCTGTTTCGATGATTTCATACAATGTTGAATAAAAGTTTCCGACTTAAAGTTCTTGCGCGGCTATGCAGACGAATTTCCCAACGTTTTTCTTATGAAAACTGATAGCGTTAGCGTTCAACTTGAAGAAAAACAAGCGAAAAAGTAGCGGCAACTTCAAACTCAAATCCCCAGAATACCCCAGACACGTCAAACGTCAAACTGACAGCTGCTGTCACCGCCCTATTCTCCAACCTCACTTTTTACTCTTTTCAAATTTACGTATTATTATGCATTTATAATTTGTTTCGCGTGATTTTTTTCAGGGAAAAAGCATGAACATGAACGAATATTTGATAAAATTCAAGCCGGAAGCCCACAAAAAGTATTTGTTACGCATCCTGCACCGGTCACCTTTTCCTTTCTGTTCGATGGACACTCACAGGTGACTTATCTACGGGCTGTCGGCACCCGAGTACATCTCTCTGAATTCCAGGATCATCCTCACGTACTTTGCGGTGGCCGGACTGGATCTGCTGGACGCCCTCGGCGGCATTCCGGACAGAGACGCCCTAGTCAATTGGATTTATTCCCTTCAAGTTCGAGACGACAAAGGTTGCTGCTTTTTTCGCACCCGATTCGCTGACCTTTTAATCGTGGAATTGCAGAGAAAGTGAGCGGCTTCCAGGGGTCTCCGACTCTGAACACGGCGGAGAACAAAAACGGAAATTCGTTGTACAAATGGGGGCATATCGCTACGACTTATTCAGCGCTATCTTCCCTGGTGATCCTCGGCGATGACCTCGACAGGGTGCACCGCGACGCCATAGTCGCCAGCTTACGCACACTGCAGCTGCCCAACGGCTGTTACACCGGCGCCAAGGACGGCTGCGAGTACGACATGCGTTTCGTGTTTTGCGCTTCCTGCATATCCTACATCCTGGATGATTTCTCCGGAATGGATGTGGAGAAGACGGTCGATTTTATTTTGAAAAGCATGGTAAGGTTTGTTTGAGATTCAAATGCTGCCTTGATAGTCCAGGAATTACAGCAAAAATAGCGGGCACAAAATGAAACTCAGTTTTTTGGACCTATACCTACAGTGTGTTCATTTTCAAATCTCCTACCCCAGATTTCTCGCCGCCAAAATTTTTTTTTGGAAAACGCCAGAACAGGTCTGTGTTTATTTCGAAGGGGACATCTAGAACACATTGCCAAATTTTTATTTTCAATCCCTTTGCCCTCACCCTACCCTACTTCAAAATTTCAAATGGCATTACCTATCTTGTGAGATATCAAATTGAAGGTCATAAAATTCTCTTTCAGGCAAACATATTTTAAAATTTCTCAAACCACCTTCCAACCCTTCTCAAAATTGTTTAATTGTTAATTAAAGGGAAGTTTTTCTCCTAATATTCCCGATTCTTGAAAAATAGATTTTCCAGCAAAAACAGGTCGGTTCTTATTTCAAGGGGGACTTCCAAGACACGTATTTCCAAATTTTGATCTTCAACCCTTTCGCCCCCACTCTACCCTACTTTCAAATTTCGAATAGCATTACCTATTTAGTGCTACATCAAATTCAAGATAATAAAATTACCTTTTTGTCAAATATATTTTAAAAAAAATTGACCGCCTCTCCTCCAATCTTGCTCAAAATTCTCATTGTTAATTAATGGGAGATTTTGCCCCTGATATAACTCCCGATTCTTGAGAAATAGATCTTCCAGCAAAAACAGGTCGATTTTCATTTCAAGGGGGACATCCAAGACACCTATTGCGAAATTTTGATCTTCAACCCTTTTGCCCCCACCCTACCCTACTTTAAAATTCCAAATGGCATTACCTTTCTTGTGATACATCAAATTGAAGGTGATAAAATTATCTTTCCGCCAAATATATATTTAAAAAAAATCACGTCCCCCCCAATGTGTCTCACAATTCTCTCATTGTTAATAAAAGGAAGATTTTCCCCTAATAACTCCCGATTCTTTAGAAATAGATTTTCCAGCTAAAACAGATTGATTTTTATTTCGACGGGGACATCCAAGACACGTTTTGCCAAATGTTGATCTTCAACCCCTTCGCCTCTTAATCAAGAGAATATCTGTAAAGGCTTAGGGGATGGTTTAGAAAATTTGAAATCATCTTTTGCTGAAAGAGAATTTCAATTTCTTTAATTTGATATTGATGCAGGTCGGAATAAAAATCGACATATTTCGGCGTTTTCCTGAAAAAATCGCAAGCGGTGAGAAGTTCGGGGTGGGAAGTTTGAAAATGAACATCCTGTACATAAGCTCAGTTGAGCGTGCAGTTTAACATAAGAGTAAAATTCCCTTATACAGTGTGTGCTTCCGTTGTTGTGGCTTTAGAAATGAACTTGAGAAACAGTTTTTTCCTCTTCATCTCATGAACAATGGCACTAATAGAAGTATTCCATGAAAAATTGTTGGAAATTCTTGGTTCACTTTTCTAAAATTCATCATCAGTTCATTATGTCGCCTTCAAAATGCAAGAAAGGTGAATAGTTTGGATGCTGTATGGACCTTAAATTTCATGTGTTACACGTCAAAAAGGCCTCGTACCCTTTCAGTGCGACTTACCATTGGCCTGTCTTATTTAGGAACACGGCCTGCCAGCTGATCAGAGGAGACAGGCCGGGGTTCTTATTGGATGGTCGGGGGCACCACAGCATTGTGACCAAATTCCCCTAAAAAAGAAAGAAAAAAAAACAATCTCTAGCACCAAGCAATGACTAATACAACACTGAAGATAGAGCAATGATTGGATTTCGAATAAGTAAAAAAGTTAATTCACAAAAGGTAACGAAGATGAACAGGTGCCGGTTGGCCAATTTTACAATAAAGGAAATAAAAGAGATTGAGCCGGTTGGCCAATTCTACAATAAAGGAAATGAAAGAGATTTATTATGTCGAATAATATTGTCGAATAATGCCACAACAAAGTTTATGTTACGTTCAGAAAAGAAGCTGAGCTTCAGCACAAGCCGGAATTAAAGTGAACGTTATCTGTTCCAAAGCATAGGTACCTGTCGTCCGGTTTTTAATAATACCAGATAACAATTCAAGTCGAGGTGAATCCAAGGCGGCACGGTAGGTACCTAAGTTGATAAGCCACCCCAGAGAGTGTTATCGGCTCTTTTTCTTACGGTAACAATGTTACAAAAACAATAATAATTTTCTACATGAAACGTCGTGAATTTAATTCTGAGATTTTCCCATCGAAATAACAATTACTGATTTTCAAGTCAAACTAGGACCTTTCGCCCTATAACATCTACGTTGATTTCAAAATCACCAACAAACAACAAGGTACCACGAGACTGTCGGTGGCAAAACTACAGAAATTGTGCACGAATTTCAAGAAATAAAAGAATTATGTTGATTTAAACAAAGCGCATATACTCTTGGCGAATGGTCAAAAATCGCAACACTTGAATTGCGAGCAGACTGAATTTTAAATTTTACCCTTTATTGTCCCCCTGAAAACTGTCAATCTATTTTTCTTCCGTCTTTTTCTAGAACGGTACTCGAGTAGTTTTCAGCCAAATATCAACGTAAAAAATTATCATCGTTTACGTTTTTTTTTTCATTTCATTTCATTTATTTCTTGCCTTGGAATTTTACAAATCATGGCTATCGTCAACGTACTAAACATTATGCAGTGAAAATTCGCATAGAATCATTAATAAATACAAAGTATTAGATACATAGAAACAGTGGTGTACAATACATCAAAATTACAAATCTTTCAGGACATCTCTCCACGTTAAACTCTAGATATAGCCACATACAATTGAGTAAAACAAATCGAAAATCATTTTAAAAGATAATTATTAAAGTATGTCGTCACTCAGCCAGGTCGCCGTCGAGGAACTCCCCAAGAGAATACAGAGTCCGTCGCAGGAGCCACTACGAACTTTTAATGAAACACAAGTGATAAAGGGGAAATAAAGCAACACAATAAGCGAAACTTCGCCGCGGCTTACTTGACCAAAATGCAAAACGGTGCAAACGGTGACGGCTTCCTGACGGCCGCGATCGACAATTTGTCGTACGCTGAGACTTCCAGAGTGCGGGCGATAGCTATGCTCGGTGTCGTAGAAGAGGGGGTGTCCACGCTAGTGCGACAGGATTCGCCGGGCGGTTTGGAAAATCTTGCACTCAAACCAAAAACGGGCTCCTCGGATCGTTCTCTTTCCAAGAGAGAGTCTCTCGGGAAATTCCCTGTTGTGTAAATGCGACCATGTCGATGACGGTGACGTTGACGGCTTGCTGGCAAAATCTCCAGACTTCGAAACAGGATGACAGGAAAATAGAGATGTCGGGAACTTGATCGTAGAAAACTCGTTATGTAGCAGAAAAACTGAGTGGTGGGTAAAAGGAGAAACCTACAACAATTCACTCAACTCAGTGTCGACTCCAACTCGGAAATATGACAAAAAGAGGAACCAAATTAGTCTTTACTTCACCTCCAGGTGACAGACGGTTTCGTTTGATGCGCCAGGCGTGGTTGTACTTCTTTAGACGGCGAAACAATGCCTACTTCGGGTCCAATACCTTAATGATCCAACATTCGCAAAATAAACCCGCAAAACAGGCGGTTTCTGGCTTCGAACTAACGCAATTTCGAAGACCACTCGAAAGGAAAAAACGTGGATGTACAGCACACAACTAGCGACAGCTCCGATGCGAGTTTTAAATTGAAAAGAAAGAAGTAGCTACGTCGCTTCGTTTTATCAGATTCTGCCCACCGGTGCGCTGGGCTAGTTCTCATATACAGGGTGTCCCAGAAATGGCGCATAAACTCTCCAGTACGTTGCTGGGAACTCATCATAGAGTCAGGGAAAAATTGTAGAAAAATTCTTTGGCTTTTATTTATTAAGTTATCGCCAAAAAACGGAACGGTCGATTTGGCAAACGTGCACGACTGCACGTGTTCACCTACATACGTACCGCTAGGTAAATCCATGGAGGGGTAAATCCAATATAAATATGGTCATCATAGAAACGGTCATTGTTAGGGCCAATTTAGACATTTCCTTGTAGGTACTGATACTGGTGCCTATTGACACAGCTACTGGCTTTGATAGCTACCGATCGCACCTCTTCGTAATTTCAAGAACTTTCGCGCATTCAGAAAATAAACTTGTAAAACTGCGTTTCTCCCATTTTTATTCAGGTGTTACTAAGGCTGTCTCAGAAAGAAATTTACTTTAAAAAAAACACAACACCCTTTTCACTTATTTAACTTGTTCTGAACTAACAATCCAAAGAAGAATCCTTGCAAATCATGTGTGTAGGTATATCAACATCCGTCAGGCTCCTCTGACGATAGGCGTTGGGACTACTTGTATTCGAGAAAAAAAGTAAGTGCATGCAGTCCCGGTGAAACTTTGTGAGCCTTGCGATTTGGTTGATTCTGAAGCAGTTCAAAAACGTCCTCTTCAGCATCAGGCATCAGGTACCCTCACATGACGAGGACGGCCGCGATCTGCTTGTAATAATACTGATGCTACCTGTCTGGTCCTTCTGGCTCTGTCTTCTGTTCTCATTATCACATAAGATCCCAGCACATAAGTACGATCGGGATGCTTTCTTTGACGGTATTGCTGGGGGTAAATAATGCGTTCCGCCTGGAAGTGATTGACGCCGCGACGTTCGCCCAAAATAAGTAACATATCAGTGTATTCGCTAGCCGCATACATTATTCGCGGAAAAGTGAAAATGAGGCAGGAATAATGATGCAAAATGACACTGACTGATCTTATTGTCAGAAATTGACTTCATTCGATTTTTTATTTATTCAATGTCAGATTGTAGGTATACCTACTCATTTGTTTTTCACCGATGATGCCAGATCCATTTTCTGGGTAATTTGATTGAAAATTTGCAAAATTCAAAATTGGCTGTAGCCGTTAATCAAAAGTTGTTGAGGATTATTTCACCAGAAAATGATAAAAGAGCTTTGTCTCCATGAAATAAATATTGCGGTTTTGAATAAATCACAGAAATAGAGAAGTTGAGTTTTCAAATTCAAAGTCTTATACCGTCCGTTTTTTATTTTAGGCCCCAGCCCGTAGCACCTTTATTATGGATTTCACACCCAATATATTATATATTTTTGAATCCAGAAAAACAAGATCTTTCGAGTGATGATATGTCAAATTATTTTTGACAGATGTCATTTTTTGACAAATGACAGAATAGTACTTGTGATACATCATTCTAAAGCCCATCAAATTCTGAAGAGAACTGTGTTTTTATTTTTGAGATAGGGTATTTTTTACAGCTTCTAGGGGTCTTTCAATAGGAAAAAATGTCAATTCCAGAAAAAGCCACTCAATAGGTAATAGGTATTTTTGAAATTAACTAATGGTGATGATATGATTTTTAAATCGTCCAAATTATTGGGAAACTCTATAAACACCTTATCTTTCGCGTAGGCTCATTAAAAAATCGAGGGGGGTCATATCTGGCAAGCTCGGATGTCATCGCGTTGGACCGGTGGTTCCAATTCACTGATCGTCGAATCTTTAATTCAAGGAACAAGGAGGCGGTCATTTCGAGCAACTTCTTTAGGACATTTTTTGTTTCATTGTGATTAATTAATTATTATTACCATTAGTAACATTAAAAATAGGTACCTGCTTCACCTATACTCACTTATTATGTATTTCTAATATTAATAATATTTCTGAAATTCAACATTTTTTCCTATTGAAAGACCCCTTGAAGCTGTAAAAGACACCCTATTCCAAAAATGGAAACACAGTTCTCCTCGGAATTTCATGGGCTTTGAAATGATGTATCACAAGTACTATTCTGTCATTTGTCAAAAAATGACATCTGTCAAAAATAATTTGACATATCATCAGTCGAAAGATCTTGTTTTTGTGATTTCAAAAATATATAATATATTGGGTGTGAAACCCAAAATAAAGGTGCTACGGGCTGGGGCCTAAAATAAAAAACGGACGGTATCTCGAAGAGTGGTCCAGGAGGAATTTTTTTACTATTTTTCTAGAGTTCCCTGGAAGGTCCGCTACAACGTACTGGAGAGTTTATGCGCCATTTCTGGGACACCCTGTATAGCCAATTGGAGAAAGGCGCGCGGAACTCGTTTACCGGAACGGCCACCGCAAGATAACGAAACTCCCCAAACTACTAGAAAATAAACGGCAGGACAGAACTGGACTGGCCCAATCGGTTCAAGTATCAGAAACAAACAAGCAGAAAACGACGTAACAATATTGAAATAAAAAAAATAGAAATCCAAAATTTGTAAAATTTTTGAAAGTATCTACTGACTTATTTAAAGATTTTCTAGTACAAGTGGTTATCAAAAATTGCAATTTTTTTATTTCTAAAATTTTAAACACTGGGATTTTGAAGTAAATTATGGTCTGTTTTCAAACTAGGAAGGATAATTTACGACTGAATGCTTGGAGAAGAGCGTACGCATAAGAAAATTTACGTGTCGGTGGATAATTGTGACAGAAAAACTGGAAAATTCCAATTTGGCAGATGATAAATTTCATAGATGTCTAGATATTCGAGTAGTCTGCGGGTTTCGAAAATATCACACTTATTTGGTACTTTCGAAGAGCCAGCAGCTTGTAGAAAACGTCACTTCCATATGTGGTTGTAGGAAAAAGTTTTTGATCTACGCCTCCAATTTTATAGTTGGATGTTGTTTTTTTTTTGCAAAATATTTTTATGTCACACTAAAATAATTTTGTCAGAATAAACGTTTTTTTTTTATTCGTTCATTTAACGTCGGCCTATTTCCGCAACGAGGCCTAACACCGACGCCGGTGAATGCTTTCCTCCACTATACCGGAAATTTTGCCGAACCCCTGTGTGTTCCAACACAGGGTAGGGATTTTTAACGACCACCAACATCGCATGGGGTCGGCACCATCGTTCGTATTTTACGTGCTATACGACACACGGCGCGTCTTGCATTTAGCAAGCATTCCAACTCAACCAAGGAGCTTGTTTTCGAGGCCGAGGATCCGTCCCCGGCGGAGATCGAACCCGCGACCTCTGGAGTGGTAGTCGAACGCGCTAACTAACCACACCACAAGCTCCTCAGGATAAACGTTAAGTAGCCTGACATTGCTTCTATAATTTATCAAAAACTTGAAAAAATCCGCTCTTGAATAGAGCTGTGGAGCACTTCCAAGTACCTAACTTAGGAAAAGCAACCCAGTTGTACATAAATTTATTTTTGCGACGGCCGCCTATAGGATGGAGTTAGATTATTGGTGAAATACGTCGTTGCGGAATCACTTTCGGGCTTACTCCTTGAAAGAAATCCACCATTCGGGTATCTTTCGAAACTACAGGGAGATACTGTAAACTTTTTATTTGAAAAAAGATACCTGAAAATGATAAGAATGATTTCTTGTAGACATGAAAAAGTGAATGAGTAGAAATAATTTTTTGTACCTTTTTTTTGAGAATAGAGTCCAAATTTGGCATGGTATCAAAATTGAAAATTAGATTGCATTGCTCGTAAATTTTCTCTTTGGAGGAGTTTCTACTTGAAGAAAAAAATTATATATACAGGGTGTTTCGCAATTACGGTTACAAACTTCTATTCCCTATCAAAAATGGACTAGGAAAAAATATAATTTTGATGTCCCAAAATGCTCCGTCGAAAAGTTGCAGGGTGGTCAAGGTGAGTTTTTAAAGTTGATGTTTTGACATAACTTTTGAACCGTTATTCAACCGATTTTGTTCAGATTTGAAACAAAGTTAACTGAAATAGGTCTCTATCGAACAATATAGCAATGTGTATAAAAAAAAATTCAGGGGCCTTGATAATAATGGAGGGCGTTTTTATATTTTCCCCATATTTTCTACCCCTTTAGCTATTTTTTCAAATTGTTCTAAATTTTGGATTGTACGTTCAATTTAGAAAAAAGTTACCTTCGCAAAATTTTGATTAAGAGGCTTCATTTTCAAGATATTTTGGTTTTAAATTTTTGAAAACATCTCGAAATCGCCACTTTCCAGAGCCATTTGTCTTTCTCTGAAAACTCCTCGTTTTTTAACAAAAAATGGCGGTCCATCAACTTAAAACACCTAGAAAACTCATTTCAGTTGAGGAATCTCAAGTTTTCTTGGATTTTCATTTGAGGCCATAGACCTTCAGAAGTGGCGATTTCGAGGTGTTTTCCAAAGTTTCAAACTCAAATATCTTGAAAACGAAGCCTCTAATCAAAATTTTGCAAAAGTTACTTTTTTCTAAATTGAAGGTAAAATCTAATAATAAAAACAATTTGACTGAAAAGCCAGGGGGGGGGTAAATATGAGGACATCCCCCATTATCTACACCGCTGAATTTTTTTTGGAACACTTCAACGGAGCATTTTAGGACACCGAAGTTTTATTTTTTCTTGGTCCATTTTTGATGAGGAACCTACCCTAGAAATTTGTAACCGTAATTGCGAAACACCCTGTATAAGCGATTCCCGTCAACACCGCTGAAATTGATGTTCCGCAACGCCTCATTTCATCAATCCAGCCTCATTTAACACATAAAATTCCTGGACTACACTACTAAAGGCTTAATAATAGATTGACGGAAGCATAGGCGTAACGTTAGAAAATGGGCCAATCACTGGCCTGGCAGTATTCAGCCTTCGCTCCTCCCCCCTGCTCTGATTGGTTCATTCCTTCACACGTTACGTCTTGCGTCCACCTATAAATCGGGTTCAATTCTTGACCCGAGAAATCTTGACCATCTGGACAAACGACTTAACCACTCATCTGATTTCAGTCTTACGATTTTGGAATAGCCCAGGGCCCGGGGCTCGAGTCGCACAGCGGGTCCACCTTCTGCGCCGTCGCCTCGCTGGCCCTGACCAAACAGCTGCACCGGCTCTCGCACGCCCAGCTGGAAGGCCTGAAACGCTGGCTGCTGAACAGGTTCGAGTTCGGCTTCACCGGCCGGCCCAACAAGCCGTCCGACACTTGCTACTCGTTCTGGACGGGGGGAGCCCTGAAGATTCTGAACGCATATCAGTACATCGAAGCCAAGGACAACAATCAGTACGTGCTGGTGACGCAGGACAAAAAAGGCGGCTTCTCCAAGTGGGTGAACACCGTGCCCGACCCGATGCACACTTACCTGGGTCTGGCCGGGCTGAGCTTCATGAACCAGGAAGGAATCGAAGAGGTTTTCCCCGACCTGAACATTTCGGCGAGGGCTCACCGACACTTGCTCGAGCTGCACAAAAAATGGAGGGGGGAGCACACGTCTAGTCGTTGATATATACATTTTTTTTATATACCTATCGTGAGCGGTGTTCACATCGGTTGAGAGAGGGCGGAAGTCAATCCGCGCGGCTGGTGTGAATGCAGCTGTACGATTGATTTACAAATAAATATTTTTAATATTCTAAATCCTTCAGTTGAATTTTTTCGAAGTTTATTCGTTATTCCAAAAGGAAAATGGATCTTCTTGTAGTAACACCAAAAAAAAGCTTTTTTTGTGACTCAAAAAATCAGTTTTACCATCGAATTACCAGGTCCTGATCAAGAAAAATTGTGTGTCATATACTGTAAAAATTCAGGTAAAACGGTATTTTGTATTACTGGATGTTTATTGAAGATTTTTGAAGTTGTTATAATGTAGGGGGATGGATCTTGATGTGGTTTACATTCCCTGCATATTCCATTTCAATCGGATCACTTTTAGAGAAATTCAAAATGGCGGCAAAGTAGGTGCCAAAAATACAAAAGTCAACTTGACATCCTGGACATAATAGTACTATTGATCAGTATTTACACCACATCTATATCTTTTTTCCCTGAGGAGTTATCCCAGGTACGGACGGACGGACAAAGCTAAAAGCGCCTTTTCCCCATTATTTGGGAAAGTGCGCTAAAAATCAGCATTATGTCACTATTTTGAGTGTTATGACATAACTCGGCTAGCACTAATATAGATTAGCGACCAGGAATACGTTGGTTTTTGTCCCGTGTCGATCTCCTGTTTGGTTCGCCAGAAATCTCGAATTATTGACCGGGGGCGGCGCCGCGATTGGGGGCGGCGGCAAAGGTAACCTTTTTAATACAATAGAAAGTGGAATGTGGAGGGGTTTTATCACGTGTTTGAGACATTTTTGATTCGCGACTTATTAATTGGGGGCGGCGTACGGGGACGGCGGAGGCGGCGTAAACTAGAGTGGTCAACAAAATAAGTGTCTATGTCGATATTTGTATAGTTTTTCAAAACTTGACAGCTTTGGAATCTTTCGCGCGATTTTGGATCTGTTTGAACTGGTGGATAGCCTCATTCTTTGGCTATCGGATCCAAGTTTTGCGGATATTGAGAAAGCCCAATAAAATTTCTACAGGGTGTCAAATAAAGCAATGCAAAAGTTTTGAAAGTTTCGCTAACCCCCATTTTGCCAAGAAATTTTTTTTGTGGATACCAACACCAAAAATATGAAGAATGATGTATTCTCTCGAAAAGGTTTTCGATTCATCCCCCTATTTCTGTTTAAAAAAAAGTTATGCCATTTTTTCCTCAATCTACACTTTTCGACAATTAACGTTACAACTGGCCATATTATCGAGGCAAATTTGACAACAATTGATACTTTCACTTGAAAAACTGTCCCATGAAAAACATTTTCTTTACTCACCCCTAAAATGATTATCTACGGTCAGTGCCTAAAGCCCCTGCGGACCGAGTAAGAATGTAGCCTGCTGGAGCTGGAGATGGAATAGCACTGTATCACATCAGATTTACAACATTAACCATATGAAACCCTCTGATAATGTTTGTTAAGGGTTGTTTTAAAAAAATTGAAAATTGATAACTTGAGAACGAGAAGACCTAGAGGCTACTTTCTTATTTGACGTTCAATCGCATACGGTGACGCATTTTGCAACAAAGTGGAGGTGTGATTCATAGCTACCCTTACTTAAGGAATGGAAATGTTTTTGTTTAAGTGTTTGGTATCATTTCTTATGGTTTCGTCTGTTCTGAATGCAATTTTGGCAATTAAAATTGATTTTGAACAAATGTTACCATTTGAAAGAAAGAATCAAGTTCATAACTTCGGATGGAGTTTTTCTTTATTGTGACAAAATGTTTACAATTGAAAACAATGTTTCCATAAAATCGATAGAGTTATACTATCAGTAGCGAAAAAAATTGGTACAGCCTAGTTTTAACTTTCAGTTGCTTTCAAACTCGGCGCGGTCAAAGACAGCAAAAATTTTGTAGACAAGACTTCCACTGATTTCCACGTAACTTCTACTGACTTCCATGTGATTTCCATTGACCGCCACCATTGTGTACACCAGACTTCCACTGCGGTTTACCTATAGAGCAAGCGTAGCCGGAACTATGGACTTGATTTCAAGTTGGAGATACGCCCGCGCCTAGAGTCTCACGCAAAAATAGCCAACTCGCTTGTCTTCGTGTCTCGGAGGACACGTAAAGCACTCGTTCTTCCTCGGTTAGTGCGCCACGTCACTAGTCACCTCAAACCAAGTAAAAGTGTAACTAGGAACTGCCTTCGGGTCTCTCCGCAAAATACTCTTCGGCTGCGACTAAAAAAGGAAACACCGTTAGACACGAGGGATATGAAAATATCCTTGAATCACTCACATAAGTTCATCTTCATCAGTATTTGGTGGGACCTCCTCTAGCTCTAATGAGAGCCGCAACCCTTCGAGGCATACTCTCCACCAGGTTTCGCAAAAACTCCTGAGGAATAGCATCCCATTCAACCTGAATCGCATCCGCCAAGTCATCAAAATTTTCAATTTGTCCTTCCCTTTCTTTCATATTTCTCTTCATTCTACTCCATACATGCTCAATCACATTCATATCAGGAGACAAGGGTGGCCAATCCATTCGCTCAATATTGTGATCCCTCAAAAATTCGGTGACAATACGTGCACGATGTGGTCTCGCGTTGTCGTCAACCAGAATGAATCCATCACCGAAGTTTTGCGCGTAGGGGACCACAATATCCCTAATACACAAATCTCGATATCTCTCTCCATTCATGCTCTGTCCTCTTAACACCACCAACTCACTCTTTCCTGTCATCGTGATTCCACCCCAAACAGTCACTCCTCCACCTCCAAACGCCACTCTCGCCTCCATGTGCTCTTCCAAAAATCTTTCATTTCTTCTTCTCCACACCAAAACACGCCCATCCGAATGGAACAAATTGAACTTACTTTCATCCGTAAACAAACATCTACCCCATTCAGCTATTCCCCAGTTCTGGTGGTCCCTAGCCCATTGGAGACGCACGGCGCGATGACGTCGGTTCATTAAAGGGCATGAGGCTCTTCTTCTCGCTCTTAGCCCAGAGTCGTGCAATCTTCGTCTGACAGTTTGGTTTGACAGCTGGATCCCCGTCGTGGCCCTCAACACGTTGTTGATGGCACTTGCAGTAGTGGTCGGTTTTCTCTGGATCGCCCTTCGAACAAAGCGATCCTGCGCAGCGGTTGTTTTCCGAGTTCTTCCTCCACGACGGTAATTGATGTCTCCAGCTGCCAGACGTCGAATTGCACGACTTATGGACCTAGAGGAGGTCCTAAAAAGTGCCGCAATGTTGTCGATGGTGTCGCCCCTCTCTCGCATTCGTGCCACGATGGCTAATTCATCCGGACTTAAACGCGGCATTTTACAAATTACTCTGCTCACAATAGCGGAAGAAAAAGGTTTGGTTTTTAAGGTAACATAAGTAAAACGATAAGTTCTTCAGCTAAAAAGACACATACACAAATGAAAAACCAATCGAACGAGTTTTACCCGAATAGGAGATAATGTTGAATAAAAACAATTTTTAATACCAAAATTGAATTCAGAAGAGACGAAACCATAAGAAATGAAACCACACACTCCTACAAAAACATTTCCGTCCCTTAAGTAAGGGTTGCTAAGAAGGACACCCCCACTACGTTGCAAAATGTGTCACCGTATGCGATTGAGCATGAAATAAAAATTTTGTCTCTAGGTCTTTTTCTTCTCAAGTTATCAATTACCAATTTTTTGAAAACAACCCCTAACAAACAATATCAAAGGGGGTTTGATATGGTTGATGTGGTAAATCTGTTGTGACACAGTACTATCCCATCCTGATGCCCGCTCCAGCAGGCTACATTCTAAGTCGGTCCGCAGGGGCTTAAGGCACTGACCGTAGATAATCATTTTAGGGGTGAGTAAAGAAAATGTTTTTCATGGGGCAGTTTTTCAAGGGAAAGTATCAATTGTTGTCAAATTTGCCTCGATAATAATGGCCAGTTGTAACGTTAATTGTCGAAAAGTGTAGATTGAGGAAAAAATGGCATAACTTTTTTTTAAACAGAAATAGAGGGATAAATCGAAAACCGTTTCGAGAGAATACATCATTTTTCATATTTTTGGTGTTGGTATCCACAAAAAAAAATTGATGGCAAAATGGGGGTTAGCGAAACTTCAAAACTTTTGCACTGCTTTATTTGACACCCTGTAGAAATTTTATTTGGCTTTTCTCAATATCCGCAAAACCTGGATCCGATAGCCAAAGAATGCGGCTACCCACCAGTTCAAACAGATCCAAAATCGCGCAAAAGATTCCAAAGCTGTCAAGTATTGAAAAACTATGAAAATATCGACATAGACACTTATTTTGTTGACCACTTTATTTCTTCTTTGATAGATTAGCGACCAGGAATACGTTGTTTTTTGTCCCGAGTTGAAATCTCCTTTGGTTCGCGACTTATTATATTCGAACCCGTACGCGAAATACGTAACAATACCTATGTTCTTTTTGAATTCGTGGTAGATGCTCAAGTAGTCGCATCAAATTATTCAAGTAAGGGATACATGAGTGAATACACTCTTGAGCGAAACGCAGTACGAACTGATAAATCTTGTCTATTTAAGAAAAATAGCTTAATCCACTAGAACCTAATTTTAATACAGATAAAAAGCAACTTTTTGGAACTAGTCTTAACAAATACGTCCAATATTTTTTTAAACTTAGTCTACCCGTGCGTCTGATCGTCCTCGACGAAGTCCCTCGCCACCTCTCGACTCACGCACTCCACGTGGCTCACCTTGTTGCGGAATTTGACGCCGTAAAACTTGTTGGCGTGCTCGAGCAGTTCCGGTCGGAAGGTGGTCGTGATGAACTGCGCCTCCCTGGACAGCTCGTGGATCATGTTGGCCACGGCCTTCCTGTGCTGGGCGTCCAGCGCCTGGTCGATCTCGTCGAACAGGTAGAACGGAGCCGGATCGCACTTTTGGATGGCGAAGATCAGACCGAGCGCCACCAGGGACTTCTGGCCGCCCGACAGCTGGTTCATCTCCTTCATTTCGGCGTCGGAATCGGTGAAGGAGATCTTGATGCCGATGCCGGAAAACTGGTCGGAATTCGTGTCTTCCGGCCCGACCTCCTTGCCGTCCTCGTTGTCGATGGTCTTGAGCACGAGCTTGGCCTTGCCCGCGGGCACCAGTTTCTTGAACACCTCGCCGAAGTACTTGGAGACTTGCTTGAAGGTGAACTGGATGGCTTCCAGCTTGCGCGTCTCCAACATCTGCACCAGTTCCTTGATCTTCTCGCCTCTGAAATGCAAACGAAGAGATTTTTGGTACGGTCACAATTCTTTTACGGTTGAAAACAATGACTCTAGTTTTCCACACTCTTATCTCTGTCTGTTTTCATTCCCTTCCTTCACCTTTTCGGTCTATAATAGTTATTGGTCCGTGAAATAAAGTGAGTAGAGTTGGGAGCTCAAAACTAAGACTCTAGCAGCTTAGTGGACAGTTTGAAACTTTCAGCAAGGCGGCAGAGAGGGAGAGCTTGCCACGGTATCATGCATACTCGAGGACAAAAAAGATTCTCAAAAAAAAAGGAGCGCGAAGCGTGCAGTACACCGCTCCAGTCGGGTGATATCTCGACTGCAGCAACGCTAGGTCAGTTCAAAGCTTGGATGGGAAGTCGCCGGGAGGTAGTACCAGTGAGCGGGTTACTGGGCGGGTCTTATTTGGTTCTGGGCTGACTAATAACTCTTCATCGGGAGGCCCCGGGTAAACACTTGAGTATTACGCCTACAACCGGCAGTACGGAAATGTGTGAAGCTGAACCGACAGCGCAGTCCAAGAACATGAATCAGGCATAAATACAGGCATGACAGTTGAAAAAGCTGAACCCGGAAATGCAAAAAAATATAAATTGTCCCATTTAGTAAAACTGACGCTTCGTTTATCCCGTTAAAATGGGACATCTGGGTATAGCTGAAAATAATTTCAGGTCACAGGTCTCATCAAACCATGTAACTTTTACATCTTTTTCTCAATCTTGAACTAGCTGTCACCCAGGCGACGACTTGCCGGCGCCGGTGACAGCTAGTTCAAGATAGAGAATTGCTTGAAAAGTAGACAGGGAATTTGTTCCACTGACACCGGACAAGTGGAAAGGGAATTGTATACATGATGTTGATTTTTGGTTGTTTTAGGCAGATGTCAGGTTTTCCCTTGGCGAGTTTAGTAATTTTATGCATGTCCGTCGATAGTGTTTTGGTCAGATGAAGTTTTCCAAGAGGCGTAAGTTATTGATTGTGTACAAGTAACACGAATTCAAAAAAATGTTTGTTTTTCGCGTGTTTTGAAATTTCTGCCTGGACTCGTAGGGTTCTATTGTAAACGAAACGCATGTCACTGACAGTAGTGTCTGGTCAGTGAAGAGTTGTTGGAGAAAAATGAGACACCATTACTTTGTTCATAAATATATGTATTTCTACTTTTGTTCAAGGTAACTACTGGAAATACTGGAAACATGATGGAGCTTTGAAAATGAAAGCGACGAAATGTGTTATGGAAACCTAAACGGTGAAGAAGCAAATACTGTCGTGGAAGACACCGTGTAGTGGAAGAAAAATCAAAACCGTGTATTCGTAATATTTAGGAGCCATTCTAAATAGTTGTAGGAGAAATTGGAATGAAATAAAAATATGTGCAAAATTCAAAATTTGACAGTCACGTTTCAATTGTTCATCTGAACCAAGTCTAGGCTTGAAAACTAAGTGGATTCGGTTGAAAAGAGCCAGAGTTCAATACTGCGGCTTCAAACTGCCACAATGTCGAATTTGACGAATGCATTTCGATTGTCCATCTTGACTAAGTATTTGTTAAAATCTCAATATAATCTGTTGAAATATACAATAGTTCAATATGGCAGCCTTGGAAATGTCAAAATGGCAAATTTGACAGATGCATCTCAATTGTCTACTTCAAGTAGGTAAAGGCTTGAAATATCAATCAGGTCGGTTGAACAATGCAAAAATTCAATATGGCGGCCTCTTGGAACGTCAAAAATCAAAATGTGACAGATGCGTTTTGATCGCCAATTCAAGTGGCTACGGGTTCAAAATCTCAATCGGATCAGTTGAAAAATGTAAAAATTCAATATGGCGGCCTCTTGAAACGTCAAAATTCAAATTTGACAGCTGCATTTCGATCGCCAACCTCCAAGTGGGTATAGGTTCAAAGTCCCAATGAGATCGGATGAAAATTGCAAAAGTTCAATATGGCGGCCTCTTGAAACGTCAAAAACCTAAATTTGACAGACGCATTTTGATTGCCAACCTCAAGTGGGTGTAGGTTTAGAATCTCAATCAGATCGGTTGAAAAATGCAAAAGTTCAACATGAACGGCGGCCTGTTGAAACGTCGGCCCCTTGAAACGTCAAAAATTCAAATTTGACAGATGCATTTTGATCGCCAATCTCGAGTAGAACTGTCAAAATATTACATTTGACAGATGCATCTCGGTTGTCCATCCCAAGTGGGTATAGGTTCTAGATCCCAATCGGATAGGTTGAAAAATGCAAGAGTTCAATATGGCGGCCTCTCGAAACGTCAAAAATCGAAATTTAACAGATGCATTTAGACTGTCTATTTCTAGTTGGCATGGTTCAAAATCCCAATCGGATCTTGTGGTAAAGATGATAGAAAAATGTCATGCAACGATTTCCGCTTTCATCATTACATTTACTCGCGAAAACGTCCATAACTGTCAGCATCATTCCAACGTATTTAAGAGCACTCGCGAAAAATGGCACTCAAGGTACGTTCCGATCTTCGTTCTGGTCGACCAACCGCCTGAAAAACTGTATATTGGAACGACCGGCTGCCTGAAAAAGGTTAACCAGCTGTCAACCACAACGACCAGCTTCGGAGGCCGGTCAGTGCAGGTTAACCCAAACGTCAACTGTCGTTCCGATATCAAAAGTCACTAACTGAAAAAGAGGTCGACCGGCTGGTTAACCGATTTGAATATCGGAACATACCCTAAAGAGCCCGCGAAAAATTGCTTCAAAGGAGTGCTGTGACATTACATTAACATTTGCAAATGGCACAACACAACTGCGACGCTCAATAATATTGCCAATCTTTGTAGTGAAATTTTGGAAAATGTGACAAGAAAAACTCCGAAACAAGGACCCACATCAAAACACGAACCCTTTCTGGAGGTCTGGCCAGAAGGTCCGATGGAATTATCATGGATACCGTAGAAAACAAGTCGCGACAAGGAACCTCTGTAACCGACATGAAATGTGCTTTTGAAGACCGAAAAGACCCCTTTCTCGAAATGTGAAGCCGCTGGAAATTGCAAATGAATTGTGAGTACCCCCCAGACGTGTTTTGCTGCCTCAATTTGTCTGTTTTTGTGAAATACGCCGTCAACGTCTGGCCCAGCCCGTGAATTTTTGATCAAAGTGCCGTCGAATTTGAAGGAGATGTTGGGTTTGTGGTGTCTGGTGGACGCTCAAAAGTCACCTCGAGACTACAATTCAATTTCGCACGCTGACACGGTACATCTTCTCCAAAAACCCTGTTCAAATGCCCTGAAGTGTTGAGTTTCCCAAAACCCAGAGCGTCAATTGACGTTCCTGTCGCTTTGGCCGTGCCGTGGTCAAAATTGATCAATTATACGGCGAAATTTCAAGAAAAACGCCACCGCATGGCCCGCACCGGACGACACTAGGTCCCCGAAACCCCCCGGTCGGCATTTCACACCAAATTTCTCGAAATTCTCCCCGAAAAGCCAGGTTTTCGCCGCGAAAAGGTAACAAGGCATTTGGAACGGATTATTCGAACATCGGTTCCCTTGTTAACAGGTGTCTCATGAACAATTTTTTGCAACACCCTGTATTTTATGGGTTGTACAAAAATTTTGTTTCTAATTTTGAAACCAACGGAAAAAGTTGTCCAAGAACGGTTTTTCCCTTCCGAATTATTCCAAAAAGGAAACTTTCAATGGCAGAAGGGGGGATTCTCACGCGACAACCTGCAGGTAAATGCACTCGACTTGAGCCTGCCACAAGTGGGAAATTGGATGACGTCACTGGATAATGAATTTCCTGAGAACCGTCAATTCAAACGAGTAGTTTCTCGCTTCATTCGATTTTTTCCACCCCATTATCACAAAAATACAGCAAAAAAGACTTGGGAGTGAAATTCAATTGAACGTCCGGGAACTGGTCATTAGAAAAAACTTACCCTCGATCAAGCTCTTCTTTCCTCTTCTGCAACTTTTCCTTTTGATCAGAGAAGCTCATGAACTGATCCAGCGCCTTCTTGTTTACGTGACTGAACTTCTTCAGCTGATTGTTGGTCTTCTCCAATTCTTTGAACAACTGTAATGACAAAATTCAACTTTACTGCATCAATATTAAAAAATATAGCTATAATACTAAGTAATCAACTCATTTTTCCATTAATAAATAATAATAATAATAATAATAATAATAATAATGATGAACGTACGGATCGTGACGACATCTTGACGTAATGCTGGTACAAATCCAGAGCGGGCAGAGCACCCAGCTGGTTGATCTTCTCGACGTTTTCCGCGATCTTCTGCTCCAGCAGGTTCTGCTTGGTGGCGTACTTCTCGAGGTGCTTGGCGTCCTCGTCGATCTTGTCCTGCGCCTCCTTCTCCTTCTTCTTCCAGCTGTCCAGGTCCGACTGCTCGCTCTTCAACTTCTTGCCCATGTCCTTGACCTTGTTCTCCATGGCGATCAGTTCCTTGTTGACCTTCTCGATCTTCTTGTCGATCTCTTCCAGCTCGTTCTTGCAATTGGCCAGGTGGCGCTTGCGGTCCTCCAGCGAGATCTCTTGCAGGGCGTGCAGCACCTCGTCGCGTCTGCGTATCAGATTGTTGGTCAGCAAATTCTCGAGCTTGTTTTTCTCGGCCTCGAGCTTCATGCGCGTGCTGAAAGCTTCCTTGTTTTCTTTCTGCAGCTTCTGGATGTCGTCGTTGAGCGAATCGACTTCGGCCTGGTCGGAGCAGGAGAGCTGCGACATCAGTTCCTGGTGCAGTTCGGACTCGAGGCCCTCCTTGGTGCTCTGCATGGCTTCCAGGCCGGACTTCGACTGGGCCAGGGAGCGTTCTTTCGGGCCGCGGAAGCGCTCGATGTTGGAGAGTTCTTCTTTCATCAGGCGCAGCTCGCCTTTGATCTTGTCGTAGATGCCTTTGGCTTTGGAGTTTTTCGTTTCGGTTTTTTGCATTTCCGAAACGATGCTGTTGATTTTGCTTTCGGTCTTGCCGAGCTCTTCGCGCAGCGAAGCGAGCTCTTTTTCGCACTGCTTGATCTGCTGGATGGTTTCGGAGCGGTTTTTCTGCATCTCCAGACGCGAGCGGTTCGAGTTGAAGTAACCGCCGGTAAGCGAGCCTTTCGAGGACACCTGATCGCCTTCCAAGGTCACGCAGTCCAGCCCGGTGGTCCTGGCCAGTTTCGTCGCGACGTCCAAATTGCGACAGATCAGGGTCTTGCCGAACAGGTACTTCATGGCCTTGTGGTACTTCATGTCGTAGTTCAGCTTGGACACCATGGCTATGGCGTCGGAGTCGTTCGGGTAGTTGACGTCGCGTACGTTGAGACGGTTCAGAGGCATGAAAGTCACCTCGCCCGGCAGCTTTTGTCGGTTCATTTCTTTGAGGATCTGCGTTCCGACCTTGTCCGAATCGATGACGTGGTGGAAAAGGCGATTGCCGGCGGTCACTTCGACGGCGGTGTAGATGCTCTTCTCGCATTCGAAATTTTCAATGACGGGGCCGTAATAGGAACGGATGATGTCAGCTTCGTGTCCTCCGCGAGAGCTGAACGTGTCCAGGACTTTTCGCACGCTGTCCCGGCCGTTGATGATCGGTTTGCCGGCCATAGAACGCAGCTGCTGATCGGCTTTGGCCAAGTCCTCCTTGAGCGAAGACAGGTTTTGCTGGACGTTATTTTCTTTCCTCCACAACTCGCTGTTGAATAAAAAACAACACTTAATAAATAGAAACAGTAAAATAACGCTCAAATAAAAGAAAACTAGACCATTTAATTTACAAGGAGATATCAATAGGCGGATAAGATACATCAGCCCAATGGGCAGGGGTGCCGTTCGAGAACACGTTGGTAATGTGGTATTCCCCTTTCTTTTGTTTGTACGTTGGTACCTGACGTAGGTACGGTCGTTGACATTCGTAGCGTTTGCCGATGGGAGAGGGAGATGGCGCTGGTGCTGGGCGAGCGGTAGAGAGACCTGGGATCTGGTCACCCAGAGAGAGACGCAAGCCCAGTCATTGAGCGGAGGGCATAGAGAGAGAGAGAAAGCTAGAGCACTAGGGTATTTGCACGTCAGGGTGTGGTGCCATTGCTTGTTACTAAACCACCCTGCGTCACAGTCAAAATGCATGACATGAGCTGTCAATATAGGTTAAGTCGATCGTTTCATCTTTCAACACAGATTTTTTCACTAAATTTAACAGAAACTCTTAAAAACTGTTTTAGGCATGTATATTGTGTTCCATACATAGCAGATGCTTTCGATCACCGTATTTCAAGTACTGCTGGCATTTCGTCGAACGTAGGTTTCATCATCCAACTCATTCCGTCGAACGCAAATTCCATTGATCGTTGAATGCAGTAACCGTCGACGTGGTGACCCCATCGTGAAGATATATTTGTAATTGCCGTACGCGCAGTAGGTATATTATGTATTTCAGTAGGTACTGGCCCCGAACAGCTGGAAAACCCAAAAAGCACAATAATAGAAGTTCATCAATTTTGCAAGATTCTATACCTGATGGTTTCTTCGGCAAGGAAAACATCACATCTTCCCGACTCTTGTACTGCTTCACGGTGCACCTTTTTCGTTTTGGCACTTTTAGCCCGGATTTCGGCGATTTCGGGATGCAAAATAATGACAATTCAAATTTGTCAACAAATCGTGAAAATGACAAATGTCAATAGCAACCACGCCCACCCCAGCTAACTTTGTTTTAAATTTTGACGAGGCCAGGAAATGCCGAGACACTGACAGAGAATACCGATATATCCCTTTCATAGCTTCGTCACTCTATAGTACAGTCTCTCTAGCGAGCGGAGTCTCTCTAGAGAGCGGCAGCCGCGTAGTCGCGTACAGGAGAAGAGAATCAGCTGCGGTGAAGAACACGTGATTTTCAGTGCAACAAGAGTGCGTCGTTTTTACAATTTTAAGGTCGGTCTCTCTTTGACTATCATTGTACCGTAATTTTGGCTTCCACCCACTCACCAAATCATGCATTTCGATACCTATTTTTTCCGCGAAATTATTGTACATAACATGAAATTCTTGGTTCTCTTTGTTCTCAACGGGCTTGCATAACCCGCAGTTTTTTCCCCTTCAAAATCAAGGTGCTTTGAATTTTGTGTCATCTATCTACTCCCAAATGATCTCAATGTTGATGGCAAAGGCCGTAGTCTAGTGGGTGTGAACTTTGCGCACTGATGACGTGGCCTCGGGATTGCGCTGTCGCGCGTATTTCGAGGTTTCATCAATGTTTCTTTTCCACAAGTTACGTCGCAAACAGTAAGATCACCAAGAGAAACTCTGCTACGCCAAAATCAGCCGCTAAGTAGAGAACATTGCTTTTTATGATTCATTCACATTTCATTGTTCATTGTCGGGTTATACCTGAAAGTAAACGGAGGAAAGAAGACTTGCACGCTTCTCCGTGTCCTGGGGGGAAGAGGGTTGAAGGGTTAAGCGTATGTAGTCGAAGACGTAATTGGTTTTCACATGTTTATTCATCGGAGTCGATAATACAAGTCAACTAACTATAAATTGTTATCCGCTTATTATACTTCCACCGGACGTTGCTCCATGTCTAGTCCCTATATTCGCTGAGTAGGTAAAATACCTACATCGCGATAGTTGCGTTACACGCGGTTTGTGTAATTGATAAGTGGTTAATAATAGGGCACCACAGGGTCAACACCTGCTCGTATGAATCTGCCTTGTCGAATCTACTAACCTTTTCTTATTTGGGAGGGGGGGAATTATGTAAGACGAAAAGAGGGCCACAGGTTGGCTCGAGTCGATTTTCTTGTATGTGATTACTGTTTACTAACCATTGTTCTGTTTTGTATGTAAGTATGTATCTGTGGGGTTTTGATGGGTAACTGCTGGGGAATTTTGGGCGAATGCGTTATTGATACTTCTTCCTCCCAATTGCTTACTAAGAGTATGACCAACTTCAACTTCTCTACTTATTTATCTCTCACCTGTCTCTTGTTTATTTATCTACCTATTTATCTCTTATTTGTTTCTTGTTTATTCACCTACACAATTACTTATCATTTGTTTCTTGCTGATCCATCTACTTGTTTACCGATCATTTCTTTTATGCTCATTTATCTTTCAATTTGACTTCTTTTGTTTGTAAAGTGTGAAATTAATTGCTGAGCGTAAAGTTTTCTCCAAAGCGTAAGCGAGCGAGTTTCCTTTTTGTTGTTATGTAAAAAACTTGTGAATGAAGCAAACGTTTCAAAGAGGTTCAAGCACCGATTCACGCTGACTTGATCAATGCATAACTGGAGTGACTTCTCTGTCATTTCATCATGACTCATTCACACTTGACTTTTGTTCAGATCATTTGGGAAGGGATTTTCCAGCAATTAACCAGGCTATACGCATGGGTTCCTTTGACGTGTTCTTCCCATGTGTGCCTGTCAGCGAATACGTTACTTTTCCTTTGCGATCAAATTGACAGTTTGACATGTTTCATGATTTTTTGTTTTGCTTTGTTAATCTGATTTTGTGTTCATTTTATTGTTGTAATTCCCGCATTGTCCAACTAATTTGTAATGATTTTTCTTGCTATGTGTTTTGTTGCTCTTTATTCATGTGGTGTCATTTTATCACTGTCAGTTTATTTTTGTGAGGTGTTTTGAGAAAAGAAACAAATTCATTCAAAACTTTGCAATTGATTTTCAATAAACATTCATTTTGTTTGTGATTCATTCGCGTTTCATTCACGAATCAAACCTCATCCCCAACGACACATTCTCATCTCGAGTAAGAACTCACACAACGTAGGGGAAAAGGTAAACGACGTGGGGAAGGGAAGGAACAACGACGATCACTGCCAACATTGAAAACGGGGTTGCACTACAGAAATGGTGCCGTGACCAGGATATACTACAGTAATGCACGCGAGACCTACATCCCTCAGTGAAAATTTATTTTTCTTGTGAGTCTTGGTACGAGGCGGTTGCGTAATTTTCGGAAGATTCAAATTTCAAACGTTGACGTTTAACATGACGTCTGTCACTGCGAAAACCGCGCATATAGCCACCAAAATAAACATTTCCATGTAATGAATCACCATAGGCATGTTCCATCCGTAGCAATCCGCCGTGGTAGTTGATGGGTGCCGCCTTGGTAACGATCGCAATCTTTTTTTATTGCAATTTTTTTTCTTAGCTTGCTATTGTCTTAAGTGATGTTGTGTCGATCCGTTTACTGTCTGGAGTATCTGGTTTGGTTTTTGCAGCGGCTGCCGCCTCAACTGCTGGCCAAGACTCCGAATCAACCAACATTTACTCATGGCTCAGGAATCCATAGATTCGGTGGCGCCCGACCCTTCAAGGATCAACACACGACCCAGAAAAGTCCCATTGCTCTTATAATAGTTTTATATCATTCCGGATATAGCTAACTAGGTAAATTCCGTTTTATATTCCTTATTTTGCAGACGGCCTCCCGTCGTACTGTGGTTGTCATACACTGCAATTATTCCTGAGAAGTATTAATTGAAGCAAATCGAATGTGCGTCGTCTTCCGAAAACCTGCTCCACTCGTAGTCTTCTTTGTATAAATGCGGGATTGCTACAGGTACGAGACCGGCATGTCTAAGCCGGCTCCTCTGTCTGGCACAGAGCAAAACCAAATCACAAGAATACAATTTTTCGATCGCTCGCCGGAGATTTGATTGTTTCAAAAAGGGCGCCGAATTTCTGCCTGGCTGTTGCCGCCCATATTATCGTTGCCACCGCCCTGTCATTTGGCTGTCACGCTTCCAGCTGCGTCACTGTATGTAACTGATTCGGTGTATATTCTGATCTGATTTTGTGTTTTAGCGGCGCCGCCCTCCCGACGTGGTGGCCCCCCTCGAATCGTTGTCAAGCTCTGGGGGCACCAGAAAAACTAGATCCTGGCGCCGGTGACCCCAATCTGAACATCAGTGCTCTCCGACAAGAGGCAATCGGTTTTTGCCCCAGCCAGAGGCCCGCCACAACTAAAACTAGATACGTACTTTCTGGTGGCCTGGTATTGGTCCTTCTGCTTCTTGAGCTCGTAGATCTGCTTGTTGTGTTCGTCGGTGTAGTTCTTCTGCCTCTCCAGTTCTTGAGATTGTTCTTCGATTTTCTTGGTCAGATCTATGGCTTTGGCGGCGTCGTGCTTGAGATCGGACTCGAGCTTGTCGCGGTGATCGCGTTTGTCTTTCAGCTGTTTCGTCAAGGACCTGCGAACATTTCGTTGTTTTGAAACCTTCGACGTTTAAATTAAAACCCATCCTTTGCTAATTTTTATTCAATTTTTCACAACAAAAATCATTTTGCAAAATTTTCAATGAGGATTCAAAGCTCTGTTGAGTCGCGGCGGCAAGAAAGCCAATGCGACCTCTTTGACTTGACTAGATATTCCAAACATATCCAAATAATTCTTTTTCTCAAGTATCAGGAGTAACAAATGAACTGATCATATTCATGACAGCTGGTTGTGAAAACAAAAATGAGAAAATTACTAAGTAGGTAGTGATTTTTGAGAATTATTAAAATTATGAAGAAAGACTATTCTTAGCGACAATCCACAAATTTCGGTTTTTGTTATGTCGTTCCACATCCACTCACTTCAATTCGTTTTGAATCCACCTGTCCCTGTCGTCCTTGGAAGTGAACTGACTGCCCCTGCCCTGCTTGGCATACAGTTCCTTGCGCTTCTGCTCTTTGAGCGCTAGTTCCCTAGAACATTCCTCTTCGCGCTTCTTCATCGCTTCATATTGAGGTTTCACCTGCAAAAACAATTATTAAAATTAGAGAAACCTGAACAGGGCTTAGTTCAAAAACTAACTTCAATATAGTGGTTCAGGAACTAATTTTAAATAGGCATAGAAACTGAAATAAGTAAAGCTGGAGTCAGGTTGCTACAAAATAGTAACTTTCAACATAGCGGAGCTCCCCAGTGCTCCGTCTCGGACTCAATTCTATTCAACTTGAATTCTACCTGAAGCCAGAGCAAAACAGGCTGACATAATGAAAGCTACTGCCAATAATACAATTGTGGAGGTATCAATCGCGGCCTTGCAATTTTAGAGGCAGAGTCTTGGTAGAAGACTCTCAGAAGACTGTGAATTCTACCTTTTGCAGTTCGGCCTCGCGTTCCTTGATCGACTGCGTCAAACGATCCAGTTCCTTTTCGGCCCTGTCCTTGGAATTGTTGTCGCCTTGAACTTCGTCGGACAGATCCTTGATGGTCAGATCGAGCTTGGCCTTTTCCTTGATCAAATGCTGCTGGTCGTTGCTGAGAATGTCGCGTTCTTCCTTCATCGAGGCCAGCTCCTTCTTCAGTTCCTTCACCTTTTTCGTTTGCGTCTTGATGTGATCCTGGGCCTTTTTCAGGTTCAGCGCCACCTTGTCCTGCTCGGAGCCGGATTCGGTCCGCTGTTTTTCCAACTGGAAAAAAAAAAAGAAAACAAACGCATAGGTGAATCTCTGGTGGAATCAATTATTTTATTTTGTTTTGGAGGTAGTAAAAAACTGGCATGCAAAAAATGCAATTTCTGCCGGCACGAAAGTATTATGAATCGTTATGAAATGGGGAACTATAGTGGCAAACGCCTGAAGTAATGGCGCCCGTGTTCCATGCACCCCAGCTATCATCAGTGTCATTTTAAGCGTACATAACCTCAACTTTGTAATTGTCATTTCATTTTCATTTGTTAGCAGTGTTAGCACTCAGCATATAACCGGCGGTTTGCGTCACTTCGTGAGTACCTAGAAGAGTAGAAACGCTGACAAGCAAAAAATCACGGTAAAAAAATTGGTAGTGACGTGTTGTGTATCAGGCTGCAACAGTTCCAAAGGACCATGACTTTGCAGTTTGCACCAGCTCTTTTTTATTCCCTTTCAGTGAGGCTCCTCTCTGCCTCAACTCTTCTTTTGAGCACTTTTCACTTTCCGTACATTTGTTTGCATTTCTTTGAGGTTATGTACGATAACTGTCAATATGGGTGCATGGAACACGTCGCCCTCTACAATCTGTTTTGCGTATAGTTCCCCATTACAACCAAATTCATCCATATCACGTAAGTCGATTCAATTTTATTGACTCATGTTCTAATTTCATCAGCGATATTATACCTGCCATCAGCCCTAATACAAAAGTCGAACTCACAACGCCCAAGGAAAGTGAAACAGCGGATAAAGCATCAAAGAATAAGTCAACTTTCTTCAGAACACTTTGTTGAAAAACATACAGAAACTGAGGTACAGCTCTTCAAACTTGAGATTAAAATATCGTTTTTCCTACATAAATTTCACACTGATGAAATTTCACACCATTGCATTCAATCAATTCACCCCAAATTTTGCATGTGATTATTGAGTGAATCATAAAAAACTGCCAGTGAAAGATTTTGACACAATGCTCCAGTGGCGTGGATGTTGGGGGCTCGTCCCCGCTATCCCCCCTCCTAATACTTACGCCACTGATTATTTCACAAAAATGCTCAAGTATTTGGATTCTACGATCAATTCAGAAGAAAAAGTTACACATGACAAATTTTATTGGAAGGCTTTATTTTTGAGATATTTGAATTTGAAAGCACCATGTCAAAAAGACCAATTTCAAGAGCAAAAAAAAAATTTTCTGAAAACAGTCTGTTTTTTTTTTAGCTAAAACGATTTTCGGTTGATTTAAAACGCCTAGGAAGTCTTTTTCAGTAAGGAAATCAAGAATTTTCTTATATTTAATTTCAATGCTCTTGAAAGTGGCGTTTTCGAGATGTTTCTCAAACGTTCAGATTGAAATATCTCAATAACGAAGAACGAAGTCTCTAATAAAAATTTGTCAAGAGTAAACGTTTCCTGCTAAATTGATCGTATCGTGTGATCAAATGAATTCTTATTTTGAGTAGGCTGTGGCCTGGTTCAATTCAGGGGTGCGAAGCTGCGTTCGGCTAGGCCACAGCCTACCTAAAATAAGAATTCATTTGATCACACGATAGAATTCGAATGCTTCGGCATTTTTCAAAATCACTAGTGGCGTAGAAATTGGGGGGGGGGGAGAGATAGGGATGAGCCCCCCATTACCTACGCCACTGGGGCAATGTGTGGAAATCTTTCACTGGCGGTTTTCCGGCATTCACTTATATGCAAAAGGACCGCGCACATTCCTTATGGGATTTGGCCCCTCGGGGGATTTGGCTCAAACTCTTCCACTGACAGTTTGGGAGAAACTACTAGGGTATAGGAGCTATAGGGGTGAGAAGTAGACACAAAAAATCAATATGGACCACCGTTTCTGACACATAATATGTCACAGTAGTAGAAACTGATTTTAACTTATCAAGAAACAATTTATTTTCAATAGGGCAGAACACAAAAGTTGATAATTAATCGGAGGGTGAACGTCAGATTTTAGGGGTTGGTACGCAAAAGATAAATTGATCAGCACCACTTCGAACATACCATGTCAGAGATTCAAGAAAATTCTCCGTTTATTTTGGTCGTTATTCGACTTTGAATTTTCAGTAATTTTTCGAAATGCTAGGGGTGCTTCTAAAAATAGGGGTCAATGAGATATTTTGACCAGCTCGAAGTTATGGCAAGTATAACCCTACAAGCACCTCGTGGCGTCGAAATAGATCCACCTTTCGCTCATTGAAGCCTATAATTGCAATGAATTTTGTGGCCACCGGCATTCCACCCCCTCTAGAGGGTGAACCGTTGAGTTTACAGGATTTGCGCAATTATAAAGTTTGATCACCTCAACAAGGGCTACAACATATTAAAGTTTGAGCCAAATCCCCTGAGGGGCCAAATTCCATGAGGAATGTGCGGGGTCCTTTGGGGCAAATCTGATGCTCTACCCGCCGTTTCAGTTTCCAAGATTGAACATCGGAGAACCTGTATAGTTTTCTGGAAAGGTCTTTTTCCCAATCGCGGCGGTGCAAAAGAAAATGGAATGAGAATGCCCAGAGCCCCAGTCTTCTGATGCTCATCACTTGGTGGTAAGTACTATCAACTCACTAGCGTAAACTAAAACAGCAAGCAGGTATGAAAAAAGATACATATAGAAAATAGACAATGTGTGACGCGCCTGTCTTGTCCCGACTAATGTCCAAACCAACTGACAAAAATGTCATATTATACAGAGAGTTCATACATTAAATGGGTCAAGGGTGCCTGTGAATTCAAAAACGTCTGTCGAAACTAACTAAACTGGTTAGTTAGTCGTCGTCAGACTCGTCGTCTAGTCGTCTGTCGAAACTAGAGCTAGGGTAGTCCTTCCTCCTTTTGTAAGAAATTTGTCAAACTTTGACAAGAACGATGCTAGTTTCGACAGACATTTTCAAACTCACAGGCACCCTTGACCCATTTAATTTATGAACTCTCGATACAAAGCATACTCATTTTCTCCATAGATTACTCTCAAGAAGAGAGCCGCGAAACTAATTATATGCATTTGATGATAGTTGAGGTATGTAATATCACTTCTGATATATTTAATAATAATTTATGAAACATCACTTTCAAGTTATTTGCATTTTTTTTTTCAAATCTTTGCACATATGAAATGGGCTACAGTGACGCTGCCAGTGACAAGTGATCGTGACGTGGGCAGCTATAGTATGTTCACTTATACCGTGATTCTAGTCGGCTGTGAGATTTTGTTTTTAAGTTTCCAAATCTGAAATATAGAAAATCCCCAAAACTTTGCGGTTGTCTACTCTGGCTTTATTTGGCACAATAATTCACGAAGTCGTTCGGACCACTTTTGGAACACATTTTTTACGCATTTCCTCTGCAGATAGACAGAACATTTTTGCAGGACGTGATGTCTGACGTTTTTTCCATTTTATTGGAAAATGCAGTAATTTTTCAACCTGTTTTCAATTTTTGCCAATGAACAAATGAATCAAAACAGCTTTGACATTTGACAGGTGTCAAAAATATTTTCAACCTCTCGAAGCCGGTTCAACGGTTCAAAAAAATGGGTCCCATGGAATCATCAATCCTTTCCCCTCTTCCAGTCGAAAAGACATGCCGAATCATGAAGAACTATTATTGGCAAGACGAGGAATATCCCAGCAGGATTCACGTGTAAAAAGTTTATTAAAACGAATTTCAAAAAACCCAGCCGCTCAGAGTTGCGTATTGGACCGAAATTCATGTGATTACCTTCAATTTTCAATTTGCTTTCGTTTTGAACCTTGGCGAAACGAGTTTTTGTCGGCCTTGAATGGCCGCTGTCAAGATGACTTGAATTGAAGGTGGCCCCGTAGGGCTCTGGTGTCTAAATGACGGTAATACAGCTCTGCGCCCCTCTAGTCGCATTTCCACGTATGACAAGGTCAGTTTTCCAAGATTTCAATATTAATTTGATAAGAAATATAACTTTACCTCTAGTGGTAAAAAGGCGGCAGGCCTACAATGCTAAAGTAGAAAATTTGCCCAGCCAACTAGAGTCACAGTACAAGTGAACCTACTATAGCACTCTAGCAGTAACTAACAGTAGAGATGAAAACGAAACTGTACGCTGAAGGCGCAGCCCGGGGCCAAATGACACTCGATCTCTGATGAAAAGCTAAGAACACCTGAAAAATGAAACCTACATCTGCCAGTTTCCTCTTGTTTTCGTTCAGCTCGACCTCGTGGATGATGTACTCGAGCGCCCTGCGGATCTTGTCGTGGTTCTGGTACTGCTTCAGCTCCTCCTTCTCCTCCTCGAGTGTGCTCAGCCTCTCCTCGATCGTCTTCAAGAACTCCTCGATCTTCTCCACCTTGCCCTCCGTCTCGCGCAAGATGGCCGCGGATTCGTCGCGTCGTTCGTCGTACACCCGGGTGCCGGCCACCTCGCGGAGCAACTTGAGCCGGTGCGTGTCGGGCGCCGTCGCCATCTGGTTGATCTTGCCCTGCTTGACGATGTAGTACGGGTTGGAGTTGGAAAACCCGGCGGACTCGAGCAGATTCATGACTTCCGTCCGGGGCACCACCTTCTTGTTGAGGAAATACTGATCTTTCTTGGCGCCGATGACGCGACGCAAGTAGATGGCGTCCTGTTCGATCGGAAGTCGCGAATCGGAATTATCAAAGATGATTTCGACGTAGGCCGACACCACGCGCGGTCCCGTGCCTTCGTGGAGCAGCGCCTGGCGCTGTTCGGGGCGCAAGTGGGAGAATTCATCGCTGAGAACGAATTGTATAGCTGAAACACGTAAAGAAAGCGTTTGTTTATTCATTCAGCTGTGTCAAAGCGAGTCGATGGTGAGTACCATAGAAAAAGTTGGATTTGCCGGAGCCGTTACGTCCGACGACTACATTGTGGCGTTTATCGAACGGTTCCACTATCGTCTGGTCTCTGTAGGACTTGAATCCTTGTATGATGACCTGGAAATCAGATATGTAGCTCAATTTGGCGAGTGGCATGAAAACGCTACCTGTTTTATATGCATGATCGTTTAGGGCGTTTGGCCTGGTCCGCGGCAGTCAAAAGGGGTGCATGTGGAGCTCCGCGCCGTGTGTTTGCAAACAAAACTTTGGAATTCTCACGAAAAAACAACAGACTTGGCAGCCATTTGACGCAAAATTGACGTATCGGTGACGTTTGAGTCGGTTTGTTGGTGACGCGGCAGTGCTGCCAACAGCTGTCAAAACCCAGAACGAACGCGGCCATTTGAAAGTTGGAAGTTCGAAGCCGAGCGATCTGCAAACAATCATTTCGGTTTTCTCATTTACTTACAGTGGTTATATTTGAAAAATGATTAATAATTTTAGCATGTTCTGGCTCGAAAATGGTCGCTTCCTTTTAGGAGTTTTGTGCGTCGTGTTGGCGCGACCGAATGTCAAACCGTTCTTCACAATGGCCGCTTTCATAAGACGGGAGCAGCTACCGCTACGCTCCTTCGGAACTGTTGGCGTCTTACGAACGCATTGTTGGAAGTAGCGGGGACTGGCGGTGACACATCCAGCGCCGCGTCAAGAATAGCCGGAATTATAATCTGGTCTTGGAGAATTTCACCCAGTGCTATAGCTCGATGGTCTATATTTAACAAGCGATTCACATGAGCTGAGAAAAAACTTATATTCTCCAAAAATTCAAAACAGCACGTAAGGTAAACAGCATCGAACAACACTCTTGAACCCATAAAATGTCAGAATGACACTTGCGAACATCAAAATTTAACGTTTCTGTCATTTTTCCACCTCCCACTCCTATCGCTCATCATGCTACCAAAATGTAGCGAACTTCCGAGCCGCTACAAAACATGGCGTCCGCTCCGAGCGGAGCGGAAAAGTGGCACACCGTTCACATGACAAATCGGTAACAGTTCCACAACTGTTGTGACTTATGAATGCGCCCAATGGGAGGCATTCTCGCAAACGCATTCCAGAGGGCGCAACATAGGCTTGGGACCAAATGTCAACGTCATGTCAACGTCAAGTCCAAGGTCAAGCTTGCAGTTGTCATTGCTTGTCAGAGCGTAACCTAACCTATCTTTATTGTTTATTGTCATCGCATGACTCGCATGGTGTTAGTGTCACCGGTACCGGGTGCTTGTCGTTTGAAAGGCAGGGCAAATGCGAGCGAAGCAGCGCGGGGCCGTCTGGCGGTTCGTGCGAGACAAAATCCCGGCCGGTGAGACGATAAATGCAACCCACAGTGGTCCCAAGCTATCATGTTTAAGCAGGGCTCCGTTCAACTTGGGGTAAGTTCAGTTTGATTGCCCAAGGCAAAAATTCATTTTTGTTTACTACTATAGACCCGAGGGGCTCCATATGGTATCTACTGAAGAGGCAAATGGATGCTCTGAATGATCCACTCCTGCTTCATCCTAAGCACATGGATAACGGAGAGAGAAATTAGACTATACTATACGAGAACAGAAGAACATTTTGGTATCACCAATACAAGAGTCGCCCTTCCACTCAATGAAGCCGATTCTATCATCAATACATTCCAATGAGTTTGAAATCATTTTGCAGTTTCCATCTACAAGCCGGACGTAAGCTGCATGATAGTAGGCAAGCAAAATATACTACTCATGGCAAGGCATCAGACACAACACAAAAGAGGCCATAAACCTGAAGGCTTCACAATTTTGTAGCAGTGTGGAAAACTCTCTGTAAAGTGATGGTTTGAATTATTGTAATAAAGTGAAGTGCCCTGGCTGATTGAAGAACTGTATTTCATGTGTTTAATTTTCGTATGCTACGCACAACGCTGTGAACATAATAACCTAACTGAACAAGTTCAAAACTTCAACATAGAACCAACATAACCTAGATCCCTTCATGCACCTCAGCAATGTCAATGTTTTTCGATGATTCTTGTCTCCATCTGTCTGGTAGAATGGAGCAGGAAGGGCTTGTTCAAGCATCTATTTACCTCTCCAGAGTACCATACCGGGCCCGGGTCTACGATAAAAGTGAATAAAAATGTATTTTTTTTCTTCGGCAGTCAAACTGAGCTTACCCGGAGTTTGAGGCCGCGTCCTGACCCTCGCTGCAAGAGCCTACGGCATCCTCATGAACGATTCAACGATACGATTCAAAAATTCCAATTTATGTTCACGGTGACATTTCTAAATATTTGACGTTTATTGATTTGACAATTTGACACCACGCGCTTGCTTATGCAATCTAGGCTAGATAAAATCCCTAGAGGTCCCAACCAACTGCAGCGCCTCCTGGCGGGAGCAAAATCGTCCATGCCTCCCATTCAGTGGCCGTCAACATTTTTGTGGCACGGTCCTGCTTGCCACTCCTTTTACTTCCCCGACCCACCACCCAGGCACCCAACGAGATGGGGAAGTATTAGGTTTGTACCATCAGCAGTCCTTGACTGTCCGTGGACGTCAGCCGCCTGCGCATTACGATTTATAAAACGCCAAAATCGTAATGCGCTAATGCGCATGCGCATGCTGCTGACGTCCACGGACAGTCAGGGACTGCTGATGGAACAAACCTATTGTGAGCGCGCAAAAACATTTTTTCGAGATTTCGGCCCATTTCCAGAATGATCTCTGACTGTGTGTAAGGTGTGTATTTGTATGTTTGTCTGTAACCTTCCACGATATTCACTATAACAGCCGCAACGTCTATCCGATCAACCTGAAATTTGGCAGACAGAACATGGGCCGCTATTCTTGAATCGTGTGAGAAAGTCCCTCTGGGAGTTTTATGCAACCCGCGATACATCGATGCCTTGAGTATTGCCTGAAACCATGTGAGAATGGTTCTCGCCTACTTTAGAGCAGACGAGAAAACTCACATAGGTTGCACAGTAGCTGTAGGTTGCACCATTATCCGCTATGTGCATTCAGCCAAGTAGCGACATCTCGCAGCCGAAAATAACACAAAATAGGCATCTTTATTCAGTTTCGTAAATCGTCACCTTGAGCGCTGATGTTGACACTCCTCCCACTTTTTTGGCGAGCGCACATAGCTGATAAGGTCGCGGGAACAAAAATGTCGTGCCAAAGCTTGGTAATACAAATTTCTTTGGTTGTATTAAGTTGTAATAAATATACAGAATGTTTTGGATTTAAATCGCGTCCTTCCAAGAAGTGATGGGAAGAATATATGTCAGAAACGAATAATAACGGAGATATAGGCGTTCAAAGTTGAACTTTAAAAATCGATTTTTCGTCATAACTTTGAAAGTTCTTAACCGATTTTGTTCAAATTTGAACCGAAGCTTACTGAAATAAGTCGGTATCTAACAATAATAACGCGGTCCATTGAAATTTTTCAGGCGCGTGTATAATGGGGGATGCTTTTGCTTTTTTGCCCCTATTTTTTACCCCTTGAGGTGATTTTGTAGATTGTTCACATTTTTTAATTCTAAGTTCAATTTCAAAGAAAAAGTAACCCTTGCAAAAATTCAATTAGAGGCTTCGTTTTCAAGATTTTTGCATTTGAAACTCCGGAAAACACATCAAAATATCCACTTTCAAGAGCCAAAAAAATATTTTGCCTGAAAACTTCTCGTTTCTTACAAAAACTCATGATTTAGCAACTTGAAACACCTAGAAAACCTATCCCAATGAAGGAATCATTAGTTTTCTTGGATTTTTTAATTTGTAGGGCTTTGAAAGTGGTGTTTTCGAGATGTTTTCCGAAGTTTCAACATTAAATATCTTGAGAACGAAGCCTCTAATTAAAATTTTTCAGAAGTAATTTTTCCTTTAGAATTGAACGTAAAACTCAAAAATATGATCAATTTACCCAATTACCCGAGGATTAAAAAAATAGGGGTAAAAAAGTGGGGGACCTCCAATTATCCACGCCCCCGAAAATTTTTGATAAAACGCGTTATTATTGTTTGATACAAACTTATCTCAGTGAGCTTTGATCCAAATTGGAACAAAATTGGTTGAGAAGTTCCAAACCTATGTAGTGGGGGCACTAGGTGAATGAACTTTGCAAATGGTGATGAAAGCATGAAATTCGGTACACATACTCAGAATGAGCACCTCTCTTAGATAAGAGGTGGAGCCACGCCGAATTTTCACCGGAAGGGGGCTTGGGGGGCTCCTGAAAGTTTAAGGTGTTAGGGCTCCCACCAAACCGCTCATCAGTTCGTTTTATCAATCAAAAAGGAAACTCATGAATATATCGTAAAAATTGACGACGTTTATCGCCTTGTCCCGGAAATTTTTCATGATGAAAAAAAACAAGTTCTTCGGCAGAACACACAAATTGGTTTTATTTTACTTTCACCTACAAAGAATTTATAAGAAGATGTGCAACACGTTGTTTCCCACAAATTTGTATCCTCTGAATTTGTTTGTGGAGTCAAAATTTTGATGGTGTATCTTCTTGAAGAGGGGCATTCCAAAGAGTAAGCTATTTTCGACACTAAGTTCAAACAATTTTTTTTTCATGTTCTGGATCGAAATTACTGAATTCCTTCCAGCAATGCATACCCTGAGTCCTTCTTTGGAAGTACCGCGTGCGATTGAACGTGGAGTAAATCCTGGAACACTATCAGAATTTTTCTTCTGTGATGCTACTATCCATTCTCGACCGGGGCAATTAGGTTCCTACACAGCATGCGCGGAGTGTATACACGTTATTTCAATATTATGACACAATTTCAATCATAAAAAATTTGACTGAACCGAGAAAATACCCTGCATCGTGTATACACTCCGCGCATACTGTGTAGGAACCTAATTGCCCCGGTCGAGAGTGGACAGTAGCATCACAGAAGAAAAATTTTGATAGTGGTTCAGGACTTACTCCACGTTCAATCGCACGCGGTACTTCCAAAGAAGGGTTCAGGGTATGCATTGCTGGAAGGAATTCAGTAATTTCGATTCAGAACATTGAAAAAATTCTGTTTGAACTTAGTGTTGAGAATAGCTTACTCTTTGGAATGCCCCTCTTCAAGAAGATACACCATCAAAATTTTGACTCCACAAACGAATTCAGAGGATACGAATTTGTGGGAAACAACGTGTTGCACATCTCCTTATCAATTCTTTGTAGGTGAAAATAAAATAAAACCAATTTCTGTGTTCTGCCGAAGAACTTATTTATTTTCATCATGAAAAATTCCCGGGACAAGGCGATAAACGTCGTCAATTTTCACGATATATTCATGAGTTTCCTTTTTAATTGATAAAACGAACTGATAAGCGGTTTGGTGGGAGCCCTAGCACCTTAAACTTTCAGGAGCCCCCCGAGCCCCCTTCCTGTGAAAATTCGGCGTGGCTCCACCTCTTATCTAAGAGAGGTGGTTATTCTGAGTACGTGTACCGAATTTCATGCTTTCATCACCATTTGCAAGGTTCATCCCGATTTTGGCTCTTAGCGCCCGCACTAATGACGAGAAATCGATTTTTAAGGTTCAACTTTGAACGCCCATATCTCCGTTATCATTCGTTTGTGAGATATATTTTTTTGGGAAAGTCTACTTCTTTTGTCGTTCACCATCACTTCCTGAAAGAACGCGATTTAAATCTGAAACACCCTGTATAGATAATTTATTGAACAATTGTTGCTTTATCAAAAACAATCATGTGCTAAACTCAATAATTGTTTGAGTAATGTCAAAAACAAGCGAATCTCTACAGCGGTACTTTGGCATCCCATCATGCGCAAGCGCGGGCAAGAAGCTGGAGGAAGAAGGCGAAAATGCGCGATGCGCTGTTGCCACGTCAGGCATATACTTGCAACGTTGCCGTAGCGGGTGCCAAGATGACGGTTATGTTCCCGCGACCTATACGCGGCGTGAAGTGTCATGGCAGGCGGCGGCTTCGGGTGAGGGTTCGGAACCACATACTTAAATAGCTATACCGCGCAAGAGAGACGTCCGACACCTGTAATTATGGGCGCCGCCATCTTGATGGTTATTTAGGGACTTTGGGTGGTGTGGACTGGCACCACTTCGCTAGTTGGCCACTTGACTAAGCACGACATTATTTTATTTCTCCCTCAAAGTACGTGGAATCAACACTAATAACATCAAGTGAGAATCAACAGGTGAAGAAAAGGTGTGCGATCATTCCAGCATCCAAAAGTTCGGTTAACTACGTGATGTTTATTTACACTGTCAAGAAGCTCTCACTTGACGTTTCGTTTACTCAGAGTACAGTGACTCCCAACCATCCAACTCGATGTGAGTATTTCGTAATTTCAAGAAAACTAAATACACTTACGTGATGGTACTTGAGAAAACTGGATCGCTATTGTAAAATTGCAGAAGGTTTGATCAGTTTCACGGGCCTTAGGATATTTTGTGGTAGCTATATAGCTCGGTATTTTGAGATACACTGGAAATTAACCATCAAGATGGCGTCATTCTCTAACTCCTTTTATTACGCGGCGCAGCAGAATGCGCAATAGGTTCATGAGCGGTATAGCTATTTAAGTATGTGTTCGGAACACGTTACGGGAAACGGACAACTGCGAAAGGAACCGGAATCGGCCATTTCTCCCACACTTCAAGAATACATGTTTCGGACTGGGGCATGTGATTTTGTCACACGAGTGGGTTGCATCTCACCCGTGTGAGTTTCTCACACGATTCAAGAATAGCGGCCGTGGTTTCACCGTCGAATGAGCCCATTAGTTTTTGGCTGTCATCTGTCAAACAGAAGTGTCACTATCAACAAATGACAGAAGCTAAATCTCACGGAACTTGACTTGCGATACACCATTTGAGAGCCCATAAAAAACTGTATTCAGAACAATTAAAAGTATTCCCCTATCTGTCATTTATCAAATGATAAAAAATGTCAAAGTTCAAAACTTTACCATTTAGGTAGTTATTCAAAATCTATCGGATGGATTATTGGAACCAAATTTGGTAGGAGGCAACAAAACAAAAGAGTCAAATTGAGTCTGCACTTGCAATCTTCCACCATTTTCCAGTCAAGCGGTATGAATTTTCAAAATTTCTCCTAACCGTTGCCACCCGAGAGGGCCTCTCGCTCGTATTTTGACCAGAACGACTCGCCTTTGATGCAGGATTCCACTCAAAAATTCATTAAGCCGAAACTGCAGTAAAAGAAGACGTTTTACTGTGTTTTACTATGGGAGAAGACAAACAACCTCCTTTTATTATTATACCTACAGTCCAATTATAAGAATATATTGATCTTTACAAGAAAGACGTTATTTGGTGTTATACGGAAAAATAGGTGTAGGATCCTAGGCAAGACGGGGTGGATTATTCAACTTATTGTACGTCACCTGGCTGATGAGATTCACATAACTACCCGTGTCCATTATGAAATGTTGTTTTTCATTGTTCAAAAATACAGTCGCTCTGGGCACAATTTTGCAATGTTTTATATTCCACCGAGTATTCCACCCTGTAGAAAAAATATATGAAATTGAAAAAAAAATCTCGAGAAAAATCTCGTCAATGGGATGGATTGCTGAAAAATGGATCTAAAAAACTGTGAAAACAAATTCAAAATCGGGTGTATCCATCCAAAGTTACATCATTTTGAAAAAGGGCAAAATTTTCGATACCGTCATTCCAGTTGTTGAGCAGTTTATATTGGAAATAGAATTTGAGCTAGAATATCAACCAAATTTTGACAAAACATAACCTCACTCAATATCAATGATAAAATTTATCCACGTTTTACGTTTTTATTTGCATATATGACTTGACGTCGAAAATATTCACGCTTTATGGTATAGTAACTTGATTAAAGCTCACTTGTAATGTTGTTGAAAGTCGATGTCTTGTTTTAAACAGGTTTTTTCCAGCGCCATAGAGTAGTTCTTGACACCTTACGTTCACTTTGCTGTAAATACCTACTGCTTGTAGCGTCATTTTTAGCGCACTTTTCCCAAAAAATGGGAAAAAGGCGCTTTTTAGCTTCACTTTGTCCGTCCGTCCGTCCGTCCGTCCGTCCGTACCCGGGATAACTCCTCAGGGATGAAAGATATCGATGTGGTGTGAACGCTGATCAATAGTACATTTGTCCAGGATGTCAAGTTGACTTTTGGTTTTTTGTTATTCTGCCGCCATCTTTGATCCGCCATTTTGAATTTCTCTAAAAGTGATCCGATTGAAATGAAATTCGCAGGCAATGTGAACCACATTAAGATCTATCCAATTTTCGACAATTGATTCTCCGCCGCCATCTTGTATTCTCACTATTGAACATGTTTCGAAGTGATAGATCTAGGAGAATTATGCCTCAACAAAACGAGATATCGATGTGGTGCAAACGCCAATCGAATGCGTATATGACCACCATATAAAGTTGACCAATAATTTTTGTCACTTGGTCGCCATCTTTGATCCGCCATTTTGAATTTCTCTGAAAGTGGTCCGATTTGAGTGAAATTTGCAGGCGATGTGAACTTCATTAGGATACATCCAATTTTTGACAATTGATGCCCCGCCGCCGTCTTGTATTCTCACTATTGAACATGTTTCGAAGTGATAGATCTAGGAGAATTATGCCTCAACAAAACGAGATATCGATGTGGTGCAAACGCCAATCGAATGCGTATATGACCACCATATAAAGTTGACCAATAATTTTTGTCACTTGGCCGCCATCTTTGATCCGCCATTTTGAATTTCTCTGAAAGTGGTCTGATTTGAGTGAAATTTGCAGGCGATGTGAACTTCATTAGGATACATCCAATTTTTGACAATTGATGCCCCGCCGCCGTCTTGTATTCTCACTATTGAACATGTTTCGAAGTGATAGAGCTAGAAGAATTATGCCTCAACGAAAAGAGATATCGATGTGGTGCAAACGCCAATGAAATGCGTTCACCATATAAAGTTGACAAATGATTTTTGTCACTTGGCCGCCATCTTTCATCCGCCATTTTGAATTTCCCTGAAAGTAGTCCGATTTGAGTAAAATTCGCGAGCGATGCGAACTTTATTGAGATACATCCAATTTTCGACAATTGATGCTCCGCCGCCATCTTGTATTCTCCATATATTAAACATGTTTTAAAATGATTCAACTAGGAGAATTATGCCTCAACGAAAAGATATATCGATGTGGTACGAATGCCAATCAAATGCGTACGTGTCCACCATATAGATCTGACCAATAATTTTCATCACTTGGCCGCCATCTTTGGTCCGCCATTTTAAATTTCTCTGAAAGTGGTCCGATTTGAGTGAAATTCACAGGCGATGTGAACTTCATCAAAATACATCCGATTTTGGACAAATGATGCTCTGACGTCATCTTGGCCGCCATATTGAAATTTCTTATCACCCAACGATTTTCATGGAGCTTGGGACTTACCTTTGTTTCGTATGATCATTCTTATTCTTCAGCCAAATTCCAACGTTCTGCCACCATCTTGGCCGCCATATCGAAATCTCTTATTAGTGGAACGATTTTCATGAAACTTGGAACTTACCTTTGTCTATAGTACGTTCATTTTGATTTTTAAGCCAAATTTCATGATTCTGACGCTATCCTGGCCACCATATTGATATTTCTGCCCAAATAACGGTGGAACCCTGATTAACATCTTGCGTTCACTAACCCTTCAAAAAGGAAGTGCGCTACTGAGCCTCATACCCATGAGGCATATTCGCTTGTTTGGTATTTAGTTTCTTTTTTTTTCACCAGGTTCCACGTGAAATAATAAAAGTAACTAACATACAATAATAATAATTATAAGTTTACATCGTACCTAACCTCATTTCTGTAATTAATCTTCAAGACATTCCAGTTATGCGGGATTTCATTGGTCACATTTCAAGTGATCATGATTGGTTGTGCGGCCGCCATATCGAAACATTTTCTATTTGTATTTGCAAATGAAATTTTATATGCATTGGCAAACAGAATTCTATATGCATTTTACACAGTTTCGTAACATGAATTTGTTATTTTGCAGGTTTGGTCTAAAGATTTAGAAGTACAACGCGGGGAACTGTTTTAGAGTCCGGCGAGACGTGATACACTGCCGACGCCTAAGCAAGTTCCGTCCCCTTTCCCCTTAAGCCAAAATGCTTTCCTTTTTATATCACGGTTTGTGTATCAAATATTGAAAACAATCCTTGCTCGTTTTCAATGCAGGTCTATGAAACCGCTGTATCGCAAGGTGATAGCAAATTGAACAATAATTCAGAGTATACTCGTGTGTTACGAAATGGAGCGTCTCGCTCATTCATGTAGAAATATGTTTCTTATCGTTTTTCTAATAGTATTTACAAATGAGAATTTATAAGTTTCTATCTGGAGCCTCAGCAGTATCTGGAATTCCAAATTCCAATACACTTCGTGAGATTGGTGGCACAAATGAGACTTGCCAATAACTTGTCGCTCAAATTTTCTTTCAATGGAAATACTTATAACATCAACACCTCTGAATTTTGTACGTTGTGTAATTTACACTGCCACGAGAGTCTTGATCACCTGATTTTTGAATGTCCCCTGTACCGCAGCTGCAGATCTCTTCTTCCTGCGGGGCTGAGGACGTTTGACGATTTGATTATTTGTTTGAGGGGTATTGATCAGAGAGGCGCTAAGAGGCTAGGACATTACATCATGGCTATGCTTAGGCTCCGCTCATTCGCTTTCAACTAATGACGTGATATTTTAAAATGTGTTGAACGGTTTGTGTACCAGTATTGTTTTAAAATGTATTAGTATTAGTGTTAACTGTGATCTTGTTCTACAATTGTTATGAGAGTTTTTTCTCAAAAAACAATCAATCATTTGAATTGAATTGAATTGAAGTTTCTATCTGCCAAATGGTGTTTCAAATACACGATTCAGGGCTTATAGAAACAAATAGAATCCTATATGTTTTTTATTTGTTTCTATATGTAATTTACAACAGGGTTCGCTGTGGACCGCTGAGTGGGCTCCCTCATCGCACCATCAAGTACCTGACAACTGTCTCAATATAGTTGCATTCACGCTGGTAGGTATGTCGACTTCTGCGCATCATTAACCCTCCCCTCCCCTTGCATGTTCATTTATCATGTGCCGTCTCAAATCTAACTTCCACTTGGCTCGGTACGAACAATGGCTGCACTGGAACCAGTTGATTTCTTTATCTGTAGCATGCTGCAACATGTGTTGTGTCAAACGAGTCTTGCGTTTAGCTCGGTACGAACAGTGGCTGCATTGTAACCAGTTGATTTCTTCATTCGTAGCATGTCTCTCTATCATGTGCCGCGTCAAATATGACTTCCTCTTGACTCGGTACAAACAATGACTGCACTGGAACCAGTTGATTTCTTCATTGGAAGCATGTTTATTTATCACGTGCTGTTCCAAAACTGACTTTCTGTTAGATCGGTAAGAACAATGATTGCACTGGAACCAGTTGATCTCTTCACTAGCAGTATGTTTCAGCATGTGCGCTTTCAATGTTGATTTAAGTTTGGCTCGAAACGAACAATGGTTGCACTGGAACCAGTTGATTATTTCTTCAATTGCAGCATGTTTCAACATGTGTTGTTTCAAGCGCCCCTTTTGTTTAGCTCGGTACGAACAAGTGCCGCACTGAAACCAGTTGATTTCTTCATTCGTGGCATGTTTCAGCATGTGTTGTTTCAAATTCGACTTTTGTTTAGTTCGGTACGAACAATGGCTGCAGTGGAACCATTTGATTTCTGCATCCGTAGTATGTTTACTTATCGTGTGCCGCGTCAAATGTGACTTTCGATTGGTCCAGTACGAACAATTATTGCACTGAAACCAGTTGTTTTTTCCCTTCGTGACATGCTTATCTATCACGTGCTGTTTCAAATGTGACTTTTTAGCTCGGTACGAACAATGGTTACATTTAAGCAATCTAAGTTCTTCATTCGCAACGTTTTTGCTCAAAATATGCATCTTTGTAACGGAATTACCTTTTCCTCGATTCGAATAGCTAGCACCTCTGGTGATCCTTCTCGCAACAGCCCTGTCCAAATTTTGTGATTCCATGCCTCCGGCCACTTCTTCTGTGGTTTCTTGTAGCTCCTCTTTCGGCTTATTTCTACACATATCGTCATGTTGTACAAGAGATAAACTCGAATCCGATTTATATTTACAGTAGTCGCACGAATATTTTTCAATTTCTTCACAAAACGTTTTTTCGTCGTTCCCTGTCCCCGGATCATGTACTTGTTTGCAGTGTTCGTACAATTCGAAGTGGTAGTGGCTCTTGTAGTCGCAGCAGATACAAGGGAATTGCTCCAGTTCGACAATGGCATCACACAGCTCTGCCCCATGAACATTTTTGTGATTTCTCTGAATATGGTGGTTGAGCTGAAAGACGGATTCAGTCCGATGCGAACATTGCGAACAAATGTACGTGTCATTCGAGGAGTTGGCTAATCTTTCGCGCAGTTCTAACCTGAAATGCATAGACCTGAAATGGCATAAAAATGAGACTTAATAGGAGTTACTCAAAGCATATTCACTAGCAACTTACATTTTGTGCTGATGATGATGATGAGGTATAAAATACTTAGATAACGAGTTAGATAACTGGGATACTAGGAATGATGTCTTCGCATATTACTTCCTCTTTTGGATGCGTGGGAATACTGGGAATGAAAGATTCGAGGAAAGATTGAGGCTGTAGCACAGCTGTAGCATGAAGCATGCAAGACTGAGGCCGTCAACGCCGAGCCGATAGGCAACCCAGGTTTCGCAACGGCACTGGTGGTCGTTCTTCATTAGAATAAAATTGTTGCTTTCAGTATTATTCTCAGTTACCATGTTATAAATTACGAAACTGTCAATTGCCATGTAGTCTGAAAGATCTCTAGTCTCCAGCGCAGCTCAAGAGATCCCTCAAAGACGTCTTGCTAAGAAATACTTTTTATTCAATAGCCGAATTTCTATCATTTGACTTCCTAAATTAGAACTACTAAAGTAAGTAGGTAGGTACCCAGGCCCAGGTAGCAAATATAATGATCAGTGAACATTATTTAAATACCTATTCATTCAACATTAGTTATTATCCTGATACCTATTCAACAGGTATCAACTCGGAATAATCACGTCTCGAATCACGTAATAGGTATTGGAATTAAAACATTCATTTTGCAAAATTAGATGAAAATTCAGTGAATATTCGTTATCGAATATTTAGGGTGGAATATTAGACGAATATTCTATGAATATTTGTTATTGAATGTTAAGGATGAAGTTATAGACGAATATTCAATGAATATTCGTTATTGAATGTTTTCAGTGAATACTCGTTATTCAATGTTTAGGATGGAATTCTACACGAATATTCGGTGAATATCCATTACTGAATAATTGAGATCTTGATTAAGATGGAATTTTAGACGAGTATTCAGTGAATATTTGTAATTGAATGTTAAGGATGGAACCACCCAGTGGGCAAGGACAACTTTGGGAGGTTTTGCGATGTTCTGTTTAGCTCTCAAAAAGGATATCCAAAAAAATATCCCTGCTATGTTTCATAGTTGTCCTAATAAGGAGTTCCTAAAAAGGATGTCCCATCCACTTCCTGCATGGCCTGTCCGGAAGACATCCTACGAAGTTTGCCTAGAGATGATTTTTTCAAGTCTCATCATAACCTATAACTGCGCTCTGTCAACCACAAGTCAACGTCAAAAATCTCGCGTCATTTGATTTGAACGTCAACCGTTGTTTGTGTTTCGTGCATGGATGTTTCGTGTTTGTGTCTTCAAGTGTTTTCCTTTTTTTTCCCAAATTTTCACGTCGAGTTTTACCAAGCGGAAATGTCGTCTCGTTTAGCGATATGCCACGTTTGTGGTTATTCGGAGGCCGCAGTTGAAAATATGCATTATTTTCCATCAGCGGTGGCAAAGTAAGTTACTTAATTAACTTATTTTCAATTTTGATTTCGAATAGTTTTGCATTGCATCTTTGCATGCATGTCGTCTTTCTGCCAGAGTGAAACGTTATGAAATCAATATTTTACAGATCAAAATTGTGGCAAGAAAACATGGGCATCAGGTTTACCGGAGCGTCGCTTCGACACTATCGAATTTGCAGCCGTCATTTTACTGTTGAAAGCTACAAGGACCCTGGTTCAAAGAAATTACGCCCTGATGCTATCCCGACTCTGTTTCCGATGTACCATCCTCAGCCGCCGGAGATCTCATCGGTTACTACGAAAAGTAGAAAGGTAGCGGACACTGGTGCCGGTAGTGGCTTGGTCGGTGAAATTAAACAGCCGGTGATGGGAATAGGTAACTAATTTTAATATTTTCACGCTTTGAGCCTAATCACAAAATTGCATTCAATTTCTCTTATAAATAGGTAATTGCTTTCAAATGTTGATTGTTGCTCGTGTTTTTTTCTGTAGATGTAAATCCCTCTGAGGTTCCACGTTACGGAGCTGTTCCCAGTACATATAAGGCAAGGCCCAGTTCCATGAAGCACCCATAGTGGTTCCCAGTACATCTGTCCAGTTCAAAGAACATGCAGTACCTGCAGATTTTGCAGGAGAAATTGGTGGCAATTCAGATGCATCAGTCCTGTTTTGTGAGAGACATCGAGAGACATTCCTGCCGCTTTTTATTGAAGGGGTGTATCCTCGGGTGTATTGAATTGGGATTCCATGATGGTGTAAGAGAAAGAATGTTGAATTCAAGCGTTAGAAAGTGATGAAAAAAATAAAAATGTTGGAGAATTTGAAGTGAAAGTCTGCTGAGTTCTGGTCCAAGACACAGAATAGCTCCAAAGAAGAACTCCAGGATCATTTTTTGTAAGTATTTTGGTGAATTTATATTGGTATAAGCTATATTGAACGATTTTTTAGAGAAAGATGATTGACAGCATTGGATGAGGAACAGATATTCAAAGAATTTCGTGAAGAGGGTCCTAGCTAAATGTTTTACCAAAATGACTTAGCTCAAAAGGTGTTCTTGGACAGGGCAGAAAAATAATTTTGCGCCGAAGAACTGAGATTTTTCAAGTTTCACTGAGTAAGTTCAAAGTTTTTGAGTATAGGTATATCTGCCGACATACAAGCAACTTGTTATTTCAAAATCTTGCTTTGTATTGCCGGTTCAGGTACTGTGGCTCGAAAGTTTGCCACATAAGTACTTAGGTACTTGTCACTTTAGCTCCAAATTTGTAAAATATCAAAAACAATATACCAATATCGTATCTGAACCGCAGTAGATGGCAAGTTTTCTCAAAACGTTTTCAAATTAATTCAAGTTTCAAGCAGTACCTACTCGTTAAGTTATAACTCTGGGTTGCACCAAAAAAATGATATGCAATTAACGCTAATACGAGATTAAATGGATTTCAATCTGGTCAATCCCAGAAGGTTGACCATGGGAAACACATAAAATCTTCAGCTAATCAATCATTGGATCATTCTCTTTTGAGAAACCAGAGTTTCTATTATTCACCAACGAGTACTGACCAAAATAAATTTCACTAATCTCGTATTATATCAATTGAGCGTTGGTGCAACCCAGGGTAACTTGATTAAAAAAATCTGTTGTGGGGCGACACAAAACTTTCCCGGCGGTATCCAGGGACGTCAGTAATGATTTTGATCTGAGCGTCCCTTCGGGAAAGTGGGATTCAATTGAGAAGTTGATTGAAAAAGTTATAGTGAGTTGAGCGTTTGGCGAGCATCCTGCATCCATTGTCGGGCCGACAGAACAAGTGACGGGTTCTTAGGTTTCCAAGGTGATAAAATATTTCGTAATGTATAAAGAACAAGGAAGCTAATTGTTGCGGAATCTGAAGAATGCAGTGCAGGTTCCTCATCAAAATTTTTGTTTCTACTTCAGACATGATGACGAAATTACACAAACTTGATTGAAAACATCCACAACATAACAGGCTCTTAGGTTTTCACGGTGATAAAATATTTCGAAAGGTAGAACTAGGAAGCTAACTGTTGTGATATCTCAAGAATGCAATGCTAGTTCCATATTAAAATTTTTGTTCCTACTTTAGACATGATGATGAGATTACACAAACTTGACTGAGAACTTTCTGCATCTGTGTGTCAAATTTCAACTCTATATCTTCAATTTAGAGCTTGGGCAGACAAGCCCAGACCCAATGTGCCATCGGAGGGCTTCCAAACTAAATCATCTACCCAAAGTCTAATCAGGTCATTCCAGGCTGAACTTATGCTTTCGTACCTGATTTCGATTTGATCGGATCAACAATTCGGCACAAGAATTCTGAAAACTGAAAAAAACGAGAGGGGGATTCGGTGGGGCTTCAAGAGACACCCGCAGACACCAGGATCCTAAAGGGCCTCAACGAACCCAAGAAGACACAAGGCCGCAGTTTTGGCCTGAAACGGCAAAATCTGATAGACACATATGGGGGCCCCATCAGGGCTTTGAACGGCAGACACCATGGGGATGGGGCCCTGGTACCGAATCAAATAAGGGAACTGCACTCATTACAGTTTGTACATATACGTCAATGGAATAGGCATACTGAAGTTGCTAAAGCTACAGAAAACACAAGGGGATTTACGGAGCCCCAAACAACACAAAGGATCGGTTCGCACTGTTGCCTCAAATGATGCAAGAAGATACAACAGAAAACACCGAGAACCTGCCGAGAACAGCGTTCATGTTGTCACTTTGACATTGATACGATTCCTAACAAAACCGTAGTTACCTACCGGTTTGGTTGCTATGTTGCTAAGAAAATTAAATAGGCCAAAAATCAAGGAACAGGCAAGCGAGGCTGGAATCGGCTAGGAAAATTTTTAAAAATCCATAGCGCTTGTCCGGAAAACGGTGGGAAACTCCAATTTTAGCATTAGTTTGATTCTTTGGTAATGTTGCTTCCTGCCGGGTTTGGTTCACATCTGTCCTATAGATTTTGAATAATTGAATGGCAAAGTTCCAGACTTTGATATTTTTTATAATTTGACAGGTAACAGGTAGGAAAATACTTTTAACTGTTCTGAATACAGTTCTTCAAGGGCTTTCAAATGACATATCGCAAGTCAAGTTCCGTGAGATGTAGCTTCTGTCATTTGCTAATAGTAACACTTCTGTTTGACAGATGACAGCCAAAAACTAATCCGGTCATTCCAGGGCGAAACCATGTCTGCATATCAAATTTCAAATCGATCGGATAAACGGTTCGGCAGTTATCGTGGAAGATCACATACACACACACATACACACCTACAGACAGACATCATTCTGGAAATGGTCTTAATCGACTTGGGGGACCTCAAAATGGATATATCCGGTGAAATCTCAAAACTTTTTTTCTGCACCATTACAATACTTTCCCTCCATGTTGGTGGGGCCGGGAAAGTAAAATGGAAAATAGCAAGGCACAGTGAGGTATAACCTAACGTGAAGTATTTTTCCAGGTGCAGTGTGCAGTGAAAAATATATTTCTTACAACTACTGAAAGCGAATTTGAACACTTCAAGGAGCGGCTCCGCCACGCTTCTCAAAGGTACAGAAGGGAGTCTGTGTAATGAATGAAGTTTGGTGCTGAGTAATGCTCGATTGCTCCCTACCGAAGACAGGGGAACTGGGTATATATATTTTAAATTAAGTCAGCGGTGGATAAAAATTCTGTTGCAATTATTTTATATCACTACCTTTTACACCAAGATATTATATTTGTATTCATTCCCACAGATGTTTCATAAAAGTTCTTTAAATAAAAATTTTGTACCATACCATATTATGCCATAGCTACTTTAGAAATTTTTTAATAACTTCACTAATCATCAATAACGGATATCCATGGTGGATTTGTTAGTTCACAGAGACTCCATTGTCAATGTCGTTTCCATCAAACTGAGCTGCGTTATTGAGACCTTCATGAAACATTTTTGAATGACCATAACCCAATATCAATATTCTTCGGTTTGAGATAAAACTATTCCATGTTCAGAATACCGAAAACGGAGTTATTGTCTCTGATTCATGTAAGCGTAGTTGTTTTACATGAATTAAGGACATAATACACTCATTTTCGAATAGGATTTTGAACATGGATAGTCATAGGTACTCCCACAACAACTATCGGATCGAGATTCACTAGATATCTAATAGTGCGATTCTGTAAAAAGTAATTGTGCGATTCTCTAAAAAATTGCATTCCATAAAGGCTCTGTTACGTTGTTACTTAGGCAACAGCCAATGGCCAACATGGATTTTTACATAAGTGCTATTCTGTAAAAAATAACATCCCATAAACGCTCCGTTATGTAAAAAATCCTGTCGGCCATCGGCTGTTACCTAGTCAATAACAGCGTAACAAAGCCTTTATGGAATGTTATTTTCCAGAAAATCGCACCATTAATCAGGAAAACTATATGACTTTTAATCGGACGGCCTAAAAACCTCGTGCCGCGAACATTTAAGAGATGTCCTAAAACCAACTTCCCTGTGAAATCTTAATTGAACTTCTGACAAACCTCCCAGTTCAACATTGCTGGGATGTACTAAACTGGACACAAAATGACTGACATAAGAGGTACCTGTAACATATTGCAGAGGTTTCTGGGCTTTTATTTAGGACATCACATCATCCTTTCGTGACTACTATGCGACATCACTGGGACCAGTTCTTGCCCACTGGGCATAAACTGACATCCAGTGGATATTCATAATTGATGTGCTTGAGTCATAATAAAGGGCAACGGAAACCGCACATTATCTACAGTAATCATTCTACCACCATTCTCTTCCTTATGCAACTGTGGGTCGATTTAGGTACGGACGATTGCGGTTTACTTACATTAACTATTCCATTTCGGCACTAGAACTTTAGTCGGGGTGCTACAATTTTGAATACCGCAAATTAATTAGACGGGATGCCCTTTGGCATGATAACTACTCATACCAAGGTGATTAATTTTCTCCAAGGATGCGTCAACATTTCCCACTCAGAAAAAAAGATGGCGACGATTTTTGACAGGACCTGAATTTTTGTAAAACATAGGCATGTGGGATATGTTTTCTTACTAACTTTGACCTCCTGAACACGAATATCGAGTTTATTTTCACATTAGAAATCAAATCGACCCCATATTTGACATCCGAAAACCGCAAAAATAGCAGACTCTCGCTTATTTTCGAATTGAAAATTTTGTGTGCCATTTACAGCGATTTCCAGCCTTGAGCTCGTTAAATGGATCTCACAAAACAAGTTAACAGTGTAAGTTCTGCAAAATAACTCTACAAACATCGCCAGGGTGCGCCCCAAAACATACAAAATATGGGCTCTGGGAGCACATTTTTCTGCGGCTGATTTAAGGAATGTAAGTGTGAAATGGAAAATGTTTTGTAATATATTTTACTGTTTTATATAGTAAACTTACATATACTAGGATTTATCAACATAAATTGACAATTCCAGATAAAAACAGAAAAAATATATTTTCATGATTTGTTGATGATTTTTGTTTTCAATAAATACTAAAAAACGTAGCTTTGATTTTGATGATGTTTTTCATCCAGGTAAGATACCCTTTTTAACCTGAAACAACCACCTTAGCTCAAAGCTTCGGTATAGCGACTCATAATTAAAACATTTTCGTCAGACTTGCGGTTGCCAAACATCAGAAAAGCGTCTTTTGATTTTGAAGTTTTGTCTTTACACTTGTTCTGGAATGCAACATACGGCTGATGGTGAATCTTTGGTTCAAAGTTTTCTAGAGTATTTCTATCTCGCCCATGAACTCATTCAGGTGTCTAGAAATTTTCGGACTGGATATGCACCAATGGCGAAGGGCAGTAGGAGCTCCAGTGTTATTACCAATTTAAAATTTGTTGTCTTGGTGTGTTGGAATTTTTGAGAATGGAAGTATAGTGTTATCAGGGAAAGCGCAAAAATACCTAGGAGGTGAACAGGCATAGAAAACGGACGTGGAAAACCTATGAAAAAGTGATCAGGTAGGCACCAAGACCTTTTCAACATTACAACTCTTATTTGGCAACTATAGTACCTATGATACATGGTGTATGTTTTCATGCTCTTTGGCTTGTCTACGTCCTAGACGTTTTTGAGCCTCCATTTAGAGCTCATTACTTTCATTCTCTCAAAATTCTGACACACACACACACGACAACAAATTTCAAGTTGGTGCCATAAGAATACGAATAACACTGAAGATCCTACTGACATTTGTCGTTGGTGCATACCTATCCAGTCCAGAAGTTTCTAGACACCTGAATGAGTTCACGGGCGAGACAGAAAACTTTAAGCCAAAGCTTAACCATCAGCCGTATATGTTGCATTCCAGAACAAGTTCAAAGAAGGACTTTCTGGAAAAAGGAATTATTAAAAGACGCTTTTCTGATGTTCGGCAATCGCGGATCTGACAAAAGTGTTTTATATTATATGAAACTTTGAGCTACAGTGATTGTTCCAGGTGAGAAAGGTCTCTTGATGTATTTACTTTGATGAAAAACATCATCAAAATCAAAGCTACGTTTTTTGGTCTCAATTGTACCTGGCATAAAAAAGTTATGGACCAATCATGAAAATTTGTTTTCACGATATTTTGTTTCAAATTGCCATCGTATGTCGATATATGCTTGGCATGTGTTAGCTTATATATTAAACAGTAAAACATATTGCACAACATTCTTCCTTTCACACTAACATTCCCCAACTAGCCGCAGCAAAGTGTGCTCCTAGCGCCCATTTTTGGTATGATTTGAGGCGTACCCTGGCGATGTTAGAAAAGTTATTTTGCAGAACTTAAACTGTTGACTTGTTCTATGGGATCTATACAGCCAGCTCAAGGCTGGAAATCGCCGTTGATGAAACACAAAATTTTCGGCTCAAAAATTAGCGAGAGTCCGCTATTTTTGCGGTTTTCAGATGTGAAATATGAGGTCAAGTTGATCTCTAATGTAAAAATAAACTCCATATTCGTATTCAGGAGGTGAAAATTAGTGAGAAAACATGTGCCACACGCATATGTTTTATAAAAAATTAGCTCCTGTCAAAAATCGTCGCCATCTTTTTTTCTGAGTGGGAAATGTTGACGCATCCTTGGCGAAAATTAATCACTTTGGTATAAGTAGTCATCATACCAAAGGGCATCCCGTCTAATTCATTTGCGGTATTTTGCCATTTTATGTCGCGTACCACACCGACTACTTGAACGTTTTCACGTAATAAGAGCTGCCATGACTACCGCCTACTGCCTAACCCGCTTTCTTCAATTGTTTGTTGAGTTGCATATCCGCTCGGCGTAGAAAATATATCATGTGTGATTCCAAAATTTCAATAATTTTTTTCTTAAAAACCAGTGAATAATCCGACGATTTTCTTTCGCATAACCTTCTTGGACACTGTTTTCAGTCCACTCCCACTTTTGAAATGTTTCAGATCGAGTCGACCGCCGAAAATACACTGCGTGGGTTCCGAGGTGGGTTCCGTAACTTTAATAATTTTTTTCCTTGAAAACTAGTGGGTAATCCGCAAATTTTCTTTCACTGAACCTTATTGTGGACACTCTTTAGTTCATTCCTTCTTTTGGAATTATCAAAATCGTGTTGCCCGAGTACCTAGGTGTTGCCCTTTATGACTCAAGACCCCATAATTAAATGTTTGAGATGGAATTTTAGACCTGAATGGTGAATTTCTATCAAGAAATAAGCCCACTGCGATTGATTCCGCAAAGCCTCATTTCACCAGTTACCCTCCATCCTTAATGCATTGCCATGCAGGGCCGCGTAGTCAACAGTCAACAACAACTGACTAGGATTTAACGGGTGATTTAATTGTTTCGAGGTAAAGGACAATTTCGAGCTAAAATTCCTAGGCTATAGACCGAGCTATAGACCTGTTGCCGCCTTATTCGTACAAGGTTCAAATTGGCGCCCCTCTGTTGGGCAAGATCAGACGGGGCCAGTTGCGCCGCGCAGGCGGAAAATTCTCAGGATTTAGGCGGGCCGGTGCCAAAATTGACCCTCCTTCGAAAAAATGCAATGGAAAATAGTTACTTTATAATGTTTACCGCTCTAATGAGTACATCCAGACAAAACAGTTCAAAAGGGGCTCGAGTCTTAAAAGTCCTTCTTTTCCTGCATAGGCTTGTTTCGGGTGCGGTAACCTCCCCCAGTGTTCTTTCAAGGATCTCCCTAAATGTTCCAAGACAGGGCCTACGGCGCGGAGTGATGTTTTTTATGTGAGGCCCACACAAAAGCTCTTTTACATCAATTCTCCAGTGAACCGCCTTGCTCTGACATACAATAGGTTCCAGGAGAAGTTCGACATTTTCAACTGCAGTGCGGCGGATGTCAGGCGAGTTTTTGATTAAGATGCAATCGACGCATTGTTCTTGTCAGTGAGTAGTGTTGCGACGGATTTTCTTTTCTTCGTTCCGCGGTCACGCTATTATTGGACTTGTTAGTCTGTTGCGTGCCCGTATATATAATAATAATAATAATTTATTACTGGAAAATCCTATTTTGAAATGTTCAGGAAAGAATTGTCTGTTGTCCCATGATGAATGGTCATTAATTGCAAAAATGGACCCATACATCCTTTTCGTTTTAAAGCCATCTCAGCGCAAGCGTTAGCAAGGTGGTACAAATTCAGACAGACGACAGTTAACTGCGAATCAACAGAAATTTCAGCTGTGTTTTGACACATATTTTTAAGGTTATGTCATTTCAGAACGCGATTTGCTTAGAAAAGCAGCTTCCTTATTAATCCTGCACTGCAGAAGGACCTTATTATGGTAATTCCATGATCTAATCGTCCTAACAAGCCCAACTGGAAAACAAATTGTCAACACATCTACTGTTCCAAATGTTCGTATCAATATTCACGTGGGAGTCAAACAGTAATCAAAGTTGGAGCTCGTAATAGAAAATATTGGCAATATTTTGTACTTTTTAGGAGCGGCACATATTGGCATTTTGCTAGGTGATTGGCAGTTACCGCTAGAGACAACCAAATGTACCCAGGGTAGTGCAATCCTCCCATTTACATCTCAAGAGTGTTGTAAGTGTTCATATCATATCGCAGAGAAGATCATTTGCAAAATCATCGCTTATGTTTTTACGTTTTGAAATTATATCGAATGTAAATAGTAATATAATGGTGGGCTAATGGGTGGGTGAATCTATCAAACACATGAAAAGTTTGGTACCTAACATCGCTATCAATCACTTTCGCGTATGTACTAGTCGAATTTGTACCAACCTGTTCGAATATTCAATTACGCGCCGGGAGTTTTACTCATTTTACGACCGAACGCAAGCGCACTGTAGTAGGAAAATAGTGTATGCCTTGTGTTTCTATGGACAGAACTTACCTACTTGCGCACAAAAAATTGTCATGAATCACCAAAGTCTACATATTTTACATTTTCAGAAAAGTCCATTCCAGTTCATTTACAATAATATTCAAATCATATATAACTTTAATATTTTGATTAGTAAACAAAATGCATTTTATAACAAAAAGGTAGTCAATTTTAGCAGAAAAATTTAAAAATCAAGATCATCACACCATTACGTAAAACCTATCTCAATATGGTTGCGTTCATGCTGGTAGGTTCTATGTAGAGATATACGTCCACGGCCATGAACACGGCCATCAGTGCACCATTACCCTCCCCACCCCTCGCATGTTTATTTATCATGATGGGCTGTCTCAAATTTAACTTCCGATTGTCTCGATACGAACAATGGTTCCATTGGGACCAGTTGATTTATTCATTCGCAGCATGTTTTTTCATCATGTGCCGTTTAAAATACAACTTCCCTTTAGCTCGGTACGAGCAATGGCTGCACTGCAACCAGTTGATCTCTTCATTTGTAGCATGTTTCAACAGGTGTTGCGTCAAACGAGACTTGTGTTTAGCTCGGTACGAACATTTGGTGCACTGGAACCAGTTGATCTCTTCATTCGTAGCATGTCTATCTATCATGTGCCGCCTCAAATATGACTTCCTCTTGGCTCGGTACGAACAATGGCTGCACTGGGACCAGTTGATTTCTTCATTCGAGGCATGTTTATTTATCACGTGCTGTTCCAAACCTGACTTTCGGTTAGCCCGGTACGAACAGTCACTGCACTGAAACCAGCAGATTTCTTCACTGGCAGTATGTTTCAGCATGTGCGTTTTCAAAGACGAGTTATGTTTGGCTCGAAACGAACAATGGTTGCACTGGAACCAGTTGATATCTGCACTTGTAGCGTGTTTCAACATGTGTTGTTTCAAGTGCCCCTTTTGTTTACCTCGGTACGAGCAAATGCCGCACTGAAACCAGTTGATTTCTTCATTCGTCGCATGTTTCAACAGGTGTTGTTCCAAATGCGACTTTTGTTTGGCTCGGTACGAACAGTCGCTGCAGTGAAACCAGTCGATTTCTGCATTCGTAGCATGTTTACTCATCATGTGCCGTCTCAAATGTGACTTTCGTTTGGCTCGGTACGAACAATTATTGCACTGGAACCAGTTGATTTCTTCATCCGTGGCGTGTTTATCTATCACGTGCAGTCTCAAATGTGACTTTTTCGCTCGGTGCGAACAGTGGTTGCATTGAAGCAATCTAACTTTCTTTGGCAAACCTTTGGCTCGGCCGGTTACTTTTGAAGTTTTTTGTGACTTCCCCTTTGGTTTATTTCTACACATATAGTCATGTTGTACAAGACATAAACTCGAATCCGATCTGTAGCTACAGTAGTTGCACGGATATCTTTCAATCTCTTCACAAAACGTTCCTTTTTCGTCATTACCTGTCCCCGGGCTATGTACTTGTTTGCAGTGTTCGTACAATTCAAAGTGGTAGTGGCTCTTGTAGTCGCAGCAGATACAAGGGAATTGTTCCGGTTCGACAATGGCATTGTACAGTTTGGTCCTATAAACATTTTTGTGGTTCCTCTGAACATGGTGTTTGAGTTGAAAAATTGATTCAGTCCGATGCGAACATTGGGAACAGTTGTATGTGTCAAGCGAGGTGTCAACAAATCTTTCGCGCAGTTCTAACCTGAAATAGCATGAAAATGGAACTTGATAGGAGTTATTTAAGGCATATCAACTAGTAATTTACATTTTGTGATGATAAAGAGGTAAATACTGAGGTAACTACACGAGAAAATCGATAATTGATTTCAACATCACGCTAGGAATGATTACGACTTACATGTCCGCCATACAAATATATACAAATGTCCGCCTCCGACTGCATGAGTGGGGATGAAGGAAGGCTCTTTCGTTTGGGCGAGTGCGCATGCGTGGTGCCGTCAAAAAAAAAGTACCGTCATCTGGGGTAAATTCGGATAGTAGGATGAGGATATCGTGACGAAAAATGAACCGATTTGACAAAAGATGGTGTTATTGATTCAAACGTTGTTATGACTGCAAGTTTCATATTTAGATATCGTGTTTGCCTAGGAGGATAGAATAGTAAGGAGGGAACATACGCTAATGAAAGTGTAGCCATGCGGGGTAATCAACTACGCCCAGTAACCGTATCGAGTCACCAGTGCAATTTGACATTTGCGACTGCGATTTGATGGAAATGACATTTGTAAATAAACATAATTCGAGGTTATGGAATGTGGCTGCCGTGCAGTGATGTGCTTGTTCGGATTTTTGGCTGTTATTCTACCTAAAAGACCGACAGGATCAGTTTTCGAAGACGTGTTGAAAAACATGCTGCGGCATACAACGTGTAAAAGTGGTGATCCCCGCATTGGAAGCATTGAAATGAACGTCATTCTTTTGAAGTGTGTTGGCCAATATCTGCATAGATGCATGTTTATTGAGTTGGCCCATAGGAACTCCCTGCGATCCCTGCTCCCTACATCCCCTAGGATATGACATGGTCTATAGGGCATGAAAAATGTTTCACAAGCTCAAAAATTACAATCTCATGACATCCATGCAACATACCTTGCAAAATGACGTCCATTTCAATGCTTCCAATGCGGGGATCATCACTTTTAGACGTTGTATGCCGCAGTATGTCTTTCAACACGTCTTGTAAAACTGATCCTGTCGGTCTTCTAGGCAGGATAACAGCCAAAAATCGGAACAAGCACAGCCCTGCACAGCAGCCACATGTCATAACCTCAAATTATGTTTATTTACAAATGTCAATTCCATCAAATCGCCATCACAAATGTCAAGTTGCACTGGTGACTTGATACGGTTACTGGGCGTACTTCATGCAATCTCCTTTCGTCTCCCGGCGACAGCTATTGTTATCGCCTCGGGTCGTAGTCGGCTGGTGGACTCTCCGGAATGGGCGGCAACAACGATCCGGCAGCTCAGTCTCAAGTAGTGGGGTCTGTCACGCCGGTGGCAGCTTCTTCAAGGAGTCGACGCTTTCTTTGTGATATACTCTTTCGCAGAATGACTTGAGATTGTTGGCGCAGATTAAATAAAACCACAGATTCGAATTAATTGCGCCGTCTCAAAAAGGGAAAGGGGGTGTAACATGGGGATTAGTCCCTTGAAGAGAGACGAGTTCGAAGGGGGAACGCCGGAGATGCAACGACCTCGCGGTACGCTAGGATTCTACGAACTGAACTTGAATTTCGGGGAACACGTATTTTATAGTAGGCGCTGGCGCCTGCTGTGACCAATAGGCTTCGTTAGCGAGAGAGTACGTGTAGCGGCGCGGACCGATGACTGAACGCTTTTCGCGTCCGCGCGCGTAAGGCAAAGGCCTCTTCGCTAAACATATTATCGCGGCTAGCCATGGAAACGGGTGGATTTTTTGGGACCGCGGTAACACTATGTCCGTCCACAAGCTGGCTAACCTTCCCTCCCTAATATTCTATCCTCCTAGGTGTTTGCTAATATACTGTATGATATATTATATACTGTATGCGAACCGGGAACAGATGCTGCGAAAGTCAAGAATTTTTTGAAAGGGAGTTTCCCTGAAAGAGAATTTCTTGTTGAGGCCCTCAATTCTAAGGGTCTTCCGAGCTTCAAGGTGGGAGCTGCTCAGGATTTGACTGAAAGACTGTATAGTCCTGACTTCTGGCCGGCTGGTATACATGTCAAGAGATACCACTTTTTTCGAGATGGCACCAGAGGAAGATCCTCCTTTGACCGAGCCCAACCGCACGTCCAGAATGCGGAGCGGAGTAGCACAGGACCGTATTAGCGCTGCTAGCGCGCCCAATAATGAGTGTGTGGCTGAGCTTAAATTCTTTAAATTTTGTCATTTTAATGTCCGTTCAATATGTAGCAGTTTTGATATGTTTGTGGATTACCTGTCTGTTGAAGATTTTGATTTTATAGGATTATCTGAAACCTGGTTAAATGCTAGCATTGATGATGATGTGATATGTATTCCAGGATATCGCCTTTTTCGCATGGACAGGGAGGCTAGAGGTGGTGGCGTTGCGTTTTACGTTAAAAACTCTATTCAGTGCACAGTTTTGTCTTCAAGTAGTGAGGGCGGCTTGGAGTCTCTCTGGCTATCGGTTGGGACTGCGGCGGGAGCGCTTGTTCTTGGAACTGTGTACAGACCACCCAGCACTGACTTGCTCACTAGTTTACGATCGCTTGGCGCAATGCTTGAAGATTTTTTGTTATCTACCAACAATGTGGTGTTTGGGGGTGACTTGAACTGTGACTTGCTCGCGCACGGTGGACATGAAGCTCAGCTTACCCAATTTTTGAACAGGTATGGTTTCTGCCAGCTGATTGGGCAGCCTACGCGAATTGCGTCCGAGTCGCGCTCGCTTTTGGACATAATAGCTGCTTCTAGTGGGAGCATGGTTGAGAATCCGGAGGTTATAAACATGGAAGGTATCTCCGACCACCACTTGGTAGCTTGTGACATTGTGCTGTCGAAGCAGAAAGCTATACACAGCTTCATTACTTATCGAGACTTCAAAGGTTTCAATTACGACTTGTTTCACCATGAGCTTTCTCTGATTGAGTGGGACTCTTTTCTATCCTTATCAGACGTTGACGAGATGGTGGACTGTTTCAATCGGAGAGTCCTTGAGACGTTTGACAGACATGCGCCGATGAGGACGGTACGTATTACGAAGCGATGTGCCCCGTGGTTAACTGACAATTTGAAATTTCTGATCAAACTCAAAAAGCAGTCCTATTCTAGATACAAAACATCAAAATCGGAAGCATCGTGGAATGAGTACAAAGACTTGAGAAATTATATTCATACAGCCGTTAAGACCGAGAAAAGGGCTTTTTTACAGACCATGCTCAAAACTAATTCCAAACATTTTTGGCGTACCATAAAATGGATGAATATTGGTCCGAAAAACGATGTTCAACTACCAAATATAAATTTAAATCAAATTAATAATTTCTTTATAGGTCCCCTCGCACAGGCGTTGGATTCTGATGCTGCGGCTTTTTTGCGCAAGGAGTATGAGAGTGGGGTAATGGGGTGCGTTCGCGAAAAATTTGCTTTTTCGTTGGTTACCCCTGAGCGTGTCGAGGAGGTCGTGGGATCCCTGAGGTCCACGGCATGCGGAGTTGATGGTATCAACCTTCGTATGCTTCAGTTGATTGTGCCGACACTGGGCAGTACCTATTATCACTAGAATTATCAACACATGTTTGTTGGACGGCGTTTTTCCTGCGTTGTGGTCGATGGCTAATGTTTTGCCGATTCCTAAACGGAATAACCCCATGGAGCTTTCTCACTTCAGGCCTATAAGTATCCTACCTACTCTGTCCAAAGTCCTAGAGAAAATTGTTAACGAACAGCTTACACTTTTTGTACAGAGCAATAACATTCTGCCTCTTACTCAATCTGGGTTTAGAAAGGGTTATAGTACGGAGACGGCTCTGTTGAGTATTACGGATGACATATTTCGGAGTAATGATATGGGTAAGAGTGGCGCACTTATTCTCCTTGACTACAGCAAGGCTTTTGACACGGTTGACCATGAGACTCTGCTTATGAAGCTAAAATTTTTTGGCCTTGGCGACGTAGCTGTTTCATTTTTTCATAGATTCCTGTCATCCAGGCAGCAAAGAGTGGTCACCTCAGATAGTGCTTCGGAGTTTCGTTCGGTCGACCGTGGGGTGCCTCAAGGAAGAATCGTTAGTCCGCTTTTGTTCTCGATCTACACGGCGGACTTCGGGAGGTTTCTATCTGTTTGCGGCATCAATCAGTATGCCGATGATACTCAGCTATTTTATTCATTCGACTCCGATAAACCTATTGACGCCGCGGCCAAGATTAATTATGACATCGAAATAATTTGCCGTATCTCCCGGTATCACGGACTGATGCTGAACGACGCTAAAACGGAGTTGCTGCTCTTTGGGGGGAGTCGCGGACGTCTGGAATCTTGTCTTGACTTTGTAATCAGAGTGGGCTCTCACCCCCACGGATAAATGCAAAAGTTTGGGGTTGTATATAGACAACGATATGCGTTTTTCCACCCACGTAAGCTCCGTTATTCGTGGAACCTTTGCTAAACTAAGAACTTTTTACTTGAACAAAGATTGTTTATCGCCGACTGTTAGGCTGAGACTGTGCAGTGCGTTGGTCATTCTCTGTATTGCATATTGCATAACTGTTTTTTGGCCTGCCATACTGGAGAGTGATAGGCTTTGTTTGCAGCGCCTCCTAAACGCTTGTGTACGCTTCTGCTTCGGCTTGAAAAAGTATGACCATATTACCGAGAAATACGAACAGTCCGGTTGGTTGAGCTTGGGCGAAATGTTCACCTTGCGGCTTGCCTCGTTAGTCTACAAGTTGGACGTCACCTTGCATCCCGAGTACTTGCGCAGTAGAGTGATCAGAAACGAAAACATCCATTCAATTGATACGAGAGGCCGTGGTCTGTGTGTAGTTCCTCGACACCGGAGTACACAGTTCCGTGGCTCCTTCTCCTACTGTGCCGCGGTCACAATGAATAGAGTCCCATTTCATATCAAGAGCGCCTCTAGCCTCCAATCATTTCAATCCCAACTCAGGAAATTTCTTTTGAGCGACCGATCATGATACTAATAAAATTTTGATAGGGACGTGTTTAAAGATTTTATCAGAAAAAGAAACATGATTTTTTTTACCCCTAAAATTGATGTTTTGTAATTCTAGTTCCATCATTGTCCAATGTTTCTAATAACTATGATTTTGACTTAGACAGTTGCCTTGGGCTATTTCACACAGAAATATCATTTTCCAAAGCTTTTTCCCGTTTTCACAAAGTCACAGAGTTATTTTATTTGTTGAGATGTTGCATGTCAAAGCTTGATGTGACGAAACGTGCTATTACACAGAAAAAAATTAGCTATGATCAGAATAAAGCTTTGAGTTGGTACTTTATTCATTCCAAGGTATGGAAATAGTTATCTCTATCAAACAAAATAGAAATAACTGGAATTGGAGCCGTATTTTAGTCATGACAACATTTTTCGTTAGACATTGCGAGCTTTTGAAATTAAATTTCTTCATGATGCACGTTTTGGAACAAAACTACGGTGTGACTTTGTAACATCGATAGAAACTTCTGGTGTATGAAATTCTCATATAAAATAGTTCAATTGAACAATCTATGTTAAAATTGTGATAGTAGGTGGTTTCAACCACAATGGGAATGGAGCTAGAACAGAACAATTGCAGGAAGTTTGAATCAATCAATCAAATTTTTTAAAGCGTGATTGAGTCTCTGAGGTCATAGGGAAAATCTCAAAAAATCAACAATAAACCTTGCAGAGTCGATTATGGTACATGGGTGCCATCAATGTCATGTAACTTAGTGATGCAGAAATTCAGGAAAAAGGAAGTTTAGGGACCTTTAGATTACTGCTCCTGCTTGCTTCATGTAAAATTTTGAGAAAATCTGCTCACCGGTTTTTTTCATAAGGAAGCTCCAAAAAAGTGTTCCCTTAAAATTTTGTGCGTTAGTATATTTTTCACCATTCTCCGCACAGACATGGAGAAATTTAGATTCTAGGAAGATCATCTACATAACCAACAGTTCTAATTTTTTCTTTGCCATGTGGATAACATTCGAAAATTTCAAGAGCGTCCGCGAATATTTCACACCTTTCAATTTTAAGTTTTCATTATTTACTATGTTAAATATTTTAATATGAGACATCATAATACAATATATAAAGATAAAAATATAAAAGATATATACTCAAGTGTAGAGCGAGGTGTATAGTATAGTGTATACTGTATAGTCTAAGTGTGTAAAATGTAGAAAACTTCATCGAATGATTTTTGTGATGGAAGTGTAGCTAAAATTGAGCTCACATTTCCTCGTTGAATTTCCAGACTGATCTTTTGTTTTAAAAATTCCGTCGACCGAGGTTCCTTGGTCTTGTCAAACATTTTTCGTCCAATTTCGGAAGCAAAAGCTTTTGCCGAAGGACCCCAGGAACCTAACGTTTCAACACCAAAAGGGCAAACTACAAAGCGATCTGTTAAATCAGAATATTTTTCAGTCTTCCTCAGTTCAGCAATAGCTGCCATTTTTCCGCCTTCCTTCGATGAAACCGCAATATTGCTTTGACACATAGTGTCGCAACAAGTGGCATCCCAGACCAATTGTCGTCCATTCTTCCACGGAGCGTACGTCATTCCGTCAGGTCGCTTCCCGTCATTTCGACATATTCCGGGGAGCTCTAGAAGTGATGGTACTCCTGCCGACTTCAAAGCACGTCGAAGTAAATCATTGATTGCTGCATGTCGACTAAGGCGGCCTGTGGACGTTTTGTTACATGCTAAGCCATGGTACCCAAATTCGTCGACTCTCTCTCCACATAGACACTGGTGGCTTTCACAAATTTTGCTGCCCAAACGTAACCCTATCTATATTAATTTTAAGTTGACTCACCACGTGGAATCCCTAAATGACAGGTGATGTGGTTTTCACTCATGAATGATATTCGACATTGTAATCCGAGAAACGGGAGGCCAGGCGGCGTGAAATTTTGAATATCTGACAATTGAGCATTGAGACGCCATATTGAAAATAATTGGCGCTATCTTTTGTTCTATTATAAGTTGGCTTCACTCATGTTGGTAGTCATATTCCTGAATCTCACCAGATTTTACACCAAAAGATACGCAACCAAATATACATATGACCTTGGAAGTGATTTCGAGCTTTAGTCAACCAAATGTCGCATGTCACTGTCGCAATTTTGGAAAGAACTGTCACCTGTCAATGTCACCATACTGGAAAAACTGTCACCTGTTACTATACTAGAATGTCACCTATTGAAATAAAATTATCTAGATACAGATAATAGATAAAAAAGATAATTTTACGGAAGTTTACTCACCGACTACCAAGGTATATTCAAGTACCGACTTTACAAAAATTGTTAACTTCCTGTCAACTAAGGGTTACTTACCTACCCGCACCTATGTGCCCTTACTGGGTTAATGGACTCAAAGTGCCGGTAATTGAGCTATGAGTAAGTAAGTAAGTAAGTAAGTAAGTAAGTTTATTTTCTTCAATAAGATTCCAAAATAAAAACATTGCTACAAAAATTAAATAGGCACCTGATCTCCTATTTGGAGATCGTATTGTGCTGTACGATGATAAATTTAAGTAATTTCCCCCACTATCGCCATTACCAATTTACATGGTCAAAGAGAGAAAGATTGAAGAGAAAACAAAATGAAAAGGAAATTTGGCACACGGACGAGCGGAACGAGACATGTGCAGCATACTTATCACAATCATACAATCAGTCATAGCCCCGGGACCTGAAGCGGGATCAGACGTCAAAAATAAGTGCTTGCTTTAGTTGTTCTAAGTTGTCATTGTCATGAATGTACTTTTGTAATTCGCGGGTGAACAGTCTTTTGTTGCGGATCTCTCTTATTTCAATCGGAATACCGTTGTAGAGTCTTGGCCCTACGCATGTTATAAAACTCTGAGTGATCGTCCTGGTTGCTCGCGGAACCACGTACATCCCTCTCACCCTGGCCCTGGTATGGTGCTCATGTTTTATGTGGTTTCTTAAATCCGCCTTTTTATGTACTAGTTTTATGGCATTCAATATGTACAGTCCCCTGAGGTCCAACACTCTGCTTTCTCTGAATAAAAGTTCAGTCGCATATAATTTTGATTTTCGAAGAATCACTTTAAGCAACCATTTTTGGGTAATTTCAAGTTTTCTCAGATGACTATCACCAGCTGCACCCCAAATGGCAATTCCATACTGTATGACAGACTCTGCCAAGGATTTATACGTAAGTCGTAGGATTTTTGCAGGGAATATTTCTCTTATATTATAGAACGCATGTATTAATTTTCTAACTTTCCCATTTACCATATTTATATGTCGTTCCCATTTCATGTTATAGCTAATTATAATTCCAAGATATTTAATTTCCTCTGTATATTGTATGAAGTTATCACAGTTACAGTTATTGCAAGTATCACAGTCACTATCACAGTTTGAAGCATTATCACGTCTATAATCACTGACAGTGCAAATATCACAGTCTGCGGAGTGCATTCTAATCCTGTCAAAAGTTGGCAGATAGTTCGCATGAGTGGAAAATGGAATAAATTTAGTCTTTACTTCGTTAAGAGTCAATATATTACTTTCCAACCATCTCTTCACAACACCCAGTCCCCTCTCGCTTCTTATTTTGGTTGTTAGCCAATCATCAGAGTGAAAAATTAAAACCGTGTCATCGGCATACGATATTATGTCGCCCCCGATATCAAGACAAAACATATCATTAATGTACAAAATAAACAGAATAGGCCCCAAGACTGTTCCCTGTGGAACACCGTATTTTATCTGATGAGCTTGACTAATTTTATTCCCGATCTTAACGTAAGAGTCTCGATGAGATAGATAATTAACGAATAACCGAAGCACAACTCCCCTAATTCCATATTTTTCCATTTTTTTAATTAAAATGTCCTGCGATACACTATCAAAAGCTTTAGACAGGTCTAAGAATATGGCGAGTGCTTTCTTGCTTTGCTCAATATAGGAATGGATTTTTTGTGTGAAACATAGTAGTGAATCTTCTGTGGAGGTGTTTTTCCTGAAACCATATTGTTGCGGAGAAATTATGTTATGTCTTTCGAGATGAGATATTAGCCTTGAAGCCATACACTTTTCAAATATCTTCGCGAAATTATTGATCACAGAGATGGGTCTATAGTTTGTAACTGAGTATCTATCTCCTGATTTAAATATCGGTGTTACTTTTGCCTGTTTTAACAGTTTAGGAAACATCCCTTTTTCGAAAGCCAAATTAACAATATAGGTAAGCGGGGCAGCTATGCTGTATTTGATGGACTTGATCAATGCGCCGGTAAGCCCGTCTATCCCAGGTGCTGAATTTTTCAAAGAAGATATTTGGTTAGTTACTTCGTTTTCCGTAGCAGGTTCTAAAAAAATTGAATCAGTAATACTATGACCTTTGACAACTTTTGAATTTCGTGCAGCCCCTTTACTATTAAATTTACTAGCCATTTTTTCCCCCACAGTAGAGAAGAAATTGATGAAAGTGTTGGCTACGGCCTCCGGATCGGTTTCTATATTTTCATCTTTACCATATACTTTTATATCGCCATTTGATTCAGTTTCATCCGATATATTGCTTTTTATCAACTGCCAAACTTTTTTGGAGTTATTTCCCGCTGCCATAAGTTTATCCCTGTAGTGATTTTGTTTAGATTTTTTTATTAGTTTAGACAGTAAATTCCTATATGTTTTATATTCGTTCCAGATAGCTGTGTCACCCCTTTCTCTAATGCAGTACCTTGAAGATAAAATATTTCCGAGATTTTTTCAAAGCTGTCCTACATTCCTGAAAAAAATACTTGACTACACGTGGTGGCTTTGGAACAGCCTGTATAATTGCGAAAAATGGAGCCTTGCAATTGAAAAACTCAACGTGAGGTCGCCACTACTGTAGGGGGCGCCTACTTCGATAAAGCGACCGTAACGACGCGAAAAACAGGGGAGTTTGAGTAGTTTGATCAGTAACTGACAGTGACTGGAGGCGTCAAGCAAGAAACAGAGGTTATCCAAATTTCAAATCAAGACATAAAATGACGGACGTCGGTCGCTGAAGCGTCAACGCCGTCAAAATCGTCGAATTTGCCCCCAACGGTCGTGGCGCCCTTGGTGTGTAAAAGTGGCAGTGCAAGGCCCCATTGCAAAGCTATGTTTGTTCCCATCAGAATGTATTGTTATTTTGACAGGTGCGAATAAACCAGAAATATGTATACTGGATCAGGTCTGAAAGCATAATCAATCTTGTGAAAAAGTGTAAAATATCGAAAATAGACAAATAGCAGAAAGAGTATTCGAAAATGAATGCAAGTTAGGCTTTGTTACAAGAAAAGGCGATTTATCGTTACCGCCCTCACATATACAATACATTCATTCACACAAAGGTATAGGTACGCATAAATAAAAATTACCTGGAAATTACCTCCACCTTCTTACATAATATCTTCTTTACCTGCCAGGTCTGTCAACTACCTGGCAACTGAGGGAAGGTGTCTTGCCTACCCACACCTCAATGTCCTTATTCCTCATCGCCTCAGTATACTTCAGCCCTCGCTCCGGAACAGTCCGATATAGTTGTGCCTCTCGCGAAATAATCTGACGTAGTATCACAGAACGATCCAGCAAAATGTCGGTTTTAAGCAATACTAGTGGTCCTCACATCAACGAAGACATGAAAGCAGAGTACCTGACCAGTTTGGAAGACCTCACATCGAACAGCAAACCACTCATCAGTGCTCTAACGATGGTTGCCGAAGAGAATCTTACCAATGCTCAGACAATAGTGTCTGCGATCGAGGACCACATGTCCCGTGTACAGCCGCAGTTTAAATTGGCAGTGCTATATTTGATTGACTCTATAATGAAAAACGTTGGAGCAGATTTCATCAATCTTCTCCAAAAGAACATCGTCAGGATTTTTTGCCGCAGCTACAGAGAGGTAAGCGATATTCACAATCATAAGGACCCACACCGAGGAGTTGACCACCTGAGAAAAATGTGTACACCAAAATTGCCACAATTGCCAGATAATTGCCACACAATTGCTAGAAAATTGCCACAATTTCCAGAAATTCGCTCACAATCAAAATTGACAAGTGGTTAACCCCTCACCCACACCTTGTTTTTTTCTTCATTTCATTTGGGTTTTTGTCCTCCATGAAATGTTGTTTTTTCCAAACTACTAGTATTATACAGCTGTAATCAAGATTTTGTTTCTGTTTTACAGATGAACGCACAGGACAGACTAAAAATGTTCAAGTTGCGTCACACGTGGAATGAGTTGCTGTCAGCCAACAAGCTGTTCGCAATTGATGTACAGATCAACTTGATTGATCAGAAGTGGCTCATAGCAGCTGAGTTGCCTGGAAATTTCCGCAATGAAGCTTATAAACCAGAAAATTGTGTCACAGTACAAAACAAAAGGAATCCCGTTGATGAAAAGGATGAACACGAAGGAATGAATTTCATAAACGCAGCTCCGTCTGGAAACTTCCCTTGCGTTCGGCCAAGAACGTGGAACCAAGAACAAAATCAAAGACGGAGACCTGATCAGTTCCTCAGCCATCAAACCAGATATGAAAGCAAGAAACAGTTTCATCGACGCCCATTAAGAAAACGAAGACGAGTTAATGGAGTTTTCTGCAGTCAAAATAAATTCCAAAACACCACAGGAGTTCCAGACGGAACCATCCATGCATTTTGTAGCAGACCACCAGACCAGGATTTTGAAATATGATTATTATAAATTGGTAGTATTAGATATTGATTGATTAATGCATTGTTTGTCTATGTTCATGAATTGCGAATAAACGAATTGATCAATTTCATGATGGTTTTACTTATTATTTTGGCATCAATGCCAGTGTCAAACTTCATGAAAACAGGAAACAGGGTGTATTATGGCGCGGCAAACATAGCAAAAATATTGCTTATACCTCAGATAAATTGAATCATGAAATTTTATGACTGATATCGGAACAGAATTTCATCTTCTACAACATATTATTATCCAAAGTCCCACGAAATCCCCTTATTGGCTTTTTCTATAATCGGTTTCAAAGTATAGTGCGAACCATATTCCAAGACAATTTTCTGTTTTTGTCGCTATCATTTCACTGTTATGATTCAAATCGTTAGTACATTCCAATGTTAAGGTCGAGGAACACAACGCAATAAGTTTAAACAAAAAAGCGATTTGGGGAAATGTTTACTGCACGACAGAATAAATACATTTCACGCCAAAACAAAAACGACAGAAAAGGTGAAACTAACGGCCAAATAATAGTTGTCACGACATACTTTACACGACAAAAAAGGGGAAATTCACGACAGAATGAGGGTTTGCACGACAAATTTGACAAGTGACAAATAAGAAAAGTCACGCTTGACGTTTTTTTATGTTAACCTAATCTTGTCACTTGGGAGACCCAGTGCTTCCTTGAAGTCTACTCAAAAGTTTACTGGAAATGTAATGCTGAAGAGTTTGAAGGTTCTTGTGGCTCTTGTATTTCCTCGCATTTTTAAAACGTGAAGCGTCAGTTTCATTTTGAATTCTTCCAACTGCAGAGGCTTTCTAATCTTGTGACTTCAGAGACCCAGTACCCACCCTGGAACTTCGGTGAAGCATCAAATTGTGTACCTGGAAAACTAGTGCCTCCAGTGAATCTTTTGTAGTATAATTGGCAATCTGATATAACTGGTTTGGAGGTCCTAATGCTCTTTGCACTTTTTATACATCATTTTTAACTGATTTGTCTGTAACTCCAGAAGCCCTCTTGACTTCTTCCCGAGTCACTTATCTTGCTACGTAGGAGCCCGAGCCCCCTCTTGTAGATTATGAACGTAGCTTTCTTGTCTGCAACGGCAGAGGCCCCTTTTCAAGTTTTCCTACGTAATTCTATCTTCCCTCCCTTGAAACTTTAGCGTTCCATTGGAGAGTGCCTAAAACAATGCGTTTCGCAGACAATTCTTCGTAAGCAAGGTCGCAAGAGGAACGACATGAAAAAACCAAAAACCTCCAAGGCTTCGGAACGTACATGGAGACACAAGGGGGCCCAATGAGGGACTCTAAGAATCATTAGCAAATACAAGGGGGTGCGATAGAGTTCCTGAAAGCCAAGCAAAAATACAAGTGAGCTTAGCAGGGTTTTAAACGATATTGAAGATAGAAGGAAGTCCAATGGAACTTCATACACATAGGAAATGAAGGCAAAAGGAGGCTTACTGTTACTCTGAAAGCCAATAAAAACATAAATGGGTTGATTGAGGCTCCATACTACACTTGACACAAGAGGGTCCTATAGGGCTCCGAATATCACATGAAGGCATGAAGTGCTCACTAATGCCCCGAAACCTACAGAATGATGTGAGGAGGCTCAGCACGGCTTCAACTTCAAAAGACAATGGGGCTTGTAGGTAATAGAAAAAGGCAACAGGGGTCTTACTGGAATTCTGGTAGCCATGAAAAAATATGAAGGGGGTAACTAGGGCTCCAAACTACATTTGCGGGCACAAGGGAGTCGAAATGTTAGGTACGAAAAAAACATGAGGGGGCTCATTAGAGCTCCAACTACAATTGAGCAATCCAAGGGACCCGAAAGGACTCCGAATGGCCTGACGGCACAATAATGATCATCTGATCACTATGGTCTGATAGTAGGCAGCGGAAAATGTCAAGGGGCTCAGCAGGGCTTCAAATCACATTGAAAAAACAATGAGTGAGCCCAATAATGGAGCCTGAATAACATAGGATGGCGAAAGAGGGCTTATTGGAATTCTGGAAGCCATGAAGTACTTGGAGGAGACTCAGTGGGGCTCCAAAATTATACTTTAAGACAGAAAGAGGCCCAATTTGGGGCCGAATAATATCACATAAAGGCATATGGGGCTCACTAGTGCTCCGAAAGCCTCGGAAAAGTGCAAGGGGGCTCTACAGATCTTCAAACGGTACTGAAGACACAAGGTGGTCAAATGGAGCTCTGTATAACAAAATAACGCAGAATGGGGCTAGTGGTACCTACTTTGGAAGCCATAAAAAAAACATAGCTCAACGGGGCTTTAACTACACTGAAGACACCATGGGGGCTCGATAGGGCTCTGAACATGACATGACGGCACAACGCTGTTTGTTGCTCCGGAAGTCACGGAAAGTGCCAGAGGGCTCAGCAAAGCTTCAAATTACATTTAAGACAGAATAAGGGGACCCAGTGAAGCTCTTGAAAGCACAAGGCGGCAAAAGGCGCCTCACTGGAAGTCTGAAGCTATAAAAAAGATCCTGCTGGCGATTGTTTCCGGCAACGCAGCAGTAGTCCACCCTCTCGCCGTATGAAGTCGATTTTAGAGACGACTTGCTTCACCATTACTTACATGGTTTTACTTATATGGTTTTACTAATTTTGGCATCAATGCCAGTGTCAAACTTCATGAAAACAAGAATAAGGTGTATTATAGCGCGGCAAACATAGCAACAATATTGCTCAAACCTCAGATAAATTAAATCATGAAGTTTTATGACTGATATCGACACGGAATTTCATCTTCTACAACATATTATTATCCAAAGTCCCAAGAAATCCCCTTATTGGCTTTTTCTATAATCGGTTTCAAAGTATAGCGCGTTCACAGTAACCATATTCCAAGACAATTTTCTGTTTTTGTCGCTTCTGTTTTTGTCGCTATCATTTCACTGTTATGATTCAAATCGTTAGTACATTCCAATGTCAAGGTCGAGGAACACAACGCAATAAGTTTAGACAATGTGTCATGCACCAGTGGCGTACCACACGGCTGCGAAGAGGCCAAAAAGCGATTTTTCACAAAGTCTTAAGGTAAACCGTGACTAACACTTTTTTTGACAAGTTTGGTATCATTTCTGACAAAATCGCTCATCCTGATTCTAAAAAAAATAATAAAATTTTGATAGAGACGTGTTTGAAAATTTTATCAGAAAAAAAAACATGATTTTTTTACCCTTAAAATTGATGTTTTGTAATTCTAGTTCCATCATTGTCCAATGTTTCTAATAACTATGATTTTGACTTAGACAGTTGCTTTGGGCTATTTCACACACAAATATCATTTTCCAAAACATCTTCCCGTTTTTACAAAGTCACAGAGTTATTTTATTTCTTGAGATGTTGCATGTCAAAGCTTGATGTGACGAAACGTGCTATTACACAGAAAAAAATGAGCTATGGTCAGAATAAAGCTTTGAGTTGGTACTTTATTTATTTCAAGGCATGGAAATAGTTATCTCTATCAAACAAAATAGGAATAACTGGAATTGGAGCCGTATTTTAGTCATGACAACATTTTTCTTCAGACATTGCGAGCTTTTGAAATAAAATTTCCTCATGATGCACGTTTTGGAACAAAACTACGGTGTGACTTTGAAACATCGATAGAAACTTCTAGTGTATGAAATTCACATATAAAATAGTTCTGAACAATCTATGTTAAAATTGTGATAATAGGTGGTTGCAACCACAATGGGAATAGAGCTAGAACAGAACAATTGCAGGAAATTTTTTAAAGCGTGATTGAGTCTCTGAGGTCATAGGGGAATCTCAAAAATTCAGCAGTAAACCTTGCAGAGTCGATTATGGTACATGGGTGCATTCAATGTCATGTAACTTTGTGATGCACAAATTCAGGAACAAGGAAGTTTAGGGACCTTTAGATTACTGCTCCTGCTTGCTTCATGTAAAATTTTGAGAAAATCTGCTCACCGGTTTTTTTCATAAGGAAGCTCCAAAAAAGTGTTCCTTTAAAATTTTGTGCGTTTGTAGGTATATTTTTCACCATTCTCCGTACAGACATGGAGAAATCTAGATTCTAGGAAGATCATCACATAACCAACAGTTCCAATTTTTTCTTTGCCATGTGGATAACATTCGAAAATTTCAAGAGCGTGCGCGAATATTTCACACCTTTCAATTCCAAGTTGACTCACCACGTGGAATCCCTAAATGACAGGTGATGTGGTTTTCACTCATGAATGACATTTGACATTAAAATCCGAGAAACGGGAGGCCAGGCGGCGTGAAATTTTGAACATCTGACAATTAAGCATTGAGACGCCATATTGAAAATATATGACGCTATCTTTTTTCTATTATAAGTTAGCTTCACTCATGTTGGTAGTCATATCCCTAAATGTCACCAGATTTTACACCAAAAGATACGCAACCAAATATACATATGACCTTGGAAGTGATTTCGAGCTTTAGTCAACCAAATGACGCATGTCACTGTCGCAATTTTGGGAAAAACTGTCACCTGTCAATCAAATGTCACCTATTACTATACTAGAATGTCACCTATTGACAGTGCTGGGACTAGATAATTTTGAAATTATCTAGATGAAGATAATAGATAACTGAAATAAAATTATCTAGATACAGATAATAGATGAAAAAGATTATTTCGGAAGTTTACTCACCGAGTACAGAGGTGTATTCAAGTACCTACTTTACAAAAATTGTTAACTACCTGTCAACCAAGGGTTACTTACCTACCCGCACCTCTGTGCCCTTACTGGGTTAGGGACTCAAAGTGCCGGTTATTGAGCTATGAGTACCTTGAAGATAAAATATTTCCGATATTTTTTCAGAGCTGTCCTACATTCCTAAAAAAAATACTTGACTACACGTGGTAGTTTTGGAACAGCCTGTATAATAGCGAAAAATTGCAAAGCTATGTTTGTTCCCATCAAAATGTATTGTTATTTTGACAGGTGTGAATAAACCAGAAATATGTATACTGGATCAGGTATGAAAGCATAATCAATCTTGTGAAAAAGTGTAAAATCATAAAAATAGACAAATAGCAGAAAGACTATTCGAAAATGAATGCAAGTTAGGCTTTGCTACAAGAAAAAGCGATTTATCGTTACCGCCCTCACATATACAATACATTAATTCACACAAAGGTATAGGCACGCATAAATAAAAATTACCTGGAAATTACCTCCACGTTCTTACATAATATTTTACCTGCCAGGTCTGTCAACTACCTGGCAACTGAGGGAAGGTTACTTGCCTACCCACACCTCAATGTCCTTATTCCTCATCGCCTCAGTTCCTCAGTATACTTCAGCCCTCGCTCCGGAACAGTCCGATATAGTTGTGCCTCTCGCGAAATAATCTGACGTATCACAGAACGATCCAGCGAAATGTCGGTTTTAAGCAATATTAGTGGTCCCCACATCAACGAAGACATGAAAGCAGAGTACCTGACCAGTTTGGAAGACCTCACATCGAACAGCAAACCACTCATCAATGCTCTAACGATGGTTGCCGAAGAGAATCTTACCAATGCTCAGACAATAGTGTCTGCGATCGAGGACCACATGTTCCGTGTACAGCCGAAGTTTAAATTGGCAGTGCTGTATTTGATTGACTCTATAATGAAAAACGTTGGAGCAGATTACATCAATATTCTCCAAAAGAACATCGTCAGGATTTTTTGCCGCAGCTACAGAGAGGTAAGCGATATTCACAATCGTAAGGACCCACACCGAGGAGTTGACCACCTGAGAAAAATGTGTACACCAAAATTGCCACAATTGCCAGAAAATTGCCACACAATTGCTTGAAAATTGCCACAATTTCCAGAAATTCGCTCACAATCAAAATTGACAAGTGGTTAACCCCTCACTCACACCTTGTTTTTTTTCTTGATTTTATTTGGGTTTTTGTCCTCCATGAAATGTTGTTTTTTCCAAACTACTAGTATTATACAGCTGTAATCAAGATTTTGTTTTTGTTTTACAGATGAACGCACAGGACAGACTAAAAATGTTCAAGCTGCGTCACACGTGGAATGGGTTGCTGTCAGCCAACAAGCTGTTCGCAATTGATGTACAGATCAACTTGATTGATCAGAAGTGGCTTATAGCAGCTGAGTTGCCTGGAAATTTCCGCAATGAAGCTTATAAACCAGAAAATTTTGTCACAGTACAAAACAAAAGGAATCCCGTTGATAAAAAGGATGAACACGAAGGAATGAATTTCACAAACGCAGCTCCGTCTGGAAACTTCCCTTGCGTCCGGCCAAGAACGTGGAACCAAGAACAAAATCAAAGACGTAGACCTGATCAGTTCCTCAGCAATCAAACCAGATATGAAAGCAAGAAACAGTTTCATCGACGCCCATTAAGAAAACGAAGACGAGTGAACGGAGTTTCCTGCAGTCAAAATAAATTCCAAAACACCACAGGAGTTCCAGACGGAACCATCCATGCATTTTGTAGCAGACCAGGACTTTGAAATATGATTATTATAAATTGGTAGAATTAGATATTGATTGAATAATGCATTGTTTGCCTATGTTCATGAATTGCGATTAAACGAATTGATCAATTTCATGATGGTTTTACTTATTATTTTGGCATTAATGCCAGTGTCAAACTTCATGAAAACAGGGTGTATTCATACATACATTTGGCGTTTTTTAGTATTTATTTTGTGATGTGGAATTGTACGGAATTTTACAGAAAATTCCATGGAATTTCCTAGGTTCAACTTATTAAAGACAAGTATTACTGCCTCAGTATACTCTAGCCTTCGCTCTGGAACAGTTCAATAGTTGTGCCTCTCGCGAAATAATCTCACGTATCACAGGACGATCCAGCAAAATGTCGGTCCCAAACAATACTAGTGGTCCTCACATCAATTAAGACATAAAGGCAGAGACCTGACCAGTTTGGGAGACCTCACGTCGAACAGCAAACCGCTAATCAATGTTCTGACCATGGTTGCCGAAGAGAATCGTACCAATGCCAATGCTCAGACCATCGTGTCTGCAATTGAGGACCACGTGTTCCATGTGAAGCCGCAGTTTAAATTGGCAGTGCTGTATTTGATGGACTCTATATCGAAAAACGTCGGAGCAGGTTACATCAACGTTCTCCAAATGAACATTGTCAAAAAAATTTGCCGCAGCTACAGAGAGGTAAGCGATATTTACAATCATTAGGACCCATACCGTGTTTTTTTTCAACTCATTTGGGTTTTGGTTCTCCATAAAATGTTGGTTTGTACTCAACTACTTGCCGCAGCTCCTTATTGTCCACTCATACAAGAATGCTGAAGAAAGAGTTGTTTCGTGACGTCATGCTAGTTTAAATTCTTGTTGGTCTGAAATCACCCATTGATACTGTTGAAAACCCAATAAATCCTCTTCTTGTGGTCGAAAGGCTACTTTTTGCAGATTTTAACCATACATTCAAACCAATGGAAGTTTAAGGATTTTCGTAAAATTTTTGTAATTTTGAGTCTGAACGCGGATCGACTTATCTACTCGCCAACAAAATTAGCAGAATTCACACAGAACGTCCTCAACTTACGATCTGAGCCTTTCTCTGCTAAGTTATGATGCGAAGCAGTTCCCCAAGGTGTTCACCATATGTGTTCACGATCAAAGCGACAATCACCACTGCAAGGTAATGTAGGGCGTAGGCGGCTCGTAACTGGTGAAGTTATAGCCGTTTGGTTGACAAATACGAGCCGCCTACATTACCTTAGTAACGGTGATAGTCGCTGTGACCAGGGCCGCTATTCTTGAATCGTGTGAGAAAAGTCCCTGGGAGTTTTATATAATCCGTACTACACTTCTGTAGCGAAAGTTGCCTAAAAACCACGATTTTAGGCAACATTCGCTACATCAGTGTACTGCGGAATGTATTTTACTCCCAGGGACTTTCCTCACACGATTCAAGAATAGCGGCCCTGGGTAAACTCCTTTGCATCGCAACGTGACAAAGAAAGTCTAGGACCGTTAGTTGAGGACGTTTTGTGTGGATTTTGGTGATTTTGTTGACAAGTAGATGAGTTGATCTACGTTTAGACTTGAAATTACAAAAAACGTGACGAAGATCCCCACACTTTCATGGGCTTGGAATGTATGGTAAAAATCTGGAAAAAATAAGCTTTCCTGCACAAGAAGAGGACTTGTTAGGTTTTCAACAGTATCAATGGATGATTTTAGACCAACGAAAGCTTATACTAGCCTGATCTTACGAAAAAACTCATTCTTCACCATTCTTGCATGAGTGGGCAATGAAGGGCAGCAAAGGACTAATAGCAGGGCAAAAGCTCAAAAAATTAAGGCAATGGGTACCAGAGGCCTCAGTGAGTTCTAAGTGCCACAAACAACATTCTTGAGTAAAGACAAATAGGCTCAAAAGAACAGTGGTGAAATCATTATCTTACCAGATGGAGAGGTTGCAAAGACCGTGGAAATGTTTTGGATAGCTCACAATCAATTGACTTCTTTTTATGGTGAGAAAAATCCATTTCCCTTAGACTTGAATCATATTTGATAATTTTGTGGTCTTTTTGCCAGCCTTCGAACAAAGAGCTCTCCTTCCACAATGGGTGATGGTATCGACCACAATTCATCACAGAGCAACTGCAGGAAGTTTGAATCAATAAATCGAATTTTTTAAAGCAATCGAGTCTCTGAGGTAATACGGGAATCCCAAAAGTTCAGCAGTAAACCTTGCGGAGTCGATTCTGGTACATGGTGCATTCAAAGTCATGTAACTTTGTGTTGCAGAGACTCAGAAACAGGGGAGTTCAGGGACCTTTAGATTACTGCTCCTGCTTGCTTCATGTGAAATTTTGAGAAAATCTGCTCACCGGTTTTTTCATAAAAAGTGTTCCTTTAAAACTTTGTGCGTTAGTATATTTTCCACCATTATCTGCACAGACATGGAAAAATTCTAGGATTCTAGGGAGATCATCTACATAACCAACAGTTTAATTTCTTCTTTGTGTTAACAATTCGGGCCCAAGCCGGCCCTGTTTTCATAACCGATCGGGTCGCGTCCATACCCCACCCAGAGTCCATACGGGAGAGAGCACCTGCGCAATCGAAAACGCGGCAAGCGGAGAGTATGGAGAATGAACGTTGTTGATGTATCGTGTCATTGTTTTTTTCATAAATTTTATGTAATCTGAAAAGTTTCGCTAGTAAACCTTGTTAATTTGAATCTTTCGTTGCTTTTCCCACGAGCCAGAGTTATCCCGCTCACATCAGAGTTAATATTTGCCATCTGGATAACATTTGGAAATTTCAAGAGCGGGCGCAAAGATTTCACACCCATAAATTTTAATTTGACTCACCACGTGGAATCTCTAAATGACAGGTGATGTGGTTTTTTCACACATGAATGATATATGACATCCAAATCCGAGAAACGGGAGGCCAATGTCACTATACTGGAAAAACTGTCACCTGTCTATCAGATGTCACCTGTTACAATACTGGAATGTCACCTATTGAGTACTTTTCTCAATAGTCGTGTTGGGGATACACCCGAAAAGAAGGTGCGAAAAAAGAATAAAGGACTCACCTTGACGTCCGGCGTCTTCTCGTGTAGGCAAGAGCTCTTGGATGTTCTGGTGGTGCACGGACGTCGAAGGGTATAAGGGGTTAACAGGTACACACACACACACACACACAAATAATGAAAGAGAATGTTCGCACAGCGCGTAATAATTGAAATAAAAAAAAATTAATAACTTTTAGAAATTATAAAATACCGGCGCACAACGCGACCATCTATGCTGGCGTCCAACACACCGAGCCATTCTTATCTTAATGCTTTTTCTCATTCGTGTGATAAGTTTCTTTTTTACCTATCCGAGAACCTAAATTTTAATTGAATACCAAACAAGTCGCTAACTTCAATCTCAGCCGCTAATTTTTCACAATTTCAAGTTGGTATCTGTCATGTCGCTACAAATATCCCTTTAAAGTCACCAGACTTACCACCGAAAGCTATGCAACCAAACATACATCCAGTGAAAAAAGCCAAAAGATTTATCACCACAAGTTATGCAACACATACATACAGAAGAATGAACGTTTCATTTTTAATTTTATTGGAAACATTTCAAAGACGTACACAAGAAAGCGTTATATAATTTCAAAAAAAAAACTGTTGGATGATAGAAAGTTGAGGATTGTTTGATTAGCTTCAGTCATGATTCAATATCTGGTTATAAAATGAACGTTTTATTCACGTTCTGATGAGAACGTTCTAGAGACGTACAAAGTAAAGCGCTATATTACTGTGAAGGAATGATCGCTGAACGAACGCGTGCGCTTACGCCGAAATGTGCCACTTGTCCCAATGAGTCAGGGGCACGCCGACAGAGGACACCCTGACTTCTAACTCATCGCTTTGGTCAAGACCAGTCAAAGTAAATATGAAAGTATAACCCGATCCCCGATCTGATCATCAACTTTCAAACGTTTAAATTTCGTACCCACACCAGCGGCCCTTGAACGTTTGACTTTGCGTTTTGACTTGTCGCCTCGTTAAACACAAGACAATTAAATTCAATAAATAAAGAAATAAAAATAAGAAATAAATATATTCGATATAGGTACTTATACTTGTAAAACACCTGAAGTTACATTCTAACATCAGTTGAGTGAACTATTATACAAAAAGGCGATATAGTAACTCTTTGGTATTGGCTTGTGGATATCGTGGGAAACGCAGCGGATCCTCCGAGGGATCCTCTTGTGATATGAAAACTTGAGTTCCAGAAGGTCTCTGTGCTGATGCCAATTTTCAATTTTATTTCCAAAAAAATGCTCAGCGCTCAGCATAAAGCCGCAGTTTTCACCTCACCATGTTGGTCACAGCTAGCGAATACGTTGTCAAAACCAAAATCAACGTCAGAATCGTCACCCCGGTTGCAGCTTTTCACGATTTTCTACCCAATGCTTACACATACACAGTAAAACTGGCACTGCTGAAGCAATAAAACCGACTGAAACTCATCATTCTAGACTTTGCCGTAAAGCAGGAAATGTTACGAACTTTACCTACGACCACTACCGTAAGTGCCGTATACCGCACAACTCGGAACCTAAGTAAGTGAGCCCTTACGCACATCGTGACGTATTCTGTAAAGTAAATCGCACAGCGTGCGGTAATGGTGAAGTAAATCGCACAGTTAGGGAATTTATGTTTCTGATGTTGGGGGAATTTTTATCGAAAGACATTCTCAAATAATTCACATTCAAAAATGGGAGCATTTCACGGGAATCTGACTCGTGCCCCGGTAGCACCTCTCACACCGAAAGCATAGGCGAGACTAGCTGTATATATTCGTAGCGAAGGCATGGCCATAAAAGTGAGATGTATCAACAACAAAATCGTCCAGATTTTTTTTCCAAGTGAGGGATTTGAGAATTTCTTGATTAAATTTTAGCTTGCATTTGTAGGGCTTAGTTTTTACCTGATCACAATAATTTTGCGAGATTTATTAAAGAAGATTCAAAATATCAATGCAAGGACTGCCCGCAGTCAACAACAACTTGGGATCAAGTGGGTGTAAAAATTAGACAGTTACAACAAGCATCAAATGTCTGATGACAGGTACTCTGCTGCCTGCCTACCTAAGTTCGATAATTTTCAAATAATTATTGTCTTTTTTTCATGATATATACGTGATTTATGTTATTTTGTTTATTATATACATATTTTTTGTTATATGTTTATTGTTGTATTGTTGTGGTTGTATGGAAGAGCAGCTTCGCTGAATACGGCCAATAAAGACATTTTATTATTATTATTATTATTATTATTATTATATAGAGGGTGACAAAAGAAGGAGTGCAAAGTGGTTCATTTTTAAGCGTGTGTAACTTTTTTAAAAGCAATTGTAGATTTTTTCTAGCTATATTTCTGGAAACCTCGCAGCAATCAATATCTCGAAACGGTTTTTGACATTTCACCGCCTTCTGTTTCTTGTACAGGGTGCTCACGTATAAATTATACCCCTCTTATAATTTGAGGACTTGACCTTGACTTGACCTCTGAATACTTTCCCTTGAACATAATTTCAAAAATAGAAACGATCCTTTCATGATTTTTCCGTAGGTTTCGAATCTGTTCACTATATTTCTCTGCGACATTTTGCTTACAAGGTGTAACATCGAAAATCTTTCTCAGGTTGAACACCCTGTATTTCAATATTGGAATCGGCTCTGTTCTTAATTTTGAGCATAGATATATATCACACTTGATGTTATTTAGAAAAAACACCTGTTAAAAAAATTGTTGGAATCTTTTTTTTTTCAATTAGTTTTTTTTTGTTTGTGCTGAAGCCGAGCTTTTTTTCCAAACGTAACATAAACTTTGTTGTGGCATTATTCGACAGTGTTATTCGACATATCAATCTCGTTTATTTCCTTTATTGTAGAATTAGCCAAACGGCACCTGTTCATCTCCGTTACCTTTTGTAAATAAACTTTATTACAAGTATTTGAAATCCAGTCATTGCTTCATCTTCAGTATTGTATAAGTCATTGCTTGGTGCTAAATATTGTTTTTTTTAGGGATTTGGTCACAATACTGTGGCGCCCCCGCCATTCAATAAGAACCCCGGCCTATCTTCTCTGATCAGCTGGCTGGCCGTGTTTCTTAATAAGACAGAGACAGACCAATGGTAAGTCGCACCAAAAAATCACGAGGCTTTTTTTGGCATTTAACAGAACATCGACGAAAAAACAACAAATGAATAATTGTAGAAATATGATCGTAAGTTTTACAGAAAAATGGTCATGAAATAAAATAAAAATTTTCAACATTGAAATGTTTATTTGCAAAATCAATAAAACTAACGCCGGGTTGCTCACTTCGAGTTTAACTTTAAACTTGGTTTGGTTGCCATAGATTTAATTGTTGCAACAATTATTTCCATAGTAACTAAACCAGGTTTAAAGTTAAACTCGAAGTAAGCAACCCGGCGTAAGATGTATACTACATAACTCAATCTAATATAAACTGCGCAACAAATATGTTGTCGCGAGGGAAAAATTGGTCCGACTTTGGACCACAATAACTTTTGAATGACACAAACTATTTCAATTTCGTTTTCACGGTTAGTGAGATCAGTCTTTCCGTTATTCACTTTCAAGAGGTGAAGATCAGGAAGCTTCATGTAAAATATTTACAGAGTGAAATGTAAAACAGTGCAAAATTTTAGCAAATTAAACGGACCCCCATTTTCAGAATAATTTTTTTCATAAATGCAAATGAAAGGATCATAAAGCGTGATGTTTTGGCTTGCGCCCAGTTTTAGAATTTTCAGAATCGGAACTGTGGTTCTGACTTTATGATTTTTTTTCTCTTGGAGGATGCTGAGTTATCCTATCGCTACAAGAAAGACTATGTTAGCCCAGGGAGCCTGTCATCATCAAAAACTCAAATTGGCCATCAGCATCATGTTCAGGAGGTCAAAATCACAAAGAAAGTTTGTGTCAGCTGTGAAAATCTGATCAAATTCAATTTTTAAGAAAAACAGCTGTGTCGCCCTTTTCGAATGGGCCCCTTTTTTGAAGTCTTGATCAAGGTATTTCAGATGGTCTGTAAGTCAAGTTTCTGAGAACCGTTTGAGCAATAATATTCGTGAATTGCAACCTCCCATCATCAGAATAACATAGTCTTTTTGTACCGATAGGATAAATCAGCATCTTACAAGAGAAAAAAATCATAAAGTCAGAACCATACTTCCGATTTCAAAAATTTTGAAACTGGGCGCAAGCTAAAGCATAACGCTTCATAATCCTTCCATTTGCATTTGAGAAAAAAAATTATTCTGAAAATGGGGGTCCGTTTAATTTGCTAAAATTTTGTACTGTTTTACATTTCACCCTGTAGATATTTTACATGGAGCTTCCAGATCTCCACTTCCTGAACGTGAATAACGGAAAGACTGATCTCATCAACCGTCAAAACAGAATCAAAATGGTTCTTGTCATTCAAAAGTTATTGGGGTCCAAACTCGGACCAATTTTTCCCTCGCGACAACATATTTGTTGCGCAGTTTATATGATATATTGCCATTTTTTTTTTGCAGAAATTAGGTTGAAAAATCCAAGAATCATTTCCAGCAATGTTCGTTATGCTATTAACTACAGGGTGATGAAACTAAATATGAATGCGAATCATATCATTAGTTCACTTAGAGGTAATTGTATTTATAAAGAAAAATTGGAAAACAAATTTATCAGCGCACCATCAATTGAAACCTGTCTCAATGGGTGCATCCAACTCACCGGTCACAAAATCGGAGACGGGTCGTTAATCGTTATCTCAATGCACACAATCCTACAACGGTTGACAATCATCGGTAGATACCGGCCGCCATTTCAGGCACCGGGCAAAATTTGCTTGCGCCGATACTGCGTCACACGAATATAGGTTTGTTTAGTATCCACCGAGGTATCCACTTTTTACTGAAAATAACTCATTGACATAGCCATATTCTCCGTATTGTATTCTTCAGAATTTCATCGTGAAAATCCAACAAAATTAACTTGAAGCTGGTTCTTTTGACGTTGAAGTACCCATCATCCCATCCAAAGTAATGGACGTCGGAATCTTTGAACGCTTCTCCTGAACAATTTCTGTTTTGGTCTATTAAACAAAGCAACATTCATGCCACGACTGGTTAGGTCGTTTCGTTTGGAATTTGTTTGAGTGAGCTGTGTGGCGAGAATTTCATAATTTCGTACATGGATATTGAAAATTAGCACTAAAATACATTCTAGTGGACCCAAAATTCCACAAATGATTCAGTTGAACGTTAGACACAGTTCTGGTATACAAAGGTGATGTTCAATTGGAATTTAAGTTCAGCGATCATTTTTGTGGGGATGCATGAGCAGCGAAAATGGCAACAGCGCTCGGAACAGACAACAGATCGCTGCCAACTGTCACTTATCACATGACATGTTTGTCATTTCTAATAAGAACAGCAACAATAACAGCAAAAACAACATGAGCACTTGAGAGCAACAAGAAAACAGCCGAGACACTGAAACGTCGCAAATCGCGAAAAAAATTAAGTGCGCAATAAGTCATTGGATGCTTTTGTTCCATCAAGAGGTTTCAAACTAGTCGGAGCCTGGTCCTAGCCAGTCACCTAGGCTAGTGGTTCAGCGATAAAGTGGCAAGGAAAGTTTGAACATGTTAGAATGCAGGAAATCGAAGGCTTGTCTGGGAGGAACAAGCATTGTGCGTTCGGTGGTTGTTTCAGTGACTTGAGATACGTTTTTTGTCGACACAAGCGTCATCTACTGAGATATGCGCGAACTAAACTTCACTCTTGTCATTTGTCCGAAGATTTTTGACAGTCGACAGTGGGCGCATCCCAGATCGCCGGTCAGGTGGGTGATCTGAACATGCGCCCTTGCGTGCGACAGTGGATGGGAAAATCCCTATTGGCTCTGACTAATTTGAGATTCCTGATGGAACAAATCTAAGAGTGACAGTCAAGAACCAGTAGGCAGTAGCTAGTCAGGGGGATAGCTAAACAGAGTATGCAACGTTGCCATTTAAATTGAAAGATGTACGGAATTTGACAAAATTCAGCGCCTTCACGCATACGCCCTGCTCAAACGAAATAGCCTCAAGTGTGAGTGTTTCTGAAGATTTTGCGACATTTTTCGAAGTTGATTCAGATGGAACGTGGTTCGCACTTCGCAGTTGTTAGCAGTTGAGACGCGTGACGTAGTGCAGCCGAATTTATTCGTAGTTCACCCCTACTTTCTATGGTTGGAGTATGAGTATGATTAGGACAGAAAACGAAAGATACGTCCAAGGCCAAGAATTCGCACGACTGGATAGCACGTTCCTATCTTACATGTCGAAGTAAGTTGAGCAGTCACATCTGCTCTATTTTCATCTGCGCACCATAAGCCTCTTCTTCCGTAGCATGTTTTCTTATCATGTGCTGTCTCAAACCTGACTTATGCTTAGACCGGTACGAACAAAGGTTGCATTCGCACCACTTGATTTCTTCATCGGTAGTATGTTTATGCAACATGTGCAGTTTCAAATACACCTCCTTCTTGGCTCGGTGCGAACAAAGCTTACACTTGAACCCGTTGATTTTTTCGGTGATAGCATGCTTAACCATCATGTGCCGTCTCAAATATGATTTCCTCCAAGCTCGGTGCGAACAATGATCACACTGGTACCAGTTGACGGCTTTGCTAGTAGCATGTTTATTCATCATGTGCCGTTTCAAAGTTGCTTCCCTCTTAGCTCGGTACAGACACTGGTTGCACTGGAACCAGTTAACTTTTTCTTCATTAGTACCATGTTTATCCACCATATGCTGTCTCAAATAGGACTTCCTCTTGGCTCGGTGCGAACAATGGTCACACTGGAACCAGTTGATTTCTTCGGTGGTAGGATGTTTATAAATGATGTGCCGTCTCAAATTTGCCTCTCGCTTAGCTCGGTGCGGGCACTGGTTGCACTGGAACCACTTGATTTCTTCATCCGTGGAATGTTTGGACATGATGTGGTCTTGCAAGCTTGCTTTTACTTTGGTTCGGTGAGAGCACTGGCTGCACTGGAACCAGTTGATTTCGTCATCCGCAGCATGCTTATTCATCACGTGCTGACTCAAATCGGCCTTCCGCTTAGCACGGTACGAACAATCATTGCACGGGAACCACGTAATTTCCTTCTCTGGGGCATGTTTATTCCTCACGTGTCCTCTCAAACTTGATTTTCGCTTAGCTTGGTGCGAACAATAGCGGCACTGGAACCAGACGATTTCTTTATCGGGAGAATGTTTCAACATGTGCCGTTTCAAATTTGATTCCACTTTGGCACGGTACGAACACTCGCTGCAGTGGAACCAGTTGATTTCTTCGTCCGTGGCATGAGTGACGGAAATGTGTCTTTGCAAATTGCTTTTCAGCGTGCATCGGTACGAGCAATCGCTGCACTTGAACCGTTTCGCTTCTTCATCCGTGGCATGTCTTGTCATGATGTGTTTTTTCAAGTTTGCCTTGACTTTAGCCCGGTACGAACATTGTTCGCACTGGAACCAGTCGATTTCATCGATCGAAACGTGTACGAACATGTGCCTATTCAAAGTTGCCTTCAGTTTGGTGCGGAACGAACACTCCTTGCATCTGAACCATCTGATTGAACGATTTGGAGTATGTTTGTACACCATGTGCTTTTTCAGATATGACTTTTTATTAGATTGGTATGAGCAATCGGGGCACTGAAACAGGTCGATATCTTCCGTTGAATATTGCTTCGACATGTTCGATTCCACTAGTTCAGCATCTTGGATATTGACAAATTGGAAAAGGAGAGACCCATTCAAATCTTGCGGTTCAATGCTTTCGGCCTGTCTTGTGGTTCCTTGTGGTTCACCCGTTGGCTCTTTTGTACACAAATTGTGGTGTTTCAACAGAAATAAACTTGAATCCGATTTGTACTTGCACTGGTGGCATGGATAGCTTTCACGTTCTCCGCTAAACGTTCCATTTTTATTGCTTTCGATCCCCAAATTATGTGCTTGCTTGAAATGTTCGTACAACTCGAACTGGTAATAGGTCCTAAAGTCGCAGCAGATACAAGAGAACTGTTCCGGTTCGACAGTGGCATGATACAAGTGGGCTGGATAAACATATTCGTGATTTCTCTGGACGTGGTGGTTGAGTTGAAGGACAGATTCAGTCCGATGCGAACATTGCAAGCAGTTGTAACTGTCAACAGTTTCTGCTGGTTCCAACCTGGAGTAACACCAAAATGGGATGTAATAGAAACCATTTAATGCATATTCACAAGCAACTCACATTTTGTAATGATGAAGAGGTATGTACAACAAATTGAGAAGTGCACAGAGACGTGATTTCAGCGACACGAGAAACGGTCTTACTGGTTACATGGGTAGCAGGACAGATAGATGCGGTGTTCCATTGTCAGCTGTTTGCTCGAAACTGATCCAAGCTTCGGGGGTCGGGGAGCTTGGGCAGCTGCAGCTGTTTGAGTAGTTGTGACCATAGACGTTGTGACAATGGCAAGCGCTAGTGATCACGGACAATCATGACGTCATGCGCGCGGGCCACGGAGTGAGGTTGCCGCATAATGTCAACGAGGGACGTTTGGTTTGACCATTGTTCAATTATATCCAGTTAGCCAATGCTGTGTATTATTTTGGCAACCACTTCTGCGCACCAAATAGAGCTGGTAGTGCGGGAGCCCACTGCAAAATTCTGGGTCGATCGCTTTTATGAAGAATTTCTGTTTCAATCGATAGTGGGCAATACGATGAATCTTCCGATACCCGACAGCCACCTTGCATCCCCTGCTATAAGGGTCGCCGCCGGTTTTAAAGATGCTCATTTTGAATCATTTTTTACACCTCTTGCTTATATAAAAAAATGTCACAACGATTGACAGAAGGCGACATGGTCGAGTGGTCTAGATCAAAGTAAACGAATTCAAAGGTCAGAGGTTCTAATCTCCGCGAATACCTTTTTTTTAATTCTTTTTTTTTTCGCATTTAAAAAGCTTGACTTACTTGAACTTTTTAAAATTGCGGAATTGGACGACGTTTCTCAATTTGGAGTAACTTTCGTCGCTAAATTTATTAATGCTGCCGTTTTTTCACACAAAAAATACGGCATTTCCTAGTATAGTGCTCTTTCTTCAAACGTGAGTGCCATGAAAACCAGTGGAGTGTGGAGAATTGAAAAAAATAAGGGTTTCCTAAAATCAGGTGTGAAAGTGTATAAGTATGTATTTCAAAATTTCAAAATCCGAAAAACTCGATTTTTTTTCAAAATTTTCATATATTTTTTGAAAAAAGACCCTCATTCTCTTGCCAGCTCAGATTTAAATAACTAATTTTTCTGTTACGTTTTTAGCTGCGCAGATTTGGCAGTAACTCACGCCAAAAGAATTCATCTGTTGTTTCTCTTCCGCTCTGCAGCTGATCCGCAGTCTGTTTCAGCCGTTTTTTATGCTAGGAAATAACATCCTCAACTACTGAAAATGGTATCTTTGTATTAAACAGTGATATGTGTCTGTCAAGCTTTTAAAATGCGAAAAAAAAAAGAATAAAAAGAAGGTATTCGCGGAGATTAGAACCTCTGACCTTTGAATTCGTTTACTTTTATCTAGACCACTCGACCATCTCGCCTTCTGTCAGTCATTGTGACATTTTTTTATATAAGCTAGAGGTGTAAAAAATGATTCAAAATGGGCATCTTTAAAACCGGCGGCGACCCTTATAGCAGGGGATGGAAGGTGGCTGTCGGGTATCGGAAGATTCATCGTATTGCCCACTATCGATTGAAACAGAAATTCTTCATAAAAGCGATCGACCCAGAATTTTGCAGTGGGCTCCCGGACTATGGGAGTGTGCTATAGCTATAGCTAAGAGCTAGGATTAGTTCCCAATTCAACCGCGAGATGGCCGGTAAATCGACTCGGTTTCGTGCGGACTCTGTTCATCCGCACGTCGTAGCTTGAATCTTTGACTTTTCTCGCTGTTTGACGTATACATCAAAACAAAAGGTGAACCACATACTTAAATAGCTATACCGCGCAAGAGAGACGTCCGACACCTGTAATAATGGGCGCCGCCATCTTGATGGTTATTTAGGGATTTTGGGTGGTGTGGATTGGCATCATTCCGCTACTGGACCACTTGACTAAGCACGATATTATTTTGCTTCTCCCTCAAAGTACGTGGAATCAACACTAATAACATCAGGTGGGAATCAACAGGTGAAGAAAAGGTGTGCGATCATTCCAGCGTCCAAAAGTTCGGTTAACTACGTGATGTTTATTTACACTGTCAAAAAGCTGTCACTTGACATTTCGTTTACTCAGAGTACAGTGGCACCCAACCATCCAACTCGACGTGATTATTTTGTAATTTTAAGAAAACTAAATACACTTACCACTTACGTGATGGTACTTGAAAAACTGGATCGCTATCGTAAAATTTCAGAAGGTTTGATCAGTTTCACGGCCCTTAAGACATTTTGTGGTAGCTATATGGCTTGGTATTTTGAGATACACTGGAAATTAACCATCAAAATGGCGTCATTCTCTAACTCCTTCTGTTACGCGGCGCGGCAGAATGCGCAATAGGTTCATAAGCGGTATAGCTATTTAAGTATGTGAGGTGAAAAATCTGCATTTTAATGACCTATTCAATGCTATTGTGGAAAAACCGACGCACACATACTGGTAGGTAAGTCGAGACTTGATAACACCTGACTATTATTCGCAAGTCGATCTCTTCATTCCAGGTCCCTGCGATATGCGGCGAAAATTGGAGGTTATGTTGTGGTAGATACTTAAATTAGGAGATTTTCTACTCTTCTTTCAAAAACCCACGTTTCAAAAAAGTCCAGCCCAGGCCAACTTTAGTGCATGGAGACTGAATTGATGCATTTGACATATAATCAACAGCCCCATCAACATTGCAGCAAAAAAAATGAAACTGTATCAGCCGTGCTAGCCGTCCGGCCACAAACCAGATGAGGTTAAAATGAAGTTACATGAAAAACTGTTGAAATATAGTGCTATTCCCAGCCTAAATTTGAGACTGAAAGATCTGGGTTGCCTAGCGGCCCATTCCAATAGCCGCCAAGACGTTAAGCTTCTGATGAAATAGTTCGGGTTTTAATTTTTCATATTTTCATGTTTCGTAGCAGCATATCTGATTTCTGTTCGGGCATTGCGATGTGGTTTAAATTTCAAAGTGGATAATAATGTTAATGTTGAATTTTTCATTGTGGAGTAGTTTACATCGAATATAAAATATATGTTCTATGTATAAAAGTATAAAAAGATTAATGTAAAATGGTGTATATGGTTACATTTTTAAAATGTACATTATTGTTGTCAAATAATAATACCTATGGTTATTTCCACTAATTTTTTGTGAATAATATTTCATACATGAATAAAAATATACTGTCTTTCGTAACATTCATGCTTGATTTCCGTCTACTTTTGAGCACTGTTTTGCTCACGACTCTGGTGACCTTTACATTTGGGCACACATTCCGCTAGGGTTGCGCACTTCACATAGGTAGTATAGGTTTTCACCCTCGAATTTTCATATGTAAAGAAGCCTGTAAAAGACCTAGTGTAAGCTTTGCTTTGAGCATTCTTTGAGGAAAGAGAGGCAGAGTCATGTCTAGAGTGAACATAAGTCAGTTGAATTAACGATTAACATGAGGAAACAAACTTGAGGTGTCAACATAGGTAAGGTGACGCAACGAAAGGTAGGTGATGCAATGTCAAATAAGTCAGTACCAAGGTCAATACTATCCAGGAGGACAGGGCCCATGCCCGACCTCTGAGCGTTGATAGAAGTCCGAACAATCTTGGGAGTTGAAACTCTCCTTTTTCACCCATTTTTACTCCCCTGACTAATTTCAGGAATCGATCTAAATTTTGAATTTTACGGTTCATTTAGAAAACAAGGTTCTGATTGCCAAATTTTGATTAGAGGCTTCGTTTTTAAGATATTTGGGTTTGAAACTTTGGAAAACACCCCGAAATCTCCACTTTCTAAGACCCCTTTTTTTCCTGAAAACTTCCCGTTTCTCTGAAAAAAATGGTGGTTTACTAACTTAGAAAACCTAGAAAATCTGTCAGCTGGGAAATCATGAGCTTTTTAGATTTTAATTTTTAGACTTGAAAGTTTCATTTTCAAGATGTTTCTTCAAGTTTCAAATCCAAATATCTCGAAAACGAAGCCTCCAATCAAAATTTTGCAAGAGCATCTTTTTATCGCTACTACTATTATACTAAACGTAGAATCCAAAAACTAGAACGATTCCCAAAAATATCCAGGGTAGTAAAGAATATGAGAATACCCGTGGGTTCCACAAAACAGATAATTCAAGATTAGTTGATTTGCGATTTTTGTTTGTCAATCTGTAGCTGACTGATCAATGGAAATGCTGGTTTATCCCTCAATAATGAAAAGATGATGGGTCTAGTACAGATTTCAGGCATTTTTTGTGAGTAATCACCTAGGATTCAGCAGAAAAAAGTCCAGTTAATCTGCAATCAGCCTTGATCGCTGATCATCTTTTTTGTGGAACTGACGGTAAGAATAATATTTTTCAAGTAATAAATTTTAAAACTCTGTCAAAGAGTTTAAAATTGGTTTTAAAGCACTCAAGAATCAAGTTAACTGGTGTTTGTGTCAAAAAGGCAAGGAACAAAGTTCTTTTTGGTTTCTGGAACTATTCTATCACTCAATTGCAAGGATATTTGGAGGTTATCCAGATACTACCGCGGCTCTGATGCTCATAAAATGATGAAAAACTGTATCGATTCCAGCATAGTGGTGTTTAAAGAGTTAAATTGGTAAAATAATGCTTTGCGGAATCAATCCCTACGGGCTATTCCTCAACAGAAATTCACCATTCAGGTCTCTTTCGAGATCTACAAGGTGTACTTTGGTTTGAGATCAGACATTTCCAAAATCCAAAAATAATTTGTTCTCAAAATTTGAATCTTAGATTTTTTTCTTTCAATTTGAATTTTTTTCAAAATTTGAATTTTTTGAATTGAATTTTTTCAAAATTTGATTTTTTTTAAAATTTGAATTTTTCCAAAATTGAAATTTTTTCTCGATAAGAATTTTTTCTAAACTTTTTTTTTCAAAATTTGAATTTTTCGAAATACATAAATTTTCTCTAAATTTGATTTTTTTCTAGATAAGATTTTTTTCAAAATTTAAATTTCTCCAAAATTTGATTTCTTTCAATATTGAAATTTTTTTCAAAATTTGAATTTCTTCAAAATTTGAATTTTTTCAAAATGGAAATTTTTTCTTGATAACAAGTTTTTCAATATTGTTTTTTTTTTTCAAAATTTGAATTTTTCGAAATATAAACTTTCTCTCAATTTGATTCTTATCTGAATTAGAATTTTTTCAAAATTTGAATTTTCCTAAAATTTGAATTTCTCCAAAATTTGAATTTTTTCAAAATTTGAATTTTTTCAAAATTTGAATTTTTTCGGATTTTGAAAATGTCTACGGGCTCAAACCAAAGTGCATCTTTGAAGGTTTCGAAAGAGATCGGTTTCGAAAGTAAATGTTTGTCAAGGAATAAGCTTGTACAGATTGATTCCGCAAAGCCTTATTAACAGTGCGTATGGCGAGAACTCGTGTGTCTCTTGTCAAGGTTTAGTGTAGATGTAGAGTCGAATGATTATTTTCTGATATGTGTGACGATAATTACGGTGGTTCGTAGGAGTTCCCTCACCAAAATAAAGCGGAGGTGCCATGTCTACATTTGAAAGGAGGACCATGACCACTCACACCAAATTTTATGTCTTTATCATACAATGAACAAATTTATCAAATTTGGCCACTAATCCCCGGACTATACTCAATTAACACTGTTATTTGCGAATTGAAGCGAGTTACGTGTTTCTTTTTGCGAGAAATACGATTTTGATGGTTCAAACGACGGTCTAGTCATGTCCTGCGCCTGCGGTAAGACCAACAGCTGTGAGCTAGCAGTATGGCTCTAATGCGACAACGAGGACACAATTTTTGGACTTGTTGCAGCAAACATGATATATTTTTACAGCGTCGAAAAAGTGCTCAACTGGGATTTTCGGGGAATTTAATTACATGGTGGTGTGAATTCTGAATCGGTAACAGTGCTTCAAAATTTCATGAATTTATTTTTTCAACTCCAAAACCTATATTTACTGCACTGTCTGCATAGGCACAACATAGATTCTATCGCAATAAATCAAAAAGTGTTATCTATCTACAAATCTACAATCTCTGCTGCGATAACGGCCTCATGTTTCTGATCAAATAGGAATCAATTTGCTCAACAAATGATATTTTGTTGAGCAAATCTTGGAGTTATCTTGTAACGACAAAGACGGAGAAGTTGGACATGGTGGAATAATAACCATATGAAAACTCGTTTCTACTTTGCTGGTATCTCAGCTGGCACACTTCTTGTTGATGGCGAAAAATTCAACACCTTTGACACAACATCTTCCCGCGAGTAGGTTTGTTTTGGCGTCCGGTCTTTGGCGGAATCTGATGTACCTTCTCTTGTGGAATTTCCTGAAAATGTGAAAAAAGTTACAAAATTTTTATTATAATTGTAATTTTGAATTATTATGAATCTCAACTTATGGTGCTATTATGTCAAAAAGATACATCGATGTAAGCGCTACATCGCTGTACAATGACAAAAATAGGTAATAATGTTTTGCATTGTCACATGTGTCATCTCATCTTACAGCGACACCGATACAGCGCTTACATCGATGTATCTTTTTTACAGAATAGCACCATAAGTATTATACTGGTCACAATTTGGGAGGACATCCGAAAAATTATTCGCCTCCAAACAGCCGTCAAGTTCTTGAAAGTTATCGAATTCTGAAGCGGCTTCCACCAACTTCAAGATAAATCTTTCTACCTCCACCATCTGCAAGTAGGTACTTGTTGGCTTGTGACAGGCTTGTGACAGCGATATGCTTATTACATGGTGGTGAAGGATACCTCACAACTTTGTACTTTTTTGAAATGGTGCAGGACTTTTTGTTGCCACCCTATAATTTTTAGTTTTGCTGTATGCAATAGTCAATACTATGAGGAGCTATTTTTTTCTAGTTTGATGCTCTAGGTTGCTTAGTTACAAGTATGTTTTTTTTCCATATTTATTCCTATGTTTAAAAAGTGTTATAAATAAGCGAGTACCCGTACCTACCCAAAGTAATTACCATGGATTATGTTGTTGTTGTTGGCTCAGTTGTTGGCCCTCGACTTCTAGATGGACTGGTGTAGACGGCATATCAAAGTGTTTGGGTATATGGCATTCCGGTTCAATCTAACGTGGGTCGGATTGACGAAGGCGCTTCTGTCAAAATGATTCTTGCAGATACTCATTTCGGACAATTTGACGGGCTGATACTCTAAAAAGTTGAAATAATGATTAGGCGAGGATCCCCATGCAATTTCAAGAGATTGTCAACTATTTGAACTTTCTTTCAGCCGCTGCTTGGACTCAGCCGAGCCAGCTAGTCTTTATTGTGACCTCAGGAAAAATATATTATGGAGCACCTCAAAGTTGAGGTGGGATCTCTGTGACTTTGTGGAGCTTCATATTAACAAAAATCATTAGATAGGTACTTAACATTATTCTATAAAAAGGTATGAACATGAAAACTTACCGCGTAATTTTTAGTTCCCTGCTGCGTCTATCCATTTCTACAGCCTGTTGGGATCATTCTTTGGAAATTTATAAAATTTCCTGTCACTTTTTGGACACCAAAATGATTGCATTTCGTGTATGACATTTTGCAATCAGAGAGGCACAACCGAAATCAGACCGAAAAGTCGGAAACACTTTAAATCACTCTGCCATCAACATATTTGCACGCATGTCGTAGCTTTCGTCGTTGTTTACGTCCTCACACTAATTAAATCGACATTGTTAATCGCAGCGCCATCTACCGGAAGAATCTTGAACTATTTCGTAGAAGTACAATCGGCCTATTCAGTTGGCTAACTGGATATAATTAAACAATGGTTTGACGTTACTGACGTTTTGATCCTTGGTTTGGGCGCATTCATTTACTGACTGACATCGATCGACACAGATCGGCACGAATGCTTTCCAATCTTCCATTTAATTTGTATACGTGCGTGCGTGTCATCGACACACGACACTCGACAGTACTCGACACAACACAAGCCGACTCGCACGGAGATAAAAACGCCACTAAAAACAGCGCAGACACCCTTTCAAAATTGCAAACCTGAGAACCTCCTCAATATCGGGATTTTACTGGTGAATTTGTTATCATGTTGCGTGTTCAGAAGTGACGTACCTGTCAAATGGACTTGAAATTTTTTTTTTGTTATAATGCTTAATTCTCAAAACAGTTTTGTGTTCGATTTGAAGTGCTTTCTGACTTCAGCCCAACACTTTGAAAGCCCCCTAACTCTTTTGCTTGAGCGCCTGGATGGATAGGCAGCCCGCTCATACTCCAATTTAATTCAACTTATTTGAATTAAATCACTTTTCCCGCTTTTGGGACAGCTTTGACCGGTGATTGTCTAGTATCAGGGCAGCATCCTGTTGTGCATCCTTCTTATGGTTCGACGATAGAGCTCCTGGGCGTGTTGAGATCGACTCAACCTCTAGTTTGAACGCAGTAAGACACAGACATTAGTTGTCGCATAAAATCATGTATTGGCTTTTATTTACATGTCATAGTGTTTAAATAAAGGCTCGTTCCTATACCTGACCCTACCTCAACGCTGGTAACTAGGATAACCGAGTTTGCTAAAGTGTTCCCCGAGGTGTTTCCTAAGAGATGAGTTTCCCCTAATAATTATTTCAAAGCCGTCACATATCAATACTCCGATGAACACCTGATTCTACACCTTGACCAACATTGAAACTTTGTTTGGGGTTAGGGTTGCCAGACGTCCCAATTTAGGCGGGACTGTCCCGCTTCTCATTTGTACCTATATGTCCCGCGTCCCGCCAGTTCACTGAAATGTCCCGAGTTTTACAGTTCCGCCTATAACGCTCTGATTTTTCATTTTTAGTTTTCTGCATTACGCGATTTTGGAACAAAAACGTTCAACTATTCAGTTGTGATTGTATCATAAAGTTTATCCACAGGAGATGATTGTATTATGTACCTAGGTACTTACAAGAAATGAGAAAGGCGTGTTTAATTTCACCCTGCAGACTTGCAGGACGCAGAATCGTATTTCCTGGTATTCCCCTGCAAGTGAGATACCTACTTACCTGACCAGGTCAGGTAATTTTTTTTTATTTCTTTTTATGAATGATCCTCCCAAAATTGTTGCATTGGCAAGATGATTTTGTGCAAAAAATTTTTTTTACATATTGTTACGAGCGGCGATCTCGTACTCGTACATCCATCAACACTGAGAACGCCGCACCGATCCGACGGCTCCCCGGCGCCTACCATTGGCGAAGCAAGAAGAGGTGTCGAAGCTCTTGAAAAACATGTTGGATGAAGGCGTGATCGAGGAATTGACGAGCCCATGGTCTTCACCGGTTGTTTTGGTCAAGAAGAAAGACGGTAGTACACGATTTTGCGTGGACTACCGCAAACTCAAGAGATGTAACGAAGAAAGACAGCTATCCACTTCCTCGGATTGACGATACTCTGAGCACGCTGTCTGGATCGAGCTGGTTTTCGACGCTTGACCTGAAGAGCGGTTACTGGCAAATAGGACTCCACAACGACGACAAAGAGAAGACGGCGTTTTCCGCTGGGAGCGGCCTTTATCAGTTTACTGTGATGCCGTTTGGACTTTGCAACGCACCGGCCACGTTTGAACGTCTAATGGAGTGCGTCTTGTGAGGTCTTACATGGGAAACTTGCCTAGTCTACCTTGACGACGTGATGGTCATCGGTCGAACCTTCATGGAGCACCTGAAGAACCTCCGGGAGGTAATTCGACGTCTTCGAGGTGCACATCTCAAGCTCAACCCAAAGAAATTCGTGCTCTTCCAGAAGCAAGTCAAATTTTTGGGGCACGTTGTGTCGTCGGAGGGGATCGAAACAGATCCAGCGAAATTGGATGCTGTTCGAGAATGGCCACGACCAAGAAATCAGCATAAAGTCAGAAGTTTCTTGGGCTTATGCACCTACTACAGACGTTTTGTGGAAGAGTTCGCTGGCATTGCTAAGCCCTTGCACAAACTGATTGAAGACCGTGCGCCATTCCTGTGGACCAAGGAATGTGAAAACTCATTCAAGACTTTGAAAGTTGCATTGTGCTCGAGTCCTATTCTGGCATACCCTCTTCCACAAGGACAGTACATCTTGGACACTGATGCCAGCAGCAGCGGAATTGGAGCAGTGCTGTCACAACACCAGCAGGGCCAAGAGCGAGTGGTGGAGTACTACAGCAAGGTGTTGTCCAAGCCTGAAAGAAACTACTGCGTGACGCGTAGGGAGCTACTGGCCATAGTGAAAGCTGTCGATCACTTTCACCAGTACCTCTATGGCCGGAAATTTTTGGTGAGGACTGACCACGCTGCCCTGAAATGGCTACTGCAGTTGAAGAATCCCGAGGGACAGTTGGCACGGTGGATCGAGAAACTGCAACAATATGACTTCACAGTCCAACACCGCCCTGGAAGAAGTCATGGCAACGCGGATGCTCTTTCTCGAAGACCATGCAACGAAGACTGTAAGCACTGCAAGAGGGTAGACCAGCAGAATGGAAACGTCGAAGTCAAGGCAATCGGTTTCGAAACCCCGAGAAATTGGACTACGGCTGAGCTCAAGAAGGAGCAGCGTGAGGACCCAGCCATCGGTACGCTTGCTGAAAGGAAAGAACTTGGCCAGGACAGACCGGAATGGGCCGAGATATCTGGTGAAGGGCCCGAATTCAAGGCTCTTCGGGCTCAGTGGAATTCTCTGAAGATAGAGAATGGGCTGCTGAAGAAAGTCTGGGAGAGTCCTGATGGAAAGAAGGAGATGGTTCAACTGGTGCTCCCCAAGAGGAGAGTGAAAGAGGTCCTGAAGGAGATGCACGATGGCGTCACTGGAGGGCACCTTGGGGTGAACAAGACGTTGGCCAAGGTGCGCGAGCGGTTCTACTGGGTGAACTGCCGGAACGACGTGGAAACATGGTGTCGCCAGTGCGAGGTTTGTGCGGCCAGCAAAGGACCGCCAAGAACTCGCAGCCGAGGGGAGCTGAAGACTTACAATGTTGGAACGCCTTTTGAACGCATCGCGATCGATGTGGCTGGCCCGTTCCCGACAATGGAAGATGGTAACAAATACATTCTGGTTGCCATGGACTACTTCAGCAAATGGCCGGAAGCGTACGCCCTACCCAACCAAGAGGCTTCTACAGTGGCAAGGGTGCTGGTGGACAATCTGATAAGCCGCTTCGGAGTACCTCTGGAGCTACACCCAGACCAGGGACGAAACTTCGAGTCCAACGTGTTCCAAGGTATCTGTACTCTACTCGGAATACAGAAGACCAGGATGACGCCCCTTCACCCACGGTCCGACGGAATGGTTGAACGGTTCAACCGGACGATGGAGCAGCACCTGTCAAAGGTCGTCAACGAGCGTCAGCGAGACTGGGATCGTCATCTGCCGATTTTCCTGATGGCGTATCGCGCTGCCATTCACGACACCACAGGGGAAACATCAGCACGTGTTCTTTTTGGCCGAGAGCTTCGCCTCCCCTGTGATTTGCAATTTGGCACGCCGGAGAATGATCCTAAAGACATCCCTGAATACGTCGACGACCTGAGGCAAAGAACGTGTGACATCCAAGAGTTGGTTCGAAACCGGATTCGAATCGCGACCGACCGAATGAAGACCCGTTACGACTTGAAGGCGAACTCCACGGGATTTCAGGCTGGTGACCTGGTCTGGTTGTACAATCCTCAACGCAAGAAAGGAAGGTCTCCGAAGTTGCATCCATCGTGAGAAGGACCGTACACGGTAGTCAAGAAGATCAATGACGTCGTGTACAGAATCCAGCGAGCCCTAAAAGCCAAGATGAAAGTTGTCCACCTTAATCGCCTTGCACGTTACTCCGGGAGTAACGATGAGCCTATTCGGGATGAACAGGCTTAAGAGGGGGGCAGTGTTACGAGCGGCGATCTCGTACATATTGGTAAACACTCGATGTTTCTGGATCTTTCCATCATTAGATTGCAATGTAGAAGTCTGGAGCGATCCGGTGCATTCCAGAGCGTTCGTGTATGTGAAACTAAAGGTAGACTTCAATGCTCGATCAAGAAAGATCTGTCCATTTTGGCGGAGGCGCCGCTCGTAACCCGGCAGAATTATACGGGTTAAGTGTACGATTATTCAGGAATGATCTAGAAACCGCATATGCCAGACCATAATACATAATAACTCCATGCAATGGCATCAAAAACAAGTTTCCTTTGTGATAAAGTTGTGCTCGCACGTGAAAATACACCACTACGTAATGGATCCAGAACGAATGCTTGAGTCGAATGTCAAATGCGTTCCCCTCTCCCTCCTCCCTCCCACCTCCTAGCCCACTTTCAAGCTGTGACGTAGCATATTATCCCTGATTTGAATAAGTCCACTTTCAAATTGATTTTTTACCAAAATGAAATCATATTTCGAAAAACAGTTTAGATAAAAATTTATATCTTTAATGTTAGACTTCCAATCCGGGAAATTCCAAAACCGTTTCGAGATAAGACACCACACTTCATAATTTTACTTTCCCGGCCCCACCAACATGGAGGGAAAGTATTGTAATCGTGCAGAAAAAAAGTTTTGAGATTTCACCGGATATATCCATTTTGAGGTCCCCCAAGTCGATTAAGACCATTTCCAGAATGATGTCTGTCTGTGGGTGTGTATGTGTGTATGTATGTGTGTGATCTTCCACGATAACTGCCGAACCGTTTATCCGATCGATTTGAAATTTGATATGCAGACATGGTTTCGCCCTGGAATGACCGGATTAGTTTTTGGCTGTCATCTGTCGAACAGAAGTGTCACTATCAGCAAATGACAGAAGCTACATCTCACGGAACTTGACTTGCGATATGTCATTTGAAAGCCCTTGAAGAACTGTATTCAGAACAGTTAAAAGTATTTTCCTACCTGTTGTCTGTCAAATTATAAAAAATATCAAAGTCTGGAACTTTGCCATTTAATTATTCAAAATCTATAGCACAGATGTGAACCAAACCCGGCAGGAAGCAACATTACCAAAGAATCAAACTAATGCTGAAGTTGGAGTTTCCCACCGTTTTCCGGACAAGCGCTATGAATTTTCAAAGTTTGGCCTGGCCGAATTCAGCCGGGCTTACCTGTTCCTCGATTTTTGGCCTATTCAATTTTTTTAGCAACATAGCAACCAAACCGGTAGGTAACTACGTTTTTGTTACGAATCGTATCAATGTCAAAGTGACAACATGAACGCTGTTCTCGGCAGGTTCTCGGTGTTTTCTTTTGTATCTTCTTGCATTATTTGGGGCAACAGTGCGAACCGATCCTTTGTGTTGTTTGGGGCTCCGTAAACCCCCTTGTGTTTTTTGTAGTTTTAGCAACTCCAGTATGCTCATTCCATTGACGTATATGTACAAACTGTAATGTGTGCAGTTCCCTTATTTGATTCGGTACCAGGGCCCCATCCCCATGGTGTCTGCTGTTCAAGGCCCTGATGGGGCCCCCATCTGTGTCTATCAGATTTTGCCGTTTTAGGCCAAAACTGCGGCCTTGTGTCTTCTTGGGTTCGTTGAAGCCCTCTAGGCTCCTGGTGTCTACGGGTGTCTCTTGAAGCCCCACTGAGCCCCCCCTTTTTTTAGTTTTCAGAACTATCGTGCCTTCAGGTGTGGTTCGGACCTAACTTCTTGATGGGCTCGAAGTCTCATTTCAGAGGTCACCACTTGGGGGCCCTGAATTGCACTCAATTAGAACTCCGCCCCAGGTTTTCAATCCGCGACTGATTTTCACCGGCTATTTTTCAAACAATAATTTAGGTTGCATCATTGAAGGCAACAGTGCGCCCCGATTAATTGTGTCTTCAGGTGTTGTTTGGGGCTGCGTAAACCCCTTTGTGTGGAACTAGCATTGCATTCTTGAGATATCACAACAGTTAACTACCTGTAGCTCCAATCAAATCGAAATCAGGTACGAAAACATAAGGTCAGCCTGGAATGACCTGATTAGTTTTTGGATAGATGATTTCGATCGGGAGTCCTCAAGGGACACATTGGGTCTGAGCTTGTCTGGATACAGCATTGCATTCTCCAAATTCGCAACAATTGTCTTCCTAGTTCTACCTTTCGAAGTATTTTATCACTATGGAAACCTAAGAACCTGTCACTTATTTTGTAGGCCCAACAATGGATGCAGAATGATCGCATAACGCACAACTTACTAGAACTTTTTCAATCAACTTTTCAATTAAATCCAACTTCCCCGAAGGGACGCCTAAATCAAACTCATTACTGACGTCCCTGAATACCGCCGGGAAAGTTTTGTGTCGCCCCACAACAGATTTTTGTATTAGAATACATAAAATTATTATTTTTTGACAAATGGGGGTACGATGAAGTCGTTGCAATTTTGCACCATTTTACGTATCACCCTGTAGAAAATTCACATGAAGTTTCTCAACATTCACTGTTGAAGGAAGGGTTACGGAAAGATTAAGCTAATTAAAGCAACAAACAAAATGAAAATCGCAATCGGCAATCGAGAGATATTGACCTCCAAAGTCGGACCATTTTTCCGATACCGACAACTTCGTTGTCCAGCAGTTTAGATTTTGACTCGATCTCCCGGAATGATATGCCAAGCGGCCAAGCGCGGCAATACTAAAGAGAATGGAATGTGAATCACCGAGTGGTGATACTTTCCACTCTAGCTTATATACTTACTGAAACATCAAGCATGTATGAAGATACATGCAGGAAATGAATAAGTTTCCAGCACAGTGCACTCAGCGCGTCTCGTTTTGCGCAGTCCAACTCCATATATGATTGTTCATTTAAGGACATTTTCTTAACCTTACAGGGGCCACTGGACATTCTACTGCATTTTCAACATAGTACTGCCACGCTTGGCCATAATTTTCTTCAGTGACAACCGCTCACCTAGCACCGTCAGCGAGGAGCCGTTGTCGACCACAGCAACTTCCACTGCAGGGGGCTTAAGTTTTCCCAGTCTCACTGCGCATGCGCAGCCTCGAAAATTTCTGCTTGCGGGTGCATCACGTCAAGATCACGGTGACAGCTGTCACATTAAACACAGCACATATCTATCAAAGCGTCAAAATCTAGTAACCATCGTACCAACACAACACTTTTTTTTCATAGCTTGCTTTAATAAAGAAAGCCGTGAAATTGATTAAACTCGCCTAATTGTTACATTTTACATTCTGATATTGTCAGCATTACATGAATAACATTCACTGAGCTCAAAACACACCTGTTTTTTCATCAACCTCGACTGTCTCTATTTTAACCAATGCCGGTTGCTCACCATCACCCATCAGGCCTCCTAACTCACTTATCTCCGTCAGTTTTCGTTCCTCGTTTCGGCGCGGTTTCGTGCGAGGAAAGCTTATCCACCATTCGGGATGCGTCAGCATGTGCCTGCCAAAGTCCTTCCTACCTTTACCTTGATACGAACATTCGGTACAGCTGAACCGAAAAGTGATTTCTTCGGGTGCACCGTGCGTCAGTATGTGCCGTCTCAGGTTCGATTTGATTTTGGTCCGGTAACAGCACTCGGCGCAATCGAACCAGGGGGTTTCGTCGGCACTGGCGTGCGTCAGCAGGTGCTTGTCGAGCACCTGCTTCTGCTTGGCCCGATACGAACATTGCGGGCAATCGAACCAGATGAAATCGTCGGGGACGGCGTGCGTCAGCATGTGCGTTTCCAGATTCTTTTTCATTTTGGCCTTGTACGGACAGACGTTGCAGTGGAACCAGCTGATTTCTTCGTCGGCGGCGTGCATCAGCGAGTGCCTTTTCAGGTTGCCTTTCTGCCTGGCTCGGTACGGGCACTTGGTGCAGGTGAACCAGTTGATTTCTTCGGCCGCGGCGTGCGTCAGCATGTGCCTGTCGAGGTCCCCTTTGAATTTGGCCCGGTGCGGACACTTGGTGCAAGCCAACCAGTTGATGAGGTCGGGCCCCGCGTGCCTCAGCATGTGCGTTTTGAGGTGCCCTTTCCGTTTGGCTCTGTACGTACAGTCGGTGCAGTAAAACCAGTTGATTTCGGCATCCGCGACGTGCGTCATCAAGTGCCTCTTCAGGTTTCCTTTGTTGTTGGCTTGATGTGGACACTGGTTGCAAAGGAACCAGTTATGTCTTGGCTTTTTGCTCTTCTCAAAGTTCTTTGTGAAAACTCTTCCAGACTTATTTACACTTTGTGAACGACTTTTTGACAGAGGTCGTGGTCTGGCTTTGGTAATTCTTGAAACCGTTCTATACGAACTATGATGTTTACAATGATATAAAATTGAGTGGCCCTGGTACTTGCAATAGTCACAACGGTTTTCGATGTTCGCATTTACAGCTCTTCCGAGGTTACGTTTACGTACGCAATGTTCATATCGATCTAGTTTTGAGTAAGTCTTGGAGTCACGACCACAAACGCAAGTATATTGTTCCAGTTCCAATGAGACATCGAAATCGGGGGCGTAAACGTTTCTGTGGTGTCTCTGGATGTGGTGGTCGAGTTGAAAAGGCCAAACTGTTTGATGCCAGCATTGTGTACAACAAAGCAATGGGGTTTCCGGAGGTTCTAACCTGTAATTTCCAATAAATTTTACAAGGCACTTGTTAGCACAGTTAGTTGCTGCTTACATTTTACAGTCGAATAGCTTTGATTCACTTTAATGGTTTTATCGTTTTCGTCTAGAATTTGGGGTTGGGATGCTAATGAGTAATGACACTAATGAGAATGACAGTGGTTGACACATGTTGACGTCACAGCAGTGCCCGAGCCGAGACGCAAACCTTCCCTTCTGCATTATTTTGAAATATCGGCAAGATTTTTCTTCGCAAACATAATTCATAATTCATAACTTTATTTCCGTACAGATTTAAAATCCAGTCACACAAAAAATAGAGGTGTATAATATCTATTTACCTATGTAATGGGTAGGTATATGCCGATCACGTTTTAAATTCAGCAGAAAATAAAACGCGGTTGGCCATGTTGCCTAGAGTGTAACGGACGCTCATAGACCAAGTTGCGCGAAAACAGGCTGAGCTCAAAGAGGTTAGAAAATTTTGACAAGAAATGCCAGTTCTGGCGTCTCCTTGCATCATATCCGCTGCCCTGTTGCCTTGGCCGTTGTTTGTCATGATGTCAGGTGAGTGGTGAGTGTCATAGTTGTTTACATTCCTGGGAAAATTTCATTAAGTGTTGTGCCCTCGGTTCTGCTATTGCTATATTCATGGTTCTGCCTGTATATTTATAAGGTAAGTACCTACGAGTAACACTCTTGTCTGAGTACTTAAGTTCATGTAAATTTTTTCTTTCATTCAAAGTTGACTTCAGATGCAAATGATCATGGGGTGAATCCTCGGGTGAATTACTGGGACATCAGAACGTTCAACGGATTGTGATGGATTGCCACGGGATTACCACGGGATTTCCACCGGATACGATTTCTTCAAATTAAATGGATAGCCACGGGATTCCAGGGAATTTCCACAAATTACCAACGGCTTGGGGCCACGCATGAATCACCACCAGAGAAAGGCGCTCTTGCTTTGCGGCGCTTATTATCACTGAGTTCTCCACGCTATAAGGTTATTCATTAACGTTACATAGACCAATGGCAGATAGGGGATTTCAATTTTGTTTAGATTCACCAGCAATATTCCTCTGTTAAAACTTGTCAAGAATTACTGGGTAAATCAAAGTCTAGGGCCGCAGATTCGGAAAAATGTATCCCTGTGTTATTTGGTCAAATTTACATTTTTGGGAATACTGTTATTGGGTTCAAGCCATATTGAGGCAAATTTAATGGTTGACCTGCGATGTGACTCGATTGAAAAAAGTTGGCTTCTGTAATTTTAGCTTTTTAGGCCAGCCCTTCTGTCAACAGAGACAAGCCATGAAATGAATTTGAACCAATTCAGTCGAACAGTGTGTGGATTATGACCAGCCAAAAATGAAAACTTGATCCAAAGTTTTATCTTGTATTTTTTTGTTAAAACTGAAAACGAACTTTTTGGACAAATAACACAGATGTGCAAAATAAAAACCCGCCGATTCTGTGATTTTTCACTATGATATTTCTGCACATATAAATATGTATTACGATTTTCCAACAGAATTTTGTCATCTTTCAGAAATGAGGATTGAATCCGAACTCTCTGGAGATAGAGACTAGAGCCATTCATCTGAACGACAGAAGCAGTTCGTCACCTCAATGTCAGCTTTGATGGCCGGACTTCATCTGCAGCACAGTCCCACTCCAAGTACCTCGGTGGGACCTTCGACCAAACATTATCCTTCAAGATCAACTTGGAGAGACTCACTGCCAAGACGAAGACACGAATGAACCTGGTTCAGAGACTTGCGAGAACTACATGGAGTGTCGACGCCACTACTCTTCGGATATCCACCATTGTCTTGGTCTAGTCGACAGCGGAATACTACGCTCCTGTTTGGATGAATAGCACACACACACAACATCATTGACGTCATTCTTAACCAAGCATTGAGAATCATTGCTGGAGTTGTCAAATCTACCCAGACTTTCTGGCTGCCAATTTTGAACATCGCAGCCAAAAATCCATGCTGCAGATTTCGAGATGAAAAGACACTGGAAGGAAATATGGGATACTGAAGCCGCCGTCAAGAACAGAGCGATTGTAGAGGATCCGAAGAGCTTCTCCCTTCCAAGGAAAGTATGGATTCAATAGGATACGAACAGGGCAGGGAAAATGCAGATTTCAGTTCTATCAGTGAGGATATGTAGAAGATCCGAGTTCTGAGTGTGGAACTGAGAACCAGACCATGAACCACATCGTCGCGGAGTAGGTGTCCGCGGACAATGGCTATCAAAAACTGCATCTGAGCTAGACCTGTAGTTCCTCAACATCTCCATCATCAACTTCGCACTCGCCCACTTGCTGCATCTACTCTACCCTCTGTTCCCTAAGATGGCCACTGATATCAGCCTCGCTGACATCTTTTCCTTTTTTTTTTGCATTAAAGCTACGTCGAGCAGTTTTTCTGTGGTTTGCCTATAGATCTTCGAGCGAATGCTGTAGCTGAAGTTAATTCATCTCACAGGTTTTCAAGAATTGTTGTATATATTTTGTTACGGCCTCGATTTTCGAGCGCTCAGGGTGCGAGGCCCTTCTTCAAAAATTGAGCCCGGACCTGAACTCGGGGTGGTCAAGGTCTGGTGATTTTCTCGGCGCTGAGTTGGCAGCGACAGTCGGACTGTGCGGCCATGGAATGTTCCGTCGAGGATAAAAACAGCGGAGTTTTTTTTGGGCAAGAAACGGCGTCCCTATAAAACCGGCCGCGTCCAGATTTCGTTCTTTCCGCCTCGAACCAGTGTATCGAAAAACGTCATGTGTGAGTAGTACACTTACGGTGCGTGCACCACTTTGAAGAGGAGCGCCTTGGGCCGTTTCGGCGGGGGGCTGCTCGTCGATTCATGAGAGGACGCTCTCCGCTTCCCTGTCCACCTGCGGATGCCCGTACCAATCTCGTCGGTGTGATGAACGCGCCGCCAGTCCACCCCGCGCCCCCTCAGGGTAGGGAAGAGCGCTAACGTCCACCCTACAACTGTTTTCTGCTGTCCTTGGATGCCCATGGGGGCCCAACCCTCAATCTACACTCTCGCCCGCGCAGAAGAGCGCTTTCGTCCATATTTCTGCGGCCTTGGAAGCGCAGAAGAGCGCTAACGTCCACCCTACAACTGTTTTCTGCTGTCCTTGGATGCCCATGGGGGCCCAACCCTCAATCTACGCTCTCGCCCGCGCAGAAGAGCGCCAACGTCCACCTCTACTTGTGCTGCTGTCGTCCAACGACCAAGGGGGCTATCGTCTGCATGTTTCTGTGCTCCCGGGCCGTCGGCGACCGAATGCACTCTACCAGCTTCGCTCGTGGGGTCCCGCGGAATCTAACTCACCCGCCGGACTTCGAGTACAGGAAAAGTTAAGTTCATTTCGAAAAGCTTGTCTTTCTCATGTTTGATTCTTTTCTCTACCTGCGTACCATGCCTGCCTGTATTATTGAAAGTTTATCCGTCTCGCTCGCACGGTGTCAGTTCGGCAATTGATTGTGCGGTCGTGCGCCGAGCGCGAAAAACCCCGTTCACTTTTGTTTGTTGTGCGACTGGGAATGTCTGCTGTCGATGGACTTTGCCGTCTGTCAGGTTGGCAGCCGTGTCGGCCATTTGACAGGCGGTGATGTCAGGTTCCACGATTTTGTTTAATTAAGCCAAAATGTTTGAGGTTATCTGTCCGACGAGTCAATACCACCTGTTATTGCGACTTGTATGTAACTGATTTATTTTTCTTAGTTGCCTGTGTATTGGCCTTGTCATCGTGCAATTTATGCCCTTTTTTGTGACCGATTACTGTTTCTCTGTCATGTTCCAGGTCCAGTGGGAACGCCCCAAAGTCATGCCGCAGCCGACCTTTCACGGCAAATCAACCGTCTCACCGGAGCAGCGACATGGAAGGTGGCGTCCAGGGAGAATTCTCCCCAAAACATACCCGACAGCTGTGCGGGCCTGTTACCGGTGGACGGCATGACAAGAGGGGCCGACTCGCTGCGAACCTGGAGGAGCATGGCAGAGAAGCAGTGAATCTGGAGGCTGGGATTGCTGGGCTGATGACGTCGCACGATTCGCCGGGCAAGTTCATTTTAGAAACATTATATCCATCGCCTATAAGTCGTCGAATTCTTGATTAGTTGTTAGTACTCCTTTGTAAACTTATTCAGAGTAATTTCATAATTAAATGTTTGTCACTACTAAATCAGGGTTTTTAATTTGCCGTGCCACTGCGCCCCTTTGTGATTCGTGAACGCTGACACACTCGGTAATGTTTCCGAACTGAGCTAGTCGATACTGTAGCGGTGATGTACCCCAGAGGTCTCTCTGGCCCCGTTTTCTACCCCGGGTAGAATAAAAGATTCTCAAAATTTCCATCCGGAGAGTCTAAAAGGTAACAATTTAGTTATAGTATCAATGTATCTTAAGTACCTACATACAGGGTGATTCAAAAATGGCGCATTTCCTCCCGTGTACGTTATAGGAGACGTTGAGGGAGCACGGAAAAAATAGTAAAAAAAAATTGGCTCATTTATCCTTCGAGCTATGAAGAGGTGAAGTTGAGAATTCAACTTCTTCAGTTTGCATGATTTTAAAGCAAAGCATTGTTACTTGCGAACAGTCACATGTCGTTAGTAGTTCCCGATTGAATTTTTTTCTTGCAATTGAGATTTGAGTCGTATTTTCAAATTTCAAAATTCGTCTTTCACCTGAAAAGTGCCGTGGAAATACATGTGGCAAGTATGTTTGGTATGGTCTGGCAGGTTCTACGGAGTTTCCAGGGTAACAATACAATAATGCTATTGTGATGGCGTGATCCCTGTTGTGATGTACCGGTTTGATCTAAAGGTGCCAGGTAGGTACTAATGCGATGCTGCCAGATTGGACAGATTTGTTTTTGTTAATAACTTGCAAATCGAAGCCGATTAATTTTTTTAATTATTTTTCCCATGCTCCGTTAACGTCCACTATAACGTGCCCGAAAGGAAATGCGCCATTTTTGAATCACCCTGTATAGTGATACTAGGTATTATTGCACTATATAAGTTGATTTACGTTGTCACTAATATTGTATCCTTAGTACAGGCATAGCAATTAATTCAGAAAAATTGTGAAATTTTCGATTATTACCTTCGAGAGCTTGTAAAATCTATCACCTAGTGTTAAATTTAAAAGGCACAGATTAATTTTAGATATCAGCTATTGACCTTTATTTTTGACCAAAAATTAGAACAGTTTCCTCAACGTAATTTATTATTTTATTTGAAAAAACCTTGGAAAAAATATTCCACCAGTCGCCCATTTAAACTGGCGAAAATCTACCAAAATCAAGACGCCTTGAATGTTTATACAATCTTGCAACAGCGCTGTACTCGATTGACAATAAAAATTCAAGGTCATCTAGGGAAAAAGTGATCCAACATTACAAATTTGAGCATCCCCAATTATCGCAGAATTGCCAACTTGGCGTAAGAAAATTACCGTTCTAGTGCTGAATTTAAAAGCTGATCGGCATATACATAATAAATATAGGCATTATGGGCGAGTCATAGGTATATCCTAGACAGACGTACTGCACGTTAATGATCATCACATGCACTTGATGATCATTAACGTTAAATGACGATTGCGAATTTGGGGGTGAGCGGGTGACACACTACAAATCAGCTGTATTCGTTTTCACGACATCTCAGATAATCTCACCTCAGTTAGAGAGAGAAAACGCGAGAATTGCATGAGAGGAAGAGAGACTCAACTAGCAATCCACCTTTCCCATGATGGAAATCACTAGCGTGCCTACCTGTGAGCGCATACTCCCGCTTGTACAAACGGCTACTACAGACCTCTAGTTCTGTGTTCACAGGTATGCGCGAAACTCCCGTGGGAAAGGTGGATTGAAGTGAGAATTCTCAGTTCAGATGATAAATGGAACGCAGCTATCGTAACAAGCCGATGAGCTTGCGCCGTAGCGCGTAAATTGAGTCGGATATTTACCGGGTAGGTAGGTAAATATAAATCGGGTATTTACCCGGGTATTTTACCCACCCTACCCAGTTTGACAGAAAAGTTGACACTGTTGACAGCTCGGTTGACAGTGTTGACGGTTGAGGTTACATGATTTCTTTTTCCAAGTTACAAGGCTTTATAAACACAACCTCCAAAACACTTATTATCATTTTGCTGCTGTGAGCAACAATCATTATCTGTTGTTTGTTATTGTTTTTTCTCCAATCCACCTTTCCCATGAGCACATCACGCATACCTGTGAGGGGACGACAACTGGCGGTCTGTAGTAGCCGTCTGTACTAGCGGCTAGCGGGAATCTGCGCTCACAGGTATGCGCGCAAGTGATTTTCCTGGTGGGAAAGGTGGATTGTTCGTCACAATTAATAAAAATAGATACCCTATTAGAGACCCGATTTTGGGTAAATACCGGGGTAAATACAACATAGGAGAATGAAATCAGCTTCTATTGAATTCATATTGCGAAAATAATTCCTGATTATTCAAACTTCATTGTCATTTATGATGCTACAGCTAGCGCCTGTGTCGATTTTAAAATTTATATTATATGGCTTAAATGTTAATTTGACATTCCACGTTTCTTTGCTTTTCATATTACTCGAAACATATTAATTATATCTACATTGAATTCGTCGTCGTCGTCGTCTACGGAATGTATTGCATTTCCGCGCGTTCTGCGACACACTGTAGCCAAGTGATTTTTCTGATGACAATTTGAGCACATCTTACAGAAACTATGTTCTTTCGTGGATATTGTGTTTTTCACTTGGTGGTATAAATACGGCTGTATATGCCCGGCGTTATATTCGATGTCTTATTTCAATCACTGAGAAACGACCAGGCGACTGATAGATTGAAAAGATGCATCAACGGCTGTGTGCAATCCCTAACCACGAAGTATGGAATTCGATCGGAGCCAGTTGACTGTCTGATGGGCTTCACTTTTTGCTAGTGATGGGCATAATCGATATATTTTAATAATCGAATGATCATTCGAATGATCGATTATGAATGATTGACGATGCGAAAAATTCGTAATAATTGTACTAATATTGATTTTCGTATTTATTCGGATTCTTCATTGATAAATGAATCATGCCTTTTTATTATAATAATACAGAGTGATAGAAAGACAATAATTAAGTAATAACTGCACACGTACCTATAGGTACGTAAGGTTGCGGCCTCATAAAAGTTTACACCGACGGCGATCGAGTGGCCATGCTAATTCAGTTTTGACGTAATTTTGAATGGGCATGGCCACACGATTGTCATCGATGTAAACTTTTATGAGGCCGCAACCGTACTTTGTTGTGCGGGGAGAGGCTCCCGAGTTCTTGTATCATTTGTTTACAACCATAATCGATTGAAGCGAATGAAATCTCTCGGTTATAATAATCGAATGATCGATTATTGGGTCATAATCGAAATATCTCGATTATATCATTCATAATCGCCCATCACTATTCTTTGCACAGCAAGGCAGATTTTCATCCTCAGAAAAGTCAGTGATTGTGATGTTGTTCCCCTCCGGGCGTGGTTAGGTCGTTTTGTGGTTTTTGGTGGGCTTAAAGAATATATAAAACACTCCCGAAGAAGGTGGCAAGAGCATCGACAATATGATCCGGACTGGAATACTCTGTTCCCGCTTCCCGCATAGTGGACTTGGTGGCCAGGTAGGTTGGTAGGTACCTATTCGAGTTTTATTTTGCTTGCTTTTCACAAAATTCCAGAATTCTTTTGGATCTGTGCTAATTTCTATCTTTCGGTGGACTCCAAGTACCTAATCCCGGTATGCTATCCTCTGATTCGCTTCTTCATTACGGACCGCAAAGCAGTGTTCTCCGTCTTGTATGCCGGATTGGTTGATATTTTGATATTCCCATGCAGCTTCTCCTTTGTTTTTATATCTCTGATGATGTCGGATGTGAACCACTTCGGATATGACCTTCTGCGCTGGTGAGTTTTACTAAAATATGTCGGTTGCCGTACTGACATCTTTCTCAGCATAATGGATGACCAATCCAGATTCGAAATGGCATCATAGAGGCCAACATGGTTCGCTCTACGAAAGTCATAATCAACTACTATTATACCTACCTATTATCATTGCTATTATTTTTGCTGGAGAACTCTCAGTATCAATATCTCAGATAGACTAGGCTAGATTCCTGAAAAGTGACATTCAAAGGGCATTTCATATATCAGTTGGGAAACAAAACATTTTGGAGTAGACGAATCGCGCTGAATATGAAAATATCTGTTGGCACCATATAGACAAGGACAAAAGTAGAAGAGGCAAGATACCTGCGCGGCTGTGTAATTTGTAGGCCGGCCATTTTGATTACATAACGGTTTTTCCTGGCGGCAATTTTAATTATGACAGGTGGGTGACAGTACTGACAGTGTACTTGATGACAGCTACGAAGTTTTAGGTTAGATTGGGTGCTTTCCACCTAGACGGTACAAATACCACCAGACGGGGTTAGAATGGATGCTTTCCACCTAGACGGTACAAATACCACCAGACGGCACATGTTCCATGGTATGGCACAAAATTTTACGTGATCCAATGAACGGCGCAGAACCAAGTGAAAACACGTAGATGGAAAGCACCGTTTGGAACCCGCACATGCGTAAATGGCAGGTGTACCGAACTTGAGGCTAGGTGGAAAGCACGCATTGATTTGTTGTGATCGAACTTTCCTCGGCGCCGATATTTGGTTTTGTGTAAAACATAACAATAGAATTGAATGTTGAGTGTTCTTCAATGTTCGTTTCCACGAATTCTACTTTTTGACCGGATATTATTTATATTCCTGGGATGCATTGCATTATTAATGCATTGTCGAGTGCATTGTACTTGATGACTTTTTGTTAAGAAAGTGAAGCAAGAAAGCCGCTATGGAAGTATGGAGAATGGGGTCCGCAGTTCAATCTCCACTTAGAAGCTGTGAAACAGATATCGAGGCCTCTGTGTGAAGTGTTCGTTTGGCGATTTTCACTGTGTAATAAGTTTGCTCGAACCTGATCGAACTTAGCAAATGCATCAATACAGGATGTCTTGTTATACCTATCGAAATTTGCAAGAATATCAAGCGATTGATGAACCCAGAGATGGGAAGATATCCTTTCATACGTAACACTGAATTTAAATAATCAAATTTCACTCCGGTAACTAAGTTTTGTTTTTAGTTTTCCACGGGGTGATGGGTTTTGATTGTGGCTCGAGGCAATTGGAATGATGAAGGAATAACTTGGAAACGTCTTATGAGAAAGGCTCAGTGCTGCTGATTTGTTCGAGGCATTTTGAAGTAGGTAATATGAACAAAATTTTCTCCAGACTCCCAGGACCCGATTCAGAACCTCGTTTCGGACAATGATATTTTGAAACACACAATTCTATCTTAATGGAAAGAGCTGTAAGATGCTATTTGAAAATAAGATTAGGTGCACAATCTAGCCAAAACGTAAAGCGAAGAGCTGATTCAGTGTGATGTTCAACGAACACTTTCAAACTTGTATTATTTTATCACAAGTAAAACATTGAATATTTTTCTTGAAATTTCATTCTGTAGCTCAAATTAAGCACATATCGTGGGCCTTATGCCCATACGTCTATGGCCCATACTCGCAGTCGGTCTCCGATTGTCCCAAGGACTTGAGACATGGGAAGCCGGAGATCGAGCGAAGTATTGACTTTGAGTATGAGGATTAGTCAAGGCCGTGAGCAGAAATTCTTGAGCTATTTGTTTCATTTACAAAGTATAGCCTACAAATTGTCTCATGACTGTCATCTGTTTTGACGTCTGTCTATGGTTTTGACTCGAGCGTACTCCCCCCATTTGAATTGCCGCCTTGGGAAAGCCGTTATGACCTAAAAATGGCGGACCCCATGCGATATCGGCTGAAATGGATGCGCAGTGGTTCTTCCTTCTTCTACTTTTGTCCTTGTCTATGGTTGGCATTTCCAAATTTTGACCCTAAGGGCCCAGGGGTGTACCTAAAACGCAGGTGGTCTGCAAATTGCAGGCGGGGGGCGGGGCCCCTCCCAGGGGGTTGACATTTTGCACAGAGGTGCTGCTGAAGCTGCAGCACCCCCTCCTCAAAAATCAAACCCCTACTGCAAGTAGGGTTGCCAGATGCAAAAATTGGATTTCCAAGACATAAGCTTTGAAAAACCAGGACAGAAAAAAACCAGACGTCACAAAAACAGGACTTTTGAAACTAATGATCAATAAGCTTTAATATAATGAATCCTCTTCTAAATCAAAATTAACTCAAATGAATAAAAGGATTAAGAAATTCGCAAAAATTTAGAAACAAAAAAAAACTCAAACATTTTTTAGAAACGTATTTTTGTTCGGACCTCACCTTCTCAAGAACGTTATTTTTCAATGCGAAGTAATAAAATTCTTTGCACGACATATTAAAATTAGTTCTTATTTGTAGCTCCGATTTCACATGGTCAAGTAGTACAAGTTATTCCGAGCATCTGTCCAAGAGGCAGTGCACAGCGAGAACAGTCTTCCGGAATCGGCATTTGAGCCATAAATCGAAAGAACAAATTCTATAATTTTTAAAAAGATAGACGATGGAGCAGCTCCGGGGTAAAATGTAGAGAATACTCACAAATAATTCGGAACTGTATATTATTAAAAATACAGGAGAGCTTTGTTTTAAAAAAAAAAGGACATTTAGCGTCCTGCGAAGGTCTTAAGGTGCGTTCAGTCAGCTTATTTAGTCGCTGTTTTAGTTTTAGTCGTTGTCGTAACAGAGAAGAGCGTTCATACAGCAAGACTTAGTCGTAAGAATTGACCAATAGGAGCTCGAATGATACTGCGCGAACCTTCATCTTCATACGGTCCGTGTTCATAATGGGTAGTATTAATATAAAAACTCGTAAGAAAATAACCATAAATAAGTATTTGCTTACATTTATGAGGAGTACAACTTCTCTGAAATCGAAGCAAATGCTTATGCTATTTTTTTATTGATACTGTAGGATTTCTATTTGGGGCCTGGGGACCAAGGAAAACCAGACCGTCAACTTTTACGTATTTTATTCTGATACATCCGCTCTCCTTGCGGCTTGGGCGACCACTGACTCCCCTGACTCAGGACTGCCCAGTCAGCGCCCTCTCTCGTTTAACCTATCAACTATTTTTAAATAAATGCGCTAACACCCGGGCATCCTGACGGTCAAAATGCCCTCATTTTTCTTATCTGAATTGGCGAACATCTCTATTCTAAGCACAAAATTACTAAACTAATGAAACAAATCAATTATATGAAATTCGTCGAGTAACTCGACCGAAATCAAGATTCTAGTAAAAAAAGAACACAGTTCTCACTGTTCATAGTCGCTCAGGTAGGCGGGTCTGCGGCGCGCTCTCGGAAGCGGCGCTCGCTCGCCTTCAGGGGGTAACCTGGGAATCTCGGGTTTCTCGTTCGCACTTGTGCACTGACCACTAACACTCGCCCTATGGGCCGTTTCGTTTTCAATTGACTCTTCGCGGAAACTCCCGAACTCGGCGTTTTCGCGCACATTCTCTTCGAAATCTTCCTCGTCGTTGTCGCTGATGTCATCTTCTTCTGGCAGGCGATATATCTTCAGCTGGCTCACGGTTGCCGTAGTGCTGTATCTTCGCTGTCCGTCGAGATTTGTTACTCGGTAAGTGTCGCTTGGTAACACTTCGGTGATGACCAGCGGCCCACGGTATTTTGGCTGGGTCTTCGTACTTTCTCCAGTAAGTTGTGGCATTCTTCGCATGAAAACGATGTCTCCTTCGTGGTATTTCACACCTTTGAATCTCGTTTTGTCATATCGCGTTTTGTATGACTTTTGTTGTCGTTGGATTTCTTCTCGAATCTGTTCCTGGATCTCTTTCGCTGGCGTCCAGCGGCCTTGCTCGTTTTCCACCAATGACGATAACTTGGCATCATGGAAGCGAGGAATGTATCCATATAAAATTTCAAATGGTGTCTTTCCGGTGGTTTTATTCGGCATACTATTCAACCCTTGTTCGACTTTACTAAGTTTGGTGTCCCAACTGTCCTCAGTTTCCGTCACGAGACCATGCTGTTTCCATTCCTGTACAATTCGGCTGATTGTCTGACGTTCCTGCATGCTCGCTCTATAGGGCTTGGCTCTTACCGGTACCCCGCTATCCTGAATGTCAACTTCTACCAAGTCTGTACATCCAAGCTCTGCCAAATTGAAAGCAAAACAATCGCGAAATTCATTACACAACGCGCATAGCTCGGAAACGATTTCTTCTGGAGTGTCCTCATCGACTTGAAGCATCTCCTTCGTGATCCGCGTCATACCGCTTTCCGCACTATTTTTCAATTCTTGACCATCCGCAATCGGCGCTCTTGCTATTCCTACGCTGGTATTTTCCGGTAATTCGATTTGCTGCTTCGAATGGTTCGTAACCGGTACCAACCACTGCGTCTCGTCATTCGCGTGTACTTCGATATAACTGACCGAAAGCGCTGGTATAACATTTTCTCGCACCGTACGAAGCTTCAGCCTTGGAGACATTTCCTCAATTTCGAGATCGCGGAAAGGTTGTTTTTCTCGACGACCGAAAACAAGCTGATCATCTTTGCGTACGTAAACAATGTCTTCATTTTCAGTAAAACTCCGTCCGAGAATTATGTCAATCGGTTGGGCGTTTTCGGGAACTAAGAAAAGTTCAATGTCATTCACCCGCGCGTCATCAAGTTCAAGGTCGGCATGCATCACCCTCGTACAATTTACCGTACCGCCGCCGAAACCGAATAATGTTTTTGTAACTCGATCTGTTTGGCTGCTATTAGGCACGGCGCTCTCTCGAATAGTGCATACACTACTTCCCATATCAATAAAAGAATGGTACTCACATTCATTCATTTTGACCTTACGAAAAAACTTGCTGGCAGGAGTTGTGTGATTTTCCTCCGGCTGGTCGTTGTGATCCTCCACAGTCATCACGCTATGCGTATCTTTGGCAGTCGCACCTCCTCCCGAGTATCTTGCTGACGACGCTGGCTGTGTCTGCGCTGCGTTATACACTCGCGGACTAGAATTCGCATGCGGTGCACTAGTCATTGGTGCACGGTTGGTTTGTCCTTTTCGAGTACACTCCGAAGAAACATGTCCCGGTAGGTGACAGGCGAAACAAAGTCTTTCCCTAGCTCTGGTGCACTGAGATGAGATATGCCCGTCTGTGCCTCCACAATTGTAGCACCTTTTTGGTGGCAACGCACGGTCACCAAAGCCACGTTTTACAGCTCGCGCACGATAGTCATCGTCGCTTTTACGATGGACACTCATGTTCGCGGAATCGACGCTGTTTTTCTTTTCTGTCACTCGACACAAACGTATAATGTCGTGAAGTAACTCCTCAATGGTGGTATGATACGCTGTTAGCAATCCCGGAATAAGCGTCTTGTTGTACAATCCTGCGACGATCTGCTCCTTGCACTCTTCAAGGGGTAGTCTCAGCTTTCTGCACAGCTTGTACTTCTCGTGGAAGTATGACTCAACAGCTTCCTTGTTGCCCTGGGTTCTTGAAATCATCGCACACCATAAATCCGTCATGCTTTCCTGTGTCACGAACGCAGCTTTGAAGAGTCGCTCAAATGACGCCCACGACTGGATTTCGTCGCGACGCACTTCGTACCAATCTTTTGCTGGTCCAACTAAATGTATTCTCGCCGTTTCTAATTTCACCTCTTCTGGCCAATGATGCAATGTCCCGCAACTGTTTATCCTAGCCAACCACTCGCTAGCATCGTTTTCTCTTGTGCCGTTGAACATTGGAACAGCTTTGTTTAAATCTGGCATGACTTGATAGAAGTTCGTATTGCTCGGGCGTGGACTGTCATTGCGGTTTTGTAAAAGCTCAAGTAACAGGTTATCCGTTCTTGATCTACTCTCTTCCATTCTCGCGACCAAATTTAGCATCGAATTCATCTGCTGCTGAACAGACCATTCCATCGTCGAGGTGTAGGTGACGTTTTCCGGGGGCCGATCGAATGTATTGTATGTTGATCTCGGATGACCACCTGCAGCTCCATCTATCGGCGACATTTCTTGATCACTCAGAAATGAGTCGTATTCACTCAGATTTCGACTCTGCGCACTTCCGTCATCCTGGAAGGAGCTAGCCCGACCGTCCCGTCTTGAACCGTCCGCCATCTTGGTTCACTCACACAGCAAAACTCAGGGAACCGACTAACTCTCCGTTGTAATGACTTTTCGGCACTACGCGTCACATACGCGGATCGTTATCGCACTTCTGAAGTGTAGGATTTCTATTTGGGGCCTGGGGACCAAGGAAAACCAGACCGTCAACTTTTACGTATTTTATTCTGATACATCCGCTCTCCTTGCGGCTTGGGCGACCACTGACTCCCCTGACTCAGGACTGCCCAGTCAGCGCCCTCTCTCGTTTAACCTATCAACTATTTTTAAATAAATGCGCTAACAATACATACAACCCATAACCATCACCATCCATGCTCATACCTTATACCGGTAATTACGCAACCTGCAAGTCGGCATCATACGACAAAGTTCGGAATTCTTACAACTAAAATTAAAACTAAAACTCTGTATGAACGCCGCGCATATGACGCGTGCTTTCTACTTTCAAATTTACGACAACGACTACGATTAAAACTAAAACCAAGCTGACTGAACCCACCTTTGGGAAGGACGCAAAATTTTAAGGCTGAATCCAGGACGTCCTGCGAAATCCAGGACGTCTGGCAACCCAAACTGCAAGCCGAAGGGTAGTTTTGAAGAATTTATCTGAATATCGCCAAATGCAGGCAACCAAGAATACACCAGACAAAAATTGGACGGTTTGGAGCCACTTGTACTATCTATCGATTTCGAGGGGCAAACCGCTGGTCAAATTCTGTACACCAGACTTCCCCGTTCCCCCTCGTGAGGATTTCCCCCGGACTTCCCCCGGACTTCCCCCGGACTTCCCCGGACTTCCCCCGGACTTCCTCTCCGGCATGTACACCAGACTTCCCCAGCGGTTTGCCCCTCAATCGATTTATTCAATTTTCATTCCGACACCTTCACCTGAGAAATGCTGTAGGACCCAGTCCTCACCCAGAAACTACCCCCCCATGTTCATGAAGTTTCGAGGCGCTAGTGCCTTTCGTTCCAAAGATATGAGCCCGTCTGCAAATTAGGTAGCGAGGGTGAATTCAATTTCATCTGTTGCTCCCGCTGCAAAAGACGTGAGGACTGAGGATTTGATTTTTCCAAGCCCATCATCTACTGTAATCGTTCAACAGGGGTGAGGGGGAAGGGGGGGGGGGGTAGTTTCTGGGTGAGGACTGGGTCCTACAGCATTTCTCAGGTGAAGGTGTCGGTATGAAAATTGAATAAATCGATATAGTACCAGGGGTCCCATAACGTCCAATTTTTGTCTGGTGTATTCTTGGTTGCCTGCATTAGGCGATATTAAGATAAATTCTTCAAAACTACCTTTCGGCTTGCAGTATGGGGTTGATTTTTGAGGAGGGGGTGCTGCGGCCTTAGCAGCACCTCTGTGCAAAGTATCAACCTCCTGGGAGGGGCCTCTGCCCCCCACCTGCAATTTGCAGACCGCCTGCGTTTTAGAAACTTCCGGCCCATTTTGATTTTTCTTTGGTTTTCAAGAGTTCATGCTGTTTTGCATTAAACCTGTCGTATATCAAAAACCACTGGAGGCAAGGCTCAATACATTATTTCAATCGAAAAAAATCTGTTGTGGGGCGACACAAAACTTTCCCGGCGGTATTCAGGGACGTCAGTAATGAGTTTGATTTGAGCGTCCCTTCGGGGAAGTTGGATTTAATTGAAAAGTTGATTGAAAAAGTTCTAGTGAGTTGTGCGTTATGCGATCATTCTGCATCCATTGTTGGGCCTACAAAATAAGTGACAGGCGAGGTGACAGGTTATTAGGTTTCCATAGTGATAAAATACTTCGAAAGGTAGAACTAGGAAGACAATTGTTGCGAATTTGGAGAATGCAATGCTGTATCCAGACAAGCCCAGACCCAATGTGTCCCTTGAGGACTCCCGATCGAAATCATCTATCCAAAAACTAATCAGGTCATTCCAGGCTGATCTTATGTTTTCGTACCTGATTTCGATTTGATTGGAGCTAGAGGTAGTTAACTGTTGTGATATCTCAAGAATGCAATGTTAGTTCCACACAAAGGGGTTTACGCAGCCCCAAACAACACCTGAAGACACAATTAATCGGGGCGCACTGTTGCCTTTAATGATGCAACCTAAATTATTGTTTGAAAAATAACCGGTGAAAATCAGTCGCGGATTGAAAACCTGGGGCAGAGTTCTAATTAAGTGCAATTCAGGGCCCCCAAGTGGTGACCTCTGAAATGAGACTTCGAGCCCATCAAGAAGTTAGGTCCGAACCACACCTGAAGGCACGATAGTTCTGAAAACTAAAAAAAAGGGGGGCTCAGTGGGGCTTCAAGAGACACCCGTAGACACCAGGAGCCTAGAGGGCTTCAACGAACCCAAGAAGACACAAGGCCGCAGTTTTGGCCTGAAACGGCAAAATCTGATAGACACAGATGGGGGCGCCATCAGGGCCTTGAACGGCAGACACCATGGGGATGGGGCCCTGGTACCGAATCAAATAAGGGAACTGCACACATTACAGTCTGTACATAGATATACGTCAATGGAATGGGCATACTGAAGTTGCTAAAGCTACAGAAAACACAAGGTGGTTTACGGAGCCCCAAACTACACAAAGGATCGGTTCGCACTGTTGCCCCAAATGATGCAAGAAGATACAAAAGAAAACACCGAGAACCTGCCGAGAACAGCGTTCATGTTGTCACTTTGACATTGATACGATTCCTAACAAAACCGTAGTTACCTACCGGTTTGGTTGCTATGTTGCTAAGAAGATTAAATAGGCCAAAAATCAAGGAACAGGCAAGCGAGGCTGGAATCGGCTAGGAAAATTTTTAAAAATCCATAGCGCTTGTCCGGAAAACGGCGGGAAACTCCAACTTCAGCATTAGTTTGATTCTTTGGTAATGTTGCTTCCTGCCGGGTTTGGTTCACATCTGTCATATAGATTTTGAATAATTAAATGGCAAAGTTCCAGACCTTGATATTTTTTATAATTTGACAGGTAACAGGTAGGAAAATATTTTTAACTGTTCTGAATACAGTTCATCAAGGGCTTTCAAATGACATATCGCAAGTCAAGTTCCGTGAGATGTAGCTTCTGTCATTTGCTGATAGTGACACTTCTGTTTGACAGATGACAGCCAAAAACTAATCCGGTCATTCCAGGGCAAAACCATGTCTGCATATAAAATTTCAAATTGATCGGATAAACGGTTCGGCAGTTATCGTGGAAAATCACACACATACACACACACACACACATACACACACACCCACAGACAGACATCATTCTGGAAATGGTCTTAATCGACTTGGGGGACCTCAAAATGGATATATCCGGTGAAATCTCAAAACTTTTTTCCTGCACGATTACAATACTTTCCCTCCATGTTGGTGGGGCCGGGAAAGTAATTCAAGGTTTTCGTCATTCGCTGCACCTGTGTCACAGGCAACCAATAATACACATCATCAGGTAAGGCAACACTGGTCCCTGTTTCTGTTTGGTGTTTATCGTGGCTTGGGCTGGGACTTCTGATACCTATTATGGTAGTGACAAAAGTTAATCATTTCCTCCAGCTCGGCGACGTAGTGGTAGAAGAATAGGCAAGAAATCAGCCAACTAAAAGGTCTCCAGATCTGCTCCTGGCTTTACCCATGAATGTGGAATGACTTGAACTCACGGCTTGAACTGCTTGAGATTAAATGCCATAGGTAGGTACAATTGTTGTAATAATGGCTGCTATGCATTGATCTACCTAGATGATACGAAATTTACCCTCCAGTTAAAATTAACAATGAAAATTCGACTCATCGACGAACACTTCAATATTCCAGATGTTCCCGAGCGATGCCACGCTTTGTTGTACGCAATGTTCGCATCTAATAGTGTGACCGTTTCAACCTTGTCCATTACGTCCGAAGCAATATAGATGCGATGAAATTCCATGCCCTAGAGGAACTGGAACCGTATTGTTGCATGTGTTGCGATTTCAAGAGTCACTATAAGCTCAGCTTATATGAACATTGGGCAAACACTCATAACGTCAAACGTTTCAATGATGAGAACATTGCGACTATCTCTTACGAAGAATTCAAAAAGTACCATTGCGACAGTTGCGAGTACAACGGGCATTCAAGTTTAACCATTGTTAAACACTCGCGTGAAACAACGCCTATAGAAGCAAATGCTTGTCAACTGCAAGGAAATGCAATAAGTCAATGTGTGCAATGTCCATACAAGACCAGAGTCGGATCAAAAAAAGCCGTGGTAATACAAGCACCCGTTGAACAAGCCGATTGCCTCGATTGCACCATGTGTGCTTACAAAAGCAAAGACCTAGGAGACTTGAACAGGCACTTTCAGGTTCACGTACACGCCGCCGGAAGAAAAATCAGCTGGTTTTATTGCACCAAGTGCCCCTACAAATCCTGGATAAAAGGAAACCTCAAACAACACATGGTGACGCACGCCGCTGCCGACGAAATCGACTGGTTCCATTGCAGTCGGTGCTCGCATCGAACCAAGTTCAAAAGCTGCCTGAAAACGCACATGCAGACCCACGCCGAGGGCGACGCCATTCGCTGGTTCAGATGCACCAAATGTCCGTATCGTGTCAAGAACCGAAACTACTTGAAGAGGCACATGCTGAAGCATGCCGACGCAGAAAAGATCGTTCGGTCCGACTGCGCCACTTCTCGCAGGCCCAAACTCAATTTGGAATGGATCAAATTATTACTGGAGAAACCCACGATGGTGGCTCGGGCCGAACAGGAACGCGTCGGATCGGAGGCTGAATTGAAGACAGCGGCGGTGGGTGAAGGGAGGGAAGTGGCGGAGGGAACCATTTTCCGCAAAAAAGGTTTCGCATTGATTCGTAGCTCGGTGAACACAGTGTGTGAATTGTTACAAAAAAAAAAGACGGACAATGGCAATAAGTAGGTAATGATGGTGAAATAGTATATCATATACCAAGGTTGATAGAGTATTATCATTGTGTATTATTATAGGCGATTGACCTTATTGGGGAAAATGGCCGTTTCGTCGAGGAAGTTTTAGGGCATTAATTTTTAGAACTGGTGTAAGTTGCCGTCCGGCAACGGCGGTGGTTACGTCAATTGGTGGCATGTCAAAACTGTCACTTTGCTGTCTTGTGCAGTACGCCACAAGCAAACTTTCGTTCCTGTGAACCCTTGGGACCCCATAGGCTCGTTATTGGGCCCCATGTTGATGACCAGCGTCGTCGCAGACCTTTCTCTAAATCATCCATAGCTTCCGCCCAAGGAAGAGCAACAGACTCTGTCACACCCGCACGGAGGGAAACACACAAGCCCGTCGACCAGCCTGCCAGCCAAGAAAAAATCACCTCGGGCTGGCCGTGCAGAGTCAACCACCACCTACCTTTTTTCCTCGCTTTTTTCTAAAGATTTCCTGCTTCGACTTCAGCTGGAGATCCGCATTTTTCATTCTAACAAGCTCGCCGTAGCTACCTCTGTGTTCGCGACGTAAACGTTGTCTTTTTTTATTGCAATAATGTAGTGCATTGCTGGGGGCGTAGTCTTTCAGCTGCGCACCTCTGGAGCTCGATCTACTAAAAACCTGCTAAATACGCTAACCATAACATGAAATAAGAGACACAAATGCAAACCCCTTTTTCAGATTATTTCTACTTGTCAAATTTCCATGTCAATATGTGGGTATTACAGGTATCCACTAGTGCCCATCTAGGCTACTAGACGTCGGAGTAGGTTTTCCTCGCAAAAACGTCCTCGACGATCAAGTACCGAGCTCTACACCAGGTGGCGTTTTTCTAATGTAAATCGCCTATAGCTGAAGCGCCAGTTTAGATCCCTCAGCCATAGTTAAAGGGTAGATGTACCTACTTTCTTGAGGCAAATCAGAATCTGCCTTCGAAATTTTCCTGACGTCCCCCGTTTCCGATATACAGGGTGATTTATGTGTTCAACCGAAAAGTTTGATTGGCCATATCTCGGGAATACATCAATAGAATCTATTGAAATTTTGCAGGTATATTCTAGAACCAAGAGCTTTTGTAGCGCCCTATTCACTTACGAAATAAATACAGGACCGTATCCAAAATTTTGTTTTTCGAGCTTCTGTTGGAAAAGTCATCCTGTATAGTGAAATCGACCGGCTTTTCAGCCTATAAAGAACTAAACGTGAAACATCGTGAGCTTTGGTAATACACCTGAAAAAAGGGAGGCCGTCGTCAAGTAACGAAAAGTGGAAAAAGTGTGAAAACGACGGCAGATGTCTGAGAGAAGAACACAAGAAAAACTGGGTATTTCCTGCTCCAGATCATAGAAAAGAGAAGATACAAGTCTATTCCGATGATGAAGATCTCCAGAGTATAGCTGCCGTGCCTTTAGAACGCTCGAAGATAAGTTTATTTAGCTCCTTTGTTGCCTGTCAAAGAAAAGTCAATTATTGTAACAATTAACGGGATAATCACGTTCAGGGGAAAAAGGGAATACACGTAGCCTGTAGGTCACTGTTGTTGATGCTTGAGAGAGACGAAAGAGTAGAACGATGTCGCCACAAGATATCCAGATGAACTGGGACCGAGCTACCATGAGAGACAGGGCCTAGCGGGACAACAAAGCGATGACCTGTAGAACAGGTGACGTGGTTTTGAGAGCTCCGAGGTATACTGTCATACTTGATGGACCTGGTCGGGCTATTCTCCTCCATCTGAGTTGAATTGCTTTAATGAATTCTTCATACTTCTGTTTACCATGTTACATATTACACTGATCAACTATCTTCTGTATCCATGCCTGGATCTTATGAGAGAAAGGGATCTGCACACAACAGATGTTTTTCTTATTGTCGTGTCTTGTGAGAGAAGGGTATCTCGTGAGAGAAGATATCTTTCCTTACTTTGTTATCTTATGGAAATAATATACGTCTTTAACTGTTGAGACCTGGTTGTTGATATTGTTGATTTACATTGAATCATGTTGTGGTATTTATTGTGATAAATAACTGATGATGATTCCATTGACCATGTTTATTATGTATGAACCCATGTACTGTGATTATTCACAGTTTCGTTTTATTGGTAATATTGATTGTTATTGATTTGTATGTCATGTGTTCTCCCTCTTCTTTCTGCAGCAGTGCTCGGCCACTGTCCTTGCCAAAATCTTATCTATTTTCCCTACAGATCCCTCGTCAATTTAGGTCACCGTAGAACTTACTAATAAACCTTTGTCTCTGTTTCACACTGCGCCAAGTGGCTACACTGCGCTGAGCACTTGGTCTGCAGTATTCTTTCCCGCTAACAGGTTCCTCAACAATCTAGGTCCCTGGAACTAATATGATCTGTTCTAGCGAGAGCGATACTCTCTCTCGTCTTTCTCTTGTTCTCTCTGCATCAGTGGCTTACCCACTGCATTTCAAATAGTGGGTGGGAAGGGTAATTGAATTGAATTGATTGCGTTGTATGAAATTGGTTGCATTGTAATTGATTGATATTGCATTCTTGAACATGAGTTGATATATTTGTCTTTGGAATAAAATAGTTTTTTGTTGTTTTGAAGTTTTAGACAAATCTCAAGTTTTCATTCACAATCCTTTCACCAAATCACCAACCACCGAAAGATTACAATAGATTTTTTTTTGCAAATCTGATGTCATATTCGAAAACTACATAAAAATGCTACAAAATGCGATTCCTAAATTGTTTGGCACTAATTTAGCTGACCCGAAAAAAAACTATCAACAGAGATTTTTCATGAGTATTTTTGAAAATTTGATTCAAATCACTCAAACGCTATTCCAGGTGGTCAAACAAAGTCACAATTTCAATTCTGATGTTCTACCAAACTGAGGATGATGTCAGAAGATTTTCTGGAAACATGAATTTGGGTAGGAATCTGAGGTAGGTACTGTGATTTTGCCTCCTTCCCTATACCTTCAAATTATTTAGCTGTGATACGTTTAGTGACCCTATACGTTGTGTTTTTCATTGCCGTAGATTTTTATTACCTTTACCTAAGTTATTTAAATCAATTTCCACCTACATCAAATTCCCGTCGTCCTAATACCTCAAGCCTACTATAGTAGTAACCTCACGTTCTTTGAAAGGGGATGAATTGAATTAGTATTTGAAAATAAACAAAGTCATTTAACCACACCTCAACTTTATTACAAATCAATCAATCATCGCCAATTCAATTAAATTCACCTTGAATACTCATTTCATAATTTCCAGACGTGCTGACATCAGCTAGCGTTTGGAATTATTCAAGTTTACATTCGGTTTCTGAAGAAAAAGTACAGCCTAATTACGCGCACAAATTCTGCGACTAATTAATTCAACCCGTTCAATTGAATTCCGTTTCGCTGTCTTTTTGATTTTCAGAACTATTGTTGGGCCCATTTCCTAGCGCACTTGAGTTTAATTCCCCGCCTGATTTATTAATCCCTCGTCCAGTTTTAATTTCGACCCTTTCTTCCTTCTCGCCCATTTTCACTGGTACGAAAAGAAATCTTTACTATTTAATTGTACTTAGAGAGAGATGGTTGTTCATTAAGTATTGTCTTGTTGTTTCGAAATTATAGCCATTATTTCAATTATTGATCAAATAATTCACATAAAATTTGAGTGTTGACATTCCATAAAGTATTCAGCTGGTGCTATAGTTTGACTTACAGACTTATCCAGCAGCTCTGTTTCACGCTAGGTTCAATACCTTCACGCAAATCTACAATCCGGAGTACAATTTGTTTCAATGAGCCTCTAATTAAACAGCCTGCAAAAAATTATGTTATGTTCCTTTCTGTCTTGAAGTGTTTTCGAAACGACACTGAATTTTCTTGGCATTGCTCAAGGGGTTCTCTCTTTGGGAAACTCAACCTTATGCCCATAGACTCTTTGTCGTGTGAAAGGCTTAAATATTTTATTTTATGGGGAAAATAGCGCGTGATCGAGATTTCGCCCAGATTTAATTTGCATGAATACTGCTAGTGCTTGTCTCAAGCTAATAGAGTCCACAAAATCATGCTCTGTATGAAGCTAAATCTCTTAAAGAGGTTACTGAGGTTTTCACCCTTTTTCTGGCGTCTTGAAAGTAGGTAGCTGAAACAAGGGGCCGCATTCAAAAGCTCAAAGCAACTACTGGGAATTGAAATCGGCTTGACGCTTTTCATGGCTGTTCGAAATATCAAAACAAAACCTACTATCATTTTATAATCCAAACAATTTCTTCAACCCTATTAAACAACTTGAATTTGATTACAATGGAAATCAGACTTGCCTCAATGTTTTCCTTTCTCGTCACTGATGCACCACAATTAATTACAGTGTTTTAGCACTTTTCTTGATTTATTCTTCTTGAAAAATACGAGTTTTTCTTCTCCCGCACATCTGCCGTTTTTGACTGCTACCACGCGACCCCTCACCACCCCCGAGTTCTTCCCTTGGGCCATTCCTTCCTTGCGCACATTCCCTCTCACGTCTCAAACCCCGGGCCTACCAAACCAATGCGCCCGCATACATTTTCTGACTCCCCATCACCCCGTGCACAATTTCGTCACTTCTCAATTCCGCCCGTAATTCTAATTTATTCCGGAATATTTAATTCCTTTTTAATTTATAATTTTAAGGCGTCTCACCACAGTACCAAGTTCATGTTTCCAGAAAATTCTCCTGAAATTATTTTTGGTTGGTCAGGGCACCACAATTGAAATAGTTACTTTGTTTGACAATCTGGAATAACGTTTCACTGATTCAAATTGAATTTTTTCAAAATATTCCTGAAAAATTTCTGGTAGGTAATAATTTTTTTTTCGGATCAGCTAAATCAGTGCCAAACAATTCAGGAATCGCATTTTGTAGCATTTCTCATGTAGTCTCCCAAAATGACATCAGATTTTGAAAAAAATCTATACAGGATGACTTTTTCAACAGAAGCTCGAAAAATAAAATTTTGAGTACGGTCCTGTATTTATTTCATGAGTGAATAGGGCGCTACAAAGGCTCTTAGTTCTAGAATATACCTGCAAATTTCAATAGATTCAATTGATGTATTCCTGAGATATGGCCAATCAAACTTTTCGGTTGAACACATAAATCACCCTGTATATCGAAAACGGGGGACAACAGGAAAATTTTGAAGGCAGATTCTGATTTGCCTCGAGAAAGTACATCTGCCCTTGAACTATGTCGTTTACTTCGTGGGACACCCTGTATATAGAATTTTTTTTACTACTTGAAAATCGCCATCCTAGTTGAGGACAGGTTATTGATGATGTACTTTATGTCTAGTAGTGGAAACATTGTATTTTTTCCAGACTTGATGACTTTTAAGCTGCACCTTCACCTGACCTTCGACAGGTGCTGCTCCATCGTCCTGTTGAACCCTTCAACCATTCCGTCGGACCGTGGCGTGGGCGTGGGTGAAGGGGCGTCGTCCTGGTCTTCTGTATCCCGAGTAGAGTACAGATACCTTGGAACACGTTGGACTCTGAAGTTTCATCCCTGGTCTGAGTGTAACTCCAGTGGTACTCCGAAGCGGCTAATTAGATTGTCTACTAGCACCCTTGCCACTGTAGAAGCCTCTCGGTTGGGTAGGGCGTACGCTCCCGGCCACTTGCTGAAGTAGTCCATGGCAACCAGGATGTATTTGTTGCCATCTTCCGTTGTCGGGAACGGGCCAGCCACATCGATCGCGATGCGTTCAAAAGGCGCTCCAACATTGTAAGTCTTCAGCTCCCCTCGGCTGCGAGTTCTTGGTCCTTTGCTGGCCGCACAAACCTCGCACTGGCGACACCATGTTTCCACGTCGTTCCGGCAGTTCACCCAGTAGAACCGCTCGCGCACCTTGGCCAACGTCTTGTTCACACCAAGGTAGGTGCCCTCCAGTGACGCCATCGTGCATCTTCTTCAGGACCTCTTTTACTCTCTTCTTGAGGAGCACCAATTGAATCATCTCCTTCTTCCCATCAGGACTCTCCCAGACCCTCTTCAGCAGCTCATTCTCCATCCTCAGAGAATTCCACTGAACCCAAAGAGCCTTGAATTCGGGCCCTTCACCAGAGATCTCGGCCCATTCCGGTCTGTCCTGGCCAAGTTCACAGGAATGGCGCACGGTCTCCAGTCAGTTTGTGTGAAGGCTTAGCAATGTCAGCGAACTTCTCCACAAATCGTCTGTAGTATGTGCATAAGCCCAAAAAACTTCTGACTTCATGCTGATTTCTTGGTCGTGGCCATTCTCGTACAGCATCCAATTTCGCTGGATCGGTTTCGATTCCTTCCGACGACACGACGTGCCCCAAAAATTTGACTTGCTTCTGGAAGAGCACGCATTTCTTTGGGTTGAGCTTGAGATGTGCACCTCGAAGACGTCGAAATACCTCCCGAAGGTTCTTCAGGTGCTCCTCGAATGTTTGACCGATGGCCATTACGTCGTCGAAGTAGACTAGGCGAGTTTCTCATATAAGACCTCGCAAGACGCACTCCATTAGACGTTCAAACGTGGCCGGTGCGTTGCAAAGTCCAAACGGCATCACAGTAAACTGATGAAGGCCGCTCCCGGCGGAAAACGCCGTCTACTCCAAGTGGGGCCTTGCAATTGAAAAACTCAACGTGAGGTCGCCACTACTGTAGGGGGCACCTACTTCGATGAAGCGGCCGTAACGACGGGGAAAACAGGGGAGTTTGAGTAGTTTGACCAGTAACTGACAGTGACTGGAGACGTCAAGCAAGAAACAGGTTATCCAAATTTCAAATCAAGACATAAAATGACGGACGTCGGTCGCTGAAGCGTCAACGCCGTCAAAATTATCGAATTTGCCCCCAACAGTAGGGAACCTAATTATCACGCGACCGGTCGGCCGGCGTAAGGGTACCGCATTCTGGCTGAGCGTTTGTTTACTAAATGGCCTCACGGAGTTAGGGAGTGACAGCTGTCGGCATCACGGAAGGCCATAGGCGTCCGTCTCAACGGGCTCTGGCTGTCAAGAGCGTGTTTATTTTGGATTTAGGTGTACAAATTCGTGTGAGAGGTGGATATGACTTGCCCGATGAGTTTCAAAACACGTCTTTTATGCTGCTATATGAATGAAATTTTCATGTATGTTCGGTTGCGGACATCAAGCAACAGCACCGGACCCCGCAAATTTCCTTTTCTCTCCGCTCATGATAAATTTTGACACATAGCTGAATTTTAGCCCCTCCCATCGGCCCTTAGCAACGGATGATTGCGTAACCCTTGTACAGCCAAAGCTGTCGATAATCTAGCAACCCTACCCAACAGTTGTGGGTGGCGCCCTCGGTGTGTGAAAGTGGCAGTGCAAGGCCCCATTGCGTAGCATCCAAAATGAGGCAACATGCCTCATGTTGCTGAAATCCTCGCTGAAATCAAATATTACTTCTCGATTTGTATTGTGCCCTACCACTTCATCATCAAAAAATGTAAGTTGCTAGTGAATGCCTGGCATAGTTCCTGCCAAAGTTCCGTTTCTGTGCTGTTTTAGGTTAGAATTACCCGAAATGGTTGACACGTACAACTGTTCGCAATGTTCACATTGGACTGAATCCGTCTTTCAACTCAACCACCACGTCCAGAGGAATCACAAAAATGTTTATGCAGCTGAACTGTACCATGCCATTGTCGAACCTCAACAGTTCCCTTGCATCTGGTGCGATTACAAGAGCTACTATCAGTTCGAATTGTACGAGCATTGCAAACAAGTACATAATCCTGGGAGCATAAGAAAGGAAAATGGAACTTTTAGCGAAGACATTGGAAGATACCCGTGCCGTTACTGCCGAATATATGAATCAAATTCGAGTTTATCTCTTCTAAAACATCACAAATTGTGTGAAAATGAGCCACCAGGCAACCTACAAGAATCCGGGACAGAAGAGGACGAAGGCATAAAATCACCCGATTTGAATAGGGCTATTGCAAGGACTATCAGAGATGTTGGAGTAATAGAATCGAACATGTCGACCGATGATTCAACTGAAAAAACTGACTGGTTTCAGTGCAACCAGTGTTCGTACCGAGTCAAACAAAAGTATTTGATGAAAAGACACTACATCTCGAAACATGCTACGGATGAAGAAATTGAGTGGTTCCACTGCAACCATTGCTCGTACAGAGCCAAACTAAGATCCCGCTTGACAAAGCACAACGTGTCGAAACATTCTACAAACGTAAAAACTGAATGGTTTCAGTGCAACCATTGTTCGTACCGATGTAAACGAAAGTCATGTTTGAAAAGACACAACATGGTGAAACATGCTACAGATGAAGAAATTGAGTGGTTCCAGTGCAACCATTGCTCGTACCGAGCCAAACAAAAATCGTCCGTGAAAACACACAGGATGTTGAAACATGCTACGAGTGAAGAAATTGAATGGTTTCAGTGCGACCATTGTTCGTACCGAGCTAAAATGAAGTCGCACTTGAAAAAACATGTGATAAATAAGCATGCTAAAGATGAAGAAGTTCAGTGGTTTCAGTGCTATCATTGTTCGTACCGGGTCAAACGGAAGTCATGTTTAAAACGACACATGTTGAAACATGCTACGAATGAAGAAACTCAGCAGTTTCAGTGCGATCATTGTTCCTACCAAGCTAAAACGAAGTCGAACTTGAAAGTGCATGTGATAGATAAACATGCTACGAATGAAGAAATCGAGTGGTTCCAGTGCAGCCATTGTCCGTACCGAGGCAAACATAAAGCAAGGTTGAAAATACACAACATGATGAAACACGCTGCGAACGAAGAAATTGAATGGTTACAGTGCAACCATTGCTCGTACCGAGCCAAAGTTATAACGAACCTCAACATGCACATCATTTTGCGACATGCTACGAATGAAGAAATTGAATGGTTTCAGTGCGACCATTGTTCATACCGAACTAAAATGAAGTCGAACTTGAAATCACATGTGATAAATAAACATGCTACGAATGAAGAAATCGAGTGGTTCCAGTGCAGCCATTGTTCGTACCGAGCCAAACATAAAGCAAGATTGAAAAGTCACAACATGATGAAACACGCTGCGGACGAAGAAATTCAATGGTTTCACTGCACCCATTGTTCGTTCCAAGCCAAACATAACTCGAGCTTGAAGAGACACAACATGAATAAACATGCTACGAAGGACAAAATTTAATGGATTGACTTCACCACTGTTATACCCAGCTAAACGGAAGTCACATTCGAGACAGCACTTGATTAAAGAATAAAAATATTATGTTTCTGAACAAATCAACTTGTTCCAGTGCAACGATTGTTGGTAGGAGAAGTTGTGAATTTTTTGAACAATTTTTGAACTGATGGTGCGATAGATGATACGATCCGTTTTATACAATACCTTCATAATTATATACCTACCTCACTGCAAAGTCATCCTCGTCTCGGCCCATTTTCTACAGATGCCTTATCAAATAGCAATATTGTGGCGATGCTGTGGTGACTCAGAAATAACAAGAAGGATTCTCGTTGGATTTGCTTTACTTATCGCATCTATTACATGTTAGCCCGAGCTCACCCAGACCACCACTGCCCGGTGGCCAATATCTACATTTATTCCTTAACTCTAATACAATGTATTGTGCTTAGGTGGCATCAGTTCATGCCCCCGCAGGTCCCGCGGCCGCCGGAGGTGTTGAGCCGGTGTCAAAGTCCACATTGCTTCGCAACACTCCTCCGCCTCAAAAGACATCGCCCTCGATGTCTGGACGTAGCCATTTTGCAAGGCCATCGGCGGCTGTGGGCCCCTTGGGTTGCATCTTCGGTCTGCCACCTGGAACACACAAAAAAAAAACAGCAGTTTTCTGTTTAAGACACTAAAATCTAATTAAAACTATTTCCAACGAGATTTTGTTTTCTCTTTCTCAAACACCTGAAATTAAATTTTACATAACTTCTTAATTACTAAAAAATTACACTTCTCCAATGAAGTTCTTACGCTAAGGCCTTTTTACTAATCTAGTGTGACATGTCTCTCTGCGAACTTTGAAAATTTTCATTCCCTCTGGTCATTTCTTAGATGACGTAGTGCGTGGCTGCGCTTGGGGATTTTTCTTGGAAGTGCTCTGGATTAGGACTTCTAGAGGAGGTGACTCATTCGTTTCTGTCACTCTTCTCTTTTTTCTAAGACTTTTTATTAATATGAGTACCATTGCTATTACCATCGCGAAAATAACTAAGATGGTGCTCGTCCAATTGCACGCTTCTGCTACTTCGATAGCATTGACTGGTCTCACCAGTTGGAAGCCCAATAAAAATGGATTTTTTATTAAAACAAAAACTAAAACAATTGACATGATAACGTTGAAACTATTTAACATGCTTAGGTGTTGCCCTGCCTGCTCAAACGGTTTCAATTTAATTTCTAAATCTGGTTCTTTGTTAAAATTCTCCATTGAGTGTATGCTTAAATGTGGAAATGTCTGGTTCCATTCCTTTTTTAGGAAGTTCGATGAATTTGAAAATGATAATTTTGAAAAACCTACCATTGGAGGAACCTCTAAGTATTCCAGGTTCGTCCAATGGACTGGAATTATTTGTCTGTAGCTGAAATTGGGAATACTCCTCAAATCGCACGGGAAGTTTTCCGAGATTACTTCATTCTCGTCCAATCGTAGTGAACAGTGGCACGAAATGTTTAGTTCCAATGCCCCCGCACCCTCGACTGGAGGTAATTTAATCGTTTCAACTTTATCTCTGCATTTTACCGAAGCATTTTCTGATGGATGAAGTAACACAAATCTTTCCGGTGCTAATTGGAAAATAGAATTCTTCGATTCTGTAGTACACACAAAATCACAATTTTCTATCAATTTTGATACGCGTGAACCTATCGCTAAATTTAGAATACACTTCTCATTCAATAACGGAAGTCCTGATACCCTTGGTACATGACATAGTTGTTCGTTGCAATTATCTAATAGCTTTCCTGAAATAATACGCGTGAATGACTCTGATTTTGCGAGAAACATCTTTTCACTGCATATGGTGCACGTTTTGTTTAGGTAAGCAAAAGGCGTGCAGTGTATTTTATACACGTCTATGTTGTGAGTTGCCTTGATTGGAATTTGTACACGTACTGTAATTTGGTCTTTCACTATAACGCAGTTAGCTAATTGTAACGTAAAATACTTTCCAAAATTATTATCAAGTGAAATCGCTAACGTATGATTTTTCTTATTTAGGTAATCCTGCAACACACTTAGGTCTTTTTTCAACTCAGCTGGATTAATTAATTGCGTTGGAATTTTTTGAGCTCTGCAATGATTAATTATGTCATTTATACTTGAAATTTGCAACGTTTCTATTTGTTTTAACGCGTTGTTCAAGATGCCTTGGAAAATGGAGCCAATATCTCGTTCTATTTGATCCATTTCATTTTCCACATTATTTTCCCACTTGTGCACCTGCTCTAATCTCAACTGTACTGATCGCGCGTAATTTTTTGTAAAAATGTCCATCTCTCTACTGAAATTTCTAAGTGAATTTGTTAAATTTGCAATTTGACTGTGGTCCGTACTCACACTAATTTTAAGTTTTTCCATGGACGTCTTTAAATTCTTCTCGTTGGTGTATAGCGAATTTGCCGAATGTGTTGTTAAGACTCCACAACACCAATTAAAGAAATCTCCTACGAAATCCAATTCTCGTATTTTTCTGTTTTTCCCTGGCAAGTCCGATTCGTCTTGATGGATGCTGTCCTTTAAGTTTCGATAAATTTCCTCGTAATGGTGGTCTAGGTGCTGCAACAGCATGGTAGATGCACACGCTGCGCTTTTAGGATGTTTCGTGCAGATTTTCTGGCTCAGCTCGAAATTTTCGTGTATCACGGTCAGATTTGGTAAACTTGTTTGGTAAACTAAGGGCACTGATGTCTCGTAACAAACGGTATTCTCAAGTTTGGACCACGCGACCCCTGACACTACGTGTATTTCGACTGTGTTTATGCTTCCGCACATGACGACAAGGATTAATAACCAGCTTTTTAAACTGTACATCTTCTTTTCCAATTATTACGATTTAGCTACTGTTTATCAAGACTGTTGGCTACGTATACCTACAGCTGAATAAAATGCATTACTGTTTCATTTCTGATTTTCCACTCAAATCGCATAATTCCTCCAAGCCCCACTACACCCCTAACTATAAATCTTATTTCGCACAATTACAAAGTTCGCTTTTGCAATTGTGAAGTTGCTGACTCTCAATTGCATTATTGCAATTCCGATTTGCAATAATTACCTACATGCATCTTTCACTAATATTCACCTGACTGCTTCATCGGCGTTTCAGAGTTTTGAAACCCGGAATTTGCTTACTTTGCGTTATGTCGTAAAATCGATCCTCGATCGCCTTATATTTTTCGTCATCAAAACGCCTATTAATCACGGTGAATGTACTTTTTCATTCTTTCCACGTGCACTGTGTCCAGAATTTCTTTCTTTCCTCTCTTGATCTTTATCTGATAATTTAGATCATTAACCCTCTTCATGACCTCGTATGGGCCATGGAATTGACTCTACAGCTTTTGGGCTTTACCTTTTTTCCGCGTCGGACTATAAATCAAAACCTTATCCCCGACATTGAAACTTTGTTGTCTGCGATTTTGATCAAATCTCGTTTTCTGTTTTTGTTGTTCCGTTTCAATTTTCTCTAAAACATCTTCTCGTACCTCCCTCATCCGCTTTAACCATTCGTCGACTGTTTCATTCCGATCTTCCTGGCTTAAATCGAGCGCGACGTCTACCGGTAAACGTGGTTCGCGTCCGTAAACCAAGAAGAAAGGGTTTTGTTTAGTTGTTTCTTGTTTCGCGCAATTATAAGCAAAAACAACCAACGAAATATACGTGTCCCAATCGCGTTGATTAGTAGCCACGTACATAGAAAGCATTGATGAGAGAAGTCCGTTGAAGTGTTCACAAAGTCCGTTCGTTCTTGGGTGGAAACTAGTCGTGAAAGTCGTGTTTATCCCCATCCCCTTTGTCGAATGTGCTATCATCTTTGACTTAAAATTTCGACCTCGGTCACTTAGTATCTCGGAGGGGCAACCATGCCTACAAATAATTGTCTCGAGCAGGAAGTTGGCTACTGACTCGGCTGTACCATCCGGAATGGCTTTGGCCTCTGCCCACTTAGTGTGGTAATCAATCGCTGTTATGATAAATTTGTTATTCGAGGAGCTTTTTGGAAAGGGCCCTACCAAATCTACTCCTATCCTATCAAATCTGTCTCCAACTTTGATTGGTTGCATCATACCCGCTGGCACTCCTGGAATTCTTTTACGCATTTGACAATCAAGACACGATTTTACATAATTTTCAACATCCGCATACATGTTTTCCCAAAAATAGCGATCTCTAATTTTTCCGTAAGTCTTTGCAAAACCTAAATGTCCTCCCGCCAGCGGTTGGTCATGGCAAGCATTGCAAATCTCCCTTTTTAAACTTTCCGGTATCACCAAAAGTTTCCCGGATTTATTGTGCGGTTGATAATTTTTCTTGTGAAGGATATCGTTTTCCAATAAATAACTTCTGCACTTTTTATTTAATTTTGGATGTAAATCTTTCGCGTCTTGAGTGAGCGCGTCTCGGAGCCGCGATAACTTCGGGTCGCCGGCTTGTAATCTCGCGATATCGTGATTTCCTAACATAAGCACGGGGATATCAATTTCTTCACCAGTGGCGTCGAGCACTGGATTACGCGACAATGAATCCGCATCTGTGTGTTTCCTACCACTTTTATGGAAAATCTCAAAATTAAAATCTTGTAGAGCAATGCTCCACCTTGCTAGTTTCCCGGCTGGATCTTTATTTTTCTGTAACCAGCATAGAGCATGGTGATCAACGATTACTTTGAATTTCTTTCCCCACAAATAGTGTCGAAAATAATTTATTCCCCATACTACTGCCAAACACTCCTTTTGGGTCGTATTGTATTTGATTTCTGCATCCGTTAGCCGCCTGGACGCATACGCTACGGGGTGGGTCTCATTATTTTCCGTTTGCAACAGTACACAACCTAATCCGAAATCGCTACTATCGGTATGAATTTCCGTGAGTAAATCGTCATTGTAATGTCTTAACACCGGATGATTGACTAACGCTTCTTTCAAATTTTTTAACGCTGTTTCCTGGGTATCTCCCCATTCAAACTTTTGATTTTTTCGAGTTAGCAAAGTTAGTGGTCTAGCGATGTCTGAGTAGTTTTTCACAAACTTACGGTAAAAATTTGAGAGGCCGATAAAGGACTGTACATCCTTTACCGTTTTCGGTTGTGGGATTTTCGTGACGGCGATTATCTTATCTGGGTCTGGTAACAAGCCTTCTTGGGTGGCTACGTGCCCCAATATTTTTATTGATTGATAGCCAAACGTACACTTTGATGGGTTAAGTTTTAAGCCAAATTTTCTGAAACGATCACAGACAATTCTTAAATTTTGCATGTATTCTTCAAAACTGTTTCCTTTGACTAGGACGTCATTCAGATAGACCAGGCACACCTTCCACTTCAGGTCTCCTAACACCTGGTCCATGCATCTTTGAAAACAAGCTGGACTTGTCATTAAACCGAATGGGAGGACGGTCCACTCGAACAGACCGTCTGAAGTGCAAAATGCGGTTTTTTCTTTATCTTCTTCAGCGAGCTTTATTTGCCAAAAGCCCGCGAAAAGATCCAGACTCGCGAAGTACTTAGCGCCGTCCAAATAAGATAGTACGTCATCAATTTTAGGGGTCGGATAGCTGTCTATCTTTATTAATTTATTGACTTTTCGATAATCGACACAAAAGCGCCACTCGTTTGATTTTTTCTTAACGAGGACCACTGGCGAGCTCCAGCTACTACGCGATTTTCTAATTATCCCAGTGTTTAACATTTCTTGGACTTGCTCACTAATAATGGCCTTTTCTTTATGGGACACCCTGTACGGTGGCTGGTGTACTGGTGTTGCGTCACCTGTATCAATTTTCTGCTCTTTTAGTTTAGTCTGACCTAATTCATTATTGGATGTTGCAAAAATGTCTCGAAACGATCTCAAGAACGTGACAATAGCTCCTTGTTCCTTATCAGGCAGCTCTGAATTTACATCAAGCTCTAACGTGGGCGATACTTTTAACGCATTTACTGGCGTGCTTACATTCTGACTTACGTCATCCTTATCGGCTACGCTTCTCAAGAGGTTATACAAACGTTTATTTTCACAGTCGAAGGAGATTTTATTTCGAGAACCGCTGACATCAAATTCCAATTGTTTCTTTTGGAAACTTATTTTTATTCCGTATTTTAAATTGAAATCGTTCCCTAACAGGACATCGGTACTTAAATTTTTGATTATTACAAATTCGTGAATAAATTCGAGATCGGCAATTTTAAAAGTGAGAGCTTTTTTTCCTAGAATCCACAATTTCTCTCCTGACGCACTGCAAAGATTGAGATAAGGAATTTTTTCCAAAGTTCCCAAAGAATTTATCAACTTTGAATTTATGCAACTAATACCGGCTCCAGTATCTACAAAAAAATTTACTTTATGTTTATCTTCAATAATTCCCTCTATTCTCAGTGGCGTAGTTACATTAATTTTTTCACATTTAACTTCTTTGGACTCCTTCGAAATTTGCAAAATTCTTTTTCTTTTTCTACAATTTAATTTTTTATGGCCAAATTTCTTGCAAAAATAACATTTGAATTCACGGTTTCGATTTCTTTTCCGATTAATAAAAATTTTCGAGGCAGGTAGGTGGTTGTCGTAATTTTTGGATGCTTTTTCGACGGATCTTTGATTTAAGCCCGTCGCTCTTGGCAGTTTTTTGCATAATGACCCCGTTTGTGGCAATTGTAGCAAACTACTTGGCCATCTTGAGTTCGTCCTCGGGGCTCTGCTTTTATTTCCCTCTTTACATTACTGTTATTCCAAAAATTACGACGTCCGTAAGAATTTCTATTCCTACCTTGAACCTCCAATTCCTGGACCCGTCTCTGTAGTCTCTGGATCTCGTCCCTCTCATGCGATGTGGATGGCTGCGTCCTGGTGTCTTCTCCCACGAATCTCTCAGCTACCTCGATCTTCTGCAGATTCGTCCTCAGCCTGCCGATGGTCGGATTCTCCATCAGCGTAATTTTCTGTAGGACAGCTTTGTTGGTAAGTCCACGCAGCACGTAGTGGACTTTTTCTCTTTCCTCCATCATCGCATTTACTTTTATGCAGAGTCTCACGATTTCGCTGACGAAATCGTTCGCGCTTTCCCTTGGGCCTTGTCTGCGTGTGGTTAACTCGAAAAATGCTTTGTCGTCGGACGGCTCTACCTTGAATGCGTTTTTGAGTTGTTCACAGGCGTCCTCGTAATTGACTTCGTCGTCCTCGGTTTCCTCGTACACCTCCAAGGCCGCTCCTTCCAGGTAACACGGAAATTGAGTCAATTTCGTCTCATCCGACCATTGATTCGCTCTTGCAGCTCTGTCGAATTGTCGGATGAACCTCTCGACGTTCTCCGTCGGTCGCCCGCCGAATTTGATTGGGATTACTGTCGGGATTGCTTCGCCTCTTGCGTCTTGTTGGTCGTCGTCTGCCATAGTTACTTCTTGTTGTTGATGTTGTTGTTGTTGTTGTTGTTGTTGTTGTTGTTCGAGCTGAAGGGTCCTTCTTTGCTTCCTCGTCACCACCGGCATTCACCACACAAACTCTCGGGTTAGTTTTCTCTTGTAGGTACAGCACTCGATTTTTTGTAGTCGGAAGTCTTTCGTTGCACTGTTTTGTGAACTACCCGGCGCCTCCACCAAATTTGTGGCGATGCTGTGGTGACTCAGAAATAACAAGAAGGATTCTCGTCGGATTTGCTTTACTTATCGCATCTATTACATGTTAGCCCGAGCTCACCCAGACCACCACTGCCCGGTGGCCAATATCTACATTTATTCCTTAACTCTAATACAATGTATTGTGCTAAGGTGGCATCAGTTCATGCCCCCGCAGGTCCCGCGGCCGCCGGAGGTGTTGTGCCGGTGTCAAAGTCCACATTGCTTCGCAACAATATCTACCTAATAGATTTTTCGTTGAAATTTTGTAATGGTGGGTACCTACTAAATTAGATAGATGGATTTCAACTTCGGAATAAATATGGACGTCCTGAAAATTTGATATTCTGTTCAGGATTGAGTGCTCTACAACATATCCAAAATCGCCAAAAATCGCACCCGGGCGTTTTGAGTTATTGGAGGGTGGGGAAAAAATTGCAACCCAAAATGGAGGAGAGGAAACCCGTCAATCCATTGGAAGCAAATTCGTTATAATTCGGCGCATCATATCCCGTTGATACCATTTTGGCACAAAAAATGTCGATTACTGTTGAAGGGGGGGCCTTGCTAGGTGGTCCATTTTGTTTTTCTGGCCATGTAGAACCGATCACGACAAGTTTGGTATCTTTTTCGACTGAATTTAATCTCCTGAACTCGAATCCGATGTGTTAATTTGGATGAAAACAAGTTTGAACAAGTTAACTTTGAAAAACTTATTTTTTCTTTGCCAATTTTGAAGATTTTTTTTCACTGTTAGAGTTGTTCATCTTTGAAAAATTTTCAGGGGCCACTGAATAGACCATTCCCACTGACGTCACGCAGCTCCGTCTTGAACAGCTGATTCGGGGTAATGTCAGTCAGATCTGTGTTATCTGTCACGGGGCACGTGGGCTACGTCAGTCATGTGCGTCAGTCATATTGAAAGTATAGGTTTGCTCGCATCGCATGAACTTCCTGCACTTTCTGCACTCAAACTCCTGTGATTGGTCAGCTGCTGCCAGGGACCCCACGCTATTGGCTGAGGTGCAGAAAGTGCAAAAAGTTCATATGCGACGCGAACAAACCTTATGTCAATCTGTCAGTCGGTGTATAACCTCCTTGGTCGTTGTCGGTGTGTGAAAGTCACTGGTGTCACAAAGTTTTGACAAGCTGGCACGTAAGGTTGACATCATGTTTGACGTTGCCCGAATCAGCCGTTCGACACGTGCGTGTGACGTCATGTGGAAATGGTCTATTGAAGTGTATTCTTCACGAAAATCATCTACACTTCTGAGCAAAAGTTAAGGGCCACTTTTTCAAATGTGAATAATTCACAAACGCTTTTTTTGATTTTGACGAATTTTCGCACAGAGGTGGTCTTATGTGTTGTAAAGACAAGTGTGAAGTGGCGCACTCACCAATCCATAGGTTTGTGGTAGAGAGGTCTTCGACTGTTGCTTTGCAGAAATGCGTAATTTTTAGTGAAATCAAAGCATTGGATTTTGGACAAAATGGAGGTTCATCCAATAAAAAACGTCTAGTTTGCTTTGTTACAATGTTCTTAAGCAAGTACCATGCTAAGTTTGTCCATTGACATCTTCCATCTTCAAATTTTGACCATCAATCTCTTCTTATGGCTTAAACAATGTGTGAGGCACTACTTTGCGTGATTTTGTTTACAACATACAGTTCAGTCGTGTATCTCTTGTGATTTTGCGTCAACGTGTCGTGATTTTGGCCACTCTTGAGCCTCAAAAACAATAAATCCTTTATGCAGATTGTTACTAAAAAACAAAAACAAGAGAAAAAAGCTCACAAGAATGTCAAAATCTTGAGCATTGACAAGAAATAAGTCATAATTTTCATCACATGCCGATAAAACACCTCTACAGTGACCAAAGAAGAAATGGTGAATTTCTTCAGTTCTTTTGGGGAAAAGACATTTACGGGGTGTCGCCAAGAGGCCAAGCGCAAAAACGATGAGTGACAACCTTGATTGATCATTTGCCATCAATATTCAAGAGTTTAAATCACTTTAACGCCATCAGGCCCTTTCGAATGCGAAGATGTTGAAAAATTAACTTCAAGTTTGTTGCTCTGCACTGAGTGAACCCATGGACGGATATGGATGATGGCTATACTCAGAGATGTGTATAAGCCTTGTGTTTGAATGTAGAAACCACCAAGAGCACCTGGCGACGCAAAAATTAAAAATCGATGTTTGTTTGAACCTCTGCAGTGTGAAAAACAGCTCAAATCAAATGACGTTCTCAATCGGAACTGTCGTCTTTCGTAATTGTACAGGAACTGATCAAAAAGATTCCTGCTCACACCATGATAGAGCCACCCCCCCATTCGGAATCCTGAGTGGAATGCAATCTGCATGAAACCGATGTCCACGACGACGAAGACATCATACACGACCGCGCTAGTCGTTTCCTGCAGGGAGATACGTGTTTTACGTTCGTCGTTTTTGACCAGGCCCTGTACAATTACGAAAGACGAACAATCCCGATTGAGAACTTATCCGATTTTAGCTGTTTTTCACACTGCAGAGGTTCAAACAAACACCGATTTTCAAATGTTCGCGTCGTCAGATGCTCTTGGTGGTTTCTACACTTGAACACAAGGCTTATGCATATCTCTGAATATGGCCATCATCCATTTCTGTCCTTGGGTTCACTCAGTGCAGCGCAACAAACTTGAAGTTAATTTTTCAACTTCTTCGCATTCGAGAGAGCCTGATGGCGTTGGAGGGATTCAAACTCTCGAATATCGATGACAAATGATCAATCAAGGTTGTCACTCATCGCTTGTGCGCTTGGTCTCTTAGCGACACCCCGTAAATGTCTTTTCCCCAAAAGAACTGAAGAAATTCACCATTTCTTCTTTGGTCACTGTAAAGGTGTTTCATCGGCATGTGATGAAAATTATGACTTATTTCTTGTCAATGCTCAAGATTTTGACATTTTTGTGAGCTTTTTTCTCTTGTTTTTGTTCTTTAGTAACAATCTGCATAAAGGATTTATTGTTTTTGAGGCTCAAGAGTGGCCAAAATCACAAAACATTGACGCAAAATCACAAGTAATACACGACTGAACTGTATGCAACCAAAATCACGCAAAGTAGTGCCTCACACATTGTTTAAACCATAAGAAGATATTGATGGTCAAAATTTGAAGATGAAAGATGCCAATGAACAAACTTAGCATGGTACTTGCTTAAGAACATTGTAACAAAGCAAACTAGACGTTTTTTATTGGATGAACCTCCATTTTGTCCAAAATCCAATGCTTTGATTTCACTAAAAATTACGCATTTCTGCAAAGCAACAGTCGAAGACCTCTCTACCACAAACCTATGGATTGGTGAGTGTGCCACTTTACACTTGTCTTTACAACACATAAGACCACCTCTGTGCGAAAATTCGTCAAAATCAAAAAAAGTGTTTGTGAGTTATTCACATTTGAAAAAGTGGCCCTTAACTTTTGCTCAGAAGTGTAGTTGATGTTTGATTTTGTTTCTCGAGTTTGAAAAATCGGTTCGAACCTGAGCCGGCCCGGCGGCGGCGCGGCTTCTCTAATGTCTACATAGAACACGACAACATGCAGCTTAAAATGAAAGCATAAACTATTGAAAAACTGATAACTTATCTTTAAAAATTCGAGGATTTGTGCAGAACTGAATTCTCCATTAACGAACAAAATCGCCATGAATTGCACTGCGGAATTTTGAATATAACTTCCTTATCTCTAACTCCTCCAGATAGTTACATAAAATTTTATCGTCTGTTGTAGTAATAGTTTTTTTATTTTTTTTGTAAATGCCACTCTTTTCAAAAATCGGAAAAAATGTTTTGTTTTTTATAATTGATGATTTCAAAAAATGAGATGTCGAAAAAGAAATTGGCGTGCCAACAGTTGGTGTGTGCGGAGGACTCGATCCGCCCGGGGCCGGAGTGACAGTCGCTGTTGCTGTTCCTTGGGTGAAAGCTAGCGGGATGATGTGAGGAAAAGTCTGTGACGACGCTAGTCATCGATGTAGGGCCCAATAAAAAGCCTGCGGGGTCCCATGGCTTCACAGGAACAAAAAATTTGCGGCATAGCGAATTGACAAGAGAGCAAAGTAACAGAGTTTTGACGTGTCTTCAACTGACGTGACAGCCGACGTTGCCTAATGGCAACTTGGACCTCTTCACACAAATAATTCCCTAAATCCTCCTACACGCATGGGCCATTTTCCCCAATAAGGTCAATCACCCATACCTACTCCTCTAGTATTAGCGAAAATCTTTTCCGCGTGGTGGCGCTGTACGCAATCAAACATGGTGGCCCAAGGGGCCTTGACAAATAGGTAGTAAACGCAGTGCGCATTTACATTACAACAGCTGTCAACAGTGATAGCTGTCAGTGAAAACGCAACAGTGGTCCAAGAACTGGGGGTTCGTTGGGAATGGAATTTCGTTGCAGTATCTCTAACTTATTTTTGTTTTAGAAAATGGCGATAATACAGATTCATTTGCCCAATATTTATGGTCATGTTGGTGACCAAATCAGCTCCCTCTCGACAAAGTGCGAAGAAGTGATTGAGGCAGGTCATTGATTCGTGTGTGGGGTGACTGGGGCTCACTGCGACTGTGAGACTCTTGTGCTTTGTTATGTCTCATAAATGTATCATTGAAAACCATTTGGAGGTTGGGTTCTGTGGACCAGTTGTTAGAAAAGTGTCGTGAACTCGTGAAGCCATCTCCGATAAGCCAGTGAGAGCAGCCGGAGAGCCTGGAGATCAACGCCAGCGGTATTGAGAGAAGAGACCTGGCCTGCAAATCAGAATCCGTCACTTGCCTCATCAGTTCAAATTGAGAACAACTAAATCGATATGAAAATATTTTCCATTGTAGAAACACTAACATCAACGGATGATGTTGTGATTAAACATACCTATGATTGGAGAATACTCAATTATTATTGATAAACTACAATTTTTATCATTCCAGACAGCGGTAAATGCTTATTAGTTAGGGAAAGGATACTTAAAATGGGATACTCAAGGTTTGAGTCCTTAAAAATTATAGCTAAATAAAGCAAACCTCATCCAATTATGTCTAATTATTCCTTGCTCAGTTTTATATCATAACCCCAAAGAGTGTTTGGAACGAAAATGTATTTTCCGAAATATAACTACCTAGTTCTCCAAAAAATGTGCAAGTATCCCGCTTTAGGGAACCCATACGGTAAAACGGGATACCCTATATCCTTAAAATGGGATAGTAATTAAATTGATAGATTTAACTCGTGTATTACGAATATGATAACCAGACATTAAAATTCCAAGTCTTCATTATGAAAACTACTAGGTAGGTATAACAGACATATAAAATATAATTTTTTTTAAATTATTTTTCAACTGTCAAAACTGTCAATATTCTTATGATTTGGAGTAGGTACGGTACTGTCAACTGTCGAGTGCTACTGCGCTGGGCTGTGCGCTGGGTAGGTACCTATTTGTCAAGGCCCCTTGAACCACCATGTTTGATTGCGTTCAGCGCCTTCTGGTGGCCGCTGATTTTCGCCAATAGTAGTAAACTCGAGAAAAAATATGTTCAAACAGCGCGCCATGATTTTAATTCGATGCGAGCCAATAGGTAACTGATCATTCAGAGCATAGACTGGCATAGACATTCAGAGGGCGCAACGACCTCTGTTATTGTATGACAGCGTTCCCTGTTTCTGTTCTATGGGGGCCCCGTCTTGTCCAACGTATTGTTCCCCGTGTTGCTGACATCACTTCTGATTTGTACACCCCTTCATTAAAACAAAATGTGAGTTATAAAAGTGAATATCTTGAATAGTTCACATCAAAGCCCCATTTCTGTGCCATTTTAGGTTAGAATCGCCCGAAATGGTTGACAAGTTCAACTGTTCCCAATGTTCTCATCTCACTGAATCCGGTTTTCAACTCGCCCACCACGTCCAGAGGGCTCACAACAATGTTTATGCAGCCGAACTGTACCATGCCATTGTTGAACCACAACAGTTCCTTTGCATCTATTGCGACTACAAGAGCCATTACCAGTTGGAATTGTACGAACACTGCAAACAAGTACATGTTTTAAGAACGACAGCAAACAGTAAAAATGGGCAGTTTCGCGAAGGAATTGAAAGATATCTATGTGGTTACTGCAGGTACGAGTCGAACTCGTGTTTAGCTCTTGTGAAACATCACAATATCTGTGGCTATAATGTAATGGAGAGGAAATCACGACAAAGCACATCGGAAGGAACTGAAGACAAGGAGTTACCAAATTTGGATATGGCTGTAGCAATCGACGAGTATGATTGCAACCATTGTTCGTACCGAGCTGAACGAAAATCATATTTGAGAGAGCACATCAAATATGAACATTCAACGGTTGAAGAAATCAACTGGTTCCAGTGCAATCATTGTTCGTACAGAGCCAAAAAAAAGTCAAGATTGAAAAGGCACATGTTGAAACATGCTGCAAATGAAGCAATCAACTGGTTCCAGTGCAATCATTGTTCATACCAAGCCAAAGAAAAGTCAAATTTGAAAAGGCACATGTTGAAACATGCTGCTATTGAAGCAATCAACTGGTTCCAGTGTAGTCATTGTTCATACCGAGCCAAACAAAAGGCAACTTTGAAAAGGCACATGTTGAAACATACTGCGATTGAAGAAATCAACTGGTTCCAGTGCAATCATTGCTCGTACCGAGCTAAACAAAGTTCAGGTTTGAGACAACACATGATAAATAGACATTCCACGGATGAAGAAATCAACTGGTTCGAGTGCAACCATTGTTTATACCGAGCTAAACGAAAGTCAAATTTTGAAAAGCACATGTTGAAACATACTGCGGATGAAAAAATCAACTGGTTTCAGTGCAACCATTGTTTATACCGAACCAGACAGAAATCAAATTTGAAAATGCACATGTTGAAACATGCTGCGGATGAACAAATCAACTGGTTCCAGTGCAACCATTGTTCATACCGGACTGATCGAAAATCAAATTTGGAAAAGCACATGTTGAAACATGCTGCGGATGAAGAAATCAGCTGGTTCCAGTGCAACCATTGTTCATACCGAACTAACCGAAAGCCAGATTTGAAAAGGCACATGTTGAAACATGCTGCGATTAGGAAAATCAACTGGTTCCCGTGCAATAATTGCTCGTATCGAGCTAAAGAAAAGTCAAAATTGAAAAGGCACATGTTGACACATGCTGCAAATGAAGCAATCAACTGGTTTCAGTGTAGCCATTGTTCATACCAAGCCAAACAAAAGTATAATTTGAAAAAGCACATGTTGAAACATGCTGCCATTGAAGCAATCAACTGGTTCCAGTGTAGCCATTGTTCATACCGAGCTAAACAGAAGGCAGATTTAAAAAGGCACACCTTAAAACATGCTGCGATTGAAGAAATCAACTGGTTCCAGTGCAATCATTGCTCGTACCGATCGAAGCGAAAGTCAAATTTGAAAATGCACATGAATAAACATACTGCTGATGGAAAAATCAACTGGCTTCAGTGCAACCATTGTCCATACCGAGCTTACCAAAAGTCAAATTTTGAGATGCACATTTTGAAACATACTGCGGATGAAAAAGTCTACTGGTTTAAGTGCAACCATTGTTCGCACCGAACAAGACAAAAATCAAATTTAAAATTGCACATGCTGAAACATGCTGCAAAAGAAGCAATCAACTGGTTCCAGTGCAATTATTGTTCATACCAAGCCAAACAGAAGTCCAATTTGAAAAAACACATGTTGAAACATGCTGCCATTGAAGCAATCAACCTAGCAATCAACTGATTCAGTGGATTCCAGTGTAGCCATTGTTCAGACCGAGCTGAACAAAAGAGAGATTTGAAAAGGCACATATTGAAACATTCAGCGATTGAAGAAATCAAGTGGTTTCCAATGCAATCATTGCTCGCACCGATCTAAACGAAAATCAGATTTCAAATTGGACATGCTGAAACATGATTAATGTATCTACCCTCGAATGTTCCTACCTACTTATAATAATCTGAAATCATTTAATATTATTATTAATTATTCATCTCGTAATGGTGTCAAGATACAATGTAAAGTACGTCACAAATATCTAATAAATAAAATGATATACAGGTGTCCCGAAATTGGACCGCAATATTTGACCAGCTTATTCTACGCCAAAAAATAGTAGGGAGAGAAGTTCCAATGAACATGGATCGAATAATGCCCCCTAAAGGAGCCAGAGCCTTATTTTATTAAAGGGGAAAATCTGATAATGGTTTTTTGCAAATACCTATCTCAGAAACTTACCAAGATAAAATGACGAAATTTGGTTTTGACCATGTTATAAGCTTGAGGGCACCGGTCATTTGCTATAAAATTAAGGTGACCAGATTTGTCAGTAAAGAAATCGGAACATTCCACGTTCATACGAGGCAGAGCTCCCAAAATGCGCCGCGGGCGATTTTTTTTCGAAAAAGGAGCGGGGCCAACTTTTATTTGCTGATTTAGAACTCCCAGGCACCTACCTACCATCTATTCCCCATGTTTTCGCGTCTGTTCATTGTTGGATAGACATGCAACAGACACTGATATTTGGAGATATTTTCTGAAACTTAGATTTTCTGATCATTTTTTGCAAAAAAAAAAACAGTAGACTTCAAGGAGGGCGGGTGAGTGCTGTCCCTTGCCCCCTTCTCAAGCAACGGTGTCCATAATAATACCGATCCCTAATAATAATGCTTTTTTGAAACAACATGTACCGAGTACCGTAGCATGATCAAAGACTTTCTCACTCAAGGGAGGCTGTGGTCCTGGTCATTGGCAGGCAAACGAGGCTTATTTTGGCAAGGCGACACAGCCTCCCTTGAATAAGGAAGTTTTTGATCTTACGGTACATTCTGCAGACAGTCGAGATTGCATAGCATGGGTGCCAATCGAAATAAATTCAATCTTGTAAATAAACTACAATCTACATAATTTTCAAACAAGTCTACCAAAAATATAGAAGAGGTAAAAAAAATTGAAATGTTCGTTGCGCAAATAATCGGAATATTTACGGATTGGTTACTCAAATCGGAACATTTACGGAACAAAAAGTCTAATCGGGAAGTGTCTCCCGAAAACGGTACAGTTCCGATCAAATCGGAACGTCTGGTCACCTTATATAAAATGCGCTCACGCCTTCCAGCGAAACAGCCTCAGTTTTCAGAAACAGAACAGAAATGCATCGTTAAGGTCAGTTTGAAAAGAAAAAGGATAGCTCTACTCATTCGCTGCAAGTATTAATTTTTTTCGATTTTTTTTTGCAAGTTGCTTTGTGCCTCGGGAAGTATACATATGAAGCGTCCTCCTGGATTAGCGAACTACGAGCTCCACCTTACTGAATCCATCCAATCAGACAAATCGAGTGGTGAGATGAAGAAGAAGGCCCATTTAATGGCCTCCCAGATCACCGGACTTGACTCCCTTAGACTTTTTCCTGCGGGGCCATTTGAAGCCCGCTATTTTCAAAACTCAGCCGGCGTTGATGGAAAAACTGCGGCATAGGAGAACTGAAACTTGTGGCTTGATGATCGAATTCTCGACACCAAAGCCAACCCTAATTTTTTGTTGTTGATCGAACTAAATTTAAAGCGACGTAAATCGCTAACCCAGGAGGGTGAACGATTTTAGCGATGTGCTCTCTGCGAGGCACAGGAAAAGAGAAAAAGAGATAAAAGGATGCAACAGTTTTGTACCAACTCATGCGATGCCGATGCCCGATGCATGCGAGCTCGCAAGTGAGAGGCACATAGTTATATCCCATACACTTTCTATTTCCAGTAGAATGACTCTTTGGAACAGAAATAAAGTGACAAGCTGAAGCGCTGGGAGAATAGGTACGACCAGAAAGTGTATGGGATATCCTATGTTGTTTTTGTGGTGTTTAGCCTTATTTCGCCTTCAAATTCAATTGGGATTTTCGTCTAGCAGCTTGGAATTGAATCGTCCGTTTTTAACTTGCTTGTACGTTTCTTTATTCAAGAGTGGATATAAAAAATTCTGAGAGTACATGTCTTTGATAACGTGTCTGTGATAACATTCTTTCTCGAACATCCGAAAAAATATTAAAAATACACATATAGGTACAACACCCTCACACTTGGATTTGAAATAACATTTTCAAAATTTACACACACAAAATTGTTACAATAAATAACAAACAATACAGTTCTTTAATGAATAAGGAATTCAACTTCTCAATAAGTAGAAATCTTGACAAAATTACTTATTTACAAGGTCCTTACAATTCTCAGGAGAACTTAGAGCATAGTCCTGTAAATAACTTGGAGTTTTCGTTTTTCTTTTTGGTGTGAGTCCGATATTAGATTCAACGGTAACCTCAGGGTCAGATGCGCTGGAGTTGGTGTCAGGTTCTTGATCAGAAGTCGTTTCAAATTCTTCGCTGTCGTTTTCTGCGGAGCTTTTTTTTTCGGTAGACTGTACTCCGTCTATTTCTGAATCATTGGCTGGTGTTACTTTTTCGGAATCAGTTGTTACTTCACCTTTTGCTTCACAACTTTTGGACACTGATTGACAGGTGTTGGTGTCAGCGTTTGGTTCAGTGTGAAAATTTGGCGAACCTCTGCAACAAATTTTATCAGATAAAATTGGTCTTGGAGTGGTTTTCTTCTTTGCTCGATTTTTGCTGATAATGGTAGTTGTTCGGGAAATCAGTTGGTTGATGTGCCTCTTCCATAATTCTCCCGAAATGACTCGACAGAGATATGTCGATTTTCCTATTCGTTTTTCAATCGCAGCTTCCACCCAACCCTTCTTGTTAACTTCCCGGTAATCTCTTGCCATGACTTGATCACCTAGATGAAATTCTCGAAGATTCCTTCTATGCCCAACAGGATGTTGTGATGATTTCTCAACTTTCTTTTTTCTGGTGGTACTTATTGATCTTGGTTTTTATTTTAATATGCTTATCACCGTTCTGACATTTCTTCCCAACATCATTTCAGCCGGAGATCTCTTCGTTGTTGCGTGTTGCGTATTTCGGTATGATATCAAAAATCTGGAAATGATTGTACCTATCGAATTTTTCTGAGCGTTTCTTCGGATCCAACAAGGCTGCTTTGATTTTTGTCTTGAATGTCTTGACAGAATTTTTGGCTGCTCCATTACTTCTTGGGTTGAAAAGTGGTGAAGTAATGTGCTGGATTCCGTTTCTTTTGAAGAAAAGCTCTGACGATATTGATACTAGTTGTCTTCCATTATCGCTCACCAGTGTTTTTGGTGAGTTTCCCTTCCAGTTCTTCTGCAGTTAATGACTTGACTTGGTATACCTCTGGCCATTTTGTGTAGGTATCAGTCAATATAAGAAACATTTGTCTGCTTATGGGGCCCAAATAGTCAACATGGACTCACTCAAATGGCTCTTTTGTCGAAGGCTATGGAGTATCGGTAGGTTTCGGCGGGTCTTGTCTGCTCTGGAGGCATGGTAGACATGACTTGCAAACGTTTTCGATGTCCTTATGCAAACCAGGCCACCAAATCCATGATCTTGCTTGTGACTTCATTCATGCAGAGTGCAATTCTTGTAGTAGTCTTTTCCTCAAACTCTGAGGAATGGCGATGCGATACCCCCATGATAGGATTCCTTCATCATGACTGAGTTCTTCTTTTCTATCTTGATATGGTTTCAAATTTTCGCTCACCGCTGACCAGTCGTTTTCCTGTAGACACTTAATTATACTCTGTTCAAAGTTGCATCCTTTTTTTGTTTTCCTTCTGCATCGTTTCAGCATTTATTGGCCATTCTTCCGATGTTGTCGCGAAATTGATGTTATTTCCGTTGTGGTTGTATTCTGGAGAAATAGTAGATACTTTCCGAGCTACTCTGGATAAGAAATAAGCAACGGGGTTGTTCTTTCCCTTGATATACTGGATCTGGTAGTTGAAGCTTGATAAATACGCCGCCCATCTCTGCAGTCTGCTGGCGTACATAGAAGGAATGCCTTCATGTTCCCCGAGCAGAGCTAATAGAGGCTTGTGGTCAGTCTTCAAAGTCCATTTATGTCCGTATAAGTAGGTACTGGTGGTTCAACTTTAGAAAATATTTTTCCGACTCTTGGTAATGGATACATCACGTCTACTAGGTATTTGTTCACTGTGCTCTTGTAGTCACCACATAATCTCAGCGTACCGTCAGTTTTCAAAATTGGAACCAGTGGCGTTCCCCACGCGCTTGATCCAATTGGACTCAGAACTCCCTCTTCGATCAACCGGTTCAATTCTCTATCCATTGGTTCTCTGAATGCCAAGGCTACCGTTCTTGGTTTACAAAAAATGGGTTTCGCGTCCTGCTTCAATTCCAAAAATACCTTCGCATATTTATAACAGCCTAGCTCGCCGCTAAAAACTCGTGGAAACTGTTCAATTACCTTTTCTACGCTCAGACCTGCAGTGATTTTATTTACAGCTTGGAATCCAACTTTAAAAGATTCCAACCTATCTCTGGCCAATAGTGATGGACCGCCTTTTCCTATGACACAAAATTTGATTCTCTTCTCTTTGCCTTTGTAAATCACATCAAGTTCCACGCACCCTTTAGGTTTTATAGGATGCCCTGTATAACTTTTCAAGGTTATCATGTTGTTTACTAGTGGATCCTTGCTAAAAAAATTCTTGTAAGTCTCTAGGCTTATACAGCTTACCCCAGCTCCGCTGTCAATCTCCTCCAGGTGGTCTCTTTGATCGATATCTACAATCACTGTGAACGGGTTGCTAATTTCTTTTGCATTGCTCATCATGCAATACAGGCCAGACTCAATCTCTAAAAAATTATTCGTTCTTGACTTTTTCTGACTGCATATGGCTCCTAGATGTCCCTTAATTTTGCATACGTTACAAGTATAATTAGCATAATCTACTTGCATTCCCCTCTGTGGCTTTTTCCACAGTGCTTGCTCAAATTTGGGCTCAATGTTGTTTTGATAACTCTGCTTTGAATCTTGTCTTGGACGATAACTATTCCGTGGTTGTAGCTTGTCTGTTTCAGCCATTTTTTATGCTAGGAAATGCCGTCCTTAACCACCCGCCTGTATGTCTAGGTCGAGGGGGTAACCACTAGGACTTTAGGCGTCCCACACATGCAATATTGCACAAATATTGCATGTATTGCACAAATATTGCATGCATTGCATGAATATTGCATGTATTGCATGAATATTCCATGTATTGCATGAATATTGCATGCATTGCATCAATATTGCATAACTATTGCATGTATTGCATCCATATTGCATAGATATTGCATAAATATTGCATGTATTGCATGCATATTGCATACATTTTGCATCACTAATTGCCATCAAAATAACACGGTAACCGGCACTTAAATACCTAACATGTAAGTAAGTACCTGCAGGGAGGTAGCCTACAAACAGCCTACAGTTCATATTTCCCATACCTTCAACACTAATTTGACGAAGATAGGTGAATCTCGAGGTAAATGTAGAAGAGAAGCAATTATACAACAATTGAACAATGATAAAAAACTGCAAAGAATAATAACAGGCGAGATAACAGGTAGATAACTGGTATTAGTCGATGAGCCAGGAGCCAAAAATCACGATTTTCACCCCGGGGACTTGACGTGTCATACCTTTTTGGATTTCCCACAACACCAGCATGAAAATAAGCCATGATACGTTTTTGTATCGAGTAGCTTAAAGCCGCCATCTTGGAAAAACCGCGCTAAATATGTAGTTCTTGTGGTTTGTATTTTTTTTATCAACGGTACCTCCAATTAGAAAAAAGAAACTAAATAAAATTAAACAACAAAATTTACTATAAATATCGTTTAGCACCGTTTCTCGACAGGTCTCGTTACTCCAAATATGACAGTTCATAGTTAAGCTGTGGCAAATTTCGTTTTCTAACATTTTCGAGTACACCCGATGATATTTATACAAACCGAACTTCACGTCATTGTTTTTCTAGCGTACTTTACTAGAAATGCTGCTCTTAGCGGCATTTTGATGTCCGTCTGTCCATCGGTCCAACTGTCTGTCTTATGAATTAATTGCCTCTGAACGAGAAGACCTAGCGAAAATCGACTTCTTGTGTGTAACATGTAGTCACCGGAGAATGGTAATTAGAGAAAAAAAAATCTTAAACCGTCGCCATCTTGATCCGCAATGTCAAATTTTCTTAAAAGTGATCCGATTTTCATGAAACTTTGTATACACTCATGTTTTTTATGTTAAAGAATGATTTTAATATTTTCTTTTTGATCCGCCGCCATTTTGTCCGCCATGTTGAAATTGGTTAAAGTGGTCCAATTTTGATGAAAACTGGAACCTAGTCGTGTCTTGTGTTTTTATGTTAGTTCCACGATTTGCGCCATATTGACGTGTCACATGGAAATTAATTTGTTTAACGTTAAGCGTTAACAAAGAAAAATTTTTTACTCATCATCCTTAAACCCTCAAAATTTGCCGAACTATAATTTCATCCAATAAGACAAGAATACAAACGAATGGAAATTAATCTCCAGCTGTCCGTGGAGGATACCATTTATCACTTTAGTACGAGATACAGCGACAAAATGTCATCGCATCCGAACACGCTTGCCAACCAACTCTTGACCAAAGTGACGTAGTACAAAGACTGAATCGTCTTCAGCCAATCGACCTGGTTGATGGACTCAGATAACGAAGAATCACCAAAGTGTCAACAGTCGCATTGTACATTCTTTCATCTTAATATGATTTTAATATGTATTGTATGTCATTTTGTTATGACATAATATTTATTATTCATTATTGAGGCTACTCACTGGAGCACCTTCTACATGTCATGTACCTATAATGTTTAAAAAGATATGCTTATTGCCCGATGGGCAGACTGCTGTACCAAGGAGAAATAAAAAAAAAGTTTCATGAAAATCGGATCACTTTTGAGAAAATTTGACATTGCGGACCAAGATGGCGACGGTTTGAGAATTTATTTTTTTTTCTAATTCCATTCTCCGGTGACCACATGTTACACACAAGAAGTCGATTTTCGCTAGGTCTTCTCGTTCAGGGGCAATTAATTGGTAAGACAGACAGTTAGACCGATGGACAGAGGTTCATCAAAATGCCGCGAAGAGCAGCATTCCTGGTAAAGTACGCTAGAAAGACAATGACGTGAAGTTCGGTTTGTATGAATATCATCGGGTGTACTCGAAAATGTTAAATAAAGAAATTTGCCATAGCTGAACTATGAACTGTGATATTTGGAGTACCTAACGAGACCTGTCAAAAAACGGTGCTAAACGATGTTTATAGTAAATTCTGTTGTTTCATTTTATTCAGTTGCATTCTTCCAATTAGAGGTGCCGTTGATGCGAAAAAAAAATACAAACCACAAGAACTACATATTTGGCGCGGTTTTTCCAAGATGACGGTGTTAAGCTACTCGATACAAAAACGTACGATGGCTTATTTGTATGCTGGTGTTGTGGAGAATCCAAAAAGGTATGACACGTCAAGTCCCCAAGGTGAAAACTACTCGAGTCCCCTGGCTCAACGACCCACACTTACGATATGGTGACATCTGAGCATGCGCGATGTGCTCTACTGCGTATTCATTGCATGCTTATTGCACACTTATTGCATACTTATTGCATATTTATTGCATACTTATTGCATATTTATTGCATACTTATTGCATATTTATTGCATACTTATTACATACTTATTGCATACTATTGCAACCTATTACATAGATATTGCATACTTATTGCATATTATTGCAACCTATTGCATACTTATTGCATATATTGCACACATATTGCACAAGTATTGCACACATATTGCAAACAAGGTGTCCCACATAGGTATTGCATGAGTGGTTACCCCCTCGGTCTAGGTGTATAACTGTATTAGTACTTGACCTACCTACTTACTTACACCAATGTCGTAAACTCAGATATAACTGTGTTAGGCTAAGGATTAACCTGGGGTTAAGTATGCGATCTGGGAAATTCCGTCGGCAGAATTTTAGAAACTCAAGGAAAAATTGTCCAGCTCTGGACTGAGAAAATTGGCGACAATCAAGGCCAGACACATGCTTTCCTGGACTTCCAGAAAAATCTGTTGCGTCCATATAGGCATTCACTTTCGTACTTATGTAAAGCTCGTATAGGTACCTACAGCCATAAATCAAATATATGGTACTTATCAATCATGTCTTCGGTAAGTACCTATATGTATAACTCTACTCACCTATGCATAGCAGGAAGCAATTTCATGAAGGAGTAGGACCTAAATAGTTTTGCATTTGCAAATTTTTACCTACCTACGTTAAAATCTCGCCTCTATGTTCTACCTATACTCTGTCAGAAAACAAAGCAGTCCGATCCTGACGATTTGCACACGCACCACAATCAGCTCGGTAGTCCTATACTAACTGCGCTGGAGTATTTTTTTTAGTATCTATTCTGCACAATGTTCATGCACACGGAGCTCTACGTATACAGTGCACACGTCAACACATCGTGTGCATTCTGCCATTAACAGCATCCCGCACTTGGTAAGTTGACACGACTCAGAATATCAAGCAATTTCAATAAAAATGGAAGAAACACATCTTTGTCCAACACTTGACCAAGTGACTGCCCAAGATGAAAGAATCAAACCGCAAAATCAACTTTGGCCTGTACGGATCGGTAGCTTCAGGTGAGACTTTTCCAAATTCGCTTTTGTTCAAGGTGATAACAAAACTTTTGCTTTTGCAGTGAATCTGCTGTCGTTTATTATTGGAAACGCTTACTGCTGGACATCTCCCGTACTTCCGAAGCTCAGAAGCGACTCGCCGGAGAACCCGTTCGGCGTTCCAGTAACCGTAGTGCAAGAGTCTTGGATAACTTCACTTCTCAGCTTGGGCGCCGCTTTCGGGCCTCTGATAGGTGCCGTCACGATCGACAGAGTCGGACGCAAGAAAACTTTAATCGCGATATCATTGCCCATGATTTTCGCCTACCTGATCATGGCCTTCGCTACCAGTCCAGAGTACTTCTGCGCTGCCAGATTCATGCTGGGACTGGCCCTGGGCTGTGTGTTTTCCGTGGTTCCACTGTACGTCGGTGAAATTTCCGAAGCCCACAACAGAGGCCTTCTGAGCTGCTTCATGGGCGTCATCAACTGCATCGGTTCCAGCATGAGCTTCATGGTCGGTCCGTATCTGTCCATCAGAATCTTCTCGTTGCTCAGCGCCGTGCCTATGATTCTCTTCTTGGTGTGCTTTACAATTTTCGCACCCGAATCACCTTATTACTACCTGATGAGGAATCAAGAAGGGAATGCCAGAGCAGCTTTGCGAAGAATACGAACATCCGACGGCATAGAGAAAGAGCTCCAGCAAATCTCTCTGGACGTAACAGATTCGATCAAAGAACAATCCGCGTTGAAAGACATCCTCAGGTCGAGAGCTGTAGTCAAAGGGCTGATTGTGGCCTTCGGTTTGATGCTGTTCCAACAGCTCTGCGGAATTACCATCGTGGAGGCGTACCTGCAGTCGATTTTCGAGGCGGCCGGCAGCACTATTCAATCTGAACATTCGGCCATCATGGTTGGAGCTGTGCAACTGGCGGCAAACATTTCGACTTCTTGCACTGTTGACCGGCTTGGCAGGAAGGTTCTGCTGTTGGCATCCATGTTCGGAATGTGCATATCGTGTGCTGCAATAGGATTGTACTTCTACTTCAAGTTGAACGGATCCGATGTCGGTCCCTTGTTCTGGCTGCCAACAGCCAGCATGCTGGTTTACATAATCGCTTTCAATTGGGGTGCAGGTCCCGTTGTTTGGACCATGACCGGTGAGCTCTTCCCACCGAATTGCAAGTCAAGAGCTACCGCAGCAAGTTCCGTATTTTGCTTGGCGTTGGCTTTCGTAGTCACAGGTGGATTTCCTACGGTGAGCGCGGTTATAGGTATGGCTTGGTCTTTCTGGACGTTTTCTTTTGGCTGCTTTTTAGCTCTTGTTTTCGTGGCCACGATGGTGCCGGAAACTAAAGGGAAAACTCTACAAGAAATCCAAGTGATGCTTGGAGGCCGGTGACAATAAATTTTATTTTCATTTGGTAGATCCTTGAATTTTATCTAAGTTATCGTAAATACGAATAGGTATGATCCTGAAAATTCGAACCATCTTTTTTCAGCTCTATTTCGTTTATTCTTTAAATTTCAAAGTATCTAGGGGAAGTGTCGATATGATGGCCCCCTTTCCATATTGGCGGTATTTATTTGAATTGAACAAATTTGACACATTACCCGCGATGAAAAGACCGCCACGGCTCTACTGCGGCAAAGCTATGTCAGTGGAGTGCATTGAGCCGTTGGAGGTTGACGGTGAAATTATTTGTAAGTATAAAAGTTTTCTCTAGTCTACTATTGAAACTCGTTTGTAATCGCATGCATAATTATTTGCCAATTGTGGGTGGCACATGTGAAAGAATGAACATTGAGTTTCCTAAATATGTTTCACTTTGAAAGTTGCCTTTAGGTTAGGATATCTGAATGAAGAAAGTTTACAATTTTGTATTTCTGATATGATGGCACCCCAAGCAGTTGATATGATGGCATAGGGGGCCATCATATCAAATAGATCTAAAATACAGGGTGGTGAAAATTTCGATGCTCACCATTGGTATCTTGGAATCGGTAAGAGATACGAGGTCGGTTGAATTAGAAAAAAGTTGCGCATTTTTGTGGGGATTGCGAATCTGAAAAGAGACTTGGAATATTTTGATTGGTTCCCGATTTATCACGAAAAAACTGGAAATTCTGATTTCAGAAATTATTTTTTATCTTTCCAACCATTCAAGCTATTTTGATCAAACTTAGTAGCTTTAGGTTTTTGACCACTCCGAGTCGAATAACGTTGACAGAAATTTTTCAGGCCTTCTAGATTTCAAATTATGATTGTCAACTTTTCTTTTTCTTATGGCCGCCATATTGGATTTTTGCACTAATAGATAGAGAAAAAAATTAGTTTTCCGAATTAGTACCCAACATGTTCTTTTTATGACATTTTTAGCGTCAAATTTCGATTTTTTTGTAAATTATTGACAAAATCGGGAATGCTTTGAAAAACAATTGAAATATTGTCCACAGCAACAACAAAAAAATGACAGATGGTGTGCAATTGACGTATCTAACTTCTTAATCGTGTTTTGTGCTTGTTTGTACCGAGAGTTCATAAATTAAATGGGTCAAGAGTGTCTGTTAGTTTAAAAACGTCTGTGGGAACTAGCATCGTTCTTGTTAAAGTTTTACAAATTCATTACAAAAGGAGTAAGGATTACCCTAGTTTCGACAGACGTTTTTGAATTCACAGGCACCCTTGACTCATAACTCTCGGTACAAACAAGCACAAAACACGATTAATGGCGGCTTTACAGAACTTCGTTTGTCGCCGGCGACAGTGTCGCTGGCCAATAGGATTCGATCTGCCTGTACTTCCCTATCTCCCCCCATAATTTTCGCGACACGAGTTTCTGTCGTCGTGTCGTTCAAATTCTTTGGTTCAAATTATTCAACTACAGTGGAGTGGGGGACTGTCGCCGGCGAGAACCGAAGTTCTGTAAAGCCGCCATAAGAAGTTATATACGTCAATTGCACACAATCTGTCACTTTTTATTGTTGCTATTGATAATATTTCAATTGTTTTCCAAAGCATTCCCGATTTTGTCAATAATTTACAAAAATTTCGGAATTTGACGCTAAAAATGTCATGAAAAGGACATGTTCAGTACTAATTCGGAAAGCTAATTTTTTTCTCTATCTATTAGTGCAAAAATACAATATGGCGGCCATAAGAAGAAAAAAAGTTGACTATCATAATTTGAAATCTAGAAGGCCTGAAAAATTTCTGTCAACGTTATTCGACTCGGAGTGGTCAAATACCTAAAACTACTAAGTTTGATCAAAATAGCTTGAATGGTTGGAAAGATAAAAAATAATTTCTGAAATCAGAATTTTCAGTTTTTTCGTGATAAATCGGGAACCAATCAAAATATTCGAAGTCTCTTTTCAGATTCGCAATCCCCACAAAAATGCGCAACTTTTTTCTAATTTAACCGACTTCGTATCTCTTACCGTTTCGAAGATACCAATGGTGAGCATCGAAATTTTCACCACCCTGTATACATACATACATACATACATGTTGTTTTTGGTGATGGTTTGGCTAATGGTGGTGGTTTTTACAGGGTTCATGCATATGCAAGTTGTTGTCGTTGTTGTTGTCGTTGTTGTTGTCGTTGTTGTTGTTATCGTTGTTGGTGTCGTTGTTGTTGTTGTCGTTGTTGTTGTTGTTGTCGTCGTTGTTGTTGTCGTTGTTGTTGTTGTTGTTGTTGTCGTTGTTGTTGTTGTTGTTGTTGTTGTTGTTGTTGTTGTTGTTGTTGTTGTTGTTGTCGTTGTTGTTGTTGTTGTTGTCGTTGTTGTTGTCGTTGTTGTTGCCGTTGTTGTTGTCGTTGTCTTGGTCTAAATCCAAAGAGGTCTGGCTCAGATGTCAATCATGTGTGAACTGGGCCCACGCTGCTTGTGCCGGAAAGGATCCAAAAACCAAAAATTTTATTTGCCAAATTTGTGAATAAGAATAATTTTTGTCTTTCTTTCATTAAGAATTTTTTTTTCACCTACTTTTGTACTGAATTACACATATTTGTTTCACTAATACCTTTTATGTTGTTAGGACCATCATACCTAAATAGAGGGTGCCATCATATCAAATGGTTTGACATGATGGCACCTTTGTCAAAAATTTTAAATTGATAAATAAAGATAAAAATAGTCAATATGAGTGTTTTTTATACACATACAGGGTGATTCACCACCAAACGGACATAGCTTAAGGATAGGTCCAGTTTTTCCAGGCGAACCTGGATCTAGTTTTGAAATTTTTCTAACGCTGTTCGTTTCGAAGCTACAGGGTGAATCATGTATTTCGTAGAATTTTTTGACAAGCCATAACTTTGGAACAATCCAACAGATTGGTTTGAAATTTTATGGGTTTATTCTTCTATCGATATCTGACACATCACTTCATCTAAGAGTTGAAAATTTCTAGGGCCGGCCTTGAAAAAAAAAGTCAAAGCTTTTTTGAAAAAGGACACTCTGTATGCATATTATTCAAAATTAATTTCCATATTCAAAAACTACATGAAACATGCTATCCAATATCGCAAAAAAAATTGCTTGGCACCATCAAGCTGTCAAAAGAAAATTGATGATCCTGATGATTTTTGAGGTTAGGATTTTTTGTAAACTAATATTTTCAAATATTCACAAATGATTGATTATGGCCCCAAATTTCAGCCGTTTCGTCATAAAAGTAAAAATGACATTTTTCTCGTTTTCTCAGTAGTAACAAAAAGTTTCAGCCGAATTTTCAAAAAATTATCGTCACGTCCCTCAGCTCCACTTCTATCTCAATTTGAGCTAAAATTGAGGAACGTATCAAAAAAAATTTGAAAATTCTGATGAAATTTTTTGTTATTTCTGAGAAAACGAGAAAAATGTCATTTTCATTTTTCTGACGAAGCGGCTGAAATTCAGGGCCATAATAGATAATTTGCAAATATTTTAAAATATTAGTTGAGAAAAAATCCTAACCTAAAAAATCATTACGATTGTCAAAATTTTCTTGACAGCTCAATGGTGCCAAGCAATTTTTTTCGCGTTATTATTGGCATGTTTGATGTAGTTTTCGAATTTGAAGATGAAATTCGGACAATGTGCATACAGAATGTATTTTTTTGAAAAAAGCTTTGGAGTTTTTTTTACAAGGCCGGCCCTCGAAACTTCAAACTGTTTGATAGGGCGATGTGTCAGATATCAATAGAAGAATCAACCCACAAAATTTCAATGCAATCTATTGGGTCGTTCTGAAGATACGGCTTGTCAAAAAATTCGACAAAATACATGAATCACCCTGTAACTTCGAAACAAACAGTGTTAGAAAAATTTCAAAGCCAGATCCTGGTTCGCCTGGTAAAACTGGACCTACCCTTAGGCTATGTCCATTTGGTGGTGAATCACCCTGTATATATCTTGATTATGATATCCTTGATATAAATCCTTAATTGTATGCAAATCAAAGCTACTTAGGGCACTAAAACTGAAAAATAAAAAGAAGGGGGCCATCATCGCCACACTTCCCCTAGATGATTCGAATTTGTAATAATTGCCGGAATCACTGAGTCTGAAGACAGCACTGATACCTCGATTGATACCTACGTTAGTTTCCCCTTCAGTTTTCATTATTCCCATTTGAAGTTGTTATTTATTGTAAAAGTTTTGTTTATACATATGTACCAAGATATGTACTTCGGTTTACTGAAGGTCCTTATTTATCATTTTTATTCTTTTTCAATTCTGAATAAGTAGGAACAATTCAGTTTTAATTTTTTTTATAAAAATTCAGGTACCTAATCTTCATCTAACGAGCACAGGATGTGTTTTTCTAAAAATGTATAATATATTTTTATATTTAGTTATCTGTAACAAAGATTGAGTACCTACTTACTGCAGTTTGTGAAAACCTGTTCACCTTTAAAAAAAAACTTGAATGAAAAAACCATCGTATTCAAGCAGAAAATGTGTTTTCTTTGAAATATCCAATCTAAGGAATCGATTTTTTTAAAATCGATTATTTAATCGATTCTTTTCAGAATCAATTTTTTTTCCACGAGAATCGTCGAAAAAATCGTTATTTGCGTTGCGAGCGATTTGTTGGGTAACTCGTCCCTTCTGCTTATTCTGTCTTTGTCCGACTCGCGGATAAGAATTTCGATTAGAATGTAGGTATTCTTGTTAGAACTGATATTTATTTTTGTTTTGGATTTTGAAACTTATCAAATAAACTTTTGTATGCGTATACAAAAATGATATGGCTTACTTAGGTATATTTCACTGTTCCCTCCCCTCAATCATTTCAATTTTTTTTTATTAGAGCAAGTAAATCGATGTGTATGAATCGATTCAATTTTGGGCCGATTTTTCACGAACCGATTTTTTTTAATCGATTCAAATCGATTCTAAGATCGATTTTTTTTCGAGAACATCGGCATCCCTTGAGCCGCTTAGCCCATCTCTACACCTTTTCCAGTTGTAGTTCAGAAAATATCAGTTGTATTTCAGATATCGTCAATTGTAGTTCAGAAGACGTCAATTGCATTTCAGATTAGTAAAATGTAGTTCAGAAAGTATCAATTTTATTTCAGATTAGTCAAATGTATTTCAGAAACAGTCAATTGTATTTCAGATTAATAAATTGAATTTGAGAAAGCGTCATTTGTATATCAGAAATGATCATTTGAATATCAGAAAGCGTGATTTGTATTTCAGAACATGTCATTTGTAGTTCAGAAAATAATTTATATGTATAATTTATCAATGCAGCTCCAAGATAACTGTAGCATTTGTCGTTCTTCAATGCTGCGGAAGCCGGTCGTGCGATTAACACCCCCGGAGGCATCTGTTACACAGAAGATGTGCCAAATATCTGCAGTTCATCATACAAGAAGATCAAGAGTTCGAAGCTGTGGCTGTGCAAAAGTGCCCCAATTTGCAGGAGTCCGATTAAAATTGATACTTTCTGAACTACATTTTACTAATCTGAGATGCAACTGATGTCTTCTGAACTACAATTGACGCCTTCTGAACTTCAATTAACGCTTTCTGAAATACAATTGACATAATCTGATGTACAGTTTAAGTTTTCTGAACTACATTTGATAAATCTGAAATACAATTGACGCCTTCTGAACTACAAGTGACTAATCCGAAATACAATCGACGCTTTCTGAACTACATTTGATTAATCTGAAATTCAATTGACGATATCTGAAATACAATTGATATTTTCTGAACTACAACTGGAAAAGGTGTAGTTTAAATTTCCAATATAGGGTGAGGGAATCCAATTATCAGGCAGTCGAGAGTTGAAGTCCAACAGACTTCTATTTCGACCTGTACGAGTCTCTTCGGTGCCGGCGCATTCGGAAGCCAGACTGGTCCGACTATCAATGTTTTTTTATACACTTCTTTGCAGAACACCCACAAGTGAGGCTCTTGTTCGGCGTCATCTATGAGCTGCACTCCGCAACGCTTCTTATGCTGTAGGTACTAGTGGCCGCGGAAGCTGTAGTCGGCTTTGAAAAGCTTTTGCGGCCACTTGTACGGTCATGGCCCAATAAAACCGCGTACAGTAAATGTTGGTGATGCAGAGTATACGATTCATCACCAGACTATCTGATACGTTCTGTTCCTAGATAATATCCGCCATTTCAGAAAAAGGGCGTGATAGAAATCCTGAGGGACGAAAAAAAAAGCACCGCGGGTCAAATCGATTATTTAGGTCTTAGATCCCGCAAAAGTTATGAAAGCGTCCAGGAACCCTGCCGTCAATTAATTCCACACTCGGGAAAAAATAGCAAAAGTCTGGCGGTCCGCAAGTAAAAAATGACGGTATGCAACAAGATATACGCGAGACGGACGCTTGACGGTTTCCTGAGAGAGCGACGAAAAAAACACATCTCGCATGAGACGGGAGAGGAGGAATTCCAGGAAGAGAGTAGAGAAGCCATACTCGAAGCTGGACCAAGTTCCTGTGTTCTGTTCGTAAGACACTCGCATATGTAGCCGATTCTACCACGTTAATTTTGGGAATCATGCCGAAAGATCGGAGCCGAAACACCAGGGGCCGACTGGCATAAAAAACGCCAGGTAACCCGTAAATTACACCAATTTTTGACGAAGAAAAAATTTATTTGCTTGTTAAAATACGTAGTAGAAATCAGTGAACCTCAGGTTAGGCTGAATCGTTTGCTTTGCGTTCGTGGGGGAGTCTCGCGCCTTGTTTGGAGAGACGGGGCATCGAGATATCGCCCTGCGTTCCTCCTGCTCAAAGCGGGGCCTCCCAGTGACGCCGGATCTCCAGTGGCGTAGAAAGAGGTTGGGCCGTCGCCGTGGCGATGTATTTCGGTACTCTGGTTTGTAACACGATGGTTAAAATATTTAGTAGTAGTGTGAATGGCTCTGTCCTTCCAATTCTCATACACCGTGGGTAGGTGATGGCAAGCTGCAAGATGTGGGGCATATCCACAGCCAAGAATGATTACAAAAGGGGTTTGTTCGCGAGACTGGGCTCGTACGACATCAACGATTACCACAAGGGGTTTGCGAATCCTGAACGAGGCAATTGAAATGCGAATGAAATTGAGGAAGAAGCAATTGAAATGCAAATTAATTTGAGGAAGAAATATTTGAGATGCAAATAAAATTAAGATGGGATCTACAAGACGTATTACATGTCCTAGTCACCCATTATGTGTGAAATTTCCGTGGGACAGAGTGAGTTTCACTCGTTGTTGTTCTTATTTTTCATCTCTTTATTTCAGGGAGTGTATGGGTAATTTTATTCATTTATTGAGTGTGAATGGGCTTTATTGCGGCGGTAGTATGCTTGCGAGTGTCTAGAGTTGAATTACATTACTTCCGGCCAGTAGCCATAAGGCATGCTGGGCTGGCCGCCCCGGTTACGCTGGCTCAGCAGAAGGTGAGGGTCCTGGTATACTGCTCCAACTGGCGTTAGTGCTGGATGTTAATGTATTCATTCTCCTCCATAGTATTATACTTTTGAAAAAAAAAATTTTTTCGATGGAATCAGAAACTATATTGAAAAATAACTGACTCGTATTTTTTATTTCAGCTAAAAATCGTATCGTTTGGCCGCAATAAATAAACGAAGTTCCTATATTCTGCCTATTTCTGACGTCATTTACACAGGCAGTATAGGCGGTGACTCGCTGTGACGTCAGAACTAGTTGATGTTATTTATTTATTACGCCCAAACGATACAGTTTTTGACTGAATAAAAAAAACATGAGTCAATTATTTTTCAATGTACTATTGTAGACAAAAAAAGCTGAACGACAGATGAATGACTTTTCTAATTTTTGACCTGTGAATCAGCTTTACTGTCATCAAGAATATGCCACCCATAACCAATAATGCTTCATCATTTTCTGTGTCAAACGGGACAGAATGTCCAATGAATCTGTTAGGGTGCAAATTATTCCTCTTGTGGAGAGTGGTATCGCGTGGAAGACGGTAGCAGACCTTTTCAGTAACAGGAAAGGGACGGTTTACAACGTTATGTGCAGGTGGCGGAAAAATTCAACGCTGACACGGCAACCAGCTTCTGGCAGACTACCGAAGCCGAAGATCAAGCATTGATCCCAATGGTCTATGTCCAGATCACGGTATGTCCAGATGCTAGAGGACGATTCGTTCGCCAATGTTCGACATGCTGCGAGCCGCTTAAATTTTCCTACAAGCAAAAGGCAACGAACCGCCATTGCCATGTACTCGTAGCATATTACATGGAATCAACCAGTACGAAGTCACCGTGTTGCGGGCTCGTGTTGATACAGTGGGTAGAAATCTCAGTGGAAATGATCCATGTTTATCTTCACCTTCTTCTACTCCTGGTTCATAGCTACAAAGAAATCAAAGACACAACTGACGTTGTCTTGTGACTCAAAAAAATCACTGGCATTTTGTCATGGGCTTGTCAAAAATGATAATCCTAAAGGGCCTTCTACACAATTTGAAAAGTCATTCATCTGTCGTTCAGCTTTTTTTGTCTACAATAGTAGTTTCCATTTCAATCAAAATTTTTTTTTAGTATAATACTCCATTATAGGGTCATCGACCTGCTACAGTGCTAGTTCCCTCAAGCAGTACATAAGGTACAGGAACTTGCAATACTTATTATTCATTTATACCTATCCTTTTTGCGTTTAAATTGTTTAGTTTATTTTGAACATCAACCACCCCCAGTTTCACAACATTTTGGTGGCAATTTCATATCATTCAATACCTTGGGAATGTCTTTGATTATTTTTATCGTTGATTTTACTTTTTGTTCATATTTTATTTTAATCAACATCCCCCATCCCTGGTGGTACAATAATTTGCAACTTGTTTTTCTACCACGTCCACTAACAGTCATTCTGACATGTTCAATTATATTGAAGCTCTGTAATTCCCCAAGTCTGAAGATAAGTGAAATTTGGAATCGCGACGAAACGGCTGTAACCATTTCTAATTAAAAAAGCAGTGAAGAAGACTCGTTATACCCTTTATTATATATATTTTGGCTAGGATCACAGTGATAGAGTGGACAAAATTTCGAAAATCAGTACACTTCACATCAACAGCTGTACGCCTTTTTAACTTGGCAATGACAGTACCTCTACCAGTAGGTATAAGAGGTGCGGAGTGCAGTTTATAGGTGGCGCCATACGGGAGCCTCACTTGTGAGTGTTCTGCAGAGAGTCTACATAGGGAAACTCTATGGTTGGACCGGCCTGGCCAGGCCTCGATCTCAAATGCTCCGGCACCGACGAGATTCAAACGTGCCCGAAATGTGTGTTCGGTCCGCTGAATCTCGATGGTCCAATGATTGGGAATTGGGTTTCCTCACCTTACACTGTTTTGCCACCTTTGTTTTTGCTCTTTTGCATCAAAATAAAAAGCTTCTCAAAAAAGTACATCCCTTCTTTGGTTTAATTTCGATGAATTGTAGAATATATTGCTGTGTGAGCCTCTTCATTATTTCAGGTCCGTAGAAAGTACAATGATTGCATCCTTTGAAAACATATTCAACAGGTGAATAGGCTCTCACGGGCGTGAGGCTCAGTAGCGCACCTTCTTCGTAGTGAACCAGTAAACAAGTATCGATTCTTCATTGGAAAACACGCGTACGCTTTGATTTGAACTGAATGGCTTGAAAGCTATGGAAATTCAAATGGACGATTCAGTGTTCAAATGGACAAAGCATATTGAATCCCTACTGTGAGCTAAAAAGGGAGTTTCACTTCCTGAAAACGTTGGAATTGAATACTGATGATTGATTTTCCAAAGAGAAGTACTCAAATCAATAGTACCAACCTACTTGAGGAGCGCATAGCATGTAGTTGTACATCGCTCCAGTCGGGTGTCCGGTTGGGCGACATCTCAACTGCAGCAGCGCTAGCTGGTTTGAAGCTTGGATGGTAGACCGCCAGGAGGTCTAGTGCCAGTGAGTGAACCACTGAACAGATTTCATCTGATTTTGGGCTCGCTGATAACTCCTCGAGTGGCCTTGGGCAAACCAGTCACGTATCACACCGGCAGTAAAGCAATGTGTAGAGAAAAACCGACAGCGTAGTCAGGGAGGCGGACGAAGTCAGGAAATGTTTCACACCCAAATTTCACCTTAGTTCAAACCGGCATATCTCAAAAAGTGAAAAACCGACTTCAAAAAACTTGGTGATCACTCAAAGGGCATTCTATTGGTTACAAGGCATTATAGCAGGTTAAGTATCTGCTGACATTGTACTTGATATAAACTGCTGGACAACGAAGTTGTCGGTATCGAAAAAATGGTTCCACTTTGAAGACCAACAACTTCCGATTGTCGGATGCGATTTCTGTTTTGTTTATTGTGTTGAATAGCCTGATGCTTTCGTGACCTGTCCTGTGAGAGTGAATGTTGAGAAACACCATGTGAAATTTCTACAGGGTGATACGTGAAATGCTGCAAAATTGTACCGACTTCATCGTACCCCCATTTGTCGAAAAAAAAATTATGTATTCTAGTACAAAAATCATGAAGTTTTGTGTCTCACCTCGAAACGGTTTTGAATTATCTGGATTGAAAGTCTAACATCGAAGATATAAATTTTTATTTTGATTTTTACAGATTTGCCTTGTTGGCACGCGAGATTAAGTCACTTTTGATAAATGGATGTTGACATTGAGCAAGATTGTTCGTACAGGACAATTTCACTTTCAACACAATCCGAATATTTGGTGTGGGGCCAAGCAGGAGGCACTTTTTCAAGTGGTTGTCCCTGCCTGTTTTTCGTACGTTGGATTTCGTCAGAATTTCATCAGAATTTTAGATATGGAACATGTCTTATTTGCAGATTTAAGCCCCTGAACATGGTAACGATGTGAAACTTCAGTGTCCGAGTGAAGTAAAGCCCCCCTGGACTTTATACCTTTTGTGCTTGTGCTATGCCTGAGTTTCGCAAATATGCAGCATTCAACATAAAAATTTAAATCTTCAATGTTAGACTTCCAATCCCGGAAATTCCAAAACCGTTTCGAGATAAGACACCACACTTCATAATTTTTGTATTAGAAAATGAAAAAATATATTTTTGAAAAATGGGGATACGATGAGGTCGTTGCAATTTTGCACCATTTTACGTATCACCCTGTAGAAAATTTACATGGAGTTTCTCAACATTCTCTATTATAGGATGAGTTACAGAAATATTGAGCTAGTTAACGCAACAAACAAAATGGAAATCGCAATCGGCAATCGAGAGATATTGATGTCCAAAGTCGGATCATTTTTCCGATACGGACAACTTCGTTGTCTAGCAGTTTAATACAGGGGGTGTTGGGGAGGTCGATTTTTAACTATGAATCATATTCGCAAAAAATGCAAGATTTTTCAATCAAGACAGTTTTTGACTTGTCGCCCTAATTTGATTTTTGCAAGAAAAAATTGTGAAATTTGATTTTTTTATGCTATATCTGTTTGTAATTGGTCATAGGTACGGTTCGCTCTAATTAGAGAGAAATGCATAGTCACCTGACACCTGACAACCAGACCCCTAAACCTCTTAGACCCCCTATAGTCCGGCGGCTTAGTAGATGGATTATGCACTTTGTGCCGAAGCCAATTTTATTTTATTTTTGTGAAATATGATTAAGGATGGAAGTTTTGAGGGGTGGAGCCATTCTCAATTTTCACCAGGGGGGGAGGGGGAGGAGGTTGTTCTAGCATTTTGGGGGCTTTTTGGACCTTTTCTTTTGCATTCGATGTTGTAACCGAAAGCAAGGTGTTTTCTAGATCTGTGATATATCCGGATTTTTTTAAGTGGTGTAGCCACCCCGTTTCTCTCTTGGGAGGGGGCTGGGGGCTCAAGTGGACACATGTGGCCGATTTTCACTTTTTCTTTGATTTCGAACCAATATCGGCGAGTTTGGTATCGTTTCCGACTAAATCACATCTTCTGAACTCAATCATGACTTGAAAAAATCGATAGCGACAAGTTCAAACGAGTTGTGCAGAGAATATCATGTTTTTTTGTGCCCCTATTTGAAGAAATTTTTTGAGGGGGTTTTAGACATTTGTGGTTGAATTCCATTTCAGATGTATTATTTTCAACTATTTTGCGCCTAAGGAACGTATTTTAGCACCGTCTTTTGTTTTTGGAAAAAAATTAAAAAAATAATTTATAAACTTGTTTTGAGCAAATTTTTTCAGAATTCAACAACGTCTGAAAGGTTATAAAAGTTAATAATTGTGGTCTGTAGTGTTCCTAAGGAGTTCTGCGGGTTGGAAAGGAACCATAATCCCAGAGGGCGGGAGCCTTGAGGGGGGTGTAGAATCTGGGGGGGCGGGAGGGGTGGAAATTTTCACTCAAAATTTATCAACGGGCTAGAAACAATCTTTGTTCTGTTTTTCTGTTTCTGTTTATTTCGCTAAAATTGATCCTAAACAAAACTCAAACGGAGGGGGGGAGAATCTTTCAATTTTGGACTTGGTGACTATTCAGAGATCGCTACTGCAGCAGCACTAGCGGCAGTAACTTGAGTTTTGCGTGGGTTTTGCAGGGATGATTGGACATTTTCACCAGGTCTGCGTGCATCATCGAACCTTCGAGCAGGGAAGGAAGTAAAGAACCCTCAGATACGTGGTTCGGCCTTTTGGGCCTCATCAGTGAGGGTAGAATCTCCAAGCAAGGATGCTCGATGATACACAGACCCGAAATGATACCTACTTTGAATAATCGTACACGCAGTAGGAATATTAACCGACACCTTCTGTTGGTAGAACAGTAAACAATGAAAAAAAAAAGGACGCGAGAATTTCAGTCCTCTATTGATGCCTTCGCCATGCAGGCTGGAAGAACACAGCTTCGCACCAGGCACTACCCACGTCCAGCGTTCAGTCACCACCACCACCACCACCACCACCACCATCACCACGGTGAGGACTACCACTTTTGACTTTTGCCGCGTTTATGTGTATGAAAATGAGATGAGAATGAGAAAATGATGTTTTCTTTGTTCATATTTTATGCAATTGAATTCTGCGTGAGTTTTGGGAAGACGATTGGACATTTTCACCAGGTTTGTGCACCTTCGAACGCCCAACAACATCAGCAACAATTTTTTTACACACACATAATTTGAAAAACTATATTGAAAAAAACGGCAGCTGATTCACAAAGCTTTCTTTTTAAAAACACATCGGCAAAAGCTTGAAATATGGAAGAAACTCAACTGTGTTCTGTCTTTTAAATATGGACAAGCGTTCAATTATCATTTGTCATTTTCGCATCCCCTGCAAACCATGAAATAGCCGTCAAGCTCGAAACGAAGAGAAAAAATCAATTCCCTAACGAAATTGAGAAACGCCTATACCGCTTGAAAACTCCTAGACTCTGAATTAAAAAAAAAAAAACTGCCGAACCTCTCATCTGAACCTTTTACCTCTCCCAATCAATGAAGAATGGAAATGCGTCCCCCTATCAAAATCCTTCTACTAGATTACACATCATACCAACCTTTTGCCTCCCATGTTGTGTATGTTACAACAAATGTAGCCATCAAGGTCGAAATCAGAAAATCTCTCCCCCTACTACCCCTCTTCAAGAAGATGAGAGTGATTACAACAAGAATAGCTAGCAAGCCCGAAAGTAATCCCCTCCGCTTGAGATTGATGTGGGCCCAATTTTACTAATATACTCCAATAAGATCATAAAATCAGAAAACATCGAAAAATTGTCTCTTCATAAATTGCCTGTTCATAAATTATAAGTCCTTGCTTGAGCGTTCGATGGTGCACAGACCTGGTGGAAAAATGTCTAATCACCCTCGCCAAACTTGGGTTGCTGCTGTTGCAGTAGCGATTTTCAAATAGTCACCAAGCCCAAAATTGAATCCCCCCTTTCGAGTTTAGTTTAAGACCACTTCAACGAAAATAAATAGGATCAGAAACCGTGAAAAGATTGTCTCTAGCCCGTTCTTAAATTATGGATAAAATATTTCACCCCCCCTCCCCCTCAGATTCTACATCCCCATCAAGGGCGGCTCACGCCCTTTGGTATTACGGTCTCTTTCCACCCTCGCAGGACTCCTCAAGAAGACCACAGACCACAACTATAAACTTTCATAACCTTTCAGACGTTGTTGGTGAATTATCAAAAAAATTGCTCAAAGCAAGTTTACAAAACATTTTTTTTCATTCTTCCCAAAACAGAAGACTCTGCTAAGATACGTTCCTTAGGCTCAAAATAGTTCAAAATAATAGACCTGAAATGGACTTCAGCCACAAATGTCTAAAACACCCCCAAAAAATATCTTCAAATAGGAGCACAAAAAAACATGATATTCCCTGCACAACTTGTTTAAACTTGTTGCTATCGATTTTTTTGAGTCATGGTTGAATTAAGATGTGATTTAGTCGGAAACGATACCAAACTTGCCGATATTGGTTCGAAATCAAAGAAAAAGTGAAAATTGGCCATATGTGTCAACTTGAGCCCCCCAGCCCCCTCCCAAGAGGGGAAGGGGGTGGCTACACCACTCAAAAAAATCCGGATATATCACAGATCTAGAAAACACCTTGCTTCTGCTTACAACATCGAGTGCAAAAGAAATGGTCCAAAAAGCCTCCAAAAAGCCAGAACAACCCCCTCCCCCTCCCCCCCCTGGTAAAAATTGAGAATGGCTCCACCCCTCAAAACTTTGATTAATGATCATATTTCACAAAAATAAAATAAAATTGGCTTCGGCACGAAATGCAGAATTCGTTTTAAATATGGCTTTAAGCCGCCGGACTACTAGAGCCACCCCTTGTAAATGTGATGGCCTGGAAGTGTCTTTCTTGAATGGGGTACGTTGGACGTAGATTACAAGTTTATTAGCACAGGGTGGCTCAAATAGAGCATCAGTAACCATTAGTTGTATTTAAGTCCCATGGTCACGGCTTCAGATTTCAGGTACCATCAAAATTTTACTAGGTAATGGATAGTTACCTGTTTTAGAGGAACCCATTTAAAATTATGTGACATCTCAGATTGGATCACTTCATCTGTCGCCGTTTACTTTGCCTATACCAATTATCTACATTTCACATCAAAAAATGTGTAGCTAATATATAATACGTATAGGTATTGCGGCTTATAAATGAGTACATATAAATGTTAACTCATAACGTAGTTAAATTTCTCAATAACTGATAACTGATTTCTGAAAAACTGATATAGGAAACGAATTAATATCAACAAATTGCATCTTGACACCGGTCATAAAGTACTTTAGGCCACTTTCCTCCCGCCAGGTGGATAACGTTCATCAGGATCGCTCTTTCTCCTTCGCCATCATCATTATTTTCTCGATATTTTCCGCCGGCATACTGGGCGCCGGCCCAGGTCTCAAATGTTTCGGCACAACATACATGCTGTCGTCCAGCACGAGATTCTCGATCACCTCTCGCGACCTGAGCCTCTGACGCACCGCCCGGTGGGAATCGGGCCGCGTGGCGTAATACCTCAAGTGATTCTTCAATGTCGATGCGTCTGGGAATCGCAAAGGACATTCGGTGCAGCTGTACGACTTGATCACTTCGGCTGCGTTGTGCGTCGTCGACACGTGCCTCTTCAGATTCTCGTTCCGTTTGCATCGAAATGAGCATTCGGTGCAGCTGAACCAGTCGATTTCGCTCTCTGCCGCAGACGCGTAAGCTCCGATTTCGCATTGTGCTGCGGGAGTGTTTGCTTCATGACTCGCCGCAGGAGTCGGCACGCCTTTGTCCTCGCCTTTGTCCGGCACGAGAGGCGTTCCGCTTTCGGCCAGCACGACATTGTCGATCGCCTCTTGCACATGACGCTCTGCTAGGCGGGAATCGGGTCGCGTGGCGTGATATTCCAAGTGACTAGTCAATTCCGCTGCGTATGTGGAACGTGAAGGATATTCGGTGCAGCTGTACGGCTCGATTTCTTCAGCTGTGGTGTGCGTCGGCGAGTGCCCCTCCAGATCCGAGTTTTGTTTTCCTCGATAGGAGCATTTGGTGCAGCTGAACCAGCTGGTTTCGTCCTTTCCCGCAGGAGCGTTGATTTCACCCTTTGCTGCGGGAGCATTAATTTGATTGTTTGCTGCAGAAATCGGGAAGCGATTTTCCAACACAAGACGTGTCCCGCTCTCGTCCTGCACAAGATTCACGATCACTTCTTGCGTATGACGCACTGCTCGGTGGGAACCAGGCAGCGTGGCGTAATACTCCTGTAACAAACCGCCCAAATGAATCTAATGCATGAAAAGAGAGATTGTGCTACTATGTAGTGTGGCGGCTGGTGATATAGTAGTGGGGATTTACCTAATGTAGAGAAGAGGATTCATTGATTGAGACAAGATGTAACACAACTAATGCATTCATCCTATAAACACACATCCAACCTACTATTTGCTTATATGAATTAACCCTACACCGGACGTAGTAAGTCTATACGTCACATGGCGATCCTATGCCAATGAACCTGCAAGAGGTTAAAGTGATGGAGATAAAAAGATGCAACGAGAGCAACAGCCACACCGGAGGTGCAGCATAAGGAGAAGAGAGGCTGATTGAAATTATTGACAATCACAGCACCCGTTTACCTGTACCTACTGTTCACCTGCAAATGGAAAATTCGCCTGACTACTGCACATCCAACCACGACGAATTCCACGACGACCATGCTCGTACCAGTCGGTACCTATACCATCTGGACGACCCGCAGCTCTAATCCAACAGAGAATCGGCGTTAAAGCCTGAATAGATGCGATCGAGTTATACGACACGTTTTTAGACGCCGACGGCAAAAAACTTCTAACCACGTATGTTTTGAACGCACGGTTGTCCGAGAACGCAAAAATTGGTTTGAAACAAACATACCCTTCAAACGCTGCATTGATCGCCGATATGATATTGCATCTCCTAACGAAGAAATCGGCAGCGAGTTTGTCTTTAAAATTAAATTCTTCAAAACAAAACGAATGATCGACGATTTCGGGAAGTCCATAGAACAGTTATTTATGGACCTAACAATATCCCAGTCCAAGGATATTGCTGGATCATCAAACGTTTTGCTACAAGTGAATGAAAAGCTAGCCATCAGCTCAGTTGCTAACGGAATCGATAATAACGATTTTCGAACAATAGTAAAAGCTCGTAATTATAGCACTTTATCGCAAGCTTTACAGGGAGCCAAAGACGAAGAAGGTAGTATAAGTCAGGAACAGGTATTTCATATGCGAAACAAGCGAGGAAGAAGACATCGAGGCACCACACCAGGTAGGTCCTACAACCGTGGAAATGACGGCGCTGACCAAAATAGCGGCAGAAGAAACTCAAACTGAAAGTTTGATGAACATGGGAACCGCAACTAAAATTACGAACGAGGCTCAAATAGGCGATACCCGAACCAGCGATATAACAGAGGTAATAACCATGGTGGAGCGAAATCTCATTTAATGAGTAATACGAACCCAGTACCAGAACAGAGTAACAAAGAAAACCCAAAAAGCGACAAAACATTTTTTCGTGACCAATATAGTCCAAGAATTTTAGCTGTTTAAATCGCAAATAGCGAACAAAAATGATAACTAGCCGGATTTTTGTATATAAGCTCAGTTAAGCATGTAGTTCAACATAGTAAAAGTCCTTAAGAATCCGGTGTGAGCTTCGGCCGTTGTGGCCTCGAGAAGAACTTGAGGGTCAGTTTTTCGCGTATATCTCATGAAAAATAGCTCTTGGGGGAATAGGTCTAGAGAAGAAATTGTTGGAAATTTCATTGTCTACAAGAAAGGTCCTCACACATTTCATCGTCAGTCATCTCCTTCTTCGTCAAAACACAAGAAAATATAAATAGTCCAGATGCTCGATGCCGAAGACTGGTATGGACCTTGAGTTTTATGATGGCGAAGTGCCACTTTGTAGAGGTGTTGTTTGATCCACTCTCTTTTGGTTGAAACTTGAAGCCATCAAGACGAACTATGCCGGCGGCATATACAGGGTGAAATAAAAATAAAAAGTTAAACATTTGTACCTCGAGAACCAAAATAGGTGCAGACATGTAAATCGCCATAAATGATTCTGATTCCATGGTCATGAAGTCGTCGTAAATTTGAATTGAATATCTTGACCCGTTCTTGAAATATATTCAAAAGACTGAAGTTGTTACCAAAAAAAAAAATATATTTCCCTCTACTTATCAGAAAAAAAGTTGACTGTGTTTTTTTAATAATTAGTTGGCCTAGAGAGGGCTTTTCACTGTTATTTCATTTTAAATGTAATTTATCAATGTTTCGATTCAAAACATCAAGTTTCGATTCAAGATCTGAAGAATTACTGATATACGGAAAACTATTTTGTCTTCGTAACGACTTCAGTCTTCTGAAGATATTTCAGAAACGACTCAACATATCTGATTCAAGTTCACAACGACTTCATGGTCATGAAATTAGAAATGCTTTTGGCAATTTACATGTCTTTGCCTATTTTGGTTCTTGAGGTACATTTGTTCAACTTTTTATTTTTATGTCACCCTGTATATGCCGCCGGCATAGTTGGTATTGATGGCATCAAGTTTCAATTAAAAGAGAATGGATCGAACAACACCTCTACCACGTGGCACCCTGCCATCATAAAACTCAAGGTCCGTACAGTCTTCGGCATCGAGCATCTGGACTATTTAGCTTTTCTTGTGTTTTGACGAAGAAGGAGTGGACTGATGATGGAATATGTATGGACTTTTCTTGTAGACAACACAATTTCCAACAATTTTGCTCCAAAAGCTTTTCCTCCAAGTGCCATCGTTTACGAGATAAACACGAAAAACTGATCCTCAAGTTCTCCTCGAGGCCACAACGGCCAAAGCTCACACCGGATTCTTGAGGACTTTTACTACGTTGAACTTGATGCTTAACTAAGCTTATATACAAAAATCCGGCTGGTTATCATTTTTGTTCGCTATTTTTTCTCTAATTCCTGGACTAATAGGGATAAGAATATTCGGAGCGACACGGAAATTGTAGAAATGGACGGGCTAAATTTCATACATGTGAAGTACAATCCGAAACATTTCCAGTTTCTGCTGGACTGCGGGGCTTTAAGTAGCGATTATGTAAAAGCATCATTCCACAGATAAGGGACAGAGAATAAAAAATCACAGAATAGGAGGTTTCATATTCACTCTAGACAGAGCCGAAATTTCATTTCAAATTGGTCAAGATTCACTGGAATGGAATGCAAATTATACCTGATTTGGCACGGGATGAGTGGTGCTTTGCCGCGAATCCGATGGTTCCGTGTGTGGAGGGCCTTCGGGATAACTTAGACCTGGTCCCAGAGCAGCGTGAGCGTTTGGAGAGGTTGATTGCGGAGAGGTTCCAGTTTGTGGGGGAAGAATTGGGTACGACGACTTTAGTGGAACATAAGATCGTCGCGAATTTGCCTCCCATCAAATAACGATACTACCCGGTGTCACTTCCGCAACAACAGCTCATCAACGAGGAATTGGGAGAAAATGTTAGAATTGGGGATAATAAAACCTTCTAGCAGCGCATGGTCCTCGCCCGTGCTACTGGTTCCTAAGAAGGATGGCAGCGTTTGATTTTGTGTAGACTATCGTCGACTCAACGCCGTCACTAAGAAGGATGCGTACCCCATTCCGTTCGTTTCTGCAATTCTGGACAAGCTAAAAAATGCCACATATCTGAGTTCTCTTGATGTCAAATCCGCGTACTGACAGGTTCCCCTCAGTACTGGATCCAAGGAGCTGACCGCTTTCACCGTTGCTTCCCGTGGCTTAATCCAATTCCGGAAAATGCCATTTGGTCTTACGAACGCGCCAGTCACGTGGCAAAGATTGATAAATACTGCCCTAGGTGTTGATTTACAACCACACGTGCTAGTCTACTTGGACGATGTCATTGTAGTGTCTCCAGATTTTGACACTCACCTGCGTGTGTTTGAAAATGGTGTTCGATCGTCTGCATGCTGCTGGACTCACCGTGAGCCTAAGCAAGTGCCAATTTTGCCGACCTCAGCTCAACTATCTAGGCTACGTGGTCTGACCGACGCGGACTGAGGGTCGATCCTTATAAGGTTGATGCAATTCTGCGGGTTGAAGCTCCCAGGAATTCTAAGGAGACTCGACGCTTCGTGAGTATGGCATCGTGGTACCGCCGAGTCGTCCCACAGTTTTCGACCATCATGGCACCTCTTACGAATTTGACGAAAAAGCGAGTACCATGGTGTTAGTCTGGTGAATGCAAGAATGCTTTCGCCGTGATGAAGAACTGTCTGGCAACGGCTCCAATCCTGACATGTCCTGATTATTCCCGGCCGTTCATCCTTCAAACAGATGCCTCAGACTTCAGCTTGGGTGCGGTGCTGTCTCGGCCTGGCGACGAAAGAGAACAAGTGATTTGCTTCATGTCGAGATCCCTCACCCGGCAGGAACGTAACTATACGGTGACTGAGAAAGAGTGTCTAGCAGTGATTTGGGCAATTGAATCCTTGAAGCACTATCTGGACGGCGTCCATTTCACCATGGTAACGGATCACTGGAGCTTATTATGACTTAACAACTTGAAAAATCCAGTTGGAAGATTGGCGCGGTGGGCTGTACGACTACAGCCCTATGATTTCGATCTGGTCTATCGCAAAAGTCGTGAGCATGCGGTGCCAGACTTTTTGACTTTTTGTCTCGCAGCGTACCGATGGTCGCGCCAGTGCAGGTTGAGGTGGAGGATGATCTGGAAACTGACACGCGAGATCCGTAGTTTCTGCGAATGAGACAGCTGGTGGAGGAACGGCCTCGACAGTTTTCAAAGTGGCGCTTGGAAGGTGAGCGACTCTTCAGGTATCAACGTCCAGCTATATCGGAGCTAAGCGAGGGTGGTGACGTCGAGAAACGTCGCCAGCTTATTTCTCGACATCACGACCATCCGAGTTCTGGCCATATTGGAAGTTCAAAAACATTCTGGAGACTGCGTCAGCGTTTTTACCGGCCGAAGATGTCAGCGGATATTGCCAATCGTGTGAGGCGTTGCAGGGTGTGTGCCGAGCACAAAGTTGAACAACGAAAGCCGCCGGGACTTATGGGTTCATATCAAGAGTTGGCAACCAAACCGTGGAAGCTCATTAGCTTCGACTTTGTTGGACCGCTTCCGAAATCGACATCAGGTTGCACCCACATCTTTGTAGTTTCTGACTATTTTTCCAAATTTGTTCTCTTTTTTTCGCTCAGAAAAGCTACAGCCACTTCTATGGTTGAGAAATTAGAAAATGAAGTCTTCTTGGTATATGGTGTTCCCTCCGCTGTCATTTGTGACAATGGTGTCCGAATGAGATCACGTGAATTTCGAGATTTGTGTTCAGGGTATCATACGCGGTTTGTTTTTACTTCGGTGTATCACCCACAGGCGAACCCAGCGGAACGCGTGAATAGGGTGGCGAAAACGATGTTGACCTCCTACATCCGAGACAACCAACGAGAATGGACCAGACATTTAGCTGCTGTGGGATGTGCCATCCGTTCTGTTCGACACCATGTCACTGGCTTTTCTCCCTACTTCATCAACTTCGGTAGGCACTATGTTGGACAGGGAGACCAGAACGACCAGTCAACTCCCGCTGAAGAAGTGCTTGATGACGGTACCGCGGAGGAAAAACGTAGATCAGGTTTTGCGAAGTTGTATGTGAAGATCTGAGAACCCTTGCAGACCGCGTTCGAGCGAACAAAGCGTCGCTACGATCTCAAACGGCAAGGTTTTGGGTAGGACGTCGGTGACTTTGTGTGGCGGCGGAACAAAACTTTGTCTAGGGCTGTCGACGAGTACAACGCAAAGCTGGGTCGTATTTTTGTTAGTCGTTATCGAGTACGCAAGAAAGTGGGAATCAACGTCTACGAACTGGAAACTGAAGACGGCGTATTGAATGGACGTTGGCATGTCAGCTTGTTGAAGCCGTTCTTGTCGGACGGTGATGGGGACGAGTGGATTTTGCTCTTGACGCCCTCTTGTCTGGAACAGAGGTGGTAGAATACGGTAAGGGCCTGCACAGCCGGAGGTAAAAGCCCTCTAGTGTCTCGGTGCGCTAAAAGAAAGGTAACTGCGGCACCGGAATGCAACAGTTCTTTTCGACCCACCGTCGGTGTTCGCTTCACCCTTGGTCAACTTATGGGGAGTTTAGTGAGCTCCTCTGTTAGAAAATCACTGGGGTTGAAGAATAGCTTAGTTCCGTCGCTTCACGACAAACCCCTTAATGCTCTTGCGCTGCTTATTTGGTTTGCGTGTCAGGTACCTGCTGTTATATTGTCGATTCCGTATTCCGTTCCCGTGTCAGAGGTATCTGCGGCCAAGTTCCCCCCCCCCCCTAAAATTTTTTCATTCTTCATCTTTCATTTTTTATTCTGATTCGTTTATGGCCAACCTTCTGTGATCAAAAAAAAATTCCTTGGGGAACTTTTTCTCTTCTGAAGCGAATTTGATAACGCCTTACGAGCTCATCGCATTCTGCTCGAACAATTGAATAAAATCGACGCTGCGCAAATTTTACGTGAATTTTCGGCTGGGTGAAGGTGTTTAAAAGTGCTGTGTGCCAATCTTCCGAGTGAAGGAAAAATCACTTCGTGAGTTTCCAATAATTGCATCTGGTGAAAAGTGATCCATATCGACCTTGTGTCGGATTGAAAACCCACCAATAAATTCCCTCTTCGAAGGCACCTACCAACTCGTAAGTTTTTCGCTCTTTCTGCTCTTTTGGTTTCCTTCTTTTTCTCTTAGACGACTCGTTCTTTTGTTTGCAGGCTCTTTTTTTATTTTGGCTCTTAATGCTCTTATTTCCTCCTTCGTGAACAATTTTCTTCGAAACGGTGCTTTCCATCTACGTGTTCTTCCCCGGTTCTGTGCCGTTCATTGGATCACCTAAAATTTTGTGCCACACTATGGAACATGTGCCGTCTGGTGGTATTTGTACCGTCTAGATGGAAAGCACCCATTAAAAAGTTATCACTTTACCACCGATTCTTGAGAACAAACGACCTACCTACCTACATTAAAAGAGCACTTTGATTACCTACCTGAAAGTCCCCAGTTGTACACTTCAAGTGACTCATCGGTGCTGATGCGTTTGAAAATCGTAAAGGACCTTCTGTGCAACTGTACGACTTGATTTCTTCAGCAGAGGTGTGCGTCAGCATGTGCCTCTCCAGATCCGAGTTTTGTTCCCCTCGATAGGAACATTTGGTGCAGCCGAACCAATCGATTACATTCTTTGCTGCAAAAGCGTTCGTTTGATCATTTGCTGCAGGAGTCGGCACGTCTTCTTTCGTCATGAAACGCGTACTGCTTTCGTCGAACACAAGATTCTCGATTGCTTCTCGCTCTCCGAGTTTTGGACTCGCTTCTCGTCGAGAATCGGGCTGCGTGGCGTGCTGGTTAAAGTTTAATTTGTTTGAAATTTTTCCAGAACATTCGATTTCGACATTTGGAGCGTGCCACCTCAGCATGTGCAAGTACAAAGATCGTTTGTTCTGGACTGAATAAGGGCATTCGTCGCAGCTGAACCATTCGGCATCTTCCGATGAGGCGTGAATCAGCATGTGAGTCTTCAAATCGCAGTTTTGTTTGAATTGCTGGGAGCACTGGAGGCAGCTGAACCAGGCGACGGCTTCTGCGTGCGTCAGCATGTGCGTTCTGACGCTTTCCTTGTCCTTGGAACGATACGAACACTTGGAGCAATTGAACCAGACGGCGTGCGTGGCGGCACTCAGCATCTGCCTTTTTACTTTTGCTTTGAGAATGGTCCTCGAGCATCTTATGGTACCGATGCTTTTATGACGCTCTGAAGCCTCGTTTGAGCCTATTTCAGTATTACTAGCGGATGAAGCAGCGCTTGAAATCAAGTCCGAATTTCCTACATCATGCTCAATCAGTGATGGAGCAATGGTATCAGCTGTTATATTTTCGGGTATTACGCTGCATGAGGCAAGATGTTTGATTAAAATTAAACATGAATGCCCTTTATGTTCGCACGTATCACACGGGTACTTTCGATACTCTTTGTAAAACGGGGTTTCATTGCCAACACTTTGAGGGCCATGTGCGCTCACCCAGTGTTCATAATGGCGAAGCTTATTGTAATTCTCAAAACCGCAACTAATACAAGAATACTGCTGCGGTTCGTCCAGGGCAAGGAAAGGTTCAACCGCGTCGAAATGTCTACAGTTCCTTTGTACATGATGCGCTAGTTGAAACGGCCAAATTGCTCGGTACGAACATTCGGTACAACCAAATGTCAACGCCTCCTCTGATAACTCTAACCTACAATTTTCATTACACATTCAAGAGGTATTACAATTTAATTCACAGTACTAACATTTCATCGGTTGATTGGTTGCAATTACTCCACATGCCTTCACTGTATTGCCATCACCGTTTTGGTACTTCTGCAGCTGATTAGACTTCAATCTGTCACTCGGGCATTCAGATCAACTTGACATGTAAATGTATATTTGGTTGCCTATCCACTAGCAACTTGCATCCACTTCTGTGCTTTAAAACATGAAAAAACTAGTTGAAATTGTGAATACAACCCCACAATTGATGCTTCACGATTGCGAATGACCAGGTGAGCATTTGATGGTACTCAGCTTATAATCACATGCATTTTTAGCCGTTATGCTGCTACGTAACCTCACTGTCACTTGACCGGACACAAACCTTTTTGCAGTGAAAATGAACACTCCAACCATAGAATCTGGCGTCCAGCTGTTCTCCCGAATAAGCGCCTCCGACTTGGCCGGAATAAACAAAAAGCTGTTCCCTCAAGGCCCGTTCCACAATCAATCCATAGAAATCATCGGAAACCACACCGACCACCTCCTGATCGACTTCATGATCCGCTGCATCGCCCCCACGGCCCTGAACGCCGAGTGGAAAGGCCTGCCGGCTGTTTTCATAAACACGGAGCACCGAATCGGCATTTTGAACATAATCAAAGCCCTGGACGGTCAGCTGAAATCGCTGAACGTGTCTTCGGGCAGGAGGAAGAGAACCATCGAAGAATCGCTGAAGAACCTGCAGATCGTCGATTGCTTCGACGAGGACGAATTCGATTTGGCCTTGCACGCCATGGAAAAGTGCGTGCATGGCGACGGAAGGAGCACGGCTCTTGTGGTCATCGACAGTTTTTCTGCTCAGTACTGGATGGCTCGGAGCGAACACGGCACGACGCTGACCGTGGACTATTACGTGAAGAACAAGTTCGTTGCGTGTCAGAGCGCGATCAAGAATCTCAACGTGGTGCTTGTTTTTGGCAGGGACTCGAAGAAGAGCCACATCGGAGTCGATTACTGCGTCGTGAGTGAAGAAGACGCCTTGACCGTGATTGATTACGAGAAAGAAACTGAACTCAAGTTACAGGTGAAAATGAAACCTTGCCTGGTGTTCCTATAGAATGTTTAATAATGTTCATACAGACTGAGCGTTATGTGAGTCTTGAAATTGTAACAAAGACAAATATACAGTTCTGGTTCTTCTGTGGCATGGAGCAGTTTGGTTGCAAGAATGTTTCTGTGGTTCCTACGGACATGATTGACGAGTTGAAACGGCCAAAATGCTGGATGCGAACATTGCATACAACAGAGTGGAGGCAGCGCTTCTGGTGGATCCGACCTGAAATTTTATATTCATTATCATTAGGGAATAATTACATATCTTATTTTACTACTTGCATTTTTCTGCTTGTGCACCAATTCAAGATGAAACTAGGGAACTGTAGTGTCTGTCCGTCAGTCACATCTTTTAATGATCCTTTCTAAACTTAGATCTATAACAAGCAATAAATTATCCGTAGTCACTATTTAGTGGAAATGTAGAAGATTTGAACTGTTCCCTCCATTTTGACCCTTGGCTATGTTTGTCGTTACCCCCCCTCCCCTCTTCTACCTTGGATTTCTTACTTAGGTTTTGCTTACGTTGTCGTTTCACTCAGGCTCTACTCGAGACGAGAACGGAACTTTGGGGATGAGGATTGTATTAAAAAGTTGAACAAAAACACGAATTGAGAGCAAAAAAAATTAATTTTAAAATGAACAAAAACAATTAAAAACACAAAAACAAAAGATGTCATACTGTTGGTCAAAGAAAAAGGAGAGTGACGTATTCGAAAAAAGGGCACTCAGTGGAAAAACCCAGTCAAAAGAAACCCCTGAGTTAAGCCCTGAGAAAAAGACTCTCAAATACATAACAAATGAATAACAAAAACTCACTGATAATATCCGGTATTCAGTGTAAGTGCAATTATTAAAACAAAATCGCAAAAACATCAGTAAACAAATGTAAAACACATCAGTAATCAATGCATAATAAATCAACAACTCAACAATGCATAAAAACCCAAAACAAGACAACATAGGAGTGGTTAGTAGGATCCTGGAAAATACTTACATTGAATACATTGTTAATGTATTCAACCCGCCAGGTAGAATAATGGCTTAATTATTATTATTGTTATTAATATCTGACAAACATAGCAGCGAGCACAAAAACATGACAAAAATATGAGAGTCATAAAAGACGGTGGACAATGACATTTAAATAAAATAAAATCATGACACATACAAAAATTACGGGCAAGTAAGTACATGACAATCAAATTAGACACAAAAATGATTTGAAATGGTCAGAGATGAAAGGAGTGGGGCGAAATTGATTATATTTTTTTGTGATTCAACTGCAATATTCAAAATATCTCTTTTTTGACATAACTACATGTAACCAATTCATTCGCTCTGGTTGGTCTGACGAGGATGGTCTTTCTCGTTGCAGGGGACCCTGTGATAGAGAAATACACAACTAAGCTTCTCTGTCAAACATTGCTCCTTTCATAGCTTAGTTCTACTTGTATTTCTTCAATCTAGGTACAGTACACAATATTCGCTCTTTGATTGTGCGTCCTGTAACTACTACCTATGAGGCCACCATTATTACATCTTCCTCTTTTCTCACATCTTTCTTTTTCTCTTTTCACGCCTATCATCTTGTCAACATTAGTGCTGAAGGGAACTGAACGCATGACAGCACTTGCAACTGTACTGAGGGAAACTGAACGCACAATAGTACACGGAACCTCTTAGCAAACGTACTGAGGGGAACTGAACGCACAACGGTACTCAAATCTCTTGGCAACCTTACTGAGAGGGACTGAACGCACAACAGTAGGTAGGTACCAAAATCTCTTGGCAACCGTACCTACTGAGAGGAACTGAACGCACAACAGTACTCGAATCTCTTGGCAACCGTACTGAGGGGAACTGAACGCACAACAGTACTCTCTTTTTGCTCTGTACGGCGGAGAAACCAACGCACACACCGTACTGGCTTGGGGTCACACTTCTTTCAAAACTTTGCTGTGGGAAATACGCACACAACAACAGAGTTCAGCTGAGAGGAACTACACACGCAACAGCTGTTTTCATCACATGAGCCAATTCACCCCCTGGCCCTCTTGGCCTTCACACTGAGGGGGAAAACACGCTCAACAGTGCACTTTCTCTTCTGGAAGAACACACACGCTCCAGCCACTTTCTCTTGGTTCCAGAGGTTACCCTAACTTTAATCATCTTCAACTGCTTGTTCAATATAGAGTCTAAAATCGCCTCGTCTCTCTCACAAAATTCTTGCGTCTGACCGTCATCGATATTTATAATTGATTGGGACGCAGTTTTATTCACTTCGACCTATTTGAACAACTAAATTAAAAGAAAGCTTGTGAGTAACTCACCTGTTTTCCAAATAATTCACTCTTGCAGCAAACACAAGCAACAGCAGAGCACGCGCATCGTATATGGTGCACGTGTGACATCTAAAATGGGAATGCTCTAGCTCGGCATTCGATCTGAACTCGCGGTTCGATCATTTTAACAACAGAAAATGTACACATGTCTTACATAAAAATATCGACATGAAAATCAGTAGATAAGTTTACAAAATTCGTGAGACAACAAAAATGACATCAAAAAATTAGAACGTAAACATACTCATACAGAAAATCAATCTAAGCCCAAACCTGTACATTCCGTATACGCCACTAAGATCGAACGTGAAACAAAGAAAATCCCATACGCGTTATTTTTACCTACAATTCTTCTCGCGAGGCACCGATGTGCATTCCTTGAGAGAGCAGTGCAAACACGAATATGACATCATCCATGGGAAAAACGCGCAGGTATACCTAGTATCTATCACCGCGTCCAGGGCTAAGAAGGCCGTTGGGGCGTTGGGCATCCCAGAGAATTAGTGAAATACATTAGACGCGTAGGGAGCCTCCATCCTTGCTTCAAACTAGGCTGTAAAAACCGCGAAAACCTCTTTTCGGTCTCCTCTTTTTTGTTCTGAGTTCCCGGAAACAAATAAAAAGTGACGCCCACAACAGGAATATGCGATTTGCGAAACGGAAATTGAATACCTTGATTGTTGCCAACTGTCCAGAACTGCCCGCCAAATTTGAACCAAATAATGTTCAGGGACAACCGAACTACAGGGCGCTTATGGAGTTCCAGTAGGTATCTGCATTTTTTCCTTGTCTACCTTTTTGAGTTTGAGATTGAAACTTTTGTACTAAGTTCAAAGCAATGTCCTTGATGCGCCTGCAAAATAAGTTCTCGTGGAAAAGTGTGTTTTTTGCAAAAAAGCAAGTCAAACATGTTAGGCTACCTGCACAGGGTAGTGGTGAAAATTCATATCTTCCGACGAAATTGGGCTTGGACTCTGCCACGAAACTTCACCTGAATGTTGGAGGTTTACATTCTTGGCATTGCTGGAGTGATATGACTTGTGAGGGGCTAGGTATGTACCTCTTCGGTTTGTGCTTCCCAATCACCCAAATACTCTAGGCCCAGCTTTTACTGTTGGATAAAAGAAACCAACAATAGTTTTAGTTTATATTTTATATTTTAGGAATGTTTTCACTTCGGTTGTAGAATACCTATGCATGGACAGAGGCAGAACATGGAAGTTTAACTCGAACAGCTGTTCGGCCACCGAAGATGTCTTCGGTCACCGGAATCCTCCTTGACAGAAATTTCACACCTGATTCAACGATGTTGAATTTTCAACTACACTACAACTTGATTCTGTAAGAATACATTTCTTGAAAATACAAATATTTATTGTTCTATTGAGCATTCAAGGTTCCAAATTGTGGTCGACGTGTAGCAATTCCCATCCTAATCGTTATCGGTACAACCTCCGTATAATTTTGCAAGTGTATTCCTTCCTTCCTCTTTTCCATTTCTTGGCGCTTTGGGATACATTCTGTGATACTTCGTACTTCCACAAGCCCAGCGTTTTGAGAAAACCATGAATTCCTCTTTTTGTCCTCAAAAAAAAAGAAGATTTAACCACTCCAACCCAACTTTCACGTTCATTGAGCCCTCTACATCTCTAGCCATGCTTTCTCCAGTGCTTTCACAAGCCTGGATATTTGAATTGACAATAATTTCCATTTTCTACTTCACTGTAGTTGTAATATTCGCTGTGATATAAGCACATGTGGACCAGATGGGATCGGCACCGAGTATCTTCTGATGACCAAATCGTACCCCTGACTTGACAATCTCGCCACAGGTCACAGTTTTTGCCACAGCCATACTTTCTAAAATCAGAAGGGCGCTTAGTAATGGATAATTTGTGAAATCATCTCACATTTATTCTGTATCCCAACAATTTAGTCAGCTTTTCACCTTATCGGCAGGATAATAAACTGGCATATTTTCTCCTTCCCAGATGTCTTGAGTCGCATTTTTTTGGTAGTTTGAGATAGGTACCTACTTCTTGAGATGCTCTTTTCTTCCAGGAATGTAGTTTTCCGAAAAAGCCACGGATTTCTTTTTTTTTTCGATAAAAATGATTTAGGCACTCCACCAAACTTTATATTGAACCTCGTATTGAACTTGAATAAGGTAGGTTCTAAGTTCTAGTTCTATGTTCCGATATTCAAATCGGTTAACCAGCCGGTCGACCAATTTTTCAGTGGGTGCCGAGGTGCAACCCTATCTTCACAGTTAAAATTATTCTGGGAACAAAGAAACATTATTTCCCTCTGGATATGGGAACGTGGGACTTAGCTTGGCTTCAAAACAGATTATTTTACGGGATGTGACTATCAGGCACAATGGCACAATCTTCCAGATAAATAAAATTTCGTCTGGAACGCAAAAGGTCTGCGTCTCGGCTAGCAAACTGTCGAACTGACAGCTGTTTATGTCAGCAAACGTCATTGTCGGTAATGTTGTCATTGATTTGATCACAGATTTGATAGTGAAAACGGTGAAAACCCGTGGTGAAAACACATTTCTGCGAGAGTTTTTTTGTCTTCCGGTCCTTTTACAACATCGGATAGTTCGGTTGCATCGATATTTTTGTGGCGCTCCTCCAAGCGTGATGCTCAACCTGAAACGGTCAAACCGCTAGATACGAACATTGCGTACAACAAAGTAAGACCATCCTTAGCGGTGAATGTAATCATAAATGTTGCTTGAAATGTCCAAAGTACTTTTAATCCTTTTTACTACTTGCGTTGTCTCTGACAAGAAAGATGCGATCGGCAAGTGACATGTTTCTGCAAACTACAATTTCATCTCAACTTGAGACATGAGCCGCACCAATCATATACCTACCTATCACTTTCCGATCTGTTGTAGGTACACCTTTTCATCATTACAAAATGTAAGTTGCCTTGCCAGTGATAATTGGCTTGAATAGCTTCTATCAACAAACCATCACGTCCTATTCCAGGTTGGAACCACCGCACGAAATTGTTGACACGTACAACTGTTCGCAATGTTCGTATCGAGCCGAATCCGTCTTTCAACTCAACCACCACGTCCAGAGGAATCACAGTAATGTGTATGCAGCTGAACTGTTTCATGCCGTTGTCAAACCGAAACAGTTCCAGTGCATCTGCTGCGACTACAAGATCTACTATCAATTCGAATTGTACGAACACTACAAACAAAAGCATAGTTTAGGAACGACCGAAAACAATGAAAATGGGGCATTTTGCGAAGATGTTGGGAAATATCCGTGTGGCCACTGCGGATACCATACCGATTCGAGTTTATCTATCATAAAACATCACACTTTATGTGTAAAGAAGCCGACAGAGGAGCTACAAGGAACCAGAGAAGAGACCCGAGAGATGAAATCACCAGATTTGGATGTGGCGGTTGAAAGCAAGACCATCAGAGACGATGGAGTTATGGAGTCGAACATGTCGACACATTATTCAAGTGGACAAATAGACGGGATCCAGTGCAACCACTGTTCGCATCGAGCTAAACGAAAATCATATTTGAGAAAGCACATGATGAATAAACATACTACCAATGAGAAAATGAACTGGTTCCAGTGTAGCCATTGTTCACACCGAGCTAAACAGAAGTCAGATTTGAAAAGACACATGTTGAGACATGCTGCGAATGAAGAGGTCAACTGGTTCCAGTGCAATCATTGTTCGTATCGAGGTAAACAAAAATCACATTTGACGAGGCACATGGCAAGAAAACATGTCAAAGAAATCGTCTGGCTTCAGTGCAGTCATTGTCCGTACCGAGCAAAAGAAAAGTGGAGCTTGAAAACGCACAACGTGTTTGCACATACCACGAATGAAGAAATCAAATGGTATCATTGCAATCATTGTTCGTACCGAGCTAAACAAAAGTCAACTTTGAAGATACACCTGTTGCAACATGCTACGAATGAAGAAATCAACTGGTTCCATTGCAATCATTGTTCGTATCGGGCCAAACGAAAGTCTACTTTGAAAATACATCTGTTGCAACATGCTTCGAATGAAGAAATCAACTGGTTTCAGTGCAATCATTGCTCGTACCGAACTAAACAAAAGTCACCTTTGAAAAGACACCAGCTGTTGGAACATGCTACGAACAAGAAATCAACTTGTTCCAGTTCAGCCATCGTTCGTATAAAACTGGAGCAAAATCAAGCTTGAAAACGCAATCTTCATACACACTAGGAATGAAGAAATCAACTGGTTTCCTTGCAACCATTGTTCGTACAGAGCTAAACAAAAGTCGTCTTGGTACACATGTTGCAACATGCTACGAATGAAGAAATCAACTAGGTTCCATTGCAATCATTGTGCGCCTATCAAAATCATCAAAAGTCGAATTTGAGAAGACACCTGTTGAAACACGCTACAAATGACGGAAATAAATGGTTTTCAGTGCAAACATTGCTTGTGCCAAGCTAAACGAAAGTTGGATGTCATAACTTTTAATAGGTTTTTTTGAATTGAGTTTTCCAAGGGCTTCAAAATAAGCTGTCAAAAATCATGATCGTTACGTCATAGTTTACTGTCACTCTTTGACAGTGACATTTCCCGCTGACATCACGTTGAAAATCATCTTTTCTCCTTTCTACCCACCGACCGGACATGGCACGCTCATACATGTGTGTACCGTTCGGATATTACCTCGCAGAGGCCTCCGAGCACGCTCGGTTTCGTCGGAGGTTTTTGACCGAGCTCCCAGATATTTTTTGACGCATGTCACTTTCACTTGTCACGCATGTGCCTTGCGTCTCCGAACATTTTCAAAATCGTCTATTTACTAAATGGACACTGAGAATGCAGGAATCGTACTTATTTGTAACGTGTGTGACATGGTCACTAATAATCAAAAATCTAATCATTCTAACAAGCCCGACTGCAAAACAAACTGTTAACATACACCTACTGTTCCAAATGTTCGCATCAATATTTGCGTAGGAGTCGAACGTTATCAAAGTTGAAGTTTGTGATAGAGAATATTGGCAATATTTTTGTACTTTTTAGGAGCGGCACACATTGGCATTTTGCTAGTTAATTGGCAGTTACCGCTGGAGACAACCAGAAGGGTAGTGCAATCCTTCCATTTACATCTCAGAGTGTTGTAAGTGTTCATATCATATTGCAGAGAAGATCATTCGCAAAATCATCGCATATTATGTTTTCACGTTTTGAAGTTATATCGAATGTGAATAGTAATATTGTTGCGGAGCAATGTGGACTTTGACACTCACAACACCTCCGGCGGCCGCGGGACCTGAGGGGGCATGAACTTATGCCACCTAAGCACAATACATTGTATTAGAGTTAAGGAATAAATGTAGACATTGGCCACCAGGCAGTGGTGGTCTGAGTGAGCTCGGGCTAACATGTAGTAGATGCGATAAGTAAAGCAAATCCAACGAGAATCCTTCTTGTTATTTCTGAGTCACCACAGCATCGCCACAAATTTGGTGGAGGCGCCGGGTAGTTCACAAAACAGTGCAACAAAAGACTTCCGACTACAAGAAATCGAGTGCTGTACCTACAAGAGAAAACTAACCCGAGAGTTTGTGTGGTGAATGCCGGTGGTGACGAGGAAGCAAAGAAGGACCCTTCAGCTCGAACAACAACAACAACAACAACATCAACAACAAGAAGTAACTATGGCAGACGACGACCAACAAGACGCAAGAGGCGAAGCAATCCCGACAGTAATCCCAATCAAATTCGGCGGGCGACCGACGGAGAACGTCGAGAGGTTCATCCGACAATTCGACAGAGCTGCAAGAGCGAATCAATGGTCGGATGAGACGAAATTGACTCAATTTCCGTGTTACCTGGAAGGAGCGGCCTTGGAGGTGTACGAGGAAACCGAGGACGACGAAGTCAATTACGAGGACGCCTGTGAACAACTCAAAAATGCATTCAAGGTAGAGCCGTCCGACGACAAAGCATTTTTTGAGTTAACCACACGCAGACAAGGCCCAAGGGAAAGCGCGAACGATTTCGTCAGCGAAATCGTGAGACTCTGCATAAAAGTAAATGCGATGATGGAGGAAAGAGAAAAAGTCCACTACGTGCTGCGTGGACTTACCAACAAAGCTGTCCTACAGAAAATTACGCTGATGGAGAATCCGACCATCGGCAGGCTGAGGACGAATCTGCAGAAGATCGAGGTAGCTGAGAGATTCGTGGGAGAAGACACCAGGACGCAGCCATCCACATCGCATGAGAGGGACGAGATCCAGAGACTACAGAGACGGGTCCAGGAATTGGAGGTTCAAGGTAGGAATAGAAATTCTTACGGACGTCGTAATTTTTGGAATAACAGTAATGTAAAGAGGGAAATAAAAGCAGAGCCCCGAGGACGAACTCAAGATGGCCAAGTAGTTTGCTACAATTGCCACAAACGGGGTCATTATGCAAAAAACTGCCAAGAGCGACGGGCTTAAATCAAAGATCCGTCGAAAAAGCATCCAAAAATTACGACAACCACCTACCTGCCTCGAAAATTTTTATTAATCGGAAAAGAAATCGAAACCGTGAACTCAAATGTTATTTTTGCAAGAAATTTGGCCATAAAAAATTAAATTGTAGAAAAAGAAAAAGAATTTTGCAAATTTCGAAGGAGTCCAAAGAAGTTAAATGTGAAAAAAATAATGTAACTACGCCACTGAGAATAGAGGGAATTATTGAAGATAAACATAAAGTAAATTTTATTGTAGATACCGGAGCCGGTATTAGTTGCCTGAATTCAAAGTTGATAAATTCTTTGGGAACTTTGGAAAAAATTCCTTATCTCAATCTTTGCAGTGCGTCAGGAGAGAAATTGTGGATTCTAGGAAAAAAAGCTCTCACTTTTAAAATTGCCGATCTCGAATTTATTCACGAATTTGTAATAATCAAAAATTTAAGTACCGATGTCCTGTTAGGGAACGATTTCAATTTAAAATACGGAATAAAAATAAGTTTCCAAAAGAAACAATTGGAATTTGATGTCAGCGGTTCTCGAAATAAAATCTCCTTCGACTGTGAAAATAAACGTTTGTATAACCTCTTGAGAAGCGTAGCCGATAAGGATGACGTAAGTCAGAATGTAAGCACGCCAGTAAATGCGTTAAAAGTATCGCCCACGTTAGAGCTTGATGTAAATTCAGAGCTGCCTGATAAGGAACAAGGAGCTATTGTCACGTTCTTGAGATCGTTTCGAGACATTTTTGCAACATCCAATAATGAATTAGGTCAGACTAAACTAAAAGAGCAGAAAATTGATACAGGTGACGCAACACCAGTACACCAGCCACCGTACAGGGTGTCCCATAAAGAAAAGGCCATTATTAGTGAGCAAGTCCAAGAAATGTTAAACACTGGGATAATTAGAAAATCGCGTAGTAGCTGGAGCTCGCCAGTGGTCCTCGTTAAGAAAAAATCAAACGAGTGGCGCTTTTGTGTCGATTATCGAAAAGTCAATAAGTTAATAAAGATAGACAGCTATCCGACCCCTAAAATTGATGACGTACTATCTTATTTGGACGGCGCTAAGTACTTCGCGAGTCTGGATCTTTTCGCGGGCTTTTGGCAAATAAAGCTCGCTGAAGAAGATAAAGAAAAAACCGCATTTTGCACTTCAGACGGTCTGTTCGAGTGGACCGTCCTCCCATTCGGTTTAATGACAAGTCCAGCTTGTTTTCAAAGATGCATGGACCAGGTGTTAGGAGACCTGAAGTGGAAGGTGTGCCTGGTCTATCTGGATGACGTCCTAGTCAAAGGAAACAGTTTTGAAGAATACATGCAAAATTTAAGAATTGTCTGTGATCGTTTCAGAAAATTTGGCTTGAAACTTAACCCATCAAAGTGTACGTTTGGCTATCAATCAATAAAAATATTGGGGCACGTAGCCACCCAAGAAGGCTTGTTACCAGACCCAGATAAGATAATCGCCGTCGTTGATCACCATGCTCTATGCTGGTTACAGAAAAATAAAGATCCAGCCGGGAAACTAGCAAGGTGGAGCATTGCTCTACAAGATTTTAATTTTGAGATTTTCCATAAAAGTGGTAGGAAACACACAGATGCGGATTCATTGTCGCGTAATCCAGTGCTCGACGCCACTGGTGAAGAAATTGATATCCCCGTGCTTATGTTAGGAAATCACGATATCGCGAGATTACAAGCCGGCGACCCGAAGTTATCGCGGCTCCGAGACGCGCTCACTCAAGACGCGAAAGATTTACATCCAAAATTAAATAAAAAGTGCAGAAGTTATTTATTGGAAAACGATATCCTTTACAAGAAAAATTATCAACCGCACAATAAATCCGGGAAACTTTTGGTGATACCGGAAAGTTTAAAAAGGGAGATTTGCAATGCTTGCCATGACCAACCGCTGGCGGAAGGACATTTAGGTTTTGCAAAGACTTACGGAAAAATTAAAGATCGCTATTTTTGGGAAAAAAGGTAAAGCCCAAAAGCTGTTAAGTCAATTCCATGGCCCATACGAGGTCATGAAGAGGGTTAATGATCTAAATTATCAGATAAAGATCAAGAGAGGAAAGAAAGAAATTTTGGACACAGTGCACGTGGAAAGAATGAAAAAGTACATTCACCGTGATTAATAGGCGTTTTGATGACGAAAAATATAAGGCGATCGAGGATCGATTTTACGACATAACGCAAAGTAAGCAAATTCCGGGTTTCAAAACTCTGAAACGCCGATGAAGCAGTCAGGTGAATATTAGTGAAAGATGCATGTAGGTAATTATTGCAAATCGGAATTGCAATAATGAAATTAAGAGTCAGCAACTTCACAATTGCAAAAGCGAACTTTGTAATTGTGCGAAATAAAATTTATAGTTAGGGGTGTAGTGGGGCTTGGAGGAATTATGCGATTTGAGTGAAAAATCAGAAATGAAACAGTAATGCGTTTTATTCAGCTGTAGGTATACGGAGCCAACAGTCTTGATAAACAGTAGCTAAATCGTAATAATTGGAAAAGAAGATGTACAGTTTAAAAAGCGGGTTAATAATCCTTGTCGTCATGTGCGGAAGCATAAACACAGTCGAAATACACGTAGTGTCAGGGGTCACGTGGTCCAAACTTGAGAATACCGTTTGTTACGAGACATCAGTGCCCTTAGTTTACCAAACAAGTTTACCAAATCTGACCGTGATACACGAAAATTTCGAGCTGAGCCAGAAAATCTGCACGAAACATCCTAAAAGCGCAGCGTGTGCATCTACCATGCTGTTGCAGCACCTAGACCACCATTACGAGGAAATTTATCGAAACTTAAAGGACAGCATCCATCAAGACGAATCGGACTTGCCAGGGAAAAACAGAAAAATACGAGAATTGGATTTCGTAGGAGATTTCTTTAATTGGTGTTGTGGAGTCTTAACAACACATTCGGCAAATTCGCTATACACCAACGAGAAGAATTTAAAGACGTCCATGGAAAAACTTAAAATTAGTGTGAGTACGGACCACAGTCAAATTGCAAATTTAACAAATTCACTTAGAAATTTCAGTAGAGAGATGGACATTTTTACAAAAAATTACGCGCGATCAGTACAGTTGAGATTAGAGCAGGTGCACAAGTGGGAAAATAATGTGGAAAATGAAATGGATCAAATAGAACGAGATATTAGCTCCATTTTCCAAGGCATCTTGAACAACGCGTTAAAACAAATAGAAACGTTGCAAATTTCAAGTATAAATGACATCATTAATCATTGCAGAGCTCAAAAAATTCCAACGCAATTAATTAATCCAGCTAAGTTGAAAAAAGACCTAAGTGTGTTGCAGGATTACCTAAATAAGAAAAATCATACGTTAGCGATTTCACTTGATAATAATTTTGGAAAGTATTTTACGTTACAATTAGCTAACTGCGTTATAGTGAAAGACCAAATTACAGTACGTGTACAAATTCCAATCAAGGCAACTCACAACATAGACGTGTATAAAATACACTGCACGCCTTTTGCTTACCTAAACAAAACGTGCACCATATGCAGTGAAAAGATGTTTCTCGCAAAATCAGAGTCATTCACGCGTATTATTTCAGGAAAGCTATTAGATAATTGCAACGAACAACTATGTCATGTACCAAGGGTATCAGGACTTCCGTTATTGAATGAGAAGTGTATTCTAAATTTAGCGATAGGTTCACGCGTATCAAAATTGATAGAAAATTGTGATTTTGTGTGTACTACGGAATCGAGGAATTCTATTTTCCAATTAGCACCGGAAAGATTTGTGTTACTTCATCCATCAGAAAATGCTTCGGTAAAATGCAGAGATAAAGTTGAAACGATTAAATTACCTCCAGTCGAGGGTGCGGGGGCATTGGAACTAAATATTCCGTGCCACTGTTCACTACGATTGGACGAGAATGAAGTAATCTCGGAAAACTTCCCGTGCGATTTGAGGAGTATTCCCGATTTTAGCTACAGACAAATAATTCCAGTCCATTGGACGAACCTGGAATACTTAGAGGTTCCTCCAATGGTAGGTTTTTCAAAATTATCATTTTCAAATTCATCGAACTTCCTAAAAAAGGAATGGAACCAGACATTTCCACATTTAAGCATACACTCAATGGAGAATTTTAACAAAGAACCAGATTTCGAAATTAAATTGAAACCGTTTGAGCAGGCAGGGCAACACCTAAGCATGTTAAATAGTTTCAACGTTATCATGTCAATTGTTTTAGTTTTTGTTTTAATAAAAAATCCATTTTTATTGGGCTTCCAACTGGTGAGACCAGTCAATGCTATCGAAGTAGCAGAAGCGTGCAATTGGACGAGCACCATCTTAGTTATTTTCGCGATGGTAATAGCAATGGTACTCATATTAATAAAAAGTTTTAGAAAAAAGAGAAGAGTGACAGAAACGAATGAGTCACCTCCTCTAGAAGTCCTAATCCAGAGCACTTCCAAGAAAAATCCCCAAGCGCAGCCACGCACTACGTCATCTAAGAAATGACCAGAGGGAATGAAAATTTCCAAAGTTCGCAGAGAGACATGTCACACTAGATTAGTAAAAAGGCCTTAGCGTAAGAACTTCATTGGAGAAGTGTAATTTTTAGTAATTAAGAAGTTATGTAAAATTTAATTTTAGGTGTTTGAGAAAGAGAAAACAAAATCTCGTTGGAAATAGTTTTAATTAGATTTTAGTGTCTTAAACAGAAAACTGCTGTTTTTTTTGTGTGTTCCAGGTGGCAGACCGAAGATGCAACCCAAGGGACCCACAGCCGCCGATGGCCTTGCAAAATGGCTACGTCCAGACATCGAGGGCGATGTCTTTTGAGGCGGAGGAGTGTTGCGGAGCAATGTGGACTTTGACACTCACAACACCTCCGGCGGCCGCGGGACCTGAGGGGGCATGAACTTATGCCACCTAAGCACAATACATTGTATTAGAGTTAAGGAATAAATGTAGACATTGGCCACCAGGCAGTGGTGGTCTGAGTGAGCTCGGGCTAACATGTAGTAGATGCGATAAGTAAAGCAAATCCAACGAGAATCCTTCTTGTTATTTCTGAGTCACCACAGCATCGCCACAATATAATGGGGGCTAATGGGTGGGTGAATAGTAATGGAACTGCTAATCCATTACTATACTATCCACAGAAAACCGAGGAACCCGAGGAGGAACCAGCTTTGGCGCAACAGGGTAAATGAATGTCTATGGCGAATACGAATGTGATATGAACACATGCAGCAAAGATGCAGCACAACAGCAAAAAGGGACGACAGACGACAAAAAGTGATAGATGCACACATCATTTCCAGCCCGTTACCTCGAAAACCCACCATTGTCTCTTACAGAATAAATACGCCCCAAACAACATTAGGTATGTGGTATGTTAGGACCAGCACAACAGAGCTATGAGTCAACATAATGTTGAAACAACATAATGTTATGACGAAATAAATTACAGAATCACTCCATAAGGTTAGGTTAGCAATTTAGCAGCGTTGACAGGTGTCAGCTGTCATTTTTACACACGGAGTAATCTCGACCGTTCGTTTATTGAAAGTTACTCAGATCGCTCTGGCATCACGTGACCAAATATCTGTCTGCTTGCTCCGAGATAATTTCTGAACGCACTCCAGCAACTCATGCTCAACTGTCAGCTGTTATGAAACGTCACTTTGTCATGTCATTGTCGTGATTTTAGCTAAAACATCACATTTACAAGTTTCACGGCTATTAATTTCTCACCTTCCAAAAGGCTCTGTTTTTTTTCTCAAACAGGTGCACAAGTAGAAAAATGTAAGTAGTGAAACTAGGCCCGTGAAAATTCTCGTAAAATGAAATTTTTAGGTCGGATCCGCCAGAAACGATGCCTTCACTTGGTTGTACGCAGTGTTCACATCTAGCAGTTTGGCCGTTCCAACTTGACCATCACATCCGAAGGAACCACAAAAATACTGCTGCAACCAAACTATTTTATGACACCGAAGAACCGGAACTGTATCTTTGTTTTTGTTACGATTTCAAAAGCAACAATAAACTTGGCCTGTATGAACACTGGGCAAACACTCATAGAACCGGGCGTTTTGAAGATGACAGTTTTGGCAGTGTTTCCAATGGAGAATTTCAAAGCTACACGTGCGACAGTTGCCACTACAAGGGATATTCGGCTTTATCTATTGTTAAACATTCTTGTGAATTGGTGCCTAAAGTTGTGAAAGTCATTATTGCTGGTTCGTCAGTAAAGCAACTGGAGAAAGACAAGAAAGAGCACTTGCCAATACCGAGTGACCAAGTCGAACGGTTCTGTTGTACCGATTGCTCTTACAGATCCAATCAAAAACGGAACCTCGATAAGCACATGCTCACGCACGCCGTTGCTGGCGAAATCGACCGGTACGTCTGCACCGAATGCTTTCATCAATTCAAACAAATGAGGGGCCTGAAGCTTCACATGCTGACCCATGCCGCAGGCGACTCTGTTCGCCTCTTCAGCTGCTTCAAGTGTTCATACCGCACCACGATTCGAGGCAACTTGACAAAGCACATGCGTGGCCGGCACAACATTCCCACCGCGACTACTATAATGCAGACGGTTCCTGCGTGCGACAAAATGAAGTGGCACGATTGCTCGAAATGTTCGTACCGCAGCAAGCAAAAGGCGCACATGAATAGGCACGTGCTGGTGATGCACACCGCCCCCGAAAAAATCGAATGGTTCAACTGCACCGAGTGTTCGTACCGCGCCAAACTCAAGAACGACTTGCAGAAGCACGTGATGCGGATTCACGCCGAATCCGAAGAGATTAACTGGTTCTGTTGCGACAAGTGTTCGTATCGCGGCAAACAAAAAGTGAATTTGCAGGAGCACATGCTGAACCATACCGCGAACGACGAAATCAAGTGGTTCCGTTGCATGAAGTGCGAATACCGCAGCAAGAGGAAGGCCGTCTTGACGGAGCACATGTATCGTTGGCACAGCATGCGGACGCATCCGTCCACCGACGGAATCGACTGGCTTAATTGTATGAAGTGTTCATACCGCACCAGGCTGAAAGTCAAGTTGGACAGGCACATGCGGACGCATGCCGGAAGAGTAGCTCGGTCCAACGGCGCCGATTTTCACAGGTCTAAGCTGGTAGGGGACTTGTCAAAGAAGCCCGTCGTGTCGCGCGTTACAAGTATGGTGGCTGTTGTTACAAAGGAACAAAACGAAACAGAAAGTGGCTTTGCAGACGGCACAAACACCGAACAAAAACGTATCAAATTAGAGAGAAACGAGCTCCATGAAGCCAAAGAAACGGCGGAAGGAACTATTTTTCGCAAGAAAGGTTTCACATTGATTCGTAGATCTGTGAACGCAATGTGTGAATTGTTGAAAGATAACAACAGGGGCAATAACAAATGAAGATTTCTGCAAACTGCGAATGTCCTCCTCCTCGGCAGCTATTTGTACACTGTGGATGTGGAGACCGATTACCCAGGAATACCAGAATACCACACGGCCGACTAGACAAGCGCGCGAAGACTATATAATGGGCGCTTTCCATTTAAAACATTTGTGTCGGTTTGTGTCAGCTTGTGTTAGCTTGTGTCGATGAAACAAAGGAACACAGATCAAATGGAACGCGTTTGTGTCGCTTTGTGTCAACACAAGTCGACTTGTGTCGCTAAATGGAAAGCGCCCAGTAGGGATTGCAGTCCAAGATGTTATGAGTGCGTTCCACTAAACGATCGCAACGCCCACGCCCACGACCGCAGATTTTCCCGTTCCACTAGCTTGCAAACGCCCGCGGTCGTTGTGAGCGGAAACTCAAGTGGAACGGGCGTGCGGTCGTCGTGGTGTGTCGAGTCACTCGAGTCACGTCTTTTCTGTGGTCAGGGAGCCACATGACATGACAGTTGAACGTCAACTCAAATCACAACAACAATATGGTGTTAATTTCATTTTTTTTGAGTTCGCCATAAGGATACCGTATGGGAATTATGGATGGGATACCGGCACAACTTTTTTGTTTGATGCATGGGTTTGACGTTTGTAGAGAAAATTGCAGCGACAGTGTTGCCGGTTTTACGCCGCTGATGCGTAGCCAAACTAGTGTTGCGCGAAATCGCAGTGCCCTGCCAATGGTCTCTATCTTTTAAATGAAGTTGCGTAAAATCATGTAGAAGGAGGCAAAATTAAAAAAAAAATCGTTATAGAACTGATTGAACTTTAAAGTCGTCACTTTAGGTCGCCATTGCCAAATCAAAAAAGTAAGTCGCAATTTCCAATATAAATTGCTAGAGCTGGCAACATTGCCGCTAACGACCAGAAGACGACCGCAACGCCTCACCTTTTCAGCGCGATCGTTGTGGGCTTGGAGTGGTCGCGATGTATGACGTCATTCGTGACGTAGCAACGACCGCAACACACGACCGCGGCTATAAGTGGAACGGGTAGACGGGCGTTGCGGTCGTTGCGATCGTTTAGTGGAACGCACTCTATGTAGGGTGATAGGACTTGGGCAGTAGATAAGCGACGTTTGTGCGTACAGGGTGCGTTCAACTGTGAATCCCGAAGGCAGCACAATTGGTGACGAGAGTGTTTCGAGCGTTAACGTCAGGTATCCCTGGTGATTGAACGCATCACCATTGACCTCCAGTACATACTAAGATGGCGTTGGAGAAGTGAATAAATGAAGCAGCTCGTGAAATAGATTTTTTTTGAGAAAAATTGCAATACGCTAAATTAGTGATGACGTCGAAAGTTATGATAGGTCAGGTTTTTGTATGAAAACAATCTCTGCTAGGTTGACAGCACTTATTGTCACTCCTGATTCTACCCTCTACCCTTTCCCACACCCTCTACTGCAGCTGTCCAACAAAATGTAAAATGTATTTAACCAGCATTCCCACCCTCGAAGGACCTTTTGGTTATGAAACACTCTCGAGGAAAGTCGTTGTACTTCCCTCTAAACGGTTGATGAACATAAATGCGTGCTTTCCACCTAGCCTCAAGTTCGGTACACCTGCCATTTACGCATGTGCGGGTTCCAAACGGTGCTTTCTATCTACGTGTTTCTACTCGGTTCTGCGCCGTTCATTGGATCACCTAAAATTTTGTGCCACACCATGGAACATGTGCCGCCTGGTGGTATTTGTACCGTCTAGGTGGAAAGCACCCAACAAATCACAATACGCAAATATTCCATTAGCTGTCACTTTGACAAGAAGTGTTGCCAACGTACGTGTTCGTTGTTTTCATACAAAACCTTTACCTAGGCCACGTTTCGACGTCACACCACATCGTCACACTAATTGAGCATATAATAATTGAGCTATTACTGTTACGGTTCAAATTTTGCAGGAGGGAATATTTGCGAAAAGCAAAGCTGACCTACAAAACGACATGGCATTGGCTGCGGAAGCCGTGAGTTTACACCTGTAGGAATTGCGACCGTCGTTATCGGCGCTAGAAGTAGGAATAAAAGTGCATAATGAAAAGTCGAGTAAGTACAGCCAGAGCAGCAAGCAAGAGGCAGCATGCATGAAAAAATGTTTTCGTTGCAACGGGCCACACGACTCAGATAGTTGCAGATTTGAGGGGGAGGGGGTATGTTTTGCAAAAATTCAAACACATTATTGACGGATCTTGGCGCAGGCGGTCGAGTGGCTGCCTGCGACGCGGAAGTCCCGGGTTCGATTCCCGGTGAAAAGTCTGGGTGTTGTGTTGTCCGAAATTTGCACTTTTCTGAGTCCGTATAATTGATTAATAAACGGGCAAACTCCTATGGTAAGGAAAAGCCGATAAGGAGAAAAACATTATTTTATTTATTTAATTATTAACAAAAACATCAGATCTTTGTCCTGTCGCTGTGCTTCTGCCAGGCTTCTTGCGCTTATGATAGATGGCAGGATTGGCAGGTCAATGGTGTCGAGTCGAGATAGCGCGTCGGCTACAATATTGTTAAACTTTGTCTTATTGTCTTTATTGAACCTTTGTCAACTCCACACAATTTTGTTGAAAAAATATCAACGCGTTCGCCCTTGTCAAAAAGGCACAATCAGAATCTAAAATTGAACACATAAAGAATTAACAAGCACAACGCACAACAGACGAAAATATTTAAATACATACGGAAGAGATCGATAAATATTTGAAAGCGCGTATATAGCGTATAGGTATAGGTGTTATCTATCTATAATTTAAAAACAATATTGAAAAACCTCAACAAAGAGAGACCGCTATTAGTTTGAATTTCGGGAGGTGGGGAACAGAAAGGGCATAAGTACAGATTAATTAAAATGAACCTGCTCGTTTAGACATAGAAGAGGTTGACTAGAATGAAATTTTCTTATCTCGAGCTCCTCAAGATAGTTACAAATTAACTTGTCCGAAGCTACATGTAGTACTTCCATCTGATCTTCACTTGGGGTATGTGACGACAGGAGACAGTGTCTGGAAAAGGCCGACATAGAACCCGCCGCGTCGTCAGTAAGAAGCTGGTGTTTTCTCTTCATATGGCGGAAGTGTTCTTTGATGCGTGTGTTGAAGGACCTGTACGTTCTACCAATGTACACCTGATTACATGTACATGTAAGTTTGTAAATCCCACTTTCTTTAGGAAGAGGTATTGGAGTTTTTATTCTCACCAAGGAAGATTTAAGGGGGTGAGGAGCAGAAAAATAAACCTTTACGTCAAGAGGTTTGAACAATCTTGCGATTTTATCGGAGATCAGCGGGAAGTAAAGGAGGGAGACAAATGAGTTTCGGGCTCATTCTCAAGTACCTATCCGAGAGAGAGCCGTGACTTGCATTAGACGATATTGCTGTGGTCTCTTTTTGTATAGAGCGTTCACAAATTGAATTGAATACTGGTTGTTGACAGCTACCTGTCTGATGAATTGGAGCTCCTCCCTGGAGCTATCTTCGTTCAATGGGATGGTAAGAAGACAATGGAAACTGCTGTGGGAAAAACGCCATTTTGTGGGAGAAAGGATTGCATGAGTGGTAAGGGATACTTGAATCTGTGGAAGTTGGCTTATGGAAAATGCCAAAAAAAACTACTGTCGACAATGGCAGTTGCGAATTCCAGATAGGAAATTCTATTGTTGACACTGAACTCGGCAGTGAATTTGTTGTTTGGGTGGATGTTATTCAGAGAAACCAGAAACTCATTGATATCATCGACAGTACCCTTGTACAATGCAAGGATGTCGTCTACATATCTATACCAGCCAACGATGGAATTCCTAAGGAAAAGCGATTTAGAGATGATGCTCTGTTCCAGATTGTCAAGGAATATCTCAGACAATAATGGTGAGAGGAGGGAGCCCATCCCGAGTCCAGTTTTCTGCCTGTAGAATTTGTCGCAAAAAATGAACAGAACCTAGAACATTTCCCTCGGGCTGGTTGTCCCTAGATGAATGCCCTCCTCCTGCGGAGTCGGGCATTTATCGCTACGACCAGCACTCGCGATCGCCTGGCCAAAATTATCGTGAAAATCTAAGCACTTGTGATATTACTGTTGATTATCTATTTGGCCCACCTCATCCTCTACCCCCATTCCACGAATATTTTCTATAATACATCTTATCCTCACACTTACAGCCTGTAATCATTCGGACCTTGCATAGCATGTAAGAGTAGTTTTTTCCAACGGTCAGCAAACGTCGAAGCTGTTTGGTCTCGGGAAAACCCCAAGTTCTTCATGCAATGCCTCTACATAGAAATAGACTAGTGGAGTAAGGAAGAAGGAAGTAGAAAGAATCTAGGTAGATATATCTCATGAACCCAAACAAAGTAAACTGCAAATTGCAATTGCTAATTTGAAAGCGTCCTAGGCACATCACCGCCGACACCTATAATTTGGACGAGATTTTTTCTTTTCTTTAACATGTTTTTCTTTTCCTTTCTTTGTATCTATCTCGGTATCTATCATATTTATACACTTCAATAAATTATTCTATCTGGAGAAAAAAGTTTAAATTAGCAATTAATTGATCAATTTGTTAGGGAATTTGTGGAGTCCAGGGATTCTTCGGACTCGGACATAGAAATTATTGCACTGATCAAGCAAAACAAAAGAGTAAAACACAAAATTCACTATAACTTTATTGAACACGTTCATAAATTTTTAGATTTATCGCTGCATCACATTCCACTGAATTTTAACGCATCGCGCACTCTGGCGCATGAGGGTGGTTCCAAAGCAAAGCTCGTGGAGTGCGTGACGTCATTGCACTTCCACGATTTGCACAAAAGTGCAAAGTGCCAGTGGAAAACGCCATTAACCTTTAACCGCCAACACTGTCAACACTGTCAACTTTTCTGTCAAACTGGGTAGGGTGGGCATAGACAAGTGGGCAGAGTACGCGCGAGTCAAAACCGTAGACAGACGTCAAAGCAGATGACAGTCATGAGACAATTTGTAGGCTATACTTTGTAAATGAAACAAATAACTCAAGAATTTCTGCTCACGGCCTTGACTAATCCTCATACTTGAAGTCAGTACTTCGCTCGATCTCCGACTTCGCATGTCTCAAGTCCTTGGAACAATTATGACAATTGTTATTGCCATAGTCGGATTGTGCTTGAATCGGAGACCGACTGCGAGTATGGGCCATAGACATATATGGGCATAAGGCCCACGATATGTGCTTAATTTGAGCTACAGAATAAGATTTCAAGAAAAATATTTCAATGTGTTACTTGTGATAAAATAATACAAGTTTGAAAGTGTTCGTTGAACATCACACTGAATCAGATCTTCGCTTTACGTTTTGGCTAGATTGTGCACCTAATCTTATTTTCAAATAGCATCTCACAGCACTTTCCAGAAGGATAAAATTGTGTGTTTCAAAATATCATTGTCCGAAACGAGTTCTGAATCGCGTCCTGGGAGTCTGGAGAAAATTTTGTTCACATTACTTCGAAATGCCCCGAACAAATCAGCAGCACTGAGCCTTTCTCATAAGACGTTTCCAAGTTATTCCTCCATCATTCCAATTGCCTCGAGCCACAATCGAAACCCATCATCCCATGGAAAACTAAAAACAAAACTTAGTATTACCGGAGTGAAATTTGATTATTTAAATTCAGTGTTACGTATGAAAGGATATCTTCCCATCTCTGGGTTCATCAATCGCTTGATATTCTTGCAAATTTCGATAGGTATAACAAGACATCCTGTATTGAAGCATTTGCTAAGTTCGATCAGGTTCGATCAAACTTATTACACAGGAAAAATCGCCAAACGAACACTTCACACAGAGGCCTCGATATCTGTTTCACAGCTTCCAAGTGGAGATTGAACTGCGGACCTCATTCTCCATACTTCCATAGCGGCTTTCTTGCTTCACTTTCTTAACAAAAAGTCATGAAGTACAATGCACTCGACAATGCATTAATAATGCAATGCATCCCAGGAATATAAGTAGATAATATCCGGTCATAAAGTAGAATTCGTGGAAACGAACATTGAATAACACTCAACATTCAATTCTATTGTTATGTTTTACACAAAACCAAATATCGGCGCCGAGGAAAGTTCGATCACAACAAATCAATCCAACCTAAAACTTCGTAGCGGTCATCAAGTACACTGTCAGTACTGTCACCCACCTGTCATAATTAAAATTGCCGCCAGGAAAAACCGTAACGTAATCAAAATGGCCGGCCTACAAATTACACAGCCGCGCAGGTATCTTGCCTCTTCTACTTTTGTCCTTGTCTATGAGGGTGGGTAAATATCGCTCGGGCAAATACCGGGTAGATACCCGATTTATATTCACCTACCTACCCGGTAAATAGGTACCCGACTCACATCACTGATGACAATGTGAATGCGCAATGTGCCAATGCACCTAAAAAGTACAAAAATATTGCCAATATTCTCTATCACATGCTTCAACTTAGATTACGTTTGACTCCTACGTCCCTAAATATTGATGCGAACATTTGGAACAGTAGGTGTGTGTTAACAGTTTGGTTTGCAGTCGGGCTTGTTGGGACGATTAGATTCTTGATTCTTGATTATTAGTGACCGTGTCACAGCCGTTACAAATAAGTACGAATTCTCAGTGTCCATTTAGTAAATAAACGATTTTGAAAATGTTCGGAGATCGCAAGGCACATGCGTGACAAGTGACAAGTGAAAGTGACATGCGTCAAAAAATATCTGGGAGCTCGGTCAAAAACCTCCGACGAAACCGAGCGTGCTCAGAGGCCTCTGCGATGAGGTAATATCCGAACCAGAGAATAGCTAATATGAGAAATGAAAGGTCCCTGTTAATTGAGAGAAACACAAGTGACAGCTGTTCGTAGCGCCACCTGAGCATTGAATGGCCCGAACTAAAATATTGGCGGGCCATTCAAACGTGACCCACCCCCCCGGTTTTTACTGAATTTTATTTATTTCAACGACCAGTTTCAAAATCGACTTTAAAGTTGACGTTACTTCAAGTACGTTTAGATTGTCAGTACCACAAATGAAATAAAATGCCAAAATTCAGTCTAAACGCACTCGAAGTGAAGTCAACTTTAAGGTCGATAATGAAATCGGTCGTCTCATTGTGCAGGGTTTATCTGAAACAGAAATCAGATTTATAATAATTAGTTTATTGAAAAAACTGGCATTTCCTTAAAACTATTACAGAAAATAATGAATTGAGCAATAAATTCAAAAAAATAAATGAACTCGTTAGTATCAGGCCCTGTGAGTCAGCAACAAGGTGTTCTTCTGTTGGTACAAACTCAACAAAGCTTGACTGTGATGATCCGGCCGTCCCTGCGTCCTCGTCTGCTTTCATTACATCTTTGGCATACTACAACGGGCTGCCCAGATCATCGAGTGGCGTGGAAGTTCTTCAAACACTGTCGAAAGTAAATCGACACATTATTCTCAGACACCGCTGGTGTTCTTGGCGTCTTGTGACGCCTTCTCGCCCTGAGCTGAAGGTACAGCACGCAAAACAAGGCGAAGTTTCTTCTCATTTACTAAACAGCTTGGTGAAAAGTGATCTTCACAAACAACGAAGAATGGTCCGGTCGAGGGTCCGGTGTGTAGCGTCACTTATCTGGCAAATGTCCTTCCATTCCCGTAGCAATTGAGAGTCCTTGGGGAAACAAAAGAGGGTCTTGTTCATTGCCTTCACGGCATAGAAGTTCTTGCAAGCGGGGAACTTGCAGTTATACTTCCTCTTGCCCTCCATACAGCCGTACAGCTAAACAAAGTAGAGATATTTTATTTTTATTTCATTTTTGATTCCAGCCAACCTTTACCTGTTAATATTGCACTAATTCCCGCATCTAGAACACCAGCAGGACACAGCCACTTTAATTACTTTTACATGTCGCAAAAAACTAACCTCTAACGCGAATGACCGCCAAGAAAGAGGCGGCAGAAAATGACAAGTAAATGTCAGCAGAAACGTCACTAATGTCAGTAATGTCACCTGTCACCCTTCCCCTTGCCCCGGGGTGTAATGGGTCACCCTCATCGCCAAGCTGGCGTGTTGCTTGTCATTGGGCAGCAGTTTCACCCCCGTGATCCGAACGGTACAGATCTTGCTCTGGCTCGTCGGTTTGCAATATTCGAACGATTCCGAGCTCTCAGATCGATCCAACGTAATATCCGAACGCGGCTTATGAGTAAAGAAGCCGCCGCAGGAGCTACAAGAAACCAGAAAAGAGACAAAAATTAACTGGTTCCTGTGCAGCCATTGTTCGTACCGAGCTACAAAAAGTCGAGCTTGAAAACGCACAACGTGTCTAAACTTACCTACTACTCGTATAAATGAAAATATCGACTGGTTTCGTTGCAAACATTGTTCGTACCGACTTTGACAATACACCTGTTGCAACATGCTACAAATGAAGAAATAAGGAATCAACTGGTTCCATTGTTCGTACCGAACTAGAGAAAAGTCAAGCTTGAAAACGCACATGTTCATACATGCTACGAATGAAGGAATCAACGTAGTTATAGATACCTATAGTCATTTTTTTTATTTGGAGGCAATTTTGGACTAGGTACCTATCCTATCCTCGACTTTCGACGAGCAGTTCATATGGCCTATGATGGCGGCTGTGAAATTAGACGTTTCCTTTTACTACGACAACTTCACTTCGCCTTAGGTAGGCATCTACCTATTTCAGTTAGAGCAAAAAAAGAGGAGCAAAAATTGCCAAAGAACGAGTGAGACGCCACTACATCAATTCAGGTGAGAATATCTGAGATTGATGGCAAAAAGAATTCAGCTCTCTTGTTTACGCGAGGCTGACAGTGATGTCAAGCTCCGTAACATAGATGTTAACGTGCGCATGCCCACATGAAAATCGCGCAGCGTAATGAATCGATGACTTGTAACTCTTCAGAACGAAACGCGTAAGCTGCAAAATCAGCTGTTCTCGTGCTTTGTGGTGCTTTACTGTCCGGTGAAGTGAAAAGTGCAGTTTACATCTCAAGAGATCAATCAGTGTACCTACCTACCTATTAGGTAGGTACCTACTACTTGACGTAAGTGTTGGACTGTTGGGGCCTCGGGATTAGCATTCACACAATAAAACCCAGTTCTTGCACTTGAATAAATTTCCTCGAGAACATAACTACACGCGATCGTGATCGTACCCACTTTGCAATAAGCTACCACCCTGCCCCTGCTCCTTTGCCTCTGGCTATTTCTCCTGACATGCCCAAGCGCGTGGTTCCGTACCTACCTAACCAGCAACCACCGTCAACCTTTGGCGATTAGTGTCGACACTGGGCTTGTCCTGGCCCAATTTTCGTCTAATCCTATAATCCAAAGCTCAACCAAAAGGAGGTAGATACCTGCTAAATTCACAAGCGTAATTATCAATAACTCATACGCTAACACTAGGATAAGAGGTCGATATGAACATTGTGTACAGCAATCTAGCACCTTGTATTGCTCCAATAATTTAACGCTTCGCCATTTCGCGAACGGCACTTTGCCAGCCGATATCATTTTTGAACAATGTGATGGGTTTGAAAAGCCTTACAACATTGATGAGGTCGTTTTTAGCGCACTTTCCCAAAAAATGGGAAAAAGGCGCTTTTAACTTCACTTTGTCCGTCCGTCCGTCCGTCCGTATCCGGGATAACTCCTCAGGGAAGAAAGATATCGATGTGGTGTAAACGCTGATCAATAGTACATAATGTCCAGCATGTCAAGTTGACTTTCGGTTTTTTGTTATTCTGCCGCCATCTTTGATCCACCATTTTGAATTTCTCTAAAAGTGATCCGATTGAAATGAAATTTGCAGGCAATGTGAACCACATCAAGATCTATCCAATTTTCGACAATTGATGCCCCGCCGCCATCTTGTATTCTCACTATTGAACATGTTTCGAAGTGATAGAACTGGGAGAATTATGCCTCAACGAAAAAAGATATCGATGTGGTGCAAACGCCAATCGAATGCGTACGTGACCACCATATAAAGCTGACCAATAATTTTTGTCACTTGGCCGCCATCTTTGATCCGCTATTTTGAATTTATCTGAAAGTGGTCCGATTTGAATGAAATTTGCAGGCGATGTACCTAAACTTCATCAGGATAAATCCAATTTTTGACAATAGATGCCCCGCCGCCATCTTGTATTTTCACTATTGAACATGTTTCAAAGTGATAGACCTAGGAGAATTATGCCTCAGCGAGAAAAGATATCGATGTGGTGCAAATGCCAATCAAATGCGTACGTGTCCACCATATACATTTGAACCATGATTTTTGTCACTTGGCCGCCATTTTTGGTCCGCCATTTTGAATTTTACTCTGAAAGTGGTCCGATTTGAGTGAAATTCACAGGCGATGTAAACTCTATCAAAATACATCCGATTTTGGACAAATGATGCTCTGCCGCCATCTTGGCCACCATATTGAAATTTCTTATCACTTAACGATTTTCATGGAGCTTGGGACTTATCTCTGTTTCGTATGATCATTCTTATTCGACAGCCAAATTCCAACATTCTGCCGCCATCTTGGCCGCCATTGAAATATCTTATTAGTGGAACGATTTTCATGGAACTTGGAACTTATCTTTGTCTATAGTTGGTACGATCATATTGATTTTCAAGCCAAATTCCATGTTTCTGACGCTATTTTGGCCGCCATATTGAAATTTCTGCCTAAATAACGGTTGAACCCTAATTAACATCTTGCGTTCACTAATCCTTCAAAAAGGAAATGCGCTACTGAGCCTCATGCCCATGAGGCATATTCGTTTGTTCTAGGTTAGGTACATTTTTGGTGATTTATTCAAATTAACTACCTACACAGGTGATTTTTTGAAAAAGACCCATCTCAGATTTCTTGCTGCCAATTTTTTTTTTAAGAAAACGCTGAAACAGGTCGATTTTTTTTTAGGGGGACATCTAGGAGAAACATTGTCAAATTTTCTTCTTCAACCCCTTCGCCTCCACCCTACCCTACTTCAGAATTTCAAAAATAGCACTACCTACGTTGTGATACATCAAATTGAAGGTGGTAAATTTCTTTTTCTGTCAAATATACTTTGGATTCTTTCAAACCACTCCAAACCCTTCTCAAAGTTTCTTCATTGTCAAATAACGGGAAGCTTTCCCCCTATTAACTGCCAATTTTTGAGTAACAGATCTTCCAGCCGAAACAGGTCGAATTTTATTTCGAACGAGACATCTAAGACACATATTGCCAAATTTTTATCTTCAATCCCTTCGCCTCCCAATTAAGAGAATTTTTGAAAAGGGTTAGAGGGAGATTTAGAAAACTTGAAATTATTTTTTACAGAAAGAAAATTTTATTGCCTTCAGTCTGATGTATCACAAGGTGGACGTTGCTGTTTGAAATTTTAAAGTAGGGTAGGGTGGGGGCGGAGGTTTGAAGATAGAAATTTGTCGATCAGTGTCTAAGAAGCCTCCTTCGAAATACAAATCGACCTGTTTTCGATGGAAAATCTATCTTTCAAGAATCGGGAGTCAAGAGGGAAAAAGCTTTCTTCAAAATAATAATTAGAGAATCGAGGAGAGAATTTTGAGAAGAATTGAGGGGTGATTTGAAAAAAAATAGAATATGTTTGACAGAAAGAGAATTTTATTACCTTCAATTTGATGTATCACGATATAGGTAGTGCTATTAGAAATTCCTTAGTAGGGTAGTTAGTAGTTCTACCAGGGCCTAGCACCGTTGTCGGTGAATTCTTTTCTTCAATATACACCGCAAATTTTTGTCGAATAGTGTCGTGTCGTGTTCTAACACAGGGTAATGATCTTTAACCATCAGCAACATCCACGAGGTTGGCACCATTGTTCAGTTGTTCAGCAATTGAAAGTCATTTTCTACTGACTCAGTAGCTGATGCTATCTACAATGTTCTGCGTTTGTTGCTGTTCATGTGGCTATTAAAACAAGATCATGTTTGAACTTCTCAATAAAGTTGATATAATTGATATCGATACCTGGCTGGAAAATTCTATTCAAATTCAATTGAATTTTTTTCAACGAGCTGCTCCCACATTCTCTGCATTTTTGTTCTGATCAAAATACTTGCGCGATGAATTCACTCGATACCATGTTGCGTTTGCAGAATGTCGGAACATGGGTCGGAACCTTGGTCGGAATCATCTCGGGAACCGTGGATCTCCGAACCAACTCACAGAAGAAGGTTCAACTGGACAGCACCAGAGGAAGAATGTTTGAAACAAATATTCATGGAGAAGGAAATAACGAAGAAGCTGCGCATCAAACAGTATAGAAAAGACGGCATTTATGCAATTGTGGCGAGCGAAATGGCTAAATTGGGGTACGACAGAACGGTGCCACAAATAAAACAAAAGTGGCAGAACATAAAGAGGGGCCACCAGGCGGTCAAGGCGCAGAACAAGGCCACGGCGGCAACAGACGTGACCTTGTCTGAAACTTTGGACACCAAACCATCTGCAGCTCTGTTGGGACATGGGATCGATACATCGCCGCTGCAAACTGGAACGAGTACTACTCGGAGTACTGGGACTAAACGAAGATATTCGGAAGGATGTAAGTAGCCAGTTGTGCAGTCTATTGCGTACAATAATTAATAGGTGGTACGCCTAAAAGCTAAGTAGATGCTATTACTTCGATTTTGTAGGAGTTGTCAAGCAAATTTTTTCTAGTGACTTCAAAATTGTAGTAGTAGCATCTACTTTGCTTTCAAGCATACCACCCAAGGTCTCTCTTCAATCTAAATTCAAACCGTTCCTTACGCAGGTACAATAAGTACAGCTGGTGTTGAAAGACCATCTGCTGATGCAAAGGATCAAATTTTGGTGGATTCGTGGGGTTTGGTTGAGTCCGATGAAGACATCGCTGAAGCCACGCAGTTCGGGAGACATGAGTTGCCTGAACATGAAAACGAGCAACTGCCTCTACTCACTGTGCCGACCGACCAACTAAGTGAAGTTAAAATTGAAACTCTTGAACCTTTCTCCTTTCGTCCAGCATCATGTCGAGAGCCACCCCATCATTTACCTGTACTTTATCATCAAACGACGCTCTCTCAGCCAGCCGTAACACCTCCAACAGTTGGACAGCCTCATCTAATCGCACCCCAACCTGAACACCAAACGGAAAAGGAAGCGCCTCCGAGTGAACCCGAAGAAAGGCTGCACCCACCTCTTCGGCTCGACCGGAGTAAAGGAAGGGGTAGTTACGCAAAAGCGCTTGACGGCTTCCACGAAAAGTGGGCTGCAACTTGCAGAGATATGTGGGCGAAACAGCAAACCTTCTGGCAGGAGCAAAGCGATGCTCAGCGCCGATGGGAGGAGAAAGTGCTGGAGCAGCAGAGAGCTCACGACCGGGAGCTTGTGGAAATGAGCAACGCCGCCCTTTCGTCTGTTGTGGACAAGTTGCTCAATGCAGGTCAAATGACGGAGATACCTTCTTCAGTGGCACACTCGTCCGCTAATCATCTGACCCCGTCAACTTCATCTAGTGATGCCGATGCATTCTCCCGTTCTGAATCACCTCCGGCTCGAAAAAGTCCGCCGTAATTCATGTTGATTCCAACGTGATCACGCTAGGTACAAAGGTTTCTTTTGACAAAATGTTGGACAAAAAATGCAGCTAAAAATTCATAATTGTTATGTATCCTTTTGTAGATTTAGGTTCCACCAGAAACCTAATATGTGCCTTAGTGACTAAAAGCTGGAGAACATGATAAAAGACGATATGTATATGTTCAGGAATCTTTTGTATTAATTTATTAAACAATGAAAAACAAGAATTTCCATTGAAGTCTTTCCTCCAATCTGCGATTGACCATCCATGTGTGGATCGTCATCTAAAGATGAATATCACAAGGCACTTAGAGGCGAACTCCTGGTGTGTTTCTATTCGTTTCCTTGACTTTTTTTTTTGTTTTTGTTTTTTTTTTGCATGCTTTTTGGCAATCCGAAATTCGGAGCCATCTACCTAAACGTGGCGATCAATTTTCCCCTAAAATATGTCAATGTCAAATCGTCGAATGGTCCGAAGTATTGGGCTATTATTGCCTTTATCATAATACTAATTTCATATTTTCGGTGAGGTGTGGGGTGGTATTTAGCTTAGATTCCATTTAATCAAGAAAGCAATAATTATTTTATAAATGCTTGCAATGTTCACACCACACCATACTATCTTTATTTGTTGCCAAAATATATGTTAAATTGGTATTGAGTCGAAAGAAATGGAGGAAAAGAAGAATAAGAGACTGATAATTTAGTCAATAACCTGATCAAAATCGCATAGTCCCATAGTCTAAGTAGTTTGATCAATTTTCAATTCCGCGCGGCCCTGGTTTATGTGCGCGGCTTGCAAGTGGCAAGGCAACTGACAGATGCCGGTTATAGTTCATTATGTTCGTATCTATCGTGTGGTCATTCTAACTTTTTTTGCAATTTTTTAACTGCTTTTGCGATTGGTATGGAATGAGAATGAGTATTTATGGATATAAACACTCATATAGGTACCTACCTATTTCACCGATAATTACGGAAAAACCTATTCCCTCATCAATAAATTCGACTTCGCCAAAAATAGACTGCCGCTAACCGATATCCAGCTACAACTTCACAATGTTCGTATCATCCAACCTTCGCGAACAGGCGATCATTTCTTATGTAAAGCGAGAAGATTTTCAAATTTTTCGTATGTGCTTATACCTACGTGCACGCTTTGGGCATTATATACCACCCTGTCTCACAGATACTTACGGAAACCTATCTCGTCATCAGTAAATTCGACTTTGTCCAAAAATAAAGTGCCGTCAATCGATATCGTGCTGCACGTTTGCAATGTTCGTATCATCCAAATTCCGCGAATAGGTGGTCATCGGTGGGCACCATAGTAAATTTATCATCGGTATCTATTTATTGTAAATATATTATGAATTTGTGTTGTGCCGATAGAAATGGAGAAAAAAAGAATAACACACTGATTATTTTTGTCTTATTCCCCAGACTCAACCTGAGCAAAATCGCAGTCTAACCAACTAACACTACCAACACTAACTTTGCGTGGCTGGCAAATCACGGATGCATGCATGTTAGTTCTGCGCTTCAATATTTTTGTTGCCAATTTTTTGAAAGAAATAGAGGAAGAGACAATCCACGTTTCCCGAAAGGCTTCTGCGCATACCTGTGAAAATAGGACGTTGCCATATCTATATCACGACAAGTTGACAACACTGTAATACGGTGTGCGTGTGTAGGTAATGTCACGCAAATTTCAGCTGACAGCGCTTGACGTCGATTTGACGTTTCGACAGATCTAACCAAATAACGCTCTTGTTTCGTCGATCGCCTTGCAGCTCGTTGTGTTTCTTATCACCTGAATCTTTTCTGCGTCTTTCTGCCATACGGCACGTAACATTTCATTCTGTACAATATTAAATGTTGAATGGTTAGGAGGTTATGTTTGTTGTTTGTTTACATTTCGATTATTGATTGACAGTTGCCATTGACGGTGACACTTGTGCGTCAAAATTGAAATTACCGCGCTCTGCAGGTATGCGTTCTCATGTGTGCGCTGAAGTGATGTACGTGATGGTAAACGTGGATTGAAATTACTTGTACATATATAATACTCAAATAATGAAACTTTTATACCATTTACCATACTGTAGTGTTTCCGAGCTTTTAGTTAAAGAGCTCTATTTGTTTGCCGACAAACTTATTACTATGTAGGTAACGTATGCACAGAATTAAACGATATGGTACTTGTACTGGTAGCGACCTCACACTCACTGCTGCTCAGCTGCTATGCTGGAATGTTCTCCAGTTCCAGTGACGTAATCACTCCAGGGCCGGCCTGGCCCCAAGTTGGCTGGTGAGCCGGGACACCACACATACCATACCATTTAAAACGAGGATCTTGTCAGACAATTCATCAATCAAAATTCCAGTTTCACCAAATTCCAGACATCTATTCACTAGGTTTGAAAATGTGGAACTGAAATTTGCATTAGGTGTTTGCTCGATTATTTGCCACTTCCACGACCATACGTAGGTATCTTTAGGTAGGTACTAAGTAGCTTTATACCTGGGTAGGGGGGACCGGGGCACTTTCGAGACTTTTTCATTGAATAGACTGCTTTTTCAACAAATACATCTTTGAACTGACTAAAGTGTGTTTCTCATGAGATATGGGGACTTGGTCCAAATTTGTCAGGGCTGCTTTCAACCTCTATTATTGTTGCTGACTTCTTGCATTGGGGTGTTTTTAACCCCATGCAAAATTGCGAAAGTGCATGTCCTATTGGTGGAATACATTCATTTTTATAACAGAGTAGTTTTTGACAACCCTCTTTTAATTATATGTCCTCCTTGAATCTTTGATTTAGATCATACAATGTGTCTGTTTTTATAATAATCGTTGAGGTGTCATGAAACCAGCATTGTTAGGCAAGGAAAGACTAACTTTTGGTGAATTTTATTTTGGATGGTGAGTACCTACAATACAAGGTAACATAAGGTAGAGGTATTGGATAAATGAACAAATTCAATTAACAAACAATATACATAGTCATTCTGGTGGCACTGCAGGCCTATAAAATCATATAACGTTATTATACTTCTATGTCACCATGTTATATACCATGTCGAAACTGCCCCCTCTTCCCCTTTACATGAGTGCCGTATCATGGGGTAGATTAAGATTTTTCCCATTCACAACTCGAAAGAACACAGTTTATAAGTTGATTTATATAGGTTATAAATAATCGAGTAAATAGTGTGTCCAACTTATTGATTGTGTAAGAGACTCTCTACACTGTTTGTTTCATGACAGTAGCAATGAAAATTATGAACTATTGCAAAATAGGTGTTGTGACGGATATATAGCACTTTTGCGACTAGTTTGAAAAAAATTCCTTCCAATTCGTGCGAAAAAACAATTATTGGTTGCCTAGGTAGAGGGCCACAAGTCGACAAGTCAACATTGAGATATTAGGCATAGACGGTCAAGGTAAAGGGGAGAACGAGGTAATTTCACAGTACGCAGCGGTGTTCCCACTGTGTGCCCAAGTTCTGCGCCAAGAATTAGCGATTACAGGTGGGTTTTATTTAGATTTCTTTTCTGATTTTATTTTTCAAGATGCTGCCTGCCTTGGCACGTAAATTTGTCACTCAGGCAATGTTGCATGTTCCATTTTTGCTGATTTCAATTTTCAACGAGGATTTTAAGTAGGTTTTCCTGGTCGCGGCGAGCGTCATCGTGAATGGCGACTATGATGAATGCATTACTAGAGTGACTTCTGTCATTTCATTATGACTTATTCACACTCAATCTTCGTTAGATCATTTGGGAAGGGATTTTTCAGCACTCAATCAGGCAATATACGCAGGGGTTTCTTTGACGTGTTCTTCCCATGTGTGCCTGTTAGAGAATAAGTCACTATTCTTTTGCGTTCACTGACAGTTTGACGCGTTTGATGATTTCCTGTTGTGGTTTGTTCATCAAATTAGGTATGTGTTTATTTTATTGTTGTTGTTAAATACCTGCATTATTGTCTAAATGGTTTGTAATGATTTTCTTGTTTGAGTTGTGTTTTATTTTCTTTTATTGTTTTGATCCATGTCATGTCATTTTGTCACTGTCAGATCATTGTTGTGCATTAAGTGCTTTGAGAAAAGAAACAGATTCATTAAAAACTTTTGCTGACGATTGATTCAAATGAATAGTTCATTTTGCTTGCCTTTCATTCACGTTTCATTAGGAAATTTCAGCATCCTTCCTAAATCCACGCCACGTTCTCATTTAGAGTAAGGACTATACACAACGTAGTGAAAAGGTAGACAACGTAGGAAGGGAGGAGGGGGTGATGACGATTAAGGCCAAACGTCGAAAAGTTTTTTTTACATTAGGTACAGTGTGACTTAAGTACCGCTTTTCCTCGACATTATAGTGCTATTCTGTGAAAAATAACATTTCATAAACGCTCTGTTATGTAAAAATTCGTGTCGGCCATTGGCTGTTGCTTAGGTATCTAATAACACCGTAACAGAGCCTTTATGGAATGTAGTTTTTCAGAGAATCGCACCATTAACTTATTTTTTTTCACAACGTAACAAAGAGCACCAGCTAGCCCTGATTCTAGGTTCGCCATGATGATTTGTTGTAGAAGACATCGCCGAGCTGCTTATTCCCGCCAATTGCTATTTTTTTTTAATTATAAAGGAGTGTCGAAGCTGCCCCACTCTTCCTTACCTAATGTTCATGATGAAAGCCAAAGTTTAGAGGTGTCGTAATTTCCAGAGTGACAGTGGACAGGTACAAGAAGACTCTTTTGGTTCTTTTACAGCATGGTATGATTCAGCGGCACAGTTGTCTCTGTGCTGAATTCTTCGTTTGAAACGTGATGATCAAGTTAAAACGGGCGAACCAGTAGATACGAACATTGCAAACAATGAAATATAGTGACCTCTTTCAGCTCTTATCTACACTTTTCAAAATGGGTATTATCAAGTGGCGTTGTAGTCGTATTTCTCAGAATACGTCTTGTTGCCCTGGATTCTGGAAGCTGTAACAATCGATTATTTCAAAAGTTTTATAATAGGTGACCTTTTAGGTAGGCAACCAAGTATACACGCTTTTAAAGGGTGCTCGCTACTGACACTTCGACGACAACAGCAGTAGTGCCATCCATGGCTAATCATGATCGGTCTCAAGAAGTCGACTCAATCAAAACAAAGCCCAATAGTGAATAAATTAAGTGATAATGTAAGTACCCAGCTATACTGTGAATTAAGCTGTATTTTCTCAATTTCTTCCTAGGTATATGAATAACGAAAATTGCAGGTTAGAGTCATCAAATGAGACTCCCACATTCGGATGTACGCAATGTTCGCTTCTAGTAGTTTGGCCATTTCAACTCGACCAACACAACCGAAAAAGTCACAGACGTATTGATGCAGACAATTTATTCAATGCCATAAGAGAACCCGAACAATACTCATGTATTTGTTGCGATTTCATGAGTTATGCTAAGATCAGCTTGTATGAACATTGCACACATCACTGTTTTAAGAGTGGCGAAAACGAAACCAGCGGTACGTTTTACGGGCAGCCTCGCAACTACCCGTGTGCCACGTGCAAATTTATAGGATATTCAAGTTTATCTTTTGTCAAACACTTTTGTAAATTATTCACTCCACTGGAACAATTTGAGAACACTTCCAAGTGTTCGTATCGTTCTGAACAAAACGAAGTGAGGAAGCATGTGCTTGCCGCAGATAAGCGGTTCAAGTGTACAGAATGTTCTTATCGAACCGGTCACAAAAGCCAATTGAAGAGACACTCGCTGACGCATGCTGCTCCGGAAGAAATCAACTGGTTCAACTGCGCCACATGTTCTTACCGATCCAAGCAAAAATCCGGCCTGACGAGGCACGTGCTGACCCATGCCCCGGCCGACCAAATCAACTGGCTCAGTTGCGCTCACTGTTCGTACCGGTGCAAACAGAAACGGTCTTTGGACAAGCACATGCTGACGCACGATCCGTCGATTGAACGAGACTGGTTCAATTGCAGCAAGTGCTCTTTTCGATCCACACAAAAACATAACGTATCGAGGCACATGCTGACGCATGCTTCAGAAGGAACCGACGGCGAGAGTTCGACGGTTCAGTGGTTCAGCTGTGCCAAGTGCTCTTACAGAGGCAAGCAGAAAGACTACTTGGCGAGGCACATGCTGAGGCACGTCACGGCCGATCAAATCAAATGGTTGTGTTGCAGCGAATGCGATTACAAGTGCAGACAAAAAGTTTCTCTGAAGTGGCACATGCTGACGCATTCTTCAGATCACTGGTTGAGTTGTACCGCGTGTTCTTTTCGAACCGTGCAAGAGATAAATTTGAAAAAGCACTTGCTGACTCACGCTGCGCCTGAAGAAGTCGCGTGGTTCAACTGTTCCAAATGCTCTTACCGAGCCAGGTACAAACACAGCGTGAAACGGCACATGCTGACGCACGTCGACGCTGCTGAAGAAATCGACTGGTTCGATTGCACCAAGTGCTCTTATCGAACCAAGTTGAAGACAAGTTTGAAGTCGCACATGCTGAGCCATGCCAGAGACGAAGACATCGTCTGGTTCAACTGCACTAAATGCTGTTACAAAGCCAAACTGAAAAAGCACTTAAAGAGGCACTTGCTGATGAAGCACGCCGCGCCGGAACAAATCAGCTGGTTTACTTGTTCGGTGTGTTCTTATCGCGTCAAAGAAAAACGGTATTTGAAAAGGCACATGCTTGTTCACGATGCCGCGACCGAAACCAGCCGGTGGTTCGACTGCCCCGAATGCTCGTTCCGAACCAGACAACAACGGCACTTGTCCAGGCACTTGCTGACGCACCCCAAGAGCGCCGCCTGGTTCACCTGCACCGAATGCTCGTTTCGAACCAAACAAAAAGAAGTCTTGTCAAGCCACTTGCTGGTACAACACGGCACTTCTGGTGACGCCGAGCGGTTCATTTGCAACGAATGCTCTTACCGAGCCGTCACGAGGAAGCGGTTGAATCGGCACTTGCTGACGCACGCCACGTCGGCAAGAACCGTCTGGTTCAGCTGCACGGAGTGCTTTTACCGATCCAAACTGAAGCACTCCTTGAAACGGCACGTGCTGATGACGCACACTTCAAGCGATCAAATCGAGTGGCACAATTGCACGGAATGCTCGTTTCGTTCGAAACAAAGAGGAAATCTGAACGCGCACTTGCGGACGCATGCTGCAAAGCCGAGCGCTGAACCAACCGGTGAGGGTGAACAAGAATCGATGGCGATCAGTGAACGCGCTGAAGACACGCCTGACGTCAAGTTGGCGGGTGAAATTGACATGACCGAAACAGAGGACGTTGTATTTCAAGACGAAACGCGAAGAGCAGCAGGAATGAATACCGATCACGAAACTGGCTTGTGCGGATTGGCACTGATGCAGAGGTCAGCGAATGCTATTTGTGGAATGTTAGATGATGATGGGGGCTTATGAATCAAATTCCTTTCAATATAAAAGTTGTTTAATTTATTCAACACAATAGGAAAAACCTCGCGAAAAACAAATTGCATAGGCGATTTATCTTATTGGGGGAAATGGCCCATTCGTATAGAAAGATTTAGGGAATTAGTGGTTTTGATAGGTCTGTGTTACCGTCAGGCAACGTCAGCTGTCACGTCAGTTGAAGACACGTCAAAACTGTCCCTTTGCTACTGTCTTGTCAATCCACTGTCAGAAATTTTTTGACGTGGATACGTCTATCTTTTCGATTTGTGATAGGGGTCATTTCGTGAACAAGAGCTTATGCACGGAATGTTCCGGTATATTCTGGAATGTTCGAGAATAGTCTGGAGACGTCTCTGTTTTCGGTTTATAATAGGGTGTTACCTTTTCTACGCTTGCTGGGGTTGGAGCGGATTTCTCTAGGGCATGGCCCAGAGGACGGCGAGAGAAGGCCGCTAGTGACCTCCTCTAGGCACATGCCGTAAAAGAAAAAGTGCCGGTCAGCTCTCAGGTAGAGTTGGGTAGTGAAACACAGATTAAACTACTAATCAGGTTTATTAAACTAAAAAAAAAAAAAAAAAGAAATAATGAAATACCAACGGCAGTTGTTGGCAATAATAGCCCCGAGCTGAAGGCTCATCACAAAATTACAATAATCGAACTGAAGGCTCATTATGAATAAAAAATTGGCAGAAGGCCCCAAAAGCTAAAATGAAAGTGATATAAAGAAAAGGGGGTACTCAACCGAGTCCACTGAAGAAAGTGAAGAAGCCCTGCTGGTACGCTCTGCTGTCTCCAGGCCGGTTCGGTCCATCGGACACCCGGCTCGTGACGGCTCGATGTCTGGAGTGAAGCCCATGTTCCGGCAGCTTTGTATTGCAAGCTTGAGATGGTGGTGGTGGGGCGCCAGTCCACAGTTGACTTAGGGCTTGATAGCTGGCACGTTGTGGACGCCTAGCGAGCAGAGGTCCGTCACGAAGGGCTCCAATGGCCGAACCTAGAACACAACAGAACGACAGTAGGTGCCTCGGGCAGAAGAAAAATAGGTATACAAAGCAAAAGGAACGAAAGATGGCCGTGCCAAACCACAAGGCAAAGCATTAATACAAATTAGCGCAATAAATGGAAGATTGATAAAATGATGATAGAAAGTGAAAAGTGAGGTTAGAGCAAAGGTGAACAGAGCGGAGCAGGGCAAATGCCGCTACCAAGCACTACATTACCCCTTTCAGTGGGGGCGCACTCCAGACTAGCCGCGTAAGTCAGAAATCGCATGCAGAACTTAACTTGGCATTGATGATGGTGGTGGGATTGGCCGTTCAGCCACAAAGAGGGGAATTCTTTACCGAAAGCAGCAGCGATCACGGGCGCATCCGACCTGGAGGTGGTCGTTGTCAGAAGTGGCCGGTGGCGGTCTGCATGGTGGCACCGAAGAGGCGACGGCGGCTCCCAGCGGAGGGTCAAGGGCGAAGCCTTAGCGGAAGGTAGCTAACACGAGGCGACGGTGACATCACGAGCAGAACGGCGACGGTCGACAGTGGTTCCGGCGGTGAAGAGGGGCGACGGTCTACGGCCGGATGGGGGCCCTCGAAGCGGATTTAAGCGGATCTACTCACGCCTCGGGAATTCGTGACGACTTCTTCAACGCCGGAAACCAAAGTGACGTTCGCCTTCCATCCAGCCGTCACCCTGCTGTCAAATCTGACATTGACAGCAATTTCCTCAATCACCACCCCAACATGTGCCGGCACAGGGCCGTCCCCAGGACGTGAACGAAATCCAACCGTTAGAAGGGGTCATTTCGTGAACAGGAGTTTATTACGTTTGGGCATTGTATAAAATATAAATCACATCAACTCTTTACTAACAAATACTCGAAAGCAGTTTTCGAATTCACATGCACTTGCACTGAACTCTATTTTCCGCACTGAATATACTTTGGAATTTCTCTCGGAATTTTCACTTCTTTTCAGGTTCTCCCCTTCGTCACTGATAACTGATAAGAAACTGGCGTTCGATCGAATCCCACGACGAATTTTGCTTTAGATTATATACCCCTACCAATGGGTGCTCCACCCATACCAAGAAAGTTTCGAGTGGTCCACAATGTTTCAGAACATATTCCACAACATTCGAGAGTGTTCTGAATGTTCCACAATGATCTGGAATGTTCCTGGATGTCTCCGAACGTTCCAAACTATTCCCGAACACTGATAAGAAATTGGCGTTCGCTCGAACCCCACGACGGATCTTGCTTTAGTTTTTATACCCCCACCAATGGGTGCCCCACCCATACCAGAAAAGTTTCGAATGATCCACAATGTTCTAGAACATTCCAGAACATTCGAGGTGCTCTGGAATGTTCCACATTTATCTGGAATCTTCCTGGATGGCTCCGAGCATTCCAGACTATTCCCGAACATTCCTGAACATACCGGAACATTCTGGAATATTGTGGGATGATCTCGAGGAATATTCCACATTGTTCCAGAACATTCGAGAGTGTTCTGGAATGTACCAAAACGATCTGGGAAGTTCTTGGATGTCTCCGAACGTTCCAAACTATTTCCGAACATTCCAGAGCATACCGAACCATTCTGGAATGTTGTGGATGATCTCGAATATTTCACCATGATCCAGAATATCCAGACAATATCCAGAATATTCCAGAACATACCGGAACATTCTAGGATATTGTGAAATGATCTCGAATGTTCCACAATGATATGGAATGTTCCAGGATGTTTCCGAACGTTCCAGAACATTTCAGAACATACCTGAAGATTCCGAAATGTTGTGGAATAATCCCGAATACTCTCGAATGTTCTTGACGAATGTTCTGGATTGTTCTAGAAATTTCCAGCGGACAAAACTTCCAACTCTTATATCTCCAAAAGCACGTTCTTCAGGTGAAACTGGAAACCTTCTTCATGGAGGGGGATGCTCGACAATGATCTGGAATGTTCCCAGAAGTTCCAGACTATTCCCAAACATTCCAGAACATACCTGAACATTCTGGAATGTTGTGAATACGTCTGTTTTCGATTTGTGATAGGGGTCATTTCGTGAACAGAAGTTTGTGCACGAAATGTTTCGATATATTCTGAAATGTTCAGGAATAGTCTGGAACGTCCGAAAACATCCCGAAACATTCAAGATCATTCCACAACATTCTGGATTGTATTTCTTGGATCTCATGGAAATAACAGACAGTTTTTTTTCTGTATAATTTTTTTTTTGCCAACGTTTCGACCTCGTGGCGAGGTCTTTTTCAAGGCAGCAGGTACGATCGCACGCAAAATAAACGGAGACAGTGTTTCGCGCGGAGTGTACCGATTTTATGAATTTTGGCTTGGTGTCACAGTGACAAGAAGGCTAAAATTCAATAAATCAGTACACTCCGCGCGAAACACTGTCTCCGTTTATTTTGCGCGCGATCGTACTATAAATAATAAAATAAATGAGTAGCAATACATAATAAAATTCGATAACTTACAGAAGTTGTAAAAAATATAAGGCCCAGTGTATAAAGAATTAATAAATATGTCAAAAATTTGAAGTAGAAAACCAAAAAGTCAAACAAATTAACAATTAAATAACCAACACCCCCGAACAATCATCCTATACCACCTCCCCACATTCCAAGTAAATTACTATAAACCACACTTAACCTATGACATCACTTCTATAATTCACAGTATTGTTATTATTTTTTATGTGCATCATTTCCAAAAGATTTCTTCTGGAAAGATGGCTTTCTTCACATAATTTTTTTGGATTAACGAAGTCAAATCCGTGTTTCATTTCAAAATGATGGCAAAAGAGAAAATTATACAAAAAAAAACAAACTGTCTGTTATTCCCATGATCCAATGAGATCCAAGAAATACTATGTTGAAGGACCAGACGAGAAAAAGGACCACCTTATCATTCTGGATTGTTGTGGAATGATCTCGAGGAATATTCCACAATGTTTCAGAACATTCCACAACATTCTAGAGTGTTCTGGAATGTACCACAAAGATCTGGGATGTTCTTGGATGTCTCCGGACGTTCCAAACTGTTCTCGATTATTCCAGAGCATATCCAAACATTTGGAATGTTGTGGATGATCTCGATTCGGGAAAGGTTTAGGTTGACCCTTCCTGACTTTCTTGGGGGCTAGTGTTTGCAAGCAGGGTGGAAGGTTTGGAAGAGCACACGATAAAGTTTTATATAATTTTATTAACACACATTAATTTCACAACGACACCCGAGACGACATGAAGATAAGCCCGAACACAATCCGTCGTATAACAGTAAAATGATAAATAAAATGAACAATTAATTATTAATTTAGACGCCAACGGGCATAGCGGCCCGCCGCAATTACAAAGAATGAATTCGATTAAGAGCTATGGATACGTCTAGATTTATAGGCAACAGGAAACATCGTAGACCAATCAGATTGATGCCCGTTTCCTGGTGCAGGTGAACTTAGTACCACACGAGACAGAAACTGCAAAGCGAATCGTTTGCAGTATCAGCATTCCTGTGGCACCTCGTTCTTCTTGCTGAAGATGATTAATGATTTATTATAATTTATACCCAATAATATAATTCGTACTTAAGGGATGAGCCTTTCCCCTATGGCACTTATGTCATATTCTTGACAATAATCTCGAATGTTTTACAATGATCTGGAATGTTCCAAGATGTTTCCGAACGTTCCAGAATATTCCAGAACATACCGGAACATCCTGGAATACTCTGTCGAAGTGGGAGCACTCTGCGAGGTCCGATTTAGGTCCAAGGTGTAGCAAAGCTCTAAGGTTCGGTCACTCACCTTCCTCAGCAACAGCAGAATACAGGAGCAAGTAGGTACGGTCAAAGTGGAAGTCAGGTCTACTTCGAGGTCCCATGTTTGGGTCTTGGTGAAGTTTCATTTTTCAAATTAAGGCCGCAGTTGCAGTTTTCCATCATTCTCCAGTCGGGCGTTATGAATTTTCAAAATTTCTCCTGGCCGTTGCCACCCAAGAAGGACTTTCGCCGGTGTTTTGACCAGAACGACTTGCTTTTGTAGCAGGACTCCACTCAAAAATTCATTCCTGCTGGGGGATCGACTTTTTTTTGGAAAATCCCAACTGGTATCAAAAGTAGATTGGACTGGGCTTCGTGTAGGTCTATATTCAAAATCGACACGGCTCCAGTTTTCCGACGGTAATTTTTTTTTTTAAATAAAATTTGCAAATTCCGTGAATTTGAAGAAAACGCAGTGCAAACTTCTAGATGCGCTAGGCCCCACGAAATATTAATTTTAGGTGCAGACATGCTGCGAATGAAAGTTGTAGAGAATATTGAGCTAATTTTTGCAGGAATAATTTGCGAAATCGGACCAACTGTTGCCGAGTTCTCCTCTCTGGAAAAACTGCAAATTTTCCAACTTTTTTTCCGTGGACCGATTTTACCCATTTTTTTTAAACAAAAGGTAACTAACTGGTCCTTGAACATTTTCCAACCGTTTTTTCCAAATTTCCCAAGAATATTAATCTTCATCTTTTTCTGGAATTCCAACTTCCTACTCGAAGGGACGTTTCGAACAAAAATTTACGTAAGTTCCTGGATACTAGTCGGGAAAGTTTTGGGGTGACACAACCGATTTTTTAAAGAGGTTGTTGTGGGTTGTTGTTCTACTGTCTGATAATGTTTCAACTTCTTTAGATATGTTGTTTTTTCGCTGTTGAACCAAGAGCCTTAGTAGAGAAGAGATTTCAAAATGAGAGTGAGTAGGAGTTCATGAAACATTTCACCGACATTGACAAGAGCACGTTTATTGAACTTACAAATTTATGTTTTACATCATGACATTTGTCCAGTGATACCTACTTCCAGAAAAAGAAAAAAAGGCAACCCAAGGGGCCCGCCCCTATGAGTCCTTCTAATTAAAATCTTAAAATTATAGTCAAATCCCTAATACTTTTCTTCATCAGTCAAATAACTAGTGTTAAACTGGTGTTTCTGAACAAGTTCTAGATAAAAAAAATATAGAGGTGTTTCTCTCTACAGTAAATAATCTACCCCTTGCTCTCCTCATTCACATCAACATGTTTAAATATAATGTGCTGTCTCAAACTTGACTTTAGTTTAGCTTGGTAGGAACAATCGTTGCACTTGAACCAGTTGATTTCTTTAGATGCAGCATGTGTTAACATGTGCTTTTTTAAAACTCCTTTTCTATTGGTTCGATAGGAACAATGGTTGCACTGAAACCAGTTGATTTCTTCATTTGAAGCATGTCTCAACATGTGTTGTTTCAAGCACTGCTTTTTCTTAGCTCGGTAAGAACAATGGTTGCACTGGAACCAGTCGATTTCTTCATCCGTAGCGTGTCTGAGCATGTGAAGTGTCAAATGATGTTTATATTTTGTTCGGTAAGAACAAACGTTGCACTGGACCCAGTTATATTCTCCATCCGTAGCATGTGCATTTGACACGTGCATTCTCAATTCTGACTTATTATTGGTTTGATACGAACAATCGTTGCACTGCAACCAGTTCATTTTTCCGTTCGTAGCATGTTCCAACAACATGTGCGCTTTCAAGTACGGCTTTCGTTTAGTTTGGTACGCACAATGGTTGCAATGTAACCAGTCGTTTTCTTCATTTTCTGCCGAGTTCGTCGCATGCTTCAACACATTGTGCCTTTTCAATTTTGACTTTTCTTTGGATCGGTACGAACAATGGTTGCACTGGAACCAATTGATATGTTCACTCGAAGTGTGTCTGAACAGTATATGCCTTTCCAAATTTCGTTTTTCTTTGGATCGGTATGAGCAATGGTTGCACTGGAACCAGCTGATTTTTATGGTGTGTCGCCTGAGCATGTGCATATCCAAGTATCTTTTTTGTTGGGCTTTGTACGGACAATCGTTGCACTGCAACCAGTTGATTTCTTCATTCGGTTTATGTTGCAACAAGTGCCTTTTGAGGCTGTATTTTTCTTTAGCTTGGTACGAACAGTGACTACACTGGAACCTGTTGATCGCTTCATCCATAGCATGTTGCAAGACGTGCGCTTCCAATTCCGACTCAAGTTTGGATCGGTACGAACAATCGTTGCATGGGAGCCAGTTGGTTTCATCATCGGTAGCATGTCTATATACCACGTGTCGTTTCAAATTCGCCTTTTGTTTAGCTCGGTACGAACAATGGTTACACTGGAACCAGTTGATTTCTTCCCTTGTAGCATGTTGATGTATCATGTGCCGTCTCAAGGCAGCCTTTTGTTTAGATCGATGCGGACAATGGTTGCAATGGAACCAGTTAGTTTTTTCACTAGAATAATGCGCTGAAGTCTTGAATTCCATCACTCCAATATCTCTGACGGGTCTTATTGCAACAACTGCGTTCAAATCTGGCGATTCCATGCCTTCAGCTTCTTCTGCGATTTCTTGCGACTCTCTCTTCAGCTGGTTTCCACACAAATGGTGATGCTTCACAAGGGATAAACTCGAATCCGATTTGTATTTGCAGTCGCCACACGGATATCTTACAGTTTTTTCACTAAACATCTTATTTTCATTGCTTCCCGTTCCCAGGTTATGTACTTGTTTGTAATGCTCGTACAATTCGAATTGATAGTAGCTCTTGTAGCCGCAACGGATGCAAGGGAACTGTTCAGGTTCGACAATGGCATGGTACAGTTCAGCTGCATAAACATTTTTGTGATTCCTCTGGACGTGGTGGTTCAGTTGAAAGACGGATTCGGTCCGATGCGAACATTGCGAACAGTTGTACACGTCAACAATTTCAGGTGGTAGTTTTAACCTAAAATAGAAACAAATGGGACTTGGGACTTCATAGAAATAAATCAAAGCATAATCACTACTCACTAGGAACTTACATTTTTTGATGATGAAGGAAGTAATTTCAGCGCCACGAAAAACGATGTACGCCTTCCTGTTTGCATGAGAAGGAGAGAAGGATGAGGAAGCAGGAAGGTGCGACGTGCGACTTTGGATTATAGCTACTCTATATAGGACAGCTGACTCGTCAGCCATTTTGGTGCAGATGTCACATTTGCGCACTCTGTCACGCGTTCTGATGCGTGGATAATTAATAGCGGGAAATTTGAAAATGAATCGTCAACCTCGTCGTACGAGGTATCAGTTTTCAACTATGATGAGCTTCGCCTTGTCCATGAATGAATGCCGACAGCGGCGTGACCCCTCACCTAATTCCACCTACCTAGAGAATGAACTGCAGACTGTAGTGAAACCCGCCCAAACTCGTGTCGGATTCGGCAGTTTTGTGCCCCGGGAATTCTGGGATCAAAAATCACGCCCCAGAAAACTGAGCTTTTCCAGTTTGTTTTGCACCCTCCAAGACCTTGCGCCCCAGATCTGTATATCCTTTTTGCACCCCGATACCTCGAATAATCCAACAACACTGACACACCCCCTTACTGCTGGTACCCGGAGCGAACCGCACTCCCCGCCCTCCCCTTGGTACACCACACTGGCTGAAGAGGATTCAAAGTAGTGTTACGAATTTGCTTTGGGTACCTAGGTACCTACCTACTTTAATAATTAGGAGGAACGTTCAAACACATATTGTTTCACTGTTTTATTGCTGCATATAGGTTCTGCTAATTTACAAGTCACATGAATTGTCGTACGAGGTAAGTATTGCTCTATTTGTTCTTCGTGAACTTGCGAGCATGCAGGCATCAGGCACTTCATTATTCGCTCAGTATTGTGCGAGTCGATCCAGGTGAATAACTCATCTCGGTTGTAGGGGCTCTTTGGTCCGGCGTTCACGACGTCGTTGATATCCTCTTCACCAGTTCACCACCACGGTGTAGGTATGGCCCCTCCCACGACGGATGAGGAACTACATATGTCCCAAATTATTCTGTTTTTTATGTATACTAACTAAATTACCAGAAAAATCACGATAAGAGCAGTTGAATTGTGCACACTTACCATATCTGTCAGCTTTTTTCTGAAACGTCAACAACGACGCATTTACGGCAACTTGACGTCCATAGCTAACGTTGTCTTCGAAAAACTAGGTTTACTAAACGCAAAAATGACGCAAAAAGACGCTTGACATCGGAACGTCGGACTGACATCTGCACCAAAATGGCTGACGAGTCAGCTACCCTTTTATAGTAGCTGTACTTTGGATGATGACTGTGACCCTAATATTAGTTTTCTGTAAAATTTAATCTAAAGTTAAAGTTACTGCAGAGGCCGGCCAGCTGCAATGGAGAAGGACTGGGTTAAGATTCTTTTATAGGCGCCACGTGATTTTACTCTGCAGTAAGTCAGATTTTTAAAGATGGAATTACTTTTACAAAACAAAAAAAACAAAAAAACAAAAGTTAAGCAGCTCAGTTCAAAGTTTCAGCACCAAAATCACGAAATAAACCAAAAATACTTACGCTGACTTAACTCACTTTAATCTCAGTAACTGCTGACAGACTGACTAACCAAAAGTTCTTATTTGCTCTTCTCTGGCCTGACCGAAATAATTTGCAAACAGTTTTACCCCAAAATTAGATTTGTTTATTTCACCAAAAAAGAAATGTACACAAGTGAAATGATTTACCCGGAAAGAAATTTATAACAATTGTTAATTACTTCAAAAAAGTAAAAGAGTACTAAGCAAAGCACTGAAAGACTAATTTATGCAAAACTACCTAATAGAGATAAGAAAAATTAACGCTTCAATATATATACATTACAACAGTTACTATTGACAGAAAATTTAAAATGAAACAAATTGTATTAAGGTCAAAGGTCGAAAATTCAACTGTAGTTACAGCTGTGATTATATGTCAAATTCAAAATTTTAAAATTTAGGATAATTGGCTATCTACTTTATTTACTAAAATGTACGCTTAAAATCAAGCAAGTTACCGTGTTTGTTCCTGCCCTTTTTAGAAAGATAAGCTTAGACAAGAAGTGCAAAAAAAAATAAACCTAACGTGCCACGCTGAGTTTATCTAATATAAAACTGTAATTTCTCGATTTGACTTTTAGCAAATTAACAACCAATTATCATTAAAATCTTTACAAAAATAATCAACCGTACCCAAAAGTCACTCTTATGTTAATTAAACACTCTGACCAGACCTTAATAAGATCTCTGTCTCTCTCGCTAAGAATTTAGCAGCAATTCGAAATGAATATATACGTATAATATCTTAATTAAAAAGGTAGGTAGTCAATTTTTATTAAATAGTGCTCAAAAACCTTTCATGCAACTCAGCTTGACGATGCTCAGACGACGCGACGGCGGCGAAGCCAGAGGTAGGTACACAGTCCAGTTCTCTTTAGCTCCGACCGTTCCAAAGAAAAGAAGGTGCCCAGATGTTTAAAATCCAACACAATTCCACCGGTAGCTCCGGAATCACAACGAAGCCAATCAGACGGCAGCACAACGATTGTCAAAACAACACAAAAACAAAACCCAAAAAGAAAACCCTAAAAATAAATAAAATTGTAGTAACTCCAAAGGAGAAGCTATTTCCTATTACCTCTCGCAGGGGTTTATCAAGACGCAGGTAAGTAAACGAGATATTTGATGAAAGAAAGCCTCCAGGTCTTGAAAACTCTAAAAATAACAAAAAAAATTCACTGCAGCAACTTCCAGAGAAATATAATTTGCACACATTACCTTCACAAGAGGGTTTTTTTCATAGTGAAAACGAGATCGACACGTAGAAAAGCCTCTAGGTTTTAAATGAAGCCAAATTCTTGCAGGCAGGTTTCGTCAAATCTGATCCTTAATCCCCGGAGGAAGGCACTTTCCACAAAACCAGCAAATTCAAAACAGCGGACTGAAAATTTTGCCAAACGGTCTTCTTGATTTATTCCCAGTAATTCCTGGATCCTTTTAACACGCAAAGGATAATTTTCAAGAACACCTGACCAGAAATACCGACGAAACTAGCGATTTGGTCTACGCTCGAACTCGATCTGAACTCCACAAAAAAACGCAATAAAATTTGCGGTCGTTCTTCAGCTGCCTTTTTGCGCTGATAAGAAAATATCGCAGCGATTTCTTTTTGGAATCGAATAAAATAGGAAAACTACACTCTAAGCACGGCTACAATGAAATTCAGAAATTAAAGAATAAAAAGGAAAAAGAGGAAAGAAAAGCAACACCACAAAATGAAGCATACAAATCGTAGGTAAAATTCGATCGTAACAATTCCCCCCTTCCTTCAAGACGATTAACCTCATAGGTTAATCCTGTTCAGAAGGTCCTGACTTCAGGTCCTTCGCATGCCATGTACCTTTCGAATTTCCGTCTTTGTCTGCGAGCTCATAGGTCCATGGTGATGGATGGTGACGATGTATCTGAAAAGGTCCCACGAATTTTGGAGCTAATTTCTTGGAGAAGTATTTGGCAGCATCTGACAGCACATAGTTTTTACGCCACACCAACTGGTTCGGAAGGTACTCTTCATGTCTTCTTCTAAAATTGTAACGCTGGACACTCTTCTTGGCTGCCGTTTCAAGTCTCTTCTTAACCACATCAAACAGTTTCCTGAACGCTTCGTTTCTGCTGACCTCTGTCGTTTGAGTTCCATCCTCGTTCTTCAAAAGACTTTCATTTTTATAATCCTCGCCTGACAAACACATATTTCTTCCAAAATTTACGAAGTATGGCGTAACACGAGTTGTTTCTTGTCTGGCGGTTCGCAGAGCACAGGCCAACTTATCTATCTGCGAATCCCAGTTACGATGATTCTCGTGGACGTAGGTAGCGAGCATAGTCTTAAGCGTTCGATTCTGTCTCTCCGTAGGGTTCGCCCTCGGGTGATAATTCGCATTATACTTAACATTGCACTTATATTCGTCCATAAACCTCTGAAAGTCCCTGCTTCGATACTGTGGCCCGTTATCGCATAATAGTAGTCTGGGAACACCGAACGTCAGAAAGGTTTCTTCCAATTTACAAATGATCTGTTTCGTTGTTCCCTTTCGCAGCGGAAAGACCAAGGAGAACTTGCTAAGATAATCTGTGATGACAAGAATGACTGTATTGCCCTTCAGCGATCTCGGCAGCGGCCCCATCAGATCTGTAGAAACCATCTCCCAAGGACGACTAGGTTTATTATGTGACAACATGTGGTCCTTCGCTCCTTGAGGGTCGTTTTTATATTGGGCACAAATCTGACATTTTCCAACATAGGATGATACATCTTGACGCATCTTAGGCCAAAAGTATTTCTCGCCAAGTCTTGAATAGGTTTTGTACACACCCAGGTGACCTGACGTCGGCGGGTCATGAGCTGATACGATAAGCTTGCGTCGGTCTTCCTTTGGGACGACAATCTTCCACCAATCACCACTCGAGGAGATCAAATCCGGATAGTCCTGTTTGACGTATTTAAAAAGCCTTCCATCAGCAATTCGCCATTTCATATATTTCAATGGAAACTTCGCAACATCATCGAGCATCTTCGCGTACCATTTATCATGCACTACATCGGGCGTTTTCGCAACCTCTACGGCATCTACTATGGGAACAGCCCTCGAAAGCAAATCTGGAACAACCAAGTCTTTCCCTTTCCGGTGAATAATATTGAAGCGATGTTGTTGCAGCTTCACCGCCCACCTGGCGAGTCTTCCACTAGGGTCCTGCAAATTATTCAACCATTTCAGACTGTAATGGTCTGTCACCACCGTGAATGGAACCCCTTCGATGTAAGGTCGAAGCTTTTGAACTGCCCATACCACGGCTAAGCATTCACGCTCAGTGGTTGTGAAGTTTCTCTCGGCTCGAGTAAGAGATCTGCTGAGATAAGAGATTACCTTTTCACCTTCCGGGTGAGGCTGGGTAAGGACGGCGCCAATGCCGAAGCCGGATGCGTCCGTTTGAATGTGAAATTCTTTGGTATAATCGGGACAACTGAGAATTGGGGCAGCGACCAACAGTTCTTTTATCTTCGCAAACGATCTTTCACAGTCGGAGGTCCAGACAAACTTTTTATTTTTCTTGGTGAGAGCAGTGATCGGAGCGACTATTGATGCAAATTCCGGAACGAATCGTCGGTACCAAGAAAAACTCCCCACTACTCGTCGAACCTCGGTGACCGATCGTGGCCTTGGCAATTCCAGCATTGATTTGACTTTGTCAGGGTCAACCCGCAATCCTCTTCTGTCAACCACATAGCCAAGATATTTCATCTCGGGCCTGCAAAATTGGCATTTATCCCAGCTGACTGTCACGTTTGCTTTCCTCAACCTGTTAAAAACCATTTCCAAAACTTCAAGGTGCTGTTCAAATGTCTGAGTGATAATTACAACATCGTCAAGATACACAAAGACATGTGGCTCAAGTTCCGGGCCCAAAACTGTGTCCATCAAACGTTGCCAGGTCGCTGGTGCATTATGAAGCCCGAAGGGCATTCTTCTGAATTGGAACAAACCACGGTTGGGTACTATAAAAGCTGTTAATGGCCGGGATTTCTCTTCAATTGGCACCTGCCAATATGCACTTTTTATGTCCAGGCTTGACAAGTATTTCGCGTCTTTAAGTTTGTCCAAGGTATCCGATACCAACGGGAGGGGGTAGCTGTCTCGGTCTGTCACCGCATTAAGCTTCCTATAATCGACGCAGAATCGTAGCTTGTCTGTATTTTTCTTCTTCACGAGCACGATTGGCGAAGCCCACGGACTGCTACTAGGCTCGATAACGCCCATTTTCAACATTTCTCCCAATTCTGCGTCAATATATTCTTGCATTACCGGTGACACCCGGTAGTACCTCTGTCGGATAGGTTCCGATTTGGTCACAATCCTGTGCTCCGTCAATACTGTACATCCAAGATTTTCGCCCATCAGATTTTTGTTCCTGGAGACAAGTTCGGCAAGGCGTTCCGTTTCCGTAGGGGACAGTATGGTCTGTGACGGTTCGTCTTCCAAGGAGCAAATCGAAGCTTCAGTAGCAAAATGCCATTCATTATTGCGCAAGTCCGGCACAACACCCATAACAACCCAAAAGTCGTAACCCAAAATCAAAAAATGCGGCAACTCTGGCAAAACTACGACGCTTACAATCTTCAATCGACCCCTCAGACGAATCGGCAACTCCATTACACCAATACTCTGAGCCTTCTCTCCATTGGCCATGGTACAAACTGATTTCTTAGTGGCGTCCAAAGGGATTCCAATGTTTTTAAGCAAATTCCAGCCTTTTCGTCCCAAAAAGGTCCTTGAAGCGCCGGAATCCAATAATCCCAATAACTTGTGGCCAAAAATATTCACTTCGAGGTACGGTCGTTCATCCTGTCCAGCATGGCCCAAAATAAAATTTAAAATAGGTCTATATTGGTCTGTCGGGTTTGAAAGCGTTTGTCTTTTAGGCCGACTTCCTAAAAGTGCTGCTCGCCGTTTCCCTGGTTGCAAGATGGACAAGTCCGAACTGTAAATCCTTCCTTTTTACATTTAAAGCAAATCTTCCGCTTCGGTAAGGCACAGCCAATCGCTCGATGTCCGGGCAGATTGCATCGGAAACAAACTACATCCTGATTTCCTTGTGGCGTCCTATTCTGTATACCGCTAGTGGCAGGTTGTGATGGAAGGGAGAGACGAAGTGCGTCAACAGATTCTTCCAATCCGACGTAGGCTAGATCTGGTTCAATGGACTGTCCTTTTCTGGGTGCAGGGGCATAATCTACAGACTGCATCCTTTCTTCAATTCGGCGGCACAGCGTTTTCAACTGAGCGATGCTTGAAATTTCCAGCGCTCCCAACTGAGTCCGATATCCTGGAGAAATATTTCGTAAAAGGATGGTCAGCCTAGCCTCTTCCGTGATAGGACACTGAAGTCTTTCGAAATATCTTGACATCACAGCGAAGTACGTCCCTATGGTCTCATCGGGTCCTTGAGTTCTTCTTTTTATTTCTTCAAGTAATTTCTCGCTGTAGAAAGCAGGCTGGTATTCTTCTTTAAACAACTGTACAAGCTGATCCCAGGAATTGACTTCGCTTCTGCAATCTCGATAAAATTCATAAGCCCTACCCTCAAAAAGATCTATCCCAGATTCCAAAAGTACATCTTGCGTGACATTTCTTGCTTTTCGCAACTCTTCCACTCTTTCGAAAAATGCAGTGACGGACATGCTTTTCTTACTTCCGCAAAACTTTATATTCCACTTGTGGGGAAGGATTGGCTTCATCATCTGTGCTTGAGACTGATTTGTGACAGACGTGTTAGGCGAGGAAGTTGACAATGGTCTACCAATTGCTGAGGTTCCCTGCTGCAACACGTTCAAATTCGGAGGAGGAGCTTGGACTTGGGTAGCATTACCCTTGGAGTTTAAGCTGTCAATGAGAGTCAAGGCTTTTCCCAGAAGATCTCCTCGTGTATTTTTTTCTTCTTCACTCGTTGCCACAATGTTGTCTATTCTATTCAAAACATGACTAAGCTTGCTCTGCAATCTCAAAAACGGTCCACTTTTGCTGTCTCCTCCAAAATCTTCTACAGCAGTAGAAATGAAATCCAACTTCTTAGTCACTTCCTCTAAATCCACTTTAACAGTAAACGGGTAAGTCGGATAATGTAAGCTATCTCCAGCTTTTTCAAATTGTTTTGCCAAGACTAAGCGGGGTCGCATTTCATCAACTGTACCGGTGGCTATACCTCGAACCGTCAATTCGTAGATTAACTCATCTTTGTCTAAGCGGTATATGTCTACACGTCGAGCCATGTTGTCAAAAAAAAAACACGAAAAATTCACCAGGTAAACAAGCTTTACAAAAAAAAACCGATTGAAAAACACGAGATAAATCAATCACAACTTTGCCAAAATAAACAATGACAATCACTAATAACAGGTACGTCCGATGAAAAGTTTAAATATTTCACACTTTCACAACTACACTGAAACAAATTCACCGTGAGAGAACTGTTAAGGCGTCACAGTACAAAACCACTAGCGTTGTGATCTATCTTCAACCCAGTGTTTTAATAAAAAAAAAAACAAAACAACAATTGGAAATCTCAAATTCTGGGACACCCTGTATAAGTCGTCGATTAAAATAATTCAACTTCAATAAGTACGCGTGACCACAGAATAATCACTTCAAACCTGAGGAAAAAAAACAAAAACTGTCACCACGTGCCTACCTATTTCACGAAAGGACGAAGTGGAGAAGCTAAGCTGCAATTCAGTTTTTTCCCCTTTTCTTTCCTTTTTGAGTACCCGATGTCTGTGTCTGTAATCTGGGGAAGACTGTTTGCAATCTAATTTAAATCAAATTACATCAACAAAAATTCACAAACAAATTCGATCAAGACCAAGAGCAAAAATATAAAAAAAAAGAGGAGAAAAAAAAAACACAACAAACGGCCTACCACGTTGGGTGCCAAAAATTGTGACCCTAATATTAGTTTTCTGTAAAATTTAATCTAAAGTTAAAGTTACTGCAGAGGCCGGCCAGCTGCAATGGAGAAGGACTGGGTTAAGATTCTTTTATAGGCGCCACGTGATTTTACTCTGCAGTAAGTCAGATTTTTAAAGATGGAATTACTTTTACAAAACAAAAAAAACAAAAAAACAAAAGTTAAGCAGCTCAGTTCAAAGTTTCAGCACCAAAATCACGAAATAAACCAAAAATACTTACGCTGACTTAACTCACTTTAATCTCAGTAACTGCTGACAGACTGACTAACCAAAAGTTCTTATTTGCTCTTCTCTGGCCTGACCGAAATAATTTGCAAACAGTTTTACCCCAAAATTAGATTTGTTTATTTCACCAAAAAAGAAATGTACACAAGTGAAATGATTTACCCGGAAAGAAATTTATAACAATTGTTAATTACTTCAAAAAAGTAAAAGAGTACTAAGCAAAGCACTGAAAGACTAATTTATGCAAAACTACCTAATAGAGATAAGAAAAATTAACGCTTCAATATATATACATTACAACAGTTACTATTGACAGAAAATTTAAAATGAAACAAATTGTATTAAGGTCAAAGGTCGAAAATTCAACTGTAGTTACAGCTGTGATTATATGTCAAATTCAAAATTTTAAAATTTAGGATAATTGGCTATCTACTTTATTTACTAAAATGTACGCTTAAAATCAAGCAAGTTACCGTGTTTGTTCCTGCCCTTTTTAGAAAGATAAGCTTAGACAAGAAGTGCAAAAAAAAATAAACCTAACGTGCCACGCTGAGTTTATCTAATATAAAACTGTAATTTCTCGATTTGACTTTTAGCAAATTAACAACCAATTATCATTAAAATCTTTACAAAAATAATCAACCGTACCCAAAAGTCACTCTTATGTTAATTAAACACTCTGACCAGACCTTAATAAGATCTCTGTCTCTCTCGCTAAGAATTTAGCAGCAATTCGAAATGAATATATACGTATAATATCTTAATTAAAAAGGTAGGTAGTCAATTTTTATTAAATAGTGCTCAAAAACCTTTCATGCAACTCAGCTTGACGATGCTCAGACGACGCGACGGCGGCGAAGCCAGAGGTAGGTACACAGTCCAGTTCTCTTTAGCTCCGACCGTTCCAAAGAAAAGAAGGTGCCCAGATGTTTAAAATCCAACACAATTCCACCGGTAGCTCCGGAATCACAACGAAGCCAATCAGACGGCAGCACAACGATTGTCAAAACAACACAAAAACAAAACCCAAAAAGAAAACCCTAAAAATAAATAAAATTGTAGTAACTCCAAAGGAGAAGCTATTTCCTATTACCTCTCGCAGGGGTTTATCAAGACGCAGGTAAGTAAACGAGATATTTGATGAAAGAAAGCCTCCAGGTCTTGAAAACTCTAAAAATAACAAAAAAAATTCACTGCAGCAACTTCCAGAGAAATATAATTTGCACACATTACCTTCACAAGAGGGTTTTTTTCATAGTGAAAACGAGATCGACACGTAGAAAAGCCTCTAGGTTTTAAATGAAGCCAAATTCTTGCAGGCAGGTTTCGTCAAATCTGATCCTTAATCCCCGGAGGAAGGCACTTTCCACAAAACCAGCAAATTCAAAACAGCGGACTGAAAATTTTGCCAAACGGTCTTCTTGATTTATTCCCAGTAATTCCTGGATCCTTTTAACACGCAAAGGATAATTTTCAAGAACACCTGACCAGAAATACCGACGAAACTAGCGATTTGGTCTACGCTCGAACTCGATCTGAACTCCACAAAAAAACGCAATAAAATTTGCGGTCGTTCTTCAGCTGCCTTTTTGCGCTGATAAGAAAATATCGCAGCGATTTCTTTTTGGAATCGAATAAAATAGGAAAACTACACTCTAAGCACGGCTACAATGAAATTCAGAAATTAAAGAATAAAAAGGAAAAAGAGGAAAGAAAAGCAACACCACAAAATGAAGCATACAAATCGTAGGTAAAATTCGATCGTAACATGACGTCATAGACGATGACGCAGACGCAGCGCTGCATCAAGCGTATGGATCCACCTGGTGGTTGTCTGGATCAATTACAAAGTGCCATCCACTCGGAGATTCATTCGGGCGCTTGTTTTGAATGCAAAACAGACCTCGGAATTTGAAATTTTCCCTTGTTTTTGAATCTATAATGAATTTGACGGCTTTTGTTATCAGAGTAAGACATGAAAACTGATGTTGAGTCAGAAATAATACCTAATGTCAAACGCTTACGAACGTATCAATATAATGTCAATTTTGATTAGGTAGGTACATATTCTGTCCCGGTCAGGTCAGGTGACTTGTTCAGATATCATATTTCCGAGTAGGTAGATACTTAAGCACGATAACATAGGTACTGAAAGAAGCCCCGAAACCATTACGTTCTTTTGAGGAATGTTTTGGTTTTAGCAGTGGAGGATTTATCAGTGAGGTTTTCTCTCTCTCTCTCTCTTTCTCTCTCTCTCTCTCTCTCTCTCTCTCTCTCTCTCTCTCTCTCTTTCTCTCTCTCTCTCTCTCTCTCTCTCTCTCTCTCCCCCCCTCTCTCTCTCTCTCTCTCCTTTTTTTGAAGGTGGGTTAACCTACCACCCTTCACATGTAATCAGGTAATAAGCTGGAGGGTTCGACTCGATCGAGGGGCGAACCGCTGAGGAAGTTTGGTGTACAAATGCTCAGAAGTTCGTGGAAGTCCGTGGAAGTCAATGGAAGTCTTTTGGAAGTGCGAGGAAGTCGGTGGAAGTTAGTGGAAGTCAGAGGAAGTTCGTGGAAGTCAGTGGAAGTCTTTTGGAAGTGCGTGGAAGTTACTGGAAGTTAGTGGAAGTCTTTGGAGAACTGGGCATGCGCGGCTATGTTATTTTGCACACTGTTGACCTCGTTGTTGACAATAATCAACATTTGGTGTACAACAATAAGTACTTGAGTGTAACTGCAAATACAAGCACCAGCGGCTGGCGCATGTAAAGAAAAATATTGTAGAATACTGTACGCTGAAGAGTGCCGAGCTCGGTGCCAAGCCATGCAAACTCCAGTGATTTTGTTTTCCGATTACGGCACATCTTTCTCGGTAAAACAGCCTGAACACATAGGTAGGAAGATAGGTAGATAGTACATGAAAAATATTTAGGTGTCGTAAAAAAACCGAATGTTCACAACAAATGTTCAAAATGATTGCCGTTGTTCTCAAGGCAATAATAAAGTCTGTTCTCGAACTCTTGTCGTACATTTTCGAAGATTTCTCTTGAAAGCGCGCGACATTCTTCGGTAATTCTACGCCGCAGTTCTTCAATCGACTTCGGCTGAATTTCAAACTCATTTTAGAAAAAAAAGTTACTCCTGCAAAATTTTGATAGAGGCTTCATTTTCGATACATTTGAGTTTAATTGGAACTTAGGAAAACATCTCGAAATCACCACTTTTCAAGGCCTAAAAATTAGAGATCAAGAAAACTCATGATTCTTCAACTGAAAAGTTGAATAGATTTTTTAAGTCGATAAACCACAATTTTTTTGCTAAGAAACAAGGAGCTTTCAGAAAAAAAAAACAAATTGGGCACTGGAAAGTGGCGATTTCGAGATGTTTTCAAAAGTTTCAAACCCAAATATCTCGACAATGAAGCCTCTAATCAAAATTTTGTTAAAGGAATTTTTTTCTCTAAATTGAAAGTAGAATAAAAAATAAGAATAATTTAGAAAAATAACCAGTGGGGTAAAGAATATTTCAAATTCTGACATTTACTTATGACTTTTTACATTTTATATCAATTCACCATTCACTTGCTCTTGAAAATGAAACTCGAGATGAAACTATAAATAAGAGTTTCGAAACGCGTCGAGCAAAATAAAATAATATACAAGTGAAGAGACAAGATTTTTAACTTTTACAATAAAAAATAGGGGGTAAAAAAAAAAAACACCCCCCCCCCCCCCATTATCCACGTCTGATCTTTTTTTCTGAAACACGTTATATTGTTCGATAGAAACCTATTTCAATGAACTTTGGGTTCAAATTCGAACAAAATCGGTCACACCATTCAAAAGTTATGTGAAAAAAATCGATTTTAAAAATTCAACTTGAACTTGAACCCTGTAACTTTTCAACGGAGCATTTTAGGACATCAAAGTTATTTTTTTTCCTAGTCCATTTTTGATAGGGAATCTCCACTAAAAGTTTGTAACCGTAATTGCGAAACACCCTGTATACAGGTGTGCCGAAATTGATGCAACAAAATGCACAAGGAGATAGAAAATTGAAAAAATAATGGGACTTTCTGAATGAACATACCCTCATAATAGCTATTTACGATACAAGAAGCGAGTATGGAGCAACCCCGCTCACAAAATAAGATACTTTTAACGCGTGTATCGTACAAGATGTTATCTACACTGGTCTTTGAAATGTTTGGTAAATAATGTCAGAATTTATTGAAAATATGACAGGAACGCGCAGGATCATCACTTTTAGCACGTCGCCCATGACGACGTGTTAAAAGTGACGGGTATTATTTACCGCTTGTGGATAAACGTATATTACCCGAAACTGACAGGTAAAGTGTCCATTACAAGCGTCTTTTGACGCAGGAAAGTGAGATTCTCCTGCGTCAAAAACGTTTTGTTTGCTGGAAACTGTTGGAAACCGGACCTAGCAACGTGATGTTTGCCAAATTGTGCCAGAATAATTTCTTTCTTTGTGGTTTATTGAGGTAGTTCCGGGTAAAAAGTTATAATAATACGCCAGGAAAGTGTCTTTACAGGGCACGTAGACTTCTAGGCCTCGCTTACGCTCGTCCTTGAATATGCCTACTATCCCTGTAAAGATTCAATTTCCTGCCTCATTATGTAAATAACTATTAACGGTTAACGGAGATACAGACCTTCAAAGTTGTTTTTTTTTCAAATCAAATATTTCTTTGAATAACTTCTGGACCGTTCAACCGATTTTATTCAAATTTAAACCAAACTTTACTGAAACAGGTCTCTATTGAAGAATTGCGACTTATTTCATCAAACACTTTCAAGGGCGAAAATAATACCCCCCCTTTTCCCCTATTTCTTACTTCCTGGATATTTTCAGAAATAGTTCCAAGTTTTGAAATTTTGTTCATTGCTGAAAGTTGCACCATTTTTGAGATATTTGAGTTTGAAACTTCGGAAAACATCTCGGAATCACCACTTTCAAAGGCCTTAAAAATTAAAATTCAAGAAAACTCATGATTCATCAACTGAAATACATTTTTCTAGGTGTTTCAAGTTGATGTACCACCATTTTTTGACGAGAAACATGAAGTTTTTCAGAAAATAAAGTTTTCAAACCCAAATACCTCGAAAATGAAGCGCCGAATCGGAATTTTGCACCCGTAACTTTTTTCTCTAAATTAAACGTCCAATTTAAAAATTGAAACCATATCCAAAAATAATAGGAAATAATAGGTGAAAAAAGGGAGGGAAAAGGGAGGGAAAAGGGAGAGGGAAGCCCCTATTATCTTCGCCCCTAAAAATGTTTGATGAGATGCGTTACTACTGTTCAGCAAAGACTTGTTTAAGTAAGCTTTGGTTCAAATTGGAATAAAATCGGTTCGACGGTTCAAAAGTAATGCGAAAAATTGTTCTAAGAAAAAAACTTTGAAGGCCTGTACCTATCTCCGTTATTAGACGCTTGTGAGGGTATGTTTATCAAGAAAGTCCCCTTATTTTTCAATTTCCTATGTTCCTTGGAATTTTGTTGCAATAATTTCGGAACTTGAGTACTTCATTCTTATCGTACCTACCTACTACCTACTCAAGTATCATTTCCACAGTCCAAGGAAGATGAAGTGTGAACAAGTATGAGCAAGTAAATTCCTCAAGTTGGCGTAGATTACTTGGATTTTGCTTTTTCAAGTAGCTCATCGCACGACCTGACTCCACTTACTTAATAAGGAATGTTCTTATTGCTCACATTTCATAAGTCTTTGAAAATTGAGAAAATTTGTAAAAATGGAAGTTCGCGGAAGTGCGTAGAAGTTCAGGGAAGTCTTGGAAGTTCGTGGAAGTCAGTGGAAGTTAGTGGAAGTCTTCTGGAAGTTAGTGGGAGTTGGTGGAAGTCAGCGGAAGTCAGTGGAAGTCAATGCAAATGGAAGTTTTGGTGTACAAAATTCTTCCTGCGGTTCACCCCTCGGACTCGATTCAAATGCCTCGTCTGCCGGACCTAAACGCCGTCCCCGAAGAGTGTAACGTAACCATCTATATTCTTGAGATTTTCACACATATACACAACATTTTACACTTTACATTACAAACTTACACTTCTACACTTATATTTTATTATTGATGATTGTTATATTGTTAACTGTTTTCTCACTATATAATATTGTATTATAATTATATTCTTTAGATTATTATTGTTACAAAAGTTACCTATGTTTGAGTATCCTTTGTTTTTGCAGCTCAAAATGTTGAGAAGGTGTAATTTTTTCAATAAAATTTCTATACACAGTGTAAGCCATAAATACATAAGCTAAAATGCACGCTACCAACCGAGATGCGCCCAGATGGTCCGTTCCCGTCCCCCTATGGATCCGCCTCTCCATATAACATAACTGAGTCGGTGGTGGCAGACACGTTACTACCCTTAGGTTTAAGCACCCCCTATTCTGAACGACCATACAGGGTCATCGACCTGATGCTATAGTTTCCCGAGCAGTATATAAGGTACAGGAACTTGAAATACTTACTATCATTTATTCCCATTTCATTCGCGTTTTAATTGTTCATTTTATTTTAACATCAACCACCCCTGGTGTCACAAATGGTGGCATCAGTGCTGGGATTTTAATTCACGTTTTATTTATTTTTGACAAGTAGTAAGTGCTGGGATTTTTTCTAGTGCTATGTATATATATTTCAATACATTAGGTGAGAAGCCACTTTAACAACACCCCCCCCCCCCCCATTGTTACACATATCCTGTTTCAAGTATTTTGTTTATACTACAGTCTGTGTAGTTGAGGAACATTATAAAATCATCTATCCAATCCTATTGAAATTGATAAAGGGATCCATAGTACTCAAAATGGAGTTGTATAATATAAAGTTGTAGTAAATCAGTCTTCTCCACTTGTTTTTTATATCATTTACTCGAGTTTCGGCTAATTAAATATATAAAGCCATTTTCAAAAATAATGTGACATAGCATAGAACTTTATGTCTAAGTAATGATGTAACAATGAAGAATAGACGTAACAGGTAAAACAACAAAAGAAAATGAAGGAGAGGATTATAAAATTGGGAGTAGAGCTGGTATAATGTAGATGTTGTCAAAATCGGTTTGTTCGTTGAGGAGGCTATCTGGGTCAAGATTGTATTGTTTTTTTATTTGCAAAATTTCAGAAAATTCAATTAGGTGTCTGTTGTCAAGTTTTTGGATTGGTTTCAAACAATTAAAAGCAAAATCATGGCCCTCGGCAACTGCATGTCTTGTAAAGTTTGATTTTATATCGAACGCAGGTAGTTCCCTGCGGTGCTCATTTAGTCTAATTTTGAAAGATCTTATTGTGCGACCTATGTATATTTTGCCGCAGGAACAAGTTAATTTGTAGACTCCACTAGAATTTAGAGGGTCAATGGGGTCTTTGGTTTTTACTAAATGGGAGCTTAAAGTGAAAGGTGTTTTGAAACTAATATTGATGTTAAATTGTTTAAAGAAACGTGAAATTGAAGTGGAGATGTTGCCAAAATAAGATAAAGAAAAATAATTCTTTTGAGTTTTTTCTTGAGTCAAGCTGAAATTGTTTTTTATTTGATGTTTTAAGAGCTTTCTCTTGTAAAAAGATTCGAAGACTGCTTCGGGAAATGCATTGTTGGATGCAATTTGTCTTATGATATTGAGTTCAGCTGAAAAATCCTCAGGTGTGAGGGGAGTGTTGAAAAGCCGATGAATGTAAGTACTGAGTGCTGAAAACTTATGAGTTTGGTGGTGGCATGAATCGAAAGGAATTATGGTGTCTGTATATGTCGGTTTTCTGTGAATTTTGAAAACGTGTTTTGAATTAACTATAGAGATGTTTAGATCCAAAAAAGAAATGTTGTTATTGTTGCTTGTTTCAAAGGTAAAAGTGATATTATTATGTAATGAATTGAGAAATGAGAGGAAATCTGTTAGGTCTGACTGGTTACCTTGAAATAAACAAATGATGTCGTCTACGTATCTGTACCAGTAGATGATATGATTTTTGAAAAGGTTACTGGTAGAAATGAGAGTTTTCTCTAGCCATGTCATGAAGATCTCAGCTAATAATGGTTATAATATAATAATAATAACTCCAATCCAAGAGTTCCTCGGCTATATTCCCTACCTAAAATTCACAAAAAAGATATACCCATCAGACCTATAGTTTCTCTATTGAATTCACCCACATATCTTTTATCCAAAACCATCAATCAGATTTTAACATCTAACCTGGAGCTATCATCACCTTATTCAATCAAAAATTCTTCAAACCTTATTTCAAACCTAAGTCCAATAAAAGTCCCCAACAACAGTTTTCTTGTTTCTTTTGATGTAGTCAACTTGTTCCCATCTGTACCTGTCGACGATACTTTACAGCTAGTCAAAGATATTCTCTTCAATTCCAGCTTAAATGATGTAAACACCAGAAATCTATTCAATATGCAACATACCTGTACAAAACAAAACTATTTCAAATTTAACAATAAAATATATTTACAAACCTCGGGTTTGAGTATGGGTTCACCACTCTCACCATTATTAGCTGAGATCTTCATGAGATGGCTAGAGAAAACTCTCATTTCTACCAGTAACCTTTTCAAAAATCATATCATCTACTGGTACAGATACGTAGACGACATCATTTGTTTATTTCAAGGTAACCAGTCAGACCTAACAGATTTCCTCTCATTTCTCAATTCATTACATAATAATATCACTTTTACCTTTGAAACAAGCAACAATAACAACATTTCTTTTTTGGATCTAAACATCTCTATAGTTAATTCAAAACACGTTTTCAAAATTCACAGAAAACCGACATATACAGACACCATAATTCCTTTCGATTCATGCCACCACCAAACTCATAAGTTTTCAGCACTCAGTACTTACATTCATCGGCTTTTCAACACTCCCCTCACACCTGAGGATTTTTCAGCTGAACTCAATATCATAAGACAAATTGCATCCAACAATGCATTTCCCGAAGCAGTCTTCGAATCTTTTTACAAGAGAAAGCTCTTAAAACATCAAATAAAAAACAATTTCAGCTTGACTCAAGAAAAAACTCAAAAGAATTATTTTTCTTTATCTTATTTTGGCAACATCTCCACTTCAATTTCACGTTTCTTTAAACAATTTAACATCAATATTAGTTTCAAAACACCTTTCACTTTAAGCTCCCATTTAGTAAAAACCAAAGACCCCATTGACCCTCTAAATTCTAGTGGAGTCTACAAATTAACTTGTTCCTGCGGCAAAATATGCATAGGTCGCACAATAAGATCTTTCAAAATTAGACTAAATGAACACCGCAGGGAACTACCTGCGTTCGATATAAAATCAAACTTTACAAGACATGCAGTTGCCGAGGGCCATGATTTTGCTTTTAATTGTTTGAAACCAATCCAAAAACTTGACAACAGACACCTAATTGAATTTTCTGAAATTTTGCAAATAAAAAAACAATACAATCTTGACCCAGATAGCCTCCTCAACGAACAAACCGATTTTGACAACATCTACATTATACCAGCTCTACTCCCAATTTTATAATCCTCTCCTTCATTTTCTTTTGTTGTTTTACCTGTTACGTCTATTCTTCATTGTTACATCATTACTTAGACATAAAGTTCTATGCTATGTCACATTATTTTTGAAAATGGCTTTATATATTTAATTAGCCGAAACTCGAGTAAATGATATAAAAAACAAGTGGAGAAGACTGATTTACTACAACTTTACAATCCTATTGAATAATGCACGCATTATCACGCGCATAGGTAGGTACATGCCTGCATTTTCAATAAGACTGGATAAAGCATAGTATTCTACTCGCGGGTAATGGCTATTACTCATTCGGATACTTTACGACACTGACAAGGCTCGTGTCGGCAACCTGTATCCTCATGAGTAAGAAGCAATCATTATTCCGCTTGTTGAATAATATACTATTGTATTTCTAAAGTAAAGTTTACTGACGCTTCATCATATTAAAATATCAGATGCAATAATGCCCGGAAATGCTTCTTTGGCTTCCCCTCCAAAAACTTTCCCAATGCTCTCAGGAGCCCCACACAAAAAATTTCACACTTGTTGTCACAATTAGAGCCATTTTTATAGAAATCTCGCTAGAAAGACTACTAGGTATAGGCTGTCTGATTTCTACATGATTCTGTAGCAAACCGCCCAAATGAATTCAATGCATACAGACGGTAAAGAGAGATAATTCTTAGGGTGGCCAAAACACCTCAGTAATCAGTTGCAACGGATGTATACGCGAAGCTCGACATACCATTGATAAAGTAATGGGTTTAAGTCTAGACGCTGAGGTTGTGGGAATCCCCTCCGCGGAACGGCTTCGGAGGGCTCGTGAGAGACGGCCGGGGGGACTTGTTTCGGCGACGGAGAAGCGGTCGGTTCGGTTGATGTGAGATATTGGTAAATTCAAAATTAAAGACACGCGCAAATATAAAACTCTCTAAATAATAGGCTACTTCGTTTGGGCAGGTGCGCATGCTTGAAGGCTCCAAATTTTGAAAACTTTCGTACACCTTTCAGTTGAATGGCAACGCTGCATGCTCTGTCTAGCCGCCTGACCAACAACTGGTTTCTGGCTGTCACTTTTATACATACCGTAAATGCATCTCTTCGTAGCTTCTTTGAACTTCCTTCTCGGTACAGCCGCATTTTCAACAGGTTTTGTTCTTTCGTCAAAACATGAGCAAATGAAATGTAGGTCAGGTAGAAACGAGAAGTGTGGTCATAATCCACGTTTACCATCACGTACATCACTTCAGCGCATACATGAGAACGCATACCTGCAGAGCGCGGTAATTTCAATTTTGAGGCACGGAGTGTCACTGTCAATGACAACTGTCAATCAATAATCGAAATGTAAACAAACATAACCTTCTAGCCATTCAACATTAATTATGGTTCAAAATGAAATGTTACGTGCCGTATCCGGATGGCAAAAAGATGCAGAAAAGATTCAGGTGATACGAAACACAACGAGCTGCAAGGCGATCACCGAAACAAGATCGTTATCAGGTTAGGTCTGTCGAAACGTCAAATCGACGTCAAGCGCTGTCAGCTGCTATTTGCGTGACATTACACACGCACACCGTATTACAGTGTTGTCAACTTGTTGTCGTGATATGAGATATGGCAACGTCCTACTTTCACAGGTATGCGCAGAAGCCTTTCGGGAAACGTGGATTGTCACAAGTGACAGTTGGCGCCGATGTCTTGTTGTTTTGAGCGCTGTTGCCATTTTTGTTGTTCCTGAACTTTCACAAATGATCATTGAACTTAATTTCAATAAAACATTTCTTTTGAACATAAAAAATGGTATCTTACATTCAACCAAATTATTTGTGGAATTTTAGGTGCACTACAATATTTTTTAGTGTTAATTTTCAATATCGGTGTACGAAACTATGAACTTCACGCCAGACATGCGCACTCAAAAAAACCGAAACGAAGGGACCTATAGACCATATTAATTATTCTCACTTTCCCCTTCCACTAGTCATTTGTAAGTTAGGTATGTGCCTGTGACCATGCGCACTGCAGTAGAAGATCTCGTGCGCCACAGCATGCATAGAAAACGGAACTTTGCTGTCGCTGTCAGAATTTACGATTGCAAGGTGTTTTCTTGATTCTTGGGACGTTTTAACCTTTTTAACCATACTTTTACATGACGGCTGACGCTCGGTTTGCTTTCAAGCGCTGTCAAAATTCTCGTTAGCGGAAGTTGTGCAATAAAATAGGGCGGGTAACTTGAAATTGTTTTGGATTCAAAAACCCCATTCCAAATTGCTTCGCATAAACTTCACAGTAAGATTTTCCATTCCATTATGGTGAAAAGTAGATCAGGTATTTCTTTTTACACACTTGCTATGTTATACATTCGTTGAAATTGTCAATTTGCACCTTGAATTGATCATTTTACAAAGTCATTCAACATGCATATTCTTATGGGAGTTTCAATCCAGCACATGTGGTTGTCTCTCTCCCCGATCTGCGACTGCGCTTTGAATAATTAATATGGTCAATTGGTATTGTGCCACGGATTTCTGAATATAGAGCTGGATAGCTAATACAACACATGCGTGTTGTCCGAACCCAGCTGGCCGCCATACTGTGCTAAAATGTTATTGGCTGACGGGCAACAAATCGGATTCAAAATATAAACCGCCGTCTTTTGTGCATTGGTGTTTACATTTGTTTCAAATATTAACTGTGAAATAATAATTACCTGAAACTCGACGAGTCCTACAGGGAGAAAGCTAAGATGCTTGTACTTTTGTTTCGTAGAATGATTCTTGGTTCTTGAATCTTCCTATTATTCATTTTTTAATTATTGGTTATCGGTTATGATTTCATTGATGTTGTTTATTACAAATTGCAACTCATTTTATTTCGGAATAGTTAACTACATACATGTTGGAAACGTAAGGTATTTGATGAATTGTTTCGAAGACAAAACGTAGAAACTCAAGCAAAAAACTAATGGCGTCTTCGACTGGCCAGAACGGAGCCAGTTCAGCTCGAAAATCGCTATCACTGATTGGGCGAAGATTTTCGAGAACCTATCAGATCTCCTGATTTTAGAGCCGAACTGGATCGGTTCTAGTGATTTTAAAACGCTACAAAACAACACAAACACGAACCTGATTTATATCACAAAAATAAAATGAAAACAATTATTGAAGTATAACATAATTGTTTATTTGTGCTTAATAATAATTCCGACATAGCTTGGCTTGTTGATGCTTTCGGCATAGCTTGATCTGGTCATGATTCCGGCATAACTTGGCTTGTGGTTGTTGGAGCTTCCTGGATAGCTTGACTGCTTTCTGAAGATACTGGAATGGGTCTCAGGTATACCGTGGTCTCAGGGTAGGCAAATCAAGTGAAGGAATTACATTGGGTTTCAGTTTCTTGAGCAATCCAATTCGCTCGAAGGCTTCATCCAAGAAATGATCTGAACAAACACGCTCTCATTGTTACGCTGCTGAATAAATGTTTGTTGATCCCTACTGATGGCCTGGAGCCACTCCACTTTGATCGTTTCGGAAACCTGAAATAATTCTTTTGTAGTAAATGAAAAATCGGATAAAAACATCGAACTTACACATGATAGGTTATGCCGGTTTTGTTTTGTTTGTCGCTATTTTTGCAACTAGGCACAAAACAGGACGACATCAAGTCTTTTTCTTCAACAAATCACTGAAAAACGTCGAGAAAACTTCGCACAAAGAAACGGATAAACAAGAAAAACGTCAAAAAATGACAATAGATTGACATTTGAGTGACATTTGGCAATCAAAGTGACACTCAGGGATGACAATTATTCGCAGCTTTGCCAACCCACAAGCATTAAAGTAACTAAAAATTAGCACAGTATGGCGGCCAACACGCGTTTGACAAAAATTGTGGTGGGGGTATATTGTGATTAGCTATCCAGCTCTATATTCAGAAATCCGTGTATTGTGCAAACGTCGGGCTAGTGGCCGAGAGAGGGGAGATTCCGTTGAACTGAAGTGTTTTAGTGCCTCCTGCTAGGATTCATTTGGGAAAGGAGCTAACAAATTGTCATCATTTTATGTAAGTCCATTTTAATTGCTACAGGCGCCGGGGTTTATGCTAGGAGCTTGTTTTATATAGATATGTATATTTTCTAAAGCGGAATATTTCTTGTGTTGGCCCTGCTCTTATTGGATAAAGAAACTAGATGAAATAGCGCCGGTATTGTTGCTCCATAATTTAATAACAAGGGTGCTAGATCCCCAAAGATCTGGTGGTGGCAGCGGCTTTTACCATTCCGAGTTGGTCCTTTGCAATTTGGAAAGTACCGGCTTGTACAATTCTAGCGGGCTGTGTTTCTGGTCGCCATCAGCCGATCGCAGCCTGAATCGTAGCCCACTAGAATCATGTAAAAATCAGACAGCCTATAGTCTTAAAGACCTATTCCGCAGAAAAGTAATAAAATCTTTTGAGTTTTAAACTATTTATTTTCGTAAAAAAACAAAACGTTTCAATTGAGATAGGTAAAACTTTCTTTTTTTTTTTCAATGTGACCTCGTTCCATTTGGAGTGAATAGAATATTTTACTCAACTATTATTTTGTACCACATTTGAGAGACGTTCATGTCTGCAAATCGAGACTTGTACATGATCAAAATTCTCTTCAATAGGTATGAGTTTTGTTTCGTAAATTATTATTCAACATATTAGGTACCACAGACAATACGACATTCACGACAACACAAAAACAACGTGAACAGTGACGGTTTAGAAACACGACTCACTATAACTCACTGTACTCCGAGTTGTACTCCCACCATTCTTTTTCGTAGCCTTCGTAGACATGTTCCAGAAGCACCTTCCGCCTGCGCTCGCAATACTCGCTTTTGGCTTGGATATTCCGCTCGTTGCAACTTTCGGGCGACCGGACGTCCTCTTCCAAGTATCCCGACAGCGTTTCGGTGGCGTTTTCCAGGTCCTTCTGGTTGAGCCTGATGATAATCGACTGGTTGTTCTCTTGCAGATAGAAAACGAAAGCGTACGTGTACATGAGGGCCTGGCGGCACTGACACAGCGCGTCGACGGCCAGTTTCAAGTACTCTACTTGGCTCCAAGTTTTGCCGCCGAGCTGCATCTCTTGCATTAGCTCGAGCGATTTCTTGTGCGTCATGTAGCTTTCATAGTGGAACATGTACTTTATGGCCGACTCGGACTTTTCTCGCGACAAGGATTTGTCCACTTTTACGTAGCTCAAGGGTTTGCACACGTGATTAAGTTGATTATCATGTGGATCCAACACTTCCAGGCAAACCCAACAGAAATCTGTTCTGCATGTGGAGTTCTTGCACAACATGAATCTGCAGCCGCCGTCTTTCTCGATGGCGGCTTCACACTTCGGACACTTTTTGGTGTTACTCGCGACCCAACGGAGCGACGCCGACTCTTCCAGGTGTCCAGGTTCCAGGCTGCGCTCGATCCATTTTTCGAGCATCGAGCATCGGATGGGACCGTGCCAGTCTTTGCTGCATGAAAAGCAGAACGAGTGGCCGCATTTGCACGTAACGCGCTGCATCGACTCCACGTGCCGCACTTTGATGACGTATTTGCAATCCGGCGACGGACACCAGCGCAACAAGCGATTGCACTCGACGAAACTGTTTGCGACCAAAAGCTGAAACTTTCGCTTGACCTTCCGATCTCTCACCAAACCGATCACGCTGTTATCGCCTACCAGAATATCGCAACCGTGAGCTGCGCAAGCGATCGTCGCCGCGACGCCTTTTTCCATGATATTTTCGGTGAAATAATCGCACCAGCAGTCCTCGCAGAAGCCATGATTGCATTTCATTCTGAACAAAAACGAGCTGCACAGCTCCGTGAAGCAGATTCCGCATGTCTCTTGTTCATTGTCTCTTGATCTCACGGCTGTGTCGTCGAGTTCCTTGGATGGATTGATGACACGAGCTTCGGCAAACAGTCTGTCTTCTCCGCCTTCGTAGAACCTTTCAATGAGTTCTATCTTGTCCCATCTGAAGTGACTCAAAAGAATCCTGGTGGTGCCGACCGGGGTCTGGAGCACGGAGATCACTTCCTGGATGCAGTCGATCATGTGCAGGGCAACCTCTTCCATACTAAACACCTGGCAACCATCGACATCGAATTCACCCCTCATCTCGATGTACTTCGCGGTGCCAGTATAACTCACAAAAGTATTGATTTGATTCAGCTTATCGTGCATTGGTTCAACATTGGCTTCGTTTCTAATTGCATCAACTTGAGCTCTGTCTTTCATTGGATCGACTTCTCCTTTGTTGTTCTCCGGGTGAACATTGCCTTCCTTTTCTGGACCAGAATTGCATCGATCCTCATCTGTATCGGACTTGCCTAGATAACAACAGTAAATGTTGTAGGCTTCAGGATCCATTTTTTCTGTAATACAAAACGAAATGTGAATAGGTAGGGTAGGTAGGTAAATAATTTGAAATTTAACATCAGTATCAAGTTCAGGAGGTCAAAATTACGAAGAAAGCTTGATTCATGTGTGAGAATCTGGTCAAATTCAATTAAAAAAAAAAAACGCGTCGGTCATTTCAGTGGGTTCCTTCTTGGGGACTTATCAATGTATTCGAGAGGGTTTACGAGTCAACTTGCTAAGAACCGTTTAAAATACAATGTTCGGTAGTTGCAACCTCTCATTATTACGTAATCTTGAGGCGGGTACTCTCATCAGCCCGCTGTATCTGCAACGTGTAATGCAACGTGCAATGCAACGTGTAATGCAACATGCAACAGATACTGCAACACCTTCAGGTGTGTGTGTCTACGCGTTGACGAATATGCCGCAACACTCTGCGATCACACAACATGCCGCCAAGCTGTTTTTATCGCATTTGGCCGTCGATTTTCAGGTCGACCCTGTTAGAAAAACGCTGTCGAAATATTACCGCTCGAGAAATAGTATTTTATGTTACTAGCGCCGGAAACCGGGCATAGCATAAATCGTTTTTCGTGATGCTTTTAATAAAATTAAAAATAAATAAGATCATATCGCAATAATTATTGGAATGAATTTCAAGTTGGTACTTCTGCGATTTATCACCACCAAGGCCTAGTAGATACCTACTATTTAGATGCAGATTTTTGTGTCAAATGTCGGATTTGAAAAATTGCGTCCTATGTTTGAATTTTCTTGCTTAAAACCGCCCTCCCCCTCCCCAATTAAAAAGGCCATCCCCTCAAAATCCCGAAATCACTGAGCTCTAGTGTCTTGTATGACGTCGAAATACAGAGAATGGCATAAATTGATCACTTTCAAACCTTGGCGCCACAAAACGGCAGAAATCATTATGCAATTGTACCAACAGCTATTAGAAAAATGACCTTGAAATATCAATTTTAAAAATGATTATTTATGATTTGAACTGATTCGAACCGAAAATTTCAAGCTATAACATTGGAAACGTGGTCTCTTGAATTCTGCATGATTTTGCAAGGTTAGTTTATTTTTTACGTGTACTTTTTACTTTGCCGCTCTAGATCTTTTTCAGAATATTACAGTGCAGGACACAAAGCGTATATTGTCATTTTCGGTTATGACAGCACGAAAAGTGTAGGTATTTGTGAAGACTTTCTGACGCAATTTGATCTCCAGTTCAAACAAATGTACCTATACTTAGTAAACAGTTCGGCTTAATTATTTCTGATGATGTTTTGATACTTATCGATTGGAAACATTGTGAAAATATTGTAGTCACATGGACCACTTCTTTAGCTTGCCATTCTTCAAGAAATACCAGTATTACCAATATTATTTCATAAATAAACAGACCGCATAAGAATTAGTCAGGAACGATGCACAACTTAAAACTTGTCAGTTCATCTTTACATGGAGAAGAAACACTGAAAATGGGTTATCGTAACCAGGTGAAGAAACTGATATTATCTATTTGTGAAAAGAATAGCACGGACATAAAACAACAACTGAATATCGCCCCCACGTGCGTGAGTCGCAATAGCGAATTTTCTTGGTGCAGATCTGTTAATGATGGGAATGAAGTCCAGTTTGAAAATAAGAATGTTCATACGATACAAGAGTTGGTTTCACGTTTCATGACAATCGATCCACTTATAAGAAATTTCAGTATGGCGACCAAGATTGCGGCGCAACCATGAAATCTAATCTGCCCACTGGCTACCTCAGAAGACCTAAGCTATCCATCGGAAAAAAGTTCTTGTTCCAAGATTCTAGCTTCATTACCCGGGGAGAAGTTCAATTTCTCAAAAGTTCATATAAGAAATCTTCGTTTTTTTGATATTAATAATGATGCTATGTATCGATAAAAATAATGCTCTTTGGCCACCCTTGGGACCCTCAGTCATCCATCGGAAAAAGTTTCAAGGCTCTAGCTTTATTCCCCGAGGAGGAGCACAACTTCTTAATGTCTACACGGACAGACAGACAGACAGACCGACAAACCGGCCATATAAGCGTCATTTTCTTACGAAAATGCGCTAAAAAAATGAAGTCAGTACTCACAATAGATTTATATGGTTATTTTACTATACAGGATGTTCATTTGGAAAGTTGTCACCCTTAATTGATTTCTTGCCGCCAAAATCATTCACAGGAAAACGCCGAAACAAGTGGATTTTTGTTTCAAGGGGAACATCTACAACACATACTGTCAATTTTTTATCTTCAACTCTTTCGCTCTCACCTCACCCTACTTCATAATTTCAATTGGCATCACCATCTTGTGACACATCAAATTGGAGGCAATAAAATTTTCTCCCTGTGAAACATATTTTTAGAGGTTTTAAACCGCCTTCCCAACCCTTGTGAAAGTTCTCTCTTTGTTTATAAGAAGAAGATTTTTTCCCTATAAACTCTAGATTCTTGAGAAATAGACTTCCCAGCAGAAACAGGTCGATTTTTATTTTAAAGAGGTCATATGACACGGATGGCAAACTTTTCATCATCAACCCCTTCGCCCCCACTCTATCCTACTTTAAAATTTCAAGTAGCATTACTTATTTTGTGATGCATCAAATTAGGGCAATAAAATTGTCTTTCCGTCAAAATTATTTCATTTTTTTTAAATTACCCCTTGAAGTAAGGTAGGGTGAGGGCGAAGGGGTTGAGGATGAACATTTGCACATACGAGTCTTACATGACCCCATTGAAATAAAGATCGACCTGTTTCTGCTCAAAAGTCCATTTCTCAAGAATCGGGAGTTTATAGAGGTAACTCATGTTCCTTTCATTATTATTGAAGAAAAATTGTTATGAGAGTTGGGGGGTGGTTTAAAAAAATTAAAAATATGGTTGGACGGAAAGAGCTTTGTATTGGCTTCAGTTTGATGTATATCACAAGGTAAGTAATGCTGTTCGAAATTTTGAACTGAGGTGGGGTGAGTGCGAAGGGGTTGAAGATGAAAAAAGTTGGCAGTATGTGTCTTAGATGTCCCCCTCGAACCAAAAATCGACCTGTTTCGGCGTTTTCTGTGGAAAATTCTGGCGGCGAGAGATCAGGGGGTGATAACTTTTCAAATGAACACCCTGTAGGTATACTTAGTGATATTAAACGATAGGTTGGTAACGTATGGTCCGAAAGTTTCGGGAATTTTTTTGATAGCTAATAACTTTTTTTGGATAGTTTTAATTTTGTAACTCAATATTGCAAAAACTAGCATCATCTTTGACAATTTCAAATTCGTATTCAACATATTGAAGATGGGCCATTATCTTTGATTGCTCTCAGTTTTCTTCTGCCATGTTCGATAATTCTCTGGACAACAGCAGGATTAATTTCTCAGAGCTCTTGCCTCCCAATGTACCGCAAGCTCGACCAATATAAGATTTTTGATAAGTGTTGAGCAGGATAGTATACGACAAGGGATGGGAAGCTGCGAATGAAGACCAATTACGGCGTCACATTTTTCAATAACATTAGAGAATTTCGCATTTGACAAATCGATACAGAAAATCATGGAACATGGCAGAAGGAAATTGAGATCCATCGAAAATAATGGTCCATTTTCAAAATGTTAAATATGAATTTGTTATTGTTATATATGATGTTAATTTTTGCAATATCAAGTACGGAAATAAAGACTATTCAGCAAAAGTTATTAGCTTAGAACTATTTCCCAAAACTTTCGGACCATACGTTATAAAGTTGTTGTAGGTATCCTCACTCTCAACAATTTGACCCGTAGAGGCTTTTCTTCCTCCACTTCTGAAACGATCGTGAGGAGCTTCAACAACAACTGTGCAATTGTGCAAAAAAGTCACTGCTCATTCATCGAACGCCGTATTTTGCGAATGGTTTGAGTGTACCGTAGTCGAATGCCACAGCAGCTCAATAATAATTACAAATTAAAATCGTAAAGCTGAATTTTTCGTTCTTCTTTTCTATATGAAGAGAGAATTGACATCATTTTTTTGTTGCAACTAGTGGCCGGTGTGTCAAGCCCTGCGGGTATTTCAGCCCAAGCGTCTTCCTTCAACGTCTTCGTGAAGTAGGGTGAAAGCACTAGTACCTAATGGACACAGATCTAGTAATGTCACCTTTCATACAAAAACAGGAATAATTTAGCTTCTAAATGACCATTCAGGCCAATTTTGTGATATGTCATGCTCTAGTTCACCCTTGATATGAAATCAATAAATGTAAGTATCAAAAGCTGTCTCCGTTGTTGGTATGCCTGTCAATGTGAAAGCCCGCCACAAATCAGTCAAATATCAAGCAACGTGAAGTTGACGTCGCTCCTCACAAAATTCCTCGCCAAAGTTTTCCAGTGGAAGTTTAAATGTAGGAAACATTTTTAGAAGGTGCAAAAGGCATGCAGCTTATGATTTTCAATCGAATATTAAACAAAATATTGATTATTGATATTTTGAACGGGGGTGACCATTACTGAACCACGAAAAGAACTTTTTTTCAGAAATGGACACTGTCGTGTCCATTATTGAAAGTAGCACTTTTTCAGTAATAGTCACTTTGATTTAAGTGACTAACAATTTATTATTAATATTAAAAAATGCAAAAGTGCAAAAATGTACCTACATACGAAAGATCAAGTGAAAGGACACTATATTAAAGTGCCAAACTTCCCATGACTGATTTTTTGGATCCTCTGTTGACTGAATTTATTGCTTATTTTAATATTCACACAATAACTGCCAAATCGTCAATCCGATCAACTTGAAATTTGATATGCATACATGGTTTTGCTGTGGAATGAGTCCATCAGTTTTTGTATGTCATCTGTCAAACAGAAGTGTCACTACCAACAAATGACAGAAGTTTATATCTCACGAAACTTGACTTTTAGTCTGTCATATGGAAGCTTTTGAAAAACTGTATTCAAAACAGTTGGAAGCATTTCTCTATAATGTCATCTGTCAAACAACCAAAATATGTCAAAGTTTAAAATTTTGTCATTGAATTATTCAAAATCTATCCGATGGATTTGAACCAAATTTGGCAGGAAGCAACACAGCCAAAAAATATGATCAAGTCTGCGGTTGAGCTGTCCACTACTTTCTGGACGGGCGCTATACGAATTCAAAGTTTTTCCGGTTGATATCAGCTAGGCTTGGCTGTTCACTCGATTTTGGCCCATTTTATACCCTTGGCAAACAAACCGGTGCGTTTTGTTACATAGTATATCCATGTCAAACTGACAAACTAGTGATGGATGCAGATTCAGTGTGTCTTCTTTTGTGTCTTCTTGTGTCGTTTAGGGCTCCGATAAGCCCTTTGTGTTTTCCGTAGCTTTTGGAACTTCAGTGTGCTCGATTGCTCATCCCTTGAGCGTACTCTTGCGAACTCTATTTTGTGTTTCTGGATATTTCCGGGAGAGTTTTGTATCGCCCATAACTGAAGGTTCATTTTTATTGAAGTTCATTATTATTCAGACCAACTGTGTTGAAAAATATTTGGTCTATTTCACTTTATGCAAAATACTTAGTAGGGTCCATTCTCGGGTCCATTACTGAAAAAAGAAGGTGTCCAACACTGGCGTTGTGGTGTCCATTACTAAGGATTTGGTGTTTTTTCAATGTAAATTGAGATTGAAAAAAAACTGTTGGTGTTATTGATCACTTCAGTACACAGGTGAATTCTCCGTTTCCAGTAGATTCTTACAAAAAAAATGCAATCCTAAATTGCTATATTTCAATACGATTTTGGTAGCTCAAACTTGAAATTTCCTCTTGGGTGTCCATTACTAGTGCCTTCACCCTACAACAAGAACATTCGCGCAAAAATTTGGGCAATGCAGCCACAATCCCTTAAACAACGTCCGTTTTGGAGAGAATATCCCCAAAAACACCGTCATCTTTGTGAAGAGGCAGGCGGGAGATCCAGATAAAATGATTAACAGAAAAGTTATTGACATTTTGAAACCTACCCCGACTTTAGCCCCAAGCAATAAATATACTGGGGTGTAAGACTTTCCTTGGAAATAATTCCCATAACTTCCAAGATATCAAATGTAGATCAGCACTGTTCATCTACCTACGTAATCTGAAAATTCAACAGTATAGGTAGAGGTGTACATACCTACACGAAAAACTGGCCAAGAGCAGAAAGAGCGACATTGACAGGGACAAAAACAACGTAAAATTCACTTACTTACCTACTTATATTGTTGTGTTGTGTTGTTCGAAGGCAACAGGCAACGTACCTACGAGGTACCTACGGAAATTATGCGTGTAAATATAGTCAAGGCGTAAACAAAGCGATATGTAGGTAGGTAGGTACCTATGTCAAAATATCCACTTGGCGTGCGAAGTGCAAGTGGTGAAGAAGTTGAAGATAACGTTTTTGTCGTCATGCTATCAGCAGCTGCACAGGTGCAAAAGCGGGACAGCTAATCGTGATTTCGAGTTGGAGCATAGTTCATATTCAATTCAATTTAATTTAATAGCTTAATTTCCGACAGGCCGATACAATACCAAATTTCCATATCGAGGGCTTCACGGCAGTAGGTACCTACCTCGTAACTGAAAAATGGAGCTTTTCACAGCGGAAGAACAAAAACAACTGATTTAAGGCTAAAGAGGACGATAAAATAATGTGTTTCTGAGACGCGAGATGGCGCGGAAACTATTAACATTCTCAAAATTCACTCAATAGACCGATTTCAAAAATTCAAACGTTATTATTTTTAGAATATATAATTATTTGATGCTGTAGTCAAAAATTTTGATTTTTGTATTTTTTGGAAATTTTTTTTTATTTGCTCAAATTTTTGATTTTTTTTTTGAAAATCCCAGGTAGTCATTTTATTCTGTGGTAAATATTGTATGATAACCTTTTTTCAAAATTCAAATATCATCAATAGTATTGACCGAAATCAATTTTGAATATTTTCCTTTGAAGTTCACCGCGTGCCGCCCACCTGCAAGCGCGAGCGGTTCCCGTCCGGTATCATCATACATTATTTATAGTCCGCAAGAAATAAGATCTCTGTCGATTTTTGTTGAAATCAAGTTCTTGAAACATTCGAAAATTCAAAAAAAAGTTCACCCATACACCAACGGTACACCCTGGTGCAAGTACAACAACCTTATCTTAGCAGTCTGTCGCCCATTGGGAGCAGCCAATTTCAATCTTTGATTTCAATGAAAATTTAGAACAGGCATTGAACCCAGTAGTACTAGCGGTAAGCAGCTAACTTGTGAAGAATACTGCATTTTATGATACAAGCAACAGATTTGGTACACGTAACCTCTGAAGAATTCTAAGCGATTTGACCCGTAGTTCTTGAAAATCCCTTCGGGGGGAGCCGAGATATGGGGGGGGGGGGAGAGGGGTTGATTTCTCTTATTTAGAAAAAATCTATATCGACCAAACTGGCATGAAAAATGTCTAATTCAAGTGATTTGAACATGCTGAATACACTGATAAATCTTAATTTCATAAAAAATGCTAATAGTAGCTTTTTTTTCAAAATGGCCGCCAATGAATGACAAAAAATCATGCATGAATAAGTTATTCGAGTGAGGTATCAATTTATATGTTTTCGAGGACGCTGAACTCATTTCTTTTATCGAAATCACCATATCGAACAAAATTATCTCTTTTGGGTCAGGGTAGATGAACCACCCACCAGCACCACCCCCAACACTTGAAGTGATGCTTTCAAGATTTGAAGTGAATATCAAAAGAACAATATGGAGCTACATCTGAATAATCTCTTTTTTGATGATGAATGAAAATTACCCATGTAACTAACTACACCTCTAAGGTCACCATAACCATCTCTGGAATCCCCAACCACCCTTAATGGGGGTCTTGTATAACCTAGCTTTCCTGGTATCGCAAGAAAGCCCTTCAAAAAGGAGTTAAAATGGTATAAAATAGTATAGTAATACCTACTTGTTGATATTTCACGTACCTACTGTAGCTATGAATAGGTATGTATATATCCCGTTCACTTTTTATTTCCAGTAAACAGTAAAATAACTTTTTGGAATAAAAATGATGTGACAATTACAAACTGAAGCGCTGGGAGGATACGGCTTATTCGGGCTTATGGTCGCTGGATAGTTTCGCTCCAAAACTTTGCAGGTGCCATCAGCCGTTGCTGGAGCCCCCCAGCTTTTCACTGTATTTTTGCTCCAAAAATAATTCTACTGAAAATAAAAAGTGAATAAGATATACCTACGTATAAAAGCTGTATTACACTACACAATTTCTTGAAGAATCTGCCAAAATAGTGGCAAAAACAATGAACATGATTGTTTAACAGACAGATAATAATAATTTATCTACAACAAGATTGTACAAGAAATTGTGTAGTGTAACATGTACAGCTATAACTGAATAACAAGAATAAATTATCACCCAAGTTTGAAATCAGATTATTAAAGAACAATTGATCTGATTTGGATGTTTTATCTCTGAACTATGGATGATTCTTCAAGGATCTGACTGGAAAACAAATTTTCGGATCAATGCTGGCCACGACGTGCTGAGTGTGACATTGGTGTGGTGTTTTTTGAAACACCGGCAATGGCAGAAAATTACAGTTTATGACCAGCTGTTCCCCTAACTTTTCTCAAGTGCTCTTTTTGTTTTAAATTTTGTCCCCATTTTCAGGAGTGATGGGAGGAAGGTCTCTAGACCCTCTGCTATCCTCAAGAAAGAATGTCGTATAATCCATCTGTAACAGACTCGACCCCCTTAGATAACACTTTCTTTATTGTGATGATTTTTGTGTTCTTTCGATCATTATCCTAGATATTCTCATAATTTTTTTGACGTTAAAATCGTCTAGAAAATCATTTAAGCCGATCGATTTTGAACCCACGACCTCCTGAAGGCTATATTGAGGGTACAGTTGCTTACTCCGGGTTTAATTTTTTTTTTAATAATAATAATAATAATAGTTTTCCTCCTTCTCGGCTTATCAGCGCCATAGGAGTTTTTGCGCCTTTTATTGATAACAGTAAATTATTACATATGAATTACAATATACGCAAATTTTTGAAAAAACACAAAACATCCATGACTGACCGGGATTCGAACCCGCGCCATCCGCACCACAGACGGCAGACGACCGACGGTGCTACGGGGCCGTCCCTTCGGGTTTAATTTTAAGTCCCATGAACATGTTTACAAGTGGTGCATGAGGAATCTCAACTAAGAACTGTAACAATATATAAAATATTATTAAGTAAGTAGGTATTATACTTTTTTACACCATTTAGTGGTTATTGACATAATAAGGCGGGAAAGTGAATCTTCACAGGGCTATATAGTAGGCATATTCAAGGACGAGCGTAAGCGGGGCCTGGGAGCGAGCCTGAGAGCCTACGTGCCCTGTAAAGACACTAACTTTCCTGGCGTATTATGTATAACGTTTTACCCGAAACTATGCCTCAATAATCCACAAAGATAGACATTGGTTCCAGAATTCTGAAATGCCATTCTGGCACATACCATTTTGCAAATACCACGTTGCTGGGTCTGGTTTCCAACAGTTTTCAGCATATTTTCAGTAAACAAAACGTCTCTTGACGCAGAAAAGTAAGATTTACCTGCCTAGGCAGGGAAGTCTTACTTTCCTGCGTCAAAGGACGCTTGTAATGGACACTTCACCCGCCAGTTCAAAGTAAAAACATTTCCAAAGCACTTTTCTATGACACAAGGAAATTTAGGTTATACACCCTCCCATCAAGGGTGGTTGGGGCTTCCAGGGATGGTTGTGAGTTTAAAGATGTAGTTACATCGGTAATTTTCATTCTTCAATCAAAAACATATTATTTATATACAGCTTTATATTGGTCTTCCGATTATTCACTTCAAATCTTTAAAAGTTTCACTTCAGGTGTGGGGGGGGGGGTTCATTCGCCCTGACTCAAAATGGATAATTATGTTCGATATGGTGATTTCAATAAGAGAAATGAGTCCAGCGACCCCGAAAACATATAAATTGATACCTTACTCGAACACCTTATTCATACATGACTTTTTGTCATTTATTGGCGGCCATTTTGAAAAAAAGCTACTAATTGCATATTTCTATGAAATTGGGATTCACAAGTGTGTTCAGCATGTTCAATTCACTTGATTCGATATTTTCCATGCCATTTTGGCGCATATAGATTTTTTCTAAACTAGAGATATCAACCCCTCTCCCCCCCCCCTAATATCTCGGCTCCCCCCGAAGGGATTTTCAAGAACTACGGGTCAAATCGCTCAGAATTCTTCAAAGATCACGTGTACCAAATCTGTTGCTTGTATCATAAAATGCAGTTTTATTTTGCTTACCGCTAGTACTACAGTAACTGGAAGCTATGGGAAGATAAAGAGTGGCCGATCCTAGCGTAAATATCCCATAGCGGCCTTACCGTTCAAGATAGAAAAAAAGAATAGTGCTATTCTGTGAAAAATAACATTCCATAAACGCTTTGTTATGTAAAAATCCGTGTCGGCAATTGGCTGTTGCCTGAGTAATCACAACGTAACAGAGCCTTTATGGAACGTAATTTTTCAGAGATTCGCACCATAAGAAAAAAGTTGTATGGTTTGATTAGAAATGAACTTAACGGAATAAAGTTGAACTATGAGGCCTGTTTGTGGACCCGACGACCCATGGATATCTTGCGGAATCGCCAGACGGGCTTCTTCCTCATCAGAATGGTACTATCATCAAGGTGAAATGTCCTATTGGATTTGAAAGTAATCAATTAAATTTATTATTAATGATTTTCTAAAATATGTACATATTGCCCGAAGTCGGCAAAACAAAAGACCATACAAGAAGCTATACAGACCAATCAAAAATTTTGTTTGGAGAGAAATTCTCAGCTTAAACGGACACACTATCACTATTTTCAAGTACAAGGACATAGTGCACTAGCAAAATAAAAACAAAATTGACTTCAATATCAAAATTCTATTGCCTGAGATCATCGATCTGCGAGCTTGTAGGAGCATGCCCATTCGAGAAAGTTTAAATGCCATGACTTTTTTCCCATCAACGTTTTTTACTAGCCACTTTTCGACACTCGAACGCGTATCGTACCACGATACGTAATACGAATTTTATACGAAACAAGAGTGCATTCTAATGGAACGATTTCAACAAAAATCAAATGAGCTGAGGTCATTCATGAAGATAACCACACAGACAGCCAGGCACACAAACAAACAGACAGATATCCACACAGGAGTCAAACGGACAGACGGACGGACAGACAGACATACTTCAGACGGAGTAGGAGTAGTAGTAGTAGTAGTAGTTCTTTGCAGTTTTGTTATTGCTCCCAGTAGTCCCAGTGTATACAGGGTGGTGAAAATTTCGATGCTCACCATTGGTATCTTAGAAACGCTAAGAGATACGTGGTCGGTTGAAATCAGAAAAAAGCTGCGCAGTTCTTGTGGCGATTGAGAATCTGAAAAAAAACTTTGAATATTTTGATTGGTTTACGATTTATCACGACAAAACTGAAAATTTTGAATAAATTGAAAAAATTCTTTCATCCTTCTTCCAATGGTGTTGACGTTATAGGTACTTTTTATTTTGCTTTTAGTTACACCATGAATAATTATTAATACTTCTTTGGCCAACCGGTTTCGCTGTTAAGCATCGTCAGGGTTGAGAAATGACATTTTGTTATTTATAAATATATAACAATTAAATATAAATAAATAACAAAATGTCACTTCTCAACCCTGACGATGCTTAACAGCGAAACCGGTTGGCCAAAGAAGTATTAATAATTATTTATGGTGTAACTAAAAGCAAAATAAAAAGTACCTGAAAATTTTGATTCCAGAAATTATTATTTATCTTTCCAACCATTCAAGCTATTCCAATCAAACTTAGTAGTTTCATGTTTTTGATCACTCCGAGTCGACCAACGTTGACAGAAATTTTCCAGGCCTTCTAGATGTCAAATTATGATAGTCAACTTTTGTTTTTCTCATAGCCGCCATATTGGATTTTTGCACTAATAGATAGAGAAAAAAATCAGCTTCCCGAATTGGTAACCAACATGTTCTTTTTATGACATTTTTAGCGTCAAATTTTGAAATTTTCGTAAATTATTGACAAAATCGGGAATGCTTTGAAAAAAAATTGAGATATCATCAATAGCAACAACAAAAAAAAAGACAGATTGTGTTCAATTGACGTATCTAAAGCCTCGATACCAGGTTGCAGGCGCAAAGTTTCGGACGGCGTAACTCGCCAAATACAGCGCAGTCTGATTGGTTGGTATCCGCCGTTGCTATGGTAACGGCACTTACGGCGGTCTCAGCCCCAACTTGGTATCGAGCCGTAACTTCTGATCGTGTTTTGTGCTTGTTTGTGTCGAGAGTTCATAAATTTAATGAGTCAAGGGTGCCTGTGAATTCAAAAACGTCTGTCGAAACTAGGGGGTAATCCTTACTCCTTTTCTAATAAATTTCTCAAACTTTAACAAGAACGATGCTAGTTCCGACAGACGTTTTTGAACTCACAGACACCCTTGACCCATTCAATTCATGAACTACCGGTACAAACAAGCACAAAACACGATTAAGAAGTTGGATACGTCAATTGCACACCATCTGTCACTTTTTGTATGTATGTATATTCAATCATTCCTCATTTACAATGTAAATATTATATTGCACTATAATAGCCCTGGGCCATGGAATACGTCAAAAATTAATAAAAAGCAAAGTGTAGATAACAAAACAGAAAAAGAAACAAAACAAAACAAAAACGCAAACATAGACAAAAACCGGCCGCCAAAACACCGCACCACAAAGAACTCGTACTCAGATGGACATCTCCTCGCCCAGGAACTGTTGGAATGAGTAGTGTGCCCTTCCAGTCAGGTAAGTCTTCAACATTAACCTCATTTGTCTCGTTGGGAGGCTCTTGACGGATTCAGGTACTTTGTTGTAGCATTTTATCACGTTGCAAACCACATTTCTTCGTTCCATTTCAAGGCGAGGTCTCGGGATACGCAAGTCCTGCCTACCCCTGGTGAAGTGACCATGCTGGCAGCCATGGTGAGCAAACAGGTCATAGTTTTCCCTTGCAAATGTTACGCACTCCAATATGTACATATCAACAACCGTGAGTATGTCGTGTGTTCTTCAAAAATTGGCACGCATGAGTCCGTTTGCTTCAAATTGAATATACTCCGTAGGCATCGCTTTTGGATTTTTAGGATTTCGACGGTTTTCGTGGAGTCGCCCCAGAAGATAATTCCATACCGCAGTCTCGACGCCACATAGGAGTTATATGCAATCTTTGCTGCCTCCACCGACACCATTCTCGACAGAACTCCCAAGGCATAGCAGAAATGTGACGTCTGCAACACCAACCGCCGTATATGATCCTTCCATTTAAGACTAGGATCCAAGTCAAGGCCAAGAAATCTGACACAGGATTCCGCCGTCAAGGAAACGTCTCCCCCGAGATCCACCCTTCATTGGTTTCAACGTCGTAAGTAGGTGAAAACTTCATCAGTTTTGTCTTCGCAGTGTTCATTTTCAGATTATTCGACGAGAACCATTCCTTCACGGACGCAAAGGACTGCCTCATGTCCGACACCATATCCTGCGCGTTCCTTTGACGAAAAATGATGGATGTATCGTCCGCATACATGATGGTAGGTTGCTTCATAATGGCGGGCAGATCGTTTGTATATATTATATACAATAATGGGCCTAGTATTGAGCCTTGTGGCACGCCCCTCTCGATGGTTTCCATATTCGAAGTAATCTCTTCTCCGGTGATGTCGTCATAGATTCTGACCCGCTGTGTTCGGCCCCTCAGATACGATTCGAATAGCTTGTAAGGCGTGCCCCGAACACCATACCTCTCCATTTTCCGCAGCAACCTTGTGTGACAGACAGAGTCGAACGCCTTAGTGAGATCAATAAAAGTAGCCGCCGCCTCTTCACCTAGGCTTATTGATGTCAAAATCTCCGTGAGTGCCATGTATATAGCCCTTATCGTTGACCTTCCCTTGCGAAAACCACTCTGCATCTCAGTCAGCATCTTGTACCTCTCCAGAAAGTCGACGAGTCTGGTATAGATGATTCTTTCAAAGATCTTTGATACGTTTGACAAGATAGCTATCGGTCTATAATTTGTTAATGTCTTTTTATCTCCCTTTTTGAAAATCGGTGTTATGTTGCTCACTTTTAGCTTTTCTGGAAATTTTCCAGTCAGCAAAGATTGATTTATTATATGGGACAACGGCAGGGAAAGAACATCAGCACTGGCCTTGAGAACATTGGTTGAAATTCCATCTTGTCCCATGGAACTCGTGTTCTTTAGCGATTTTATTATTTCGAATATTTCTTCTGGACTTGTCGGGTTTAGAAAGAGCGTCTTTGAGTTTATCTCGATGTTAGAATAGTCGTCACTTTTGTTATTCATATCTGAGCAAGCATTAATAAAATACTTGTTTGTTTCATTGAGAAGAGCCTCCGCCTGTGTCACCGTCTCGACCTCAAAATTTTGTGCTATATTCGTTCTTGTACTGGGTCTGCCAGTTAGATCTTTAATGACATCCCAGGTAGCCTTGATCCTATTTTCGGAGTTTTGAATTCTTGCAGCATTTGTCAAGCGTTTTGAGGCAGAAATTACATTCTTTAGAATCCTTTTATAAGTGCTGTACATTGCTTGAGTTACGTTGCCCTGTCTCATCCGTCGGTATAAGTCTTGTTTGGTTCTGCAGGATATCCTGATTCCCTCCGTCAGCCACCCATATAGCACAAGTACATCCATTGGACGTCCATAGGCTATCCTGAAATGGACATACGGAGATCCATTGGACGTCCATAAAATGTCCAGTGGATGTCTTATGGACAGCTTATGGACGTCCATTTGGCACTAATTTGTACGTCCCTAAAACGTCCTTTATGGGATGTCCATAAGATGACCATTTGTGATAAATTTGGACATTCAAATGACGTTTCTCAAAAAAAAGCGTTTCAATCATTGAAAATATTTATTCTTAAAAAAAATTAAAATTTCAAATAACAATAAAGCAAACCAGCTAGCTTGGGTTGTTGTTCCCTTCGTCACAGCTTGACTTGCTGACGATTCTGGCATAGCTTGGTTGTTGATGCTTTCAACATAACTTGGCTTGTTGTTGTTGGAGCTTCCAAGATATCTTGAGTTGGGTTGTTGTTGCTTCCGGCATAGCTTGGTTTGTTGACGCTTTCGGCATAACTTGGCTTGTTGTTGGAGCTTCTGGGATAGCTTGATTGTCAAAAGCTACTGGAATAGGTCTCGGTCTCGGGGCAGGCAAATTAAGTGAAGGAATTACATTTGGTTTCAGTTTCTTAAGCAATCCAATTCGCTCGTAGTCATTATCCAAGAAATGATCTGAACAAACATGCGCTGCTGAATAATGAATGTTTGTTGATCCCTGGCCTAGGGATGGCTACTCCACTTTGAGTCGTTTCGGAAACCTGAAACGATTCTTTTGTAATAAATAAATAATGGAATAAAATCATCGGAATCGTACACAATAGGTTATGTCGGGTTTTTCCGTTTGTCGAAATGTTTGCAACTGGGCACAGAACAGGACGGCATTGTCAATTTTCAATAAACACAATAGAGTCTTCTTGGTCAAAAAATCACTGGAAAGCACGGAGAAAACTTTGCACAAAGAAATGCGGCTTTGAGGAAAACGACGCGACGCTATCACAGTGACAGTACTGATAGTAGTGACACCGAGTGACACTCAGGGATGACAAGTATTCGCAGCTCTGCCAACCGACAAGAACTAAAGTCACTAAAAGGAGTAAAAGGTACTGTTGATGTACGTTAATTATGTTAATTAAGAAAAATGGCTTTTCTTTCAAATTACCGCAATATTAATGATAATAATATGATATTAGGCCCAGTGGCCTAATTTTTGAATTGTGAGTCAACTCTCAACTTGTTTTTATTGCTGTCGAAATAACCACAACTGAAAAATAATAGTTGTACGTACCTCGAGTTGTACGTACCTTGTCACATATTTTTACACTTTTTTTTTATGACAATGGACTCCATATGTTTAGATGTTGAAAATAAGAATGTCCGTAAAGTGGTCCATGAAAGACGTCCATGGGTCGTCGTTTCTGTACATCCATAGGATGTTCCCTAAATGGATGTCTTATGGATGTCCAAATCAAGTCCATGGACATGAGGACTTGATATGTACTTGAAATGGACGTCCATAAGATATCCTGTGCTATATGGGCAGCCTTTAGATTTTTTCCCCTGTGTACATTTTTTTAGCGGAAATACTTGATTGATAAGGGTTTGAAGCTTGTTCTCAAAAATATCATATGACTTGTCAACGTCGTTTTCCCGTAAGACTTGTTGCCAATCGTCTTCTCTCAGCTTTGCATTGAGTTGTTCCATTCCCTTTTTAGAAAATATTCGCCTTTTTCGAATGGGTGTCGCCGCCTCAGGTATTTTTCTGGTTTTTATAGAAATACTTGCCAGTTGGGCTTCATGGTCAGATAATGCCGAACAAATGACTTCGCTTTCCTCCGGATGTTGCTGGTTGATGAAGACATGGTCAATCGTAGTTGCAGAAGTTCCTGCTATTCGCGTTGGTTTGAAAACCGTTTGTGCCAATCCATATGTTCGCATGATGTTGAGAAATTCTCGTGAGATTGCTGTGTCTGTCGACGAGTCGATGTTAAAATCTCCGCAAACAACGACAGTGTATTTCAACATTTCCACCCTCAAGCTTATTAACATGTCAGTTAGTGCTTGCATAAAGCCATTTGAAGATCCCAAAGGTGTCCTATGTGTATAAATACATATTATAATTGAATTGAATCTACTTATTTTCACGGCAGATATTTCAAACTCTAATTCCTTTCCAAACTGTTTCAGATTTTGCACATCTTCGGCCACGATGTTCTCCTGAACGAAGATACAGGATCCCCCTCCACGGCTCCTCTCTCGATAAAAGCACGACGCCATGACATACTCATCCAGACGAGCATTCTCATTCGGATGTAGCCAGTGCTCAGTCAAACAGATGACATGAGGCAACCTCGTCAGATCCTCAACAAAAACCCCAATATGATCCTCTTTGTCATGCAGAGACTGTATATTTTGATGCAATAAAATTAACCTGTCACTAGTTTTCATTTCAGTCCTCATGTTTTTGGAGTCGTCCAGATATTTAGCATCTTTGCTAATTTTTACCGGTCTATGCTGTCTATCCCCAGCTGTGAAAGGCGAGGGTATAAAAAATTTGAGTTGGAGGTTGAGGCACAGGCATGATTAGCTGATTTCAAACCAGAAGCAAGAAGGCCCCCGATTTTCTCGTCTGTCGTCGGTTTCCTTGCATTAGTGGAGTGCTGTGTTGTGAGTCCCCCAGAAAATTGACCACTACCGAGGAGGTTTCTTGTAATGTACTCCACCAGTGTACGCTTTCCACTGTATTTCAGTTCGCCCCGATCATCAATCTGATATGGTTTAACGACTGTATTTATGTTTATGTACCTGATGTTATGCTCCTTGTGACAGGCATTCTTAATGATTTCAGAGATCGATGTATTTGCTCTATGAATGTAGTCATTCAAGATCGGTCGATCTCTTATCAGCGGCTGTCCAACGATGATAACATTTGTTGACTTGGACCTATCTATCAAGTTTTTGACAATCTTACCAGATGGTAACTTCCCCCTTCTCGACTCTCCAGCTCCACAGATTATGATCTCACAGTCGAGACTGCCGAAGTTTTCCGATAGCTTCTCGTGCAAAGAAGTAATACTTTCGAGGTCGTCTCTACTTGAATTTTGGTTGTTAACGTCAAATTTACTACTGTTTGCGCTCTTAAACAGTTTGCCGTAGTTATATCCGTTTTTGTCGCTCATCACTAGGAGTCTCGGTTTGCTGATGTATGACTTATTTTCCACATTACTTGATTGTTTTATTCCACTGCCCATCAATCCGTCGTTAATGTCCCCGCTAGGATCTTCAAATTTAGTGCTCATTTGGAGGCTGTCGACCCTATTTTGCAGGCAGTTGTTATTGTCTTCAAGCGTACGAATTAAGATTTTTTGTTTATCATTTATTTCGGTTAGCTTTCTTATTCTTTGTTCGTACTCTCCGCCTCTTTTCTCAAGTTCATGTACTGTATTTCTTATCCTTCCAAGCTCCTCGCGATAAGATTCCATTTCTTTTGCCCTTCTTTGGATCTCAATTGAGAGTTTTTCTTCCAGCGATTTAATTTTCTCCATTTGCGAACCCAATTCTTTGTTGTAATTATTCTCAATTTCTATGACGTCCTCCTGAAAGGCTAAAGAGGTTCGACTCTGTCTTGCCAATGCGCTGTCTCTGTCCTCTAATTATCAGACTGCAATCTCTCTATTTCGGTCCTCAGCAGATCCTTCTCATCCTTGTCTTCGTCATACATCTCCCCGCATTTCTTCGAGCATATAATCCTACTACTTCCGTCTGTCATTATATTTTTATTCTTCTCAATGCAACTCTTGTGATAGATCCCATTACATTGTCCACATACATACACTGATAGTTCTCGGTTCTTGCAACATTTGAAATTTCCCAATGCCATATCAATATCATGCAAAATTGAGTCTGTTCTATGAGTTATTGAGATTGTCGAGATTATACCGTCCGAGCAATATCGTCCAGTTCAACACTTCGGAGACGTTAAGCCCTTTATCTCTCAAAATTGTCTTACTTATTTTCGGCGTTTGCTGTGCGGAAATCTTTCACAATCCGGCAACACCGCGTCGTCAGCTGACAGCCGCCGTGCACATACCTTATCTTATCAGCTGAAATTCTGTTGTTTACATTAGAATTCTTACAAATTTCGGGTCGATCTCCAATGATCCAAGCCTTCACTTTACTCCCAATTGGTGCGATCACGGCAATATCGATGGTCACCAGCTTTGCAGGAATTTCGTAGTGTCCCTTCACCCCGTTTTGTGATTTTTCAATAGCCCCACGATTGACACTCCCAGTCTCAACGTTGCCAGACGGTGTTGTTGTTGCTTGATATTGTTGTTGTTGTTGCTATTGATAATATTTCAATTGTTTTTCAAAGCATTCCCGATTTTGTCAATAATTTAGAAAAATTTCAAAATTTGACGCTAAAAATGTAATAAAAAATACATGTTGGTTACTAATTCGAAAAGCCAATTTTCTTCTCTATCTATTAGTGCAAAAATCCAATATGGCGGCCATAAAAAAAACAAAAGTTAACTATCATAATTTGATATCTAGAAAGCCTGGAAAATTTCTGTCAACGTTGATCGACTCGAAGTGACCAAAAACATAAAACTACCAAGTTTGATCGAAATAGCTTGAATTGTTGGAAAGATAAAAGATAATTTCTGGAATCAAAATTTTCAGTTTTTTCGTGATAAATCGTGAACCAATCAAAATATTCAAAGTTTCTTTTCAGATTCTCAATCGCCACAAAAATGCGCAACTTTTTTCTAATTCAACCGACATCGTATCTCTCACCGTTTCCAAAATACCAATGGTGAGCATCAAAATTTTCACCACCCTGTATAGTTTTAAATACATTTGTGCACTTGCAGTCTATTGTTTTGCAATAGCAATATGGTTTTACAATGTTTGTCCCTTTATAATTGGATATAAGTATCTTGGAGTATCAGTAGATTCTAGATCTAGATAGTGTGATCTCGTGAGATAAATGATCAACTTGAAAAAAATATTACAATTTCAGAAATCGTAGCAACGAAATATATCGGCGTAATACCACGATGTCACAAATCTTTACTACTGCTCTATTTACATCGCCTATTTCTCAGAAAACATCATAACACCATGTGTGCAGAAAGTGATCACTACCTATATCGTGAATGACTTATCGCGGAGAACAGCTGCAGCGGGCGGCAAATATCAAAGAGAGATTTTCAAATTGTGTTTCGGAAGGCATCATTTGTGCTACAAAAATTCTAAGAACGGAGTCATGTTCGATATTTTTTGAAAATTTCTAGGTTCAATATAGACTCAGAAATGAGATAATCGATAGAGTATTGTTTTTTGATATTTCCAAAAAGCGAAAAATGAGAATTTCAGTTTCCTTTCTTCAAATTCAAAATGTCGCTCTTGTCGAGCCATGTCGTGCTTTGAGTGGACAGAAATGGTTCTTACCGCGACATGGAACAGAAGTGTCGCGCTATGATAGGCTTTTAGTGGGACACATGAAGGGAATTGAACTTTCTCAATATCACACTTTGGCAACATGGCATTTCTCAGTGGAATCTACTGACGATACGGTCGCCATTGTAACGACTTTTGTCGATATGATTTGATATTTACTTGAATGTCATCTTGAACGTCCAAGTCTTTCGACGATTAGGTAGTATACTATGGATTTCATTTCGCAAATGACGAATAAGTAAAAATATCTTTTCCATCAGATTTTGAAAATTTCTAGGTTCAATATACAGGGTGGTCCATCCTAGCGTAATTATCCCATAGCGGTCTTACCGTTCAAGATAGAGGAAAAGATGTAATGAAAAAGTTATATGGTTTGATGAGACCTATAACCTAAAAATATTTTCGGCGTCCCATTCTGACGGGATCAACGAAACGTCAATTTTTTTAAACAGAACGCCCTATATTTTTTTTGCATTTTCATGTTCAACTTGAAAAAAACAAAAATTGAAAACTAAAGAAAATCGCATTTTTACAGTTTTCTTAGAAAAATCGTAACGGCCTTGCTTTTCAAAACTAAGAGATGAAACTTGACATGGTGATAGTCAAGTCAAAGACCAATATCCCAATGTCAAAAAATGGGGATTTCTTGATACAGGGCGTTCACAAAAAAACATCAAACTTCATAATTTTCAAAGTATCATAACTCATTTTTTTCAAATGGCATGCCCCTAATTTTATAACGTTATCTGATAACTTTTTTTATCCTCTTTCATTTTCACCAGGGGTACCCTACCCTTAAACTCCATTTTTTTCGAGGTAATCGGAAATTTTCACAAAATTTGCTATTTTTCTTGTTTTTTTTTTCAAAAGTTAAGTTGGCCGTGATGAATGACAGACTAGCCAAATAATACGCAACTCTCAGTTAGTCAGTCTGAATATTGTCGAACAGAGAAAAATGATTTTACGCGAGAGGAAATAATTTATATGATATTCTGGTAATAACCCAGATATCCAGGATCCCACTTTGTTTACTTTTTGCGTTGGAGCCATTTTTTTGTTCGACAGTATTCACACCGACTAACTGACAGCTGCATACTATTTGGCTCGTCTGTCATTCATCACGCTAACTAAATCTTTTGAAAAAACCAAGAAAAATAGCAAATTTTGTGAAAATTTCCGATTGTCTCGGAAAAAATGAAGATTAATGGTAGGGTACCCCTAGTAAAAATGAAAGAGGATAAAAAAAGCTATCAGATAACGTTATAAAATTAGGGACATGCCATTTGAAAAAAATGAGTTATGATACTTTGAAAATTATGAAGTTTGATGTTTTTTTGTGAACGCCTTGTATCAAGAAATCCCAATTTTTCGACATTGGGATATTGGTCTTCGAGTTGACTACCACCATGTCAAGTTTCATCTCTACGTTTTGAAAAGCAAGGCCGCTACGATTTTTCTAAGAAAACTGTGAAAATGCGATTTTTTTTAGTTTTTAATTTTTAGTTGGTAGCACTGCCACACAATTGAAAAACAAAAATACAGACATGAGACAGTTAAAAAAGTTGAACATGAAAAAGCAAAAAAATATAGGGTGTTCCATTTAAAAAATTGACGTTTTGTTAATCTCGTCAAAATGGGACACCCTGTATAGCTAAAAATGATTTTACGTTATAGGTCTCATCAAACCATAAAATTCTTCCCTCACATCTTTTTCTCTATCTTGAACGGTAAGACCGCTATGGGATAATTACGCTAGGATGGACCACCCTGTACACTCAGAAGTGAGAGAATCGATAGAGCATTGTTTTTTGATATTCCCAAAAAGAAAAAATTGAAATTTTAATTTGCTTTCTTCAAATTCAAATATTCGCTCTTGTTGAGCCATGTCGTGCTTTGAGTGGACAGAAATGGTTCTTACTGCGACATGGAACAGGAGTGTCGCGTTATGATGGGTTTTTAGTGGGACGCAAAAAAAGTAGGATCTCAAAGACGCTTCGATAACTTCACATTTCTTGTTGTTAACCGAAGAGGGAAATTTACGCCATGGAGTGACTTTTGGCAGAGTTGATCATTGCCAAAAATTAATCTGCTTGGTCGTAGGCTTTCGAAATGTAGAATATGCGGATATTTGTTTTTTTCATAATAAGAGTATTTTTCTGTCAGATGTAGGCCCAGGAATGAGAAAATTGATCGTATAATTTAAAAAAAATTGCATACCCTACCTATTCCAGTTTTCTTTGTTTAAATTTAAAATTTTAATCTTGTCACGCCGTGTCGCTTTTTGAATGTACTGAAATGGTTCTTAGCGCTACATCGAACGTATATACTGCTTCACGTCTTATGTGCTCCTGGTACCTCATCCCCTTTCACGTCCGTTTTCCTATTGTTTCGTTTGGATATTTCGGGTGCATTATCCCCAAACAAAAGTCGAGGGAGGGTTGCGCTAAATTTCGGGATGTTAGACAGGGTAATTTCTCTATGTCGCGGTCATGTCGCCATATACGGCTTCTAGTGGGGGGGTTAGCGGAATGGTCTGTGCATTTTGTGATCAAAGCATGAAATTTGGCATACTTGTTCAGAAGACCCTCCTTTGCAATTCCAGATGTGGCGCCACGCAAGATTTCGCACCAGAGGCACTGTATTGCGGTTAATATACCTGCTAGGGGTGAGTTCTGCAAAAATTGTTCCTGGCCGGTCCCTGGTACCGCAGTCGGTGTTTTTTAGTTTTGTTCAGATAAAACTACATGTAGAAATGAGTGAGGAGTATGTTTTCACAAGCAAAGCTCCAAATACTGCCTTTATACGTTGTTTCAATACATTTTAAGGCCAACTTTGTTTTAGTACAGGAAACATGGTAAAAAAATTGCCAAAACCTCAGCAAAGATATGGACGTCCTAAAAATTTGATATTCTGTCCAGAATTATGTGCCCTACTACATATCTAAAATTGCCAAAAATCGCATCCCGATGCTTCGAGTTATTGGAGGGGGGGTGAAAAATTGCAACTCAAAATGAAAGGTATAGAACCCGATGGAACCCGTCAATCCAATGGATGCAAATACGTCGTAGTTCGACGCATCACAACCAGTTGATCAGTGATGTGAGTTGGGTATTTACCGGGTAGGTAGGTAAATATAAATCGGGTATTTACCCGGTATTTTCCCGAGTGATATTTACCCACCCTACCCAGTTTGACAGAAAAGTTGACACTGTTGACAGCTCGGTTGACAGTGTTGACGGTTAAAGGTTAAATGATTTCTTTTTCCAAGTTCTAGGCTTTATAAACCTAACCTTCAAAGAGCTTATTATTATTTTGCTGCTGTGAGCAAAAAATCATAATTGTTTGTTGTTGTTTCTCCAATTGTTAATAACAATCAATGAAAATAGATACCCTATTAGAGACCCGATTTTGGGTAAATACCGGATATTTACCCTGGGTATTTACCCTTAAATATAAAAACCCGGGTATTTTACATCACTGCAGTTGATACAATTTCGGCACAAAAAGTGTCGATCATTGTTGAAGGGGGGTCGTGGGGAAGGGCGAAACTCGGCTGGGTGGCTCTTTTTCTTCCTGGGCCATGAAGAATCGATCACGACAAGATTGGTATCTTTTCCGACTAAATTCAATGTCCTGAACTTGAATCCAATGTGTAAATTTGGATAAAAACAAGTTCGAACAAGTTAACTTGAGAAAACCTGTTTTTCCTTTGACAATTTTCACAAAACTTTTTTCTACTGTTAGAGGTATTCATCTTTGAAAATATCTCAGAGGCCATTAGAGTAAACTGTATTCTTCACGAAAATCATCCATTCGATCTGTAACTTTGTTTTTCGAGGTAGGAAAAATCGATTTGAACTTTAGTCGGCACTGCCCGGCGTCTACTGATGACCAGAACACTACAGCATGCTCTTTCAAGTAATAACTCAATACCCTGCATTGCGATTCATGACGATTTTGTTTATGTTGTAGGGAATTCAGTTCTGCACAGATCCTCGAACTTTCAAAGATGAGTTATAGTTTTTTAGATAGTTTGGGCTATTTTCATTTAAAGATGCATGGTGTAGTGTTCTGGTCAGTAGTAGACGACGGGCTGTGCCAACTAAAGTTCAGATTGACTTTTTCTGTCTCGAAAAACAAAATTACAAATCGAATGGATGATTTTCGTGAAGAATACAGTTTAAACTAATGGCCTCTGAAATATTTTCGAAGAAGAATACCTCTAACAGTAAAAAAAAATTCTTGAAAATTGTCAAAGAAAAAACGGGTTTTCTCAAGTTAACTTGTTTGAACTTGTTTTTGTCCAAATGTATACATCGGATTCAAGTTCAGGACATTGAATTTAGTCGGAAAAGATACCAATCTTGTCGTGATCGATTCTTCATGGCCCAGGAAGAAAAAGAGCCACCCAGCCGAGTTTCGCCCTCCCCCGCGACCCCCCTTTACCAATGATCGACACTTTTTGTGCCAAAAGTTTATCAACAGGATGTGATGCGTCGAACTACGACGTATTTCATCCATTGGATTGACGGGTTCCATCGGGCTCCATACCTTCAATTTTGAGTTGTAATTTTTTACCCCCCCTCCAATAACTCGAAGCCTTGGGATGCGATTTTTGGCAATTTTAGAAATGTAGTAGGGCACTTAATAGGGTATGTGACTGTGTCAGATTTTAATGGTTTTATGTCTTTGTAATGAACAAGTGGAAATTGAAATGTAGCTTGAGCAATATTTCTCGATGATACATTGATTAATTGATGAGAAAAGTGAAATTAAAAATCAAATTATTTTAAATCAATGTCACGTGACCTAAAACGCGCCACGATTGGGTGTGACGTCAATCTTCATATCTGTCATTTCTCATCTGTCACCGGAGCGGAGATGTCACGTGGCGTCTGACGAAACGTGTCGGTGATTTCACCTGAAAATAAAATGAGATCCCAGCTTTCTCGAGAGCGAATAGCAGTACGCTGCCTTAAATGGACGCTGTAATGGTTGGGCAGTTTATTATATTAAAACTGTGGGCACATTCACAAAAATGTGGTAGTCTAAACTCTAAAGTCTGACCACTAACTTCACTTTTAATAACATAACCTCAAATCTCAAATTGTGTTTTATTATCATTTATCGATTATACATATAACACATATGATACTTAATATAATTTAAGGTACCTACCAAGCTCATACACCTACATCAAAATGGTATTCACAGAAATAGATGGACGACTTCGAAGATAATCCATTCGGATCCCTTCTTGCAAGTTCCAGCCACTTTCTTCTTATGTGTGCTTTTTTGGGTACCACAATGAAAAGTTACTGTGGGGAACTTCTTCCCTTGTTTTTGCAAAGAGGCACCACACACCAGTGATAGGATTTTCCACTCATTGTTCTCCAAACAGAACAGCGTCCTTGCGAACAAGTGACGGTTTGTTTACATTCGCGAATGACACTTGACAGTTTATGAACTGTGACGTCACAATGGCCGTTGACTTTTATAAAGCGTTTGGGCGCCAAATATTTGACCGAAATAAAAAAGATTTTTTCTACGTAAAATAAACATGCTTTGATCCAAATAAATATTACTTTCAGTTAAAACCAAGCAATTGGAAATTATTTAGACCAAAATTGAAAAACCGTCACATACCCTATTCTGAACAGAATATCAAATTTTCAGGACGTTTATATCTTTGCCGAGGTTTTGGCAATTTTTTCACCATGGTTCCTGTACTAAAACAAAGTTGGCCTTAAAATGTATTAAAACAACGTATAAAGGCAGCATTTGGAACTTTGCTTGTGAAAATGTACTCCTCACTCATTTCTACATGTAGTTTCAACTAAACAGAACGAAAAAATACCGACTGCGGTACCAGAGACCGGCCAGGAACCATTTTTGCAGAATTTACCTCTAGCAGGTATATTAACCGCAATACAGTGCCTCTGGAGCGAAATCTTGCGTGGCGCCACATCTAGAATTGCAAAGGAGGGTCTTCTGAACACGTATGCCAAATTTCATGCTTTGATCACAAAATGCACAGATCATTCCATTTTTGGCCGTTAACCCCGCCACTATTCTTAGCCCGACGTTATTTCCTGATAGAGAGACCTGGGATCTGGTTACCCAGAGAGAGACGCAAGCCCAGTCATTGAGCGAGAGGGTATAGAGAGAGAGAAAGCTAGAGCACTAGGGTATTTGCACGTCAGGGTGTGGTGCCATTGCTTGTTACTAAACCACCCTGCGTCACAGTCAAAATGCATGACATGAGCTGTCAATATTTTTGTTGAGGTTAAGTCGACCGTTTCATCTTTCAACACAGATTTTTTCACTAAATTTAACAGAAACTCTTAAAAACTGTTTTAGGCATGTATATTGTGTTCCATACATAGCAGATGCTTTCGATCACCGTATTTCAAGTACTGCTGGCATTTCGTCGAACGTAGGTTTCATCATCCAACTCATTCCGTCGAACGCAAATTCCATTGATCGTTGAATGCAGTAACCGTCGACGTGGTGATCACCGACCCCATCGTGAAGATATATTTGTAATTGCCGTACGCGCAGTAGGTATATTATGTATTTCAGTAGGTACTGGCCCCGAACAGCTGGAAAACCCAAAAAGCACAATAATAGAAGTTCCATCAATTTTGCAAGATTCTATACCTGATGGTTTCTTCGGCAAGGAAAACATCACATCTTCCCGACTCTTGTACTGCTTCACGGTGCACCTTTTTCGTTTTGGCACTTTTAGCCCGGATTTCGGCGATTTCGGCATGCAAAATAATGACAATTCAAATTTGTAAACAAATCGTGAAAATGACAAATGACAATAGCAACCACGCCCACCCCAGCTAACTTTGTTTTAAATTTTGACGAGGCCAGGAAATGCCGAGACACTGACAGAGAATACCGATAGGTATATCCTTTTCATAGCTTCGTCACTCTATAGTACAGTCTCTCTATTTCCTGATTGAGAGTAGCGCCACCAGTGGCAAATGGGATGTACTACGTGTCGTGTTGAAGTATCTTAACGACACATGGGCCTTGTTTACGCGAGGTTTAAAACTGGTGTTAAGGTCCGTAACATAAATGTTATCGTCCGCATAAACACCTCTAAACGCAAGTTTCGCAACAGCTGTTAAGCTTAGCTAAATGTGATTTTAAATTGCATTCAGTAAGCAAACAAGTGTTGGCAATCGCACGTAAACGCCCATGCCCATCCGCAGTACACTGATGTAGCGAATGTTGCCTAAAATCGTGGTTTTTAGGCAACTTTCACTACAGAAGTGTACTGCGGAATGTATTTTACTGCCAGGGACTTTTCTCACACGATTCAAGAATAGCGGCCTAGGTTAAGGGGCTGTCGGCTGTCATTTTGGTCGGCGCGCGTAAACACTCCTAACTAACCACTGTTAAAATCTCTGCTAAGCCTCGCGTAAATAAGCTCATGTTGACCATCATACCACGACACAGATTGGTTGAAATATGGCTGGAGATGCGGTCATGAGTCAAACCTTTCTTTACAGACATCTGCACTTATGTTACCGACATTGTGTCGCGCTAAGATCCTTCCTTATGGCGACAAATCTTCCCGCGCAAATTTGTCGCCCTAAGAAGAATTACTTATTTGCTGGCATGTCGCGCTAAAGCAGAAAACCCAGTGATTGTTATTATGCACTTCTGAAATATTTTTTTTCCGGGAAAGTTCCCTTCATTTTTGATTCTCTTGTCTTTAAAAATTGACATATCAAAAACTGAACTATACCCTCACCCTGTAGAGTAAGTTCAAAATTTTGAAATTCAAGTTCTGTTGTACATTCAAAAGAATCGCCCAAATGGATGGCACATGTGATTGAGCCAGACGGCAACCAGGTGGAGCCATATGCTGGTTGTTAAGGACTTAAGAGCAACGGAGCTTGGGCTTCTTTTGAGTTTGTTCTCTGAGGTGACAGGTTGCCTCAAAAGCGCTGCGTCATCGTCCGAAATTGCTTCAGTAATTGTTCTTCCTCATCCTCCTCATGCGAACAGGAAGGCGTATGTATACCTAGATATCGTCTTTCGTGGTGCTGAAATCACTTTCTTCATCATCAAAAAATGTAAGTTATTTGTGAATAGGCATAATGATTATGCTTTGATTTATTTTGTGAAGTCTCAAGTCCCACTTTTGTGCTATTTCAGGTTAAAACCACCACCCGAAATTGTTGACATGTACAACTGTTCGCAATGTTCGCATCGGACCGAATCCGTCTTTCAACTGAACCACCACGTCCAGAGGAATCACAAAAATGTTTATGCAGCTGAACTGTACCATGCCATTGTCGAACCTGAACAGTTCGCTTGCATCCGTTGCGGCTACAAGAGCTACTATCCGTTCGAATTGTACGAGCATTACAAACAAGTACATAATCCGGGAACGGGAAGCAATGAAAATGGGACATTTAGTAAAGAAACTGGAAGATATCCGTGTGGCTACTGCAGATACGAATCGGATTCGAGTTTATCTTTTGTAAAGCATCGCGATTTGTGTGGTAACCAGCTGAAGGAGGAGTCACAAGAAATCGCAGAAGAAGCTGAAGGCATGGGATCGCCTGATTTGAACGCAGTTGTTGCAAGAAGATCCTCCAGAGATGTTGGAGTGATGGAATTGAAGATTCCAACGCATGATTCTGGTGAAACAATTAGTTGGTTCTATTGCAATCATTGTCCGCATCGAACTAAAAAAAAGCATAGTTTGAGACAGCACATGATTGATAAACATGCTACAAATGATGAAATCAACTGGTTCCATTGCAGCCATTGTTCGTACCGAGCTAAACAAAAGCCGCATTTGAAACGGCACGTGATATATAGACATGCTACTGATGATGAAATCGACTGGTTCCAGTGCAACGATTGTTCGTACCGAGCCAAACTGAAGTCGGAATTGAGAACACACGTCTTGCAGCATGCTACGGATGAAGCGATCAACTGGTTCCAGTGTAACCATTGTACGTACCGAGCTAAACAAAAGACACATTTAAATCGGCACTTGAAATATAAACATGTTACTAATGAAGACATCGACTGGTTACAGTGTAACGATTGTCCGTACAAAGCCAAACAAAAAAGATACTTGGATATGCACATGCTCCGGCAACACCCTAAGATAATCAGCTGGCTCCAGTGCAACCATTGCTCATACCGATCCAAAGAAAAACGAAGTTTGGAAAGGCATATACTGTTCAGACACACTTCGAGTGAACAAATCAATTGGTTCCAGTGCAACCATTGTTCGTACCGAGCTAAACAAAAGTCAATATTGAAAAGGCACAATGGGCTAAAACATGCCACGAACTCTGTTAAAGATGAAGAAAATTACTGGTTACAGTGCAACCATTGTGCGTACCAAACTAAACGAAAGCCATACTTGAAAGCGCACGTCTTGTTGGAACACGCTACGAACGGGAAAATCAACTGGTTCCAGTGCAACGATTGTTCGTACCAAACCAATAATGAGCCAGATTTGAGAATGCACGTGTCAAATGCACATGCTACGGATGGAGAAATCAGCTGGTTTCAGTGCAATGTTTGTTCGTACCGAGCAAAACAAAAAAAACATTTGACGGGGCACATGCTCAGACATGCTACGGACGAAGAAATCGACTGGTTCCAGTGCAACCATTGTTCTCACCGAGCTAAGAAAAAGTCTTACTTGAAAATACACATGTTGAGACATGCTTCAAATGAAGAAACCAACTGGTTTCAGTGCAACCATTGTTCGTACCGAGCCAATAGAAAGATTGCTTTGAAAACGCACATGTTGACACACGCTGCGCCTGAAGAAATCAACTGGTTCAAGTGCAACGATTGTTCCTACAAGGCTAAACTGAAGTCAGGTTTGACACAGCACATTATAAATAAACATGCTGATGTGAATAAGGAGATAAAGGAGTAGATTAATTACTAGAGAGAGAGAAAATGCACTATCATGTCTAAACATAGAGGTGTCTCAAAACTCTCAGGAAAATGGAAACACCTCTATATTTTTCCCTAGAACCCTTTCAGAAAGTTACCACTTGTTATTTGACAGATGAAAAAAAGCATTAGGGATTTGACTATAACTCTTTAATTTTCTTTTGTTGACTTACCGACTTTGACAACGCACCGGCAACTTGAGGTACGTTCCGATATTCGTTCTGGTCGACCAACCGCCAGAAATACTATATTGGAACAACCGGCTGGCTGAAAAAGGTTAAACAACCACAACGACCAGCTTCGGAGGCCGGTCAAGAAAGGATAACCCAAACGTCAACTGTCGTACCGATATCAAAAGTTACCCACTGAAAAATTGGTCGACCGGCTGGTTAACCAATTTGAATATTGGAACACACATTTAAGGAACGACGTTTGTGTTTAGTTCCATTGACCGGCCTCCGAGACTGGCCGTTATGGTTGACAGCTGGTCAACCTTTTCCAGCGAGCCAGTAGTTCCAATATTCACTTTTTCAGGTGGTTGGTCGACCAGAACGAATATCGGAACGTTCTGGAACCTTTGAAAAAACACCAGATAGATTCGACTTAGATTATTGTTAGTCTCCTTGAAAATTAACTATTTTTAGTTTAATAAGGAACATTTCACTCATGTTTCTTTTATGGTTACTGGTAATCTAGAATTCTAACTTCTATAACTAATTTTAAGAAATGTTTGGCCAATGCTGTTTTTTCGCTGATAATGACTTTTTTGGCTTACGCAGTGATTTGTATGTTGTTGAATGGGTTTTTACAGATATCATTCTGTTTGTCCTATGTACGTGTCATTACAGTTTTTACAGAGAATTTGGTATAGGTATGTACTCATTTTGGTCGACAATCAAATGAAATGGGAACCAGATCTTTTAGTGTAGTATAGTATAAGTTTCTGCATGAGTTGATATTATGAAATGACGGAATAATGTTAAGTGGTTTCCAATTTTCAAGAAAGATCATTTTAAGTTAGCTTTAGAAAAAAAATAGTTACAATTATTTTGATATGCTGGGATCTTGAAAGTTGCGAGTTTTTTCAACATACTCAAGAAGGTCACTCATTATAAGAAAAACATTAGAAGGACTAATAGGAGCCCCCATTATTTTTTTTTCTGAAAGTAGGTATCATCACTAGAAAAATATCATGGTGTGAAACATAAACTTGCAAGTTCAATAAACGTGTTCTTATCAATATGTCGGTGTAATGTTTTATGAACCCCCACTTTCATTTTGAATTTTGAAATCTCCCCCCTACTAAGGCTCTTGGTTCAACAGCGAAAAATGGAACGACATCCAGAGAAGGTGAAATATTATCAGGCGGTAGAACAACAACCTCATTCAAGACTGAATATTTTGCATTACACCGAGATAATGAATTGATATACAGGGTGGTCCAGTTTTTGATACATCAATCTTGAGAGATGATAGAGAATCGAAAATGAAAAGGACTTTCCCGGAAAAAATATTTCAGAAGTGCATAATTATTAACGGAGATATAGCCCTTGAAAGTTCCGAAATTTCAAACTTGAATATCTCGAAAACGAAGCTCCTAATAAAAATTTTGCACGAGTAACTTTTTTTCTAAATTTAACATAGAGCTCAAAAATATGAACAATTTTTGAAAATTTTCAAGAGGATAAAAAATTAGGGGACAAAAAGGTGTGCCCGATATTTTCTACGCCCCTGGATGATTTTGATAAAACGCGTTATTATCGTTCGATAGAGACTCGCTTGGGTAAACTCTGGTTCAAATTTGAACAAAATCGGTTGAACGGTTCAAAAGTCATGCTAAAAAAACGATTTTTCATTTCTAACTTTGAAGGGCTATATCTCCGTTATTATGCATATTATGCATATGTTATTATGCGTAAAGTTTTGATTTTCTATGATCTCTTGAAATTAATTGATCAACAACTGGACCATCCTGTACAGGTTGTCCAAAAGTTAATGCAACTAAATTCACATGGAGATAAAAAATTGAAAGATAAGGCAACTTTATCAATAAAAACACCCTCGCAAACGTGATGACTGAGATACAGATACATTCAAATTTGGTTTTTCATATAAGTTTTTTTCTGCATAACTTTTAAACCGTTCAACCGATTTCATTCAAATTTGAACCAAAGTTAACTGAAAAAGGTCTCTTAACTGAAAGAGGTCTTTGTTGAACAACGCATTTTATCAAACATTTTCAGTGACTAAGATAATAGGGGGTACCCTCCCTCTTTTCCCCCTATTTTTTACCCCCTGTTTTTTTTTCGGAAATGTGGAGAAGTAACTTTTTTCTTCAAATCGAACGTAGGATCTGAAAAATTGAACACAAGGCCTTTTTAGCACGAGATGCATCACTGCTTTATGTGCAATCGCAAATTTTTACAATAAAAAATGAGCAAAAATATCGAGAAAATTATAATTATGTCATATACAAAATGTTAATATCCAGTTGCCAGGGAAAAACAAAAGACAGTCTTGACAGCCTTCAAAATTTATTTCGCTGCAAAATGTCCGACGATTCAGGAAGCGATGTCGACGTCCTCCGAGAAATTCTGGAAGCTGCGTCCTTTTGCCTTCCTTTCCTACTCTTTTGTGTTCACAATTCGTATTTCTCGACTGCGGCCACAATAATTGACGTTGACCTGAGATTTGCGTTGACATAACAGTGCCAAAAAATGACCTTGAAAGCATAACAGTGCTAAAAAGTGACATAAGAGATATGACATATGTCGTCTTTGTTGATGATAAAGTAAGCATTGAGGTACGATTGCACAGAAAACATATTGTTTCGGCCCTCTTTTTGTATACCGGGGACAAAATACTCATCGGCAAAGTATTGGTTACAGATGAAATGTTTTAGATAGGTAAAGCTCGTGGTGGAAGAGTTGATTTAATTGTGGAAAATTAATATTTTCCAAGCACTAATTTAGCAACCGCGTGCATTCCTGGAAAGTTGTCTTTTGATAGCTGCATAATTAGAATCAGGAAACACAACGTTTCTTCTTACCTATACCTCACATGCAATGTTAATTCCATCTTCAAGTCAGGTCTGCAAACAAATTTTATTATGAAAATATAGGAAAGAATCGCTATTTCACATCAGTTTTACTTATCATGAAATATTCACGACGCCAATAAACAAGAAATAAAAATAAACAATGTTTTTTCTTGAAGAACCGTCGAACCGAAGTAGTTCATAAAGATGAAAGAACTGTGGAGGGGTTTCCACTGACGAAACGAATGACTTTTCAAATGAAAAGTACATACTAGAAGGTGGTAGTTTTCTTCAGAAATGGAAGCTGTAGACACAGTGTTTCGCTATATTATTTTAGCTCGTCAGTACAGCATACCAGACATGAATTTTCTGTAAAATTTCTTCCATTTGAGAAGTCATTCGTTCCGTCAGTGGAAACCTTTCCACAGTTCTTTCATCTTGAGAAATAATAAAATTTCCACAAAGAAAAAAACAACTTTTATCCCAATCCTATTGAATAGGGTGATTGCATGAAATTCGTTCACCTGATCGCCGGCAGGCAGCGCAAGGATCTAGTTATGTTTTGACGTTTGTTAGGGAATTGCATTAGGGCCATAGACAAGGATTGGGGTACATGACAGGTATCCTAAGGCATTGTTAGAATGATTAGAAATCACAATCTCGATCTCGTGAACGCCGAACAAACCTGTAGGTATCTGAACAAAACACGTAAAAATTACAGTACTTAGTGAGGTAAGTCCGGTTGACGATGACTCCGCATGGATAAAACTTGACAGACGACAATGACACTATTGACATTTTGCCATAAACTCCCTCTACATATGCAATCACCCTATAATTAGTCCAGTCAAAATAGGTTTTAACCGGAAATAAATTCGGAAGTTGACAAAATTTGGTGGATCGATGCGCAATTTAACGTGGAATAACATACTGAAATTCCCGAAAATTCCAAGGCTTGGCTTTTTTTCTAGGGCCAATAAAAGAGCGCCATCCTTGGAAATTTTTGGTTTTTTCTGAATAACTTGTAAACTATCACCTTTAGACCACAAAGACCAGCAAAGCAAATGTAGCCCGCTAAATTCTCAAGAGATCAGTAGTAAATTTATTACTCTATGGTCAACAGCCTCTGAGATACAGCGTCTGCTAAGACGCAGTGAAAATTACTCAAAATTTATTTCCGGATTTTACGTAACAATTTGCATAATGTCAGTTCAGGGGATGTAACGTGGACAGCAGATGTGCGGATTTTATTGTGTTTTACATTTTTGGAAAGCCAATTCAACCTTTGGTATCACACTTTTGTCTAGAAGTCGCCAACTCCAAAATGGTACTTTTCCTCAACCTCTGAAATTGATACTTGATTACCCGAAGAATCCCCAAAAATCGATTTTTTTCATAGCATGCCATTTGCCCAATTTTTCAAGTAGACCAAAATCATCCAGGGAATATATAGAGAATTGAATACCAAAAAAACAACATGTTCTGGATTCTTTTTCCCAGTGATGGTTCCAGAGTTTTATGAGTTGAAAGACTAAAACGACCTATTTGGACAAAAAACTGGGTGGTCCGACACTAACTGCTGAATACTGGACGGACCTTGCATTTGAGGTGTAAGATGTCACTTGGCAGACGTGAAAAGTACATAAGTATATTCAATACGTCTGCTAAGTGGCATTTTGCATCATCAAATGCAAGGTCCGTACAGTATTCAGCAGTTAGTATCAGAACTACCTATCTTTCTTCCAAATGGATCGTTGTAGTCTTTTGTGGTAACTTTACGTAAGTATGTAAAAAGCAGTAGGTAGGTACGATAGTTTTATTATCGAACAGCACATCCAATACCTGTACATGCATGGAGCGAAGCCCAACCGTGCCGAACTCCCGAGCTGCTCTCTCTACCATTCCCCCTCATCTCATCCTTACTCTACCCACGCAGCCGGCACTTCCCCCACTCCTTATGGTAGGTATTAGGTACAATCCCAACATCTCCTCCCCTCTTAAAATATGTTCAGTACAGTAAGAAATCAAGAGGTAAGTATTTTTACAAAGCAAGTAAGTAATGCGCAGGTAAGTAAGTCGACATAAAACGTTCTCGTACGAACACATCAAAATATAACTAATAAGTAAACAATATAAATTTAAATGAACAACACAAGGAATCACATATCAAGCCTATTAGGTGGTCTTCTAATTCGATTAGACCTACGCAATATCGGCGAATTTATTGTCGGTTCCGGAAGTGCAACATTTCCAGGAACATCGTCAGGAATGTTCGGCAAAGCTACCAATTCCGTGTCACTGCTGGTTGATTTATCGCTTGGTTCGGCAGAAGTGGAATCCTGAGTAGCTGGCACCTCCGGTGTGTCAACAACTTTTTGTTTATCCCCAGTATTTGTGCAATCTGAGAACTCTGTAAGCGGTGGCTTGAAGACTTGTGGGAGAGCCTCACCGATTTTTCGAATTTGATCAACATGACGGCGCCACAAACGGTCATCGTCCAATTTGACATTGTAATGAAGTTTTCCCAATCTTTCAGCAACAGAACCAAATTGCCATTTGTCTTCACCGTGATAATCACGTACTGCCACCCTTTCCCCCGTTTTGAATTCTCGAACATTAAAATCGTTGTAATTTGGAAGTGTTTTCACGGAATTTGGTTTAATCAAATCTAACCTCGAACGAATTTGTCTACCAAACATGAGTTCAGCAGGACTTTTTCCCGTGATCGCGTGTACACTTCGGCGGTAATTCAAAAGAAAGTTTTGCAATTCAATTTCTTTTTTCGAGTTTGCCGCTCGGATGGCATTTTTAAATGTTTGCACATACCTTTCTGCCAACCCGTTCGTAGCAGGGTGATAAGGTGCACTTCGTTTGTGGATGATGCCGTTATTTTTCAAAAAGTGTTGAAATTTATAAGACGTAAATTGACTCCCATTATCCGAAACTAAAATTTCCGGGATGCCAAAAGTAGAAAAAATTTTACGACATAATTCGATAGTTGTCTCGGTAGTGATATCTTTGATTTTATGTACTTCAGGCCAGCGCGTGAAAGCATCCACCAAGATGAAAAAATAGCTCCCCATGAATGGCCCTGCGAAGTCAACATGTACTCTTTCAAATGGCCTTGAAACAGGTCGCCACAAATGCGTCGGAGTTACTTTTGGCGGATCATTTTTTATTGCTTGGCAATTTACGCAGTTTTGTGCAATTCCCTCAATGTCAGCAGTTATCGCCGGCCACCAACAATAGCTTCGGGCTAGCGCTTTCATTTTGTTTATGCCCAAATGTGAAGAATGCAATTCTTGTAAAATTCGTCGTCGCAAAGTTGACGGCACTACCAACTGGTTTCCACGAAACAAACAATCGCTTTGTAGTGCGAACTCGTTTTGAGGTATTCCGAACCTATCCTGCTTCTTTACCTCATATCCATTTTTCAACCCTTTCATGATTTTTCCGAACTGTCTGTCCTTTTTCGTTTCAACCGCAACTTCCTCCAACGTTACCGGCAAAACTTCAAGTTGATTTATTTGAAACGCATCGATCTCATCGAACCTATCAAAATCCTCCGATTTTACTGGTAACCGCGACATTGCATCAGCATTGTTATGCGCGTTTGTGCTTCGGTAACAAATGTCGTAATTGAATGTCTGCAAAAAAATCGCGTAATGTTGCATACGCGTCGCTGTAAGAATCGGTAACGGTTTGGTTTTACCGAAAATGTGCACCAGAGGTTTGTGGTCTACCTGCAACGTAAACCTACGCCCGAACAAAAACTGATAGAATTTTTTTATACCAAAAACTATGGCATAAGCCTCTTTGTCAATCTGACTGTACCTTTGCTGAGTAGCACTGAGCGTTTGTGAAGCAAACTGGACTGGTCGCTCGGTACCATCCGGCATTATGTGCGAAAGAACAGCCCCTACCGCGTAAGGACTGGCATCAGTCGCCAAAACAAGTTGCAAATTTGGGTCAAAGTGACAAAGTACACGATCCGATTGCATCTCACTTTTTACCAAATCAAATGCTTCCTGGCATTTTTTACTCCAGTGAAAAGGAACGTTGTCCTTCAGCAGATTGTTTATTGGGTACAGTTTATGACTCAAGTTACTCAGAAACCGTCCGTAGTAATTTACGAGCCCAATAAACGATTTCACTTCGGTTTTATTTGTAGGAACTTTTGCTTTTTGTATCGCATCAATTTTCGACGTACATTTATGAATCCCGTCACGATCAATTTTGTATCCGCAGTACTCGATAGAATCGGCCATAAACACGCATTTATCCCGATTTACTTTGATATTGAATTTGTCAAATCGACTTAAAACCTCCTCAAGTCGTCTCAGATGTTCTTGATCGTTTTCCGCGGAAATCTTTATGTCGTCCATAAACACTGATACTCCGGGTATCCCCTGTAAAATGACTTCAATTTCACGTTGAAAAATTGCAGGTGCGCTTGCTACGCCGTACATCATTCTCGTACACTGATATAAACCTTTGTGCGTATTCAAAGTAAGGTACTTTTGGTCCTCCTCCTGAACCTCCATCTGCAGATACGCTTTGAACAAGTCAAGTTTCGTGAATGTTTTTCCGCCCGCAACGGAAGCAAAAAGCATATCAATCGTAGGCAACGGATAATTATCTGTCACTAAATTCGGATTTATCGTGCTTTTGAAGTCGCCACATATACGCACTTTCCCGTTAGCTTTTACGACCGGTACAATCGGTGTAGCATGCTCTGATGAAGCAACTTTTTTAAGGACTCCCTCCCTCTCAAGGTTCTCTAATTCCTCTTCAATTTTTGGCAATAAAGCAAATGGCACCTGGCGGTGTTTCAAAAAGACCGGTTTGGCATCGGGTTTTACTTGAATTTTCGCCTGAACCCCCTCAATCTTGCCAATTTTGGAATCAAAAACGCTCGAAAACTTGTTCAGGACTTTTTGCAGTTTTGAATTTACTTCCAAATTCGAAATATCGGCAAGGTCGATTCCCAGAAGTCTCATCCACTCGCGCCCCAACAACGGATGTTTATCGTTTTGAACGACGTAAACATTTAATTTACGAGTGAGATTCCTGTAACTGACACACACCTCAGCGCAACCCAATACTCTTATCTCCCGCTGACAATAAGAGCTTAACCGCAAATTCGTCTCATGAATTTTTACATTTGGAAACAATGATTTAAACTGACCCGCGCTTACTAGCGTTACTGCTGCTCCGGAATCCACCTCGAATTCCACGTAAACATCATTTACCGGCAACTCCAGCAAAAACTTTTCGCGCTTTTCTGCATGTTCAACAATGAGGATTTCCTCTGCCTGATGGGCACTCGCATTGGTAGCTCTACTACGACACATTACCTGGTAATGTCCTTTCTTGTTGCACGCCCTGCAGATGACATCCTGCTTGTTGCATTTGTTGGCCAGGTGAGTCCTGGACCCACAGCGGTAACACTGTCGAACATTTTCACCAGTGGTAGTGGTAGTACCACAGCCGCTTTTCGCACTGCAGCTTTTCGCACTATCACTTTTCTTCTGCACTGGCGTCGACGCTGGTTTGACCTTGTGTACTTGCACTTGGCTCCGGGTGTTCAAAAACGCCGCATCCTTTGCGGATAGCTCCATCCCCGTCGCTATATCTGCTGCTTTCTCGAGCGTCAAATTCTTCTCTTCTAGAAGTCTGGATTGCGCTTTCGATGACCGCAAACCGAAAACGAACTGATTGCGTAGGGCCTTCTTGAGGTACGTCTCAAACTTACAATGAATGGCCAATTTCTGTAAAGCAACCAGAAATTCTTGCACGGTTTCACCCTCCAACTGCTTTCGCTGGTGAAATTTGAAAATTTCCGCGATCTCCAAGGGATCCGGATTGTAGAAAGACTTCATCGAATTCACTAATTCTTCGTAATCCTTGGTATTGGGATCTTCTGGAGACAACTTGTCGCATAACGTGTTGTATGCTTCCGACCCCATGTAGTGCAAAAGGTATGTAACCTTCAAAGGCGCCGGGATGGCGAAAACGGTGAAAGCCGCCTCCAGGCGTTTCACCCACCTTTCGAACGAAATTTTCGCAGCATCGAAAACTTCTATTGCAAACTGAGTTTGAACCATGTGGACGGTGCCCACGGCGTTGGCGTCTTCGTCCGTCATCTTCGTAGTGGTAGGTACTCCTTAATAACCCTCGTCGCCACTGTGGTAACTGTACATGCATGGAGCGAAGCCCAACCGTGCCGAACTCCCGAGCTGCTCTCCCATTCCCCCTCATCTCATCCTTACTCTACCCACGCAGCCGGCACTTCCCCCACTCCTTATGGTAGGTATTAGGTACAATCCCAACATCTTTCAATCCATATAACTCAGGAACCATCACTGGGAAAAAGATCCTGTTACATGTTATTTTTTTGGTATTCAATTCTTCATATACTCCCTGGATGGTTTTGCCCTACTTAGAAAATTAGGCAAATGGCTTGGTATGAAAAAAATCGATTTTTGGGGATTCTTCGGGACATCCAGTATCGATTTCAAAGGTCGAGGAAAAGTACCATTTTGAAGTTGGCGCCTTCTAGACAAAAGCGTGATACCGAATGTTGAATTGGCTTTCAAAACACGTAAAACAGATTGAAATCCGCACATTTGCTGTCCACGTTACAACCCGCGAACTGACACTATGCAAATTGTTACGTAAAATCGGGAAATAATTTTTGAGCAATTTTCACTGCGTTCCGGCAGACGCTGTATCTCGAAGGCTATTGATCAAAAAGTAATGAGTTTAGTACTGATCTCTTGGGAATTCAACGGACTACATTTGCCTTGCGAGTATTGGTGTTCTGAAGGTGATAGTTTACAAGTTATTCAGAAAAAATCGAAAACTTTCAAGGATGGTGCTCTTTTATTGGTCCTAAAAAAAAAATCCAAGCCTTCGAATTCTCGGGAATTTCAGTATGTTATTCTACGTTGAATTCTGCATCGATCCACCAAATTTTGTCAACTTCCGAATTTATTTCCGGTTTGGCCCGATTTTTGCTTAATTTGACTGGACTAAATGCACGCATTATCACGCGCATCATAGGTACATGCCTGCATTTTTTAATAATACTGGATGAAGCATAGTATTCTACTCGCGGGTAATAGCTATTCGGCTATTCGGCTCGTAAAGCTCATTCGGATGCTTTACGACACTCGCCAAGGCTCGTGTCGGCAAACTGCATCCTCATGAGTGGCCTTGTTTACGCGAGGTTTAAAACTGGTATTAAGGTCCGTAACATCAATGTTATCGTCCGCATAAACACCTCTAAACGCAAGTTTCGCAACAGCTGTTAAGATTAGCTAAATGTGATTGTAAATTGCATTTAGTAAGCAAACAAGTGTTGGCAATCGCACGTAAACGCCCATGCCCATCCGCAGTATACTGATGTAGCGAATGTTGCCTAAAATCGTGGTTTTTAGGCAACTTTCACTACAGAAGTGTACTGCGGAATGTATTTTACTGCCAGGGACTTTTCTCACACGATTCAAGAATAGCGGCCTAGGTTAAGGGGCTGTCGGCTGTCATTTTGGTCGGCGCGCGTAAACACTCCTAACTATCCACTGTTAAAATCTCTGCTAAGCCTCGCGTAAACAAGCTCAGTAAGAAGCAATCATTACCCGCTTGTTGAATAATATAGGGGAAGGTTACTTAAAATGGGATACTTAAGGTTTGAACCCTTAGAAATAATAGCTGGATAAAGCAAACCTCATCTAATTATGTCTAATTATTCCTTGCTCTGTTTTATATCATAACCCCAAAGAGTTTTTGGAACGAAAATGTATTTTCCGAAATATAACTACTTTTCCAAGAAATGTGCAAGTATCCCATTTTAGGGAACCCATACGGTAAAACGGGATACCTCATATCCTTAAAATGGGATAGTAATTGAAATTGATAGATTTGACTAGTCTATTAGGAATATGATAACCAGACATCCAAATTCCAAGTTTTTATTATGGAAACTACTAGGTAGGTATAACAGACATACAAAATATGGACATCAACTACCATTCTTAGGTAACAAGACAAAAGCAAAATAAACATTCTTAAATTATGCATAAGACAAGAAAAAAGAAAAAAAGAAAAAAATCAGACTTCGAGGCAGAAGTCACAAAGAAAATCTTCTCCTTCTTCATCTGCCCTGGCGCAGGCATCATGAACCCACCTTCTGCACCCCACGCATCTGGGATATCCCGTTTTACGGGATGACAAAAATCCCGTTTTACCCGAACACTCATATTTGACATTCGAATTTTTTTTCCACGTAACCCCAAAATAAATCAAAAAAACTTGTTGGTCAAATCAATACTTCATATCTTGGCTTGAGGTAAATAAATAATGAACATGTTCTCCCTTTCACTTCGCACGCAATTCTTACTAATATGAACCCTTGATATTAGATCAGAAAATCTGAAAACCATAAAACCTACCTGGTACGGCTCGCGCTTCAGCTGTCAACTTGAAAGTACGTTTGACCGTTGCATTAGACTAGAGCTTGAGTTCGGTGAATATTGGGTTAGATGGCGATACTTGGTTTTGTCAGAACCTTTGGTATCCCGTTTTAGCTGAGTATCCCATTTTAAGTAACCTTCCCCTAGGTACTATTAAACTGCTTTTCAACGAAAAGAGCGAGGAGTACAAAGAAATTTCAAGTTCCAACGGGCGCACCGCGAAAGACTGATGACATATCTTGGAATTACTGTTGAGATATTTCAAATAAGCGCCCTCTAACGGGTGTGGGGGTCAAGCTTTTAGCACGGTCGCAAACCAAAAATCTAGTTTTGATCAGCCCCATTCACATGCCTATTCCCCATATGACTTTCTATTATTATCCGCTATGTGCATTCAGTCTCAGTCGAGTAGCGACATCTCGCAGCCGAAAATAACACAAATAGGTAGGCATCCTTCAGTTTCGTAAATCACCACTTTGAGCGCTGAGTCGACTCCTCCTGGCGAACGCACATAGCGGAATCACCATGTGCATTCAGTCGGGTAGCGACATCTAGCTACCAAAAACAGAATAAATAGGCATTATTCAGTTTCGTAAATCGTCACCTTGAGCGCTGATGTCGACTCCTCCCATTTTTTTAGCGAACGCACGTAGCGGATAGTCAGTCTATGGGCTGTCCATGGTCCATGGTCATCGTCCAAAATCGAAGATCACACCTTCCTCGAAGGAGGCGTATATCGTTTTTCGTGGTGCTGAAATTACTACCTTCATCATCAAAAAATGTAAGTTTCTAGTGACTAGTGATTATGCTTTGATTTATTTCTATGAAGTCCCAAGTCCCATTTGTTCCTATTTTAGGTTAAAACTACCACCTGAAATTGTTGACGTGTACAACTGTTCGCAATGTTCGCATCGGACCGAATCTGTCTTTCAACTGAACCACCACGTCCAGAGGAATCACAAAAATGTTTATGCAGCTGAACTGTATCATGCCATTGTCGAACCTGAACAGTTCCCTTGCATCCGTTGCGGCTACAAGAGCTACTATCAGTTCGAATTGTACGAGCATTACAAAGAAGTACATAATCTGGGAACGGGAAGCAATGAAAATGAGATTTTTAGTGAAAAAACTGAAAGATATTCGTGTGGCGACTGCAAATACGAATCGGATTCGAGTTTGTCTCTTGTGAAGCATCACCATTTGTGTGGAAACAAGCTGAAGAGGGAGTCGCAAGAAATCGCAGAAGAAGCTGAAGGCATGGAATCGCCAGATTTGAACGCAGTTGTTGCAAGAAGACCCGTCAGAGATATTGGAGTGATGGAATTCAAGACTTCAGCGCATTATTCTAGTGAAAAAACTAACTGGTTTCATTGCAACCATTGTCCGCATCGATCTAAACAAAAGGCTGCCTTGAGACGGCACATGATACATCAACATGCTACAAGGGAAGAAATCATTTGGTTCCAGTGTAACCATTGTTCGTACCGAGCCAAACAAAAGGCGAATTTGAAACGACACGTGGTATATAGACACACCGATGATGAAACCAACTGGCTCCCGTGCAACGATTGTTCGTACCGAGCCAAACTTAAGTCGGAAATGGAAGCGCACGTCTTGCAACATGCTATGAATGAAGCGATTAACAGGTTCCAGTGTAGCCACTGTTCGTACCGAGCTAAAGAAAAATACCGCCTCAAAAGGCACTTGTTGCAACATAAACCGAATGAAGAAATCAACTGGTTCCAGTGCAACGATTGTCCGTACAAAGCCCAACAAAAAAGATACTTGGATATGCACATGCTCAGGCGACACACTGAGAAAATCCGCTGGTTCCAGTGCAACCATTGCTCATACCGATCTAAAGAAAAACGAAATTTGGAAAGGCATATACTGTTCAGACACACTTCGAGTGAACAAATCAATTGGTTCCAGTGCAACCATTGTTCGTACCGATCTAAAGAAAAGTCAAAATTGAAAAGGCACAATGTGCTGAAACATGCTACGAATTCGGCTGAAAATGAAAATAACGACTGGTTACAGTGTCACCATTGTGCGTACCAAACTAAAGGAAAGCCATACTTGAAAGCGCACATGTTGTTGGAACATGCTACGAACGGAAAAATGAACTGGTTGCAGTGCAACGATTGTTCGTATCAAACCAATAATAAGTCAGAATTGAGAATGCACGTGTCAAATGCACATGCTACGGATGGGGAAATCAACTGGTTCCAGTGCAACGTTTGTTCTTACCGAACAAAACATAAACAACATTTGAGACTACACATGCTCAGACACGCTACGGACGAAGAAATCGACTGGTTCCAGTGCAACCATTGTTCTTACCGAGCTAAGAAAAAGCAATGCTTGCAAATACACATGTTGAGACATGCAACAAATGAAGAAATCAACTGGTTTCAGTGCAACCATTGTTCGTACCGGGCCAATAGAAAGATTAGTTTGAAAACGCACATGTTAACACATGCTGCGTCTGAAGAAATCAACTGGTTCAAGTGCAACGATTGTCCCTACCAAGCCAAACTAAAGTCAAATTTGAGACAGCACATTATAAGTAAACATGTTGATGTGAATGAGGAGATTAAGGGGTAGATTATTCACTGTATAGAGAAAATGCACAATCATGTGTCTCCAGGAAGTGGAAATAACACCTCTATATTTTTTTATCTAGAACTTTTTCAGAAACACCAGTTCACCTACCACTAGTTATTTGACTGATGAAGAAAAGTACGGTATGATCAAAAACCTTCCTGCTCTAGGCAGGCTGTGGCTTGGCCAAAATCAGCCTCGTTTGCCTGCCAATGACCAGACCACAGCCTGCCTAGAAGAGGAAAGTTTTTGATCATACGATATCAAGGATTTGACTATAATTCTTTCATCTTCGAAGGTCGTCATCGACTCAAGAGCAGTCATTATAAGATTTACATTAGAAGGACTGATAAAGGAGCCCCCATTGGGGTGCTCTCTTCCTTTTTCTGGAAGCAGGTATTCTTACTGGACAAATATCATGATGTAAAACATAAATTGTGAGTTCAATAAACGTGTTCTTGTCAATGTCGGTGAAATGTTTCATGAATCCCTACTTTCTTTTTGAAATCTCTTCTCTACTAAGGCTCTTGGTTCAACAGCGAAAAATGAAGCAACATCTAAATAAGTTGAAACATTATCAGACAGTAGAACAACAACCTACAACAACATCATTTCAAAAACACAAGTTTAATAGAATGTTTCCTCGAATGTTTCACATTAGAGGGAGATAATGGATTGATAGGTATGTATCATGCAAGAACTTGATTCTCGTATACCTAACGTATGGTCCGAAAGTTTTGGGAAATTGTTCAAAGCTAATAACTTTTTCTGGATAGTCTTTATTTTTTAACTTGATATTGCAAAAATTAACATCATATTATATAACAATAATAAATTCATATTCAGCATATTGATAATGGACCATTATCTTTGATGGGTCTCAATTTGTTGAATATTCGCGAGCAATGGGAGGCATTCTCGCAAACGCATTCCAGAGGGCGCGACATAGGCTTGGGACCAAATGTCAACGTCATGTCAACGTCAAGTCCAAGGTCAAGCTTGTCATTGCTTGTCAGAGCGTAACCTAACCTATCTTTATTGTTTATTGTCGTCGCATGACTCGCATGGTGTTAGTGTCACCGGTACCGGGTGCTTGTCGTTTGAAAGGCAGAGCAAATGCAAGCGAAGCAGCGCGGGGCCGTCTGGCGGTTCGTGCGAGACAAAATCCCGGCCGGTGAGACGATAAATGCAACCCACAGTGGTCCCAAGCTATCATGTTTAAGCAGGGCTCCGTTCAACTTTGGGTAAGTTCAGTTTGACTGCCCAAGGCAAAAATTCATTTTTGTTTACTACTATAGACCCGAGGGGCTCCATATGGTATCTACTGAAGAGGCAAAGGGATGCTCTGAATAAGCCACTCCTGCTTCATCCTAGCACATGGATAACGGAGAGAGAAATTAGACTATACTATACGAGAACAGGAGGACATTTCGGTATCACCAATACAAGAGTCGCCCTTCCTTCAAAATTTTGTAGCAGTGTGGAAAACTCTCTGTAAAGTGATGGTTTGAATTATTGTAATAAAGTGAAATGCCCTGGCTGAATCAAAAACTGTATTTCATGTGTTTAATTTTTGTATACTACGCACAACGCTGTGAACATAATAACTTAACTGAAGAAGTTCAAAACTTCAACATAGAACCAACATAACCTAGATCCCTTCACGCAGCTCAGCAATGTCAATGTTTTTCGATGATTCCTGTCTCCATCTGTCTGGTAGAATGGAGCAGGGAGGGCTTATTCAGAGCATCTATTTACCTCTACAGAGTACCATACCGGGCCCGGGTCTACGATAAAAGTGAATAAAAATGTATTTTTTTCTTCGGTAGTCAAACTGAGCTTTCCCGGAGTTTGGGGCCGCGTCCTGACCCTCGTCGCAAGAGCCTACGGCATCCTCATGAACGATTCAACGATACGACTCAAAAATCACAATTTATGTTTACGGTGACATTTCTAAATATTTGACGTTTATTGATTTGACGATTTGACACAACGCGCTTGTTTATGCAACCTAGGCGAGATAAAATCCCTAGAGGTCCCAACCAACTGCAGCGCCTCCTGGTGGGAGCAAAATCGTCCATGCCTCCCATTAAGTGGACTGTGTAATAAAAATGAAAATGAACTTACCAATGCAGTCAGTCGGATGATATGATGCAAAAGACAAACAAACTCACTGCGGGCAACACAAAGGGTGGTAAAAGGAAGGAAGAAAAAGCAGGAAATGAGTTTAACTTAGAAAGATCTCAAAAATGTTCAAAAACAAAACTAAAATTTACTTGTAAAACTATAAAACTTCTAATCGAAATTGATTAGGCGGCGGCGTTTTAATTCACGTGTGTAAGTATCAAAATACACAATATTGCGCGGAAGTGGCGCTCCGACACGGATGTCATGCGAACTAAGAAAACGGTGACAAGTTATCATCGCGCATGTTCAGGGCCGCTATTCTTGAATCGTGTGAGAAAAATTCCTGGGAGTAAAATACATTCCGCAGTACACTGATGTAGCGAATGTTGCCTAAAATCGTGGTTTTTAGGCAACTTTCGCTACAGAAGTGTAGTACGGATTATATAAAACTCCCAGGGACTCTTCTCACACGATTCAAGAATAGCGGCCCAGAATTCAACAATGACATTGATTTCTGTGTTTGACGTTGACATTTTGTTCAGTTTTACCAGCAACTTGGAAGCCTTCCGATTTAAAATGGATATTCGGCGGTCGAAAAAGTGGGTGCCACTCAGAGGACTGAGTCACTACAATACAGCACTGATTAAATGAAATATCCCCAGACAATTTCGCGGTCAATTTGAATGTTATGGTTGAAGTGTTCCATGTTTTTTTATTTCGTAATTTGGGGCATTTGAGAATGATTCCTCACATATGTGCTTTCATGAATAGGTTGTAAGGGTTACACCGATTTTTCTATGTAACCACTTCTACTTAAAAACAACGCATAATTCATTGAGCTTAGTTTGAGAATCACCTATTTTACAGCGTAACATATGGAAGACTTAGAACGAATCACCTCGTTTTTTAGCGCATGCGCTAAGCGGTCACGCAATATTGTGTATTCGAACAATGATAACACGGAGCGAAAAAGACGCTCTCGTATTAAAACTAAACAGACGTATTTCTGGTTGCAGAATTAAATAAATGAACTAATACAGTTGGTTAAGGATGGCCCCAACACAATTTTCCTCTGCCATGTTCCATGATTTCCTGTATCAATTACTCAAATGTGAAATTCTCTGATGTTATTGAAAAATGCGACGCCGTAATTAGTCTTCATCTGCAGCTTCCCACCCCTTGTCGTATACTATCCTGCTCAATACTTACCAAAAATCCGAGCAAAAATAAGAAATGAATCCTGCTGTTGTCTAGAGAATGATCGAACATGGCAGAAGAAAACCGAGAGCCATTAAAGATAGTGGCTAATCTTCAATATGTTGAATATGAATTTGGTATTGCTAAGGATGATGCTACTTTTTGCAATATTGAGCTACAGAATTGAAACTATCCAAAGAAAGTTATCAGCTTTCAAAAAAATTCCCAAAACTTTCGGACCATACATTATGCAATTATCAGAATGTTTGTCTTGGTAACTTTTGTCTGATGAACAAACCAAGACTTATGCGACCAACAGGCATGACAAATATATCTATCTTATTTTTTGATCCCCATCTTACTTTTTCCCTATTCCTCTCTCTTGCTTCCAATCTCTCGATCGTTTCTGAGCATTTTTCTCCAATCTTATGCATTCTTGATTTCACCAGTCAGTCTTTCCATTCCTTCTAACTATTCTTTTTTCAGTAGCTGAATTTATGACGCTGGTTATCCTTTCCATTTTTTTCGTTGTTGTCTCTGCTTCCAATTCAGTTTGTTCTGTTCTTAGTCTGTATCTTGCAATTTTTCCTCGATCCCAGATGCATCTCTCCACTATTTTTTCTTTTCCTTCACATTCTTGCTTCGTGTTTTTCTTCGTTCATTTCGATTTCCATTTCTGAAGGTTGATGGTCTCTCTCCAATCTTGAATGTCTCAAATCGTCCTCGATATCGTCAAATGCTTGCCTGTTCGCTATTGCATAGCCGATCGTCTTTGTCACATTTCCTTCGCCTAAGGTGTACTTTCCTCCATCTCTCATTTTATTTCCATTCAGTATCTCTCACCCTTTTTCTTCAATCAGATCTAGCCAATATCCTCCTTTCTGTTCCCCACTTGTCTTCAATTTTCCTTTACCTTACTCAGTTTAGTCTGTATAGCTGTGTTGTCTAGCTTCTCATCAATTTTTTGTTATTCCTTCTCAAGTCGCCTCCTTAATCTGTTGTGCTAAATTCACAATCATCGCTGCAATTTCTCCCAAAAATAGCAGTCGTTTTCCATTATGGCAGCCTAGATACTGAGTGTTTCGTGTCTAATCGCGAACATTTTGCCAGTGGCTAAAACATCAAAAAATATGTGGACTTTCTTCATCAGAAACATTTGTTCAAAAACGTACAACAACTGAGATACAGCACAGCCATTCAAAGTTGAAATTGAAATATCGTTTTTCTCACATAACTTCCACAGCGTTGCCTCAAATCTTGTATATGTGTATCAAGTAAGTCCGCATAAACTAGGATTTTGACACATTGGTCCAGTGCCGTGGATATTGGTGGGCTCATCCCTGTTATCCCCCTAACTTCTACGCCACTGTCTATTTCGCAAAAATGCCTAGGCACATGGATTCTGCAATCAATTTAGAAGAAAAAGCTACTTCTGACAGCATGTTAGAAGCTTCCTTGTCGAGATAGGTAGGTAGGTATTTTAGTCCTATCTATAATATGCTATAGGCTATAATAAAATAGCCAGCCTAAAACTTTTGGGGTGACTAATTCACTTAGGTATTATAGGTACAGGCAATGGTTCAGGCAGCAGAGATGTTAAAAAACGTTTTTTTTTTAATTGGCGTTTTTAAAGAAATAAAAACCGGTTCTTTTTGTTTTTAATGTTTTTTTTGTTTTTTTCTCATTAAATGGTGATCTACGTTCCCAAATCGTATTGAACTATTTTTCTGATATTATGTATATAGGTACCTATTATGTATGTATTTATAACATACCTAGCATAAAACAGATAGTAATAAATTGCAACTTTGCACTTGAACCGCGAATGACATATCACTCACATGACATAACTGACATATACATGGCATAATTGACAGCTCGGCTGTTTTTGTTTGTGCTGTTTGTAACATAACTTACATACCTCAAGCTTCGAGCGTTGCAATCGTGGCATGGAAATGTTGTTGTTAGAGGAGGAAGCTGGAAATTGTTGGAATATTACACAAAACAAAAGGAAAAAAACAATTAAAACAAAAAAAACGAGGGGCTTTGTTTTAATACAAAAAAAACGTAATAAGGAACAAAAAAAACGAACACGTTTTTTTTAACCCACATCTCTGGCAGGGTGCAGGGTAGTAATACCTACCTACAAATACCTACAGGGGCAAAATTAGGAATCTTTTCAGAAAACATACAAGCTGTCTCATGAATAACTGTCGGAAATGACACATGTAATTGACCCAGACGACCACCAGGTAGAGCCATGCATGGCCATGTGCTTGTTGTTACGGTTATGGAGTTACGGGCTTAACAAGCTTGCGTTTCTTTTAAGCTTGTTCTCTGAGCTAGCAGGTTGTCTCAAAAGCGCTGTGTCATCGTCCAAAATCGCATCAATCCTTTCTCAACCGTCTCATGCAAACAGGAAGGCGTATTATCGTTTTTCGTGGCACTGAAATCACTTCCTTCGTCATCAAAAAATGTAAGTTACTAGTGAGTAGTGATTATGCTTGATTCATTTCTATCAAGTCTAGACTGTCATCCTATTTTTGTGCTATTTCAGGTTAAAACTACCACCCAAAATTGTTGACATGTACAACTGTTCGCAATGTTCGCATCGGACCGAATCTGTCTTTCAACTTAACCACCACGTCCAAAGGAATCACAAAAATGTTTATGCAGCTGAACTGTACCATGCCATTGTCGAACCTGATCAGTTCCCTTGCATCCGTTGCGGCTACAAGAGCTACTATCAGTTCGAATTGTACGAGCATTGCAAACAAGTACATGATCTGGGAATGGGAATAAGCAATGAAAATGGGACATTCAGTGAAGAAACTGAAAGATATCCGTGTGGCTACTGCAGATACGGATCGGATTCGAGTTTATCTCTTGTAAAGCATCACGATTTGTGTGGTAACCAGCTGAAGGAGGAGTCACTAGAAATCGCAGAAGAAGCTGAAGGCATGGAATCGCCTGATTTGAACGCAGTTGTTGCAAGAAGATCCTTCAGAGATGTTCGAGTGATGGAATTGAAGATTCCAACGCATGAGTCTGGTGAAACAATTAATTGGTTCTATTGCAATCATTGTCCGCATCGAACTAATAAAAAGCATAGTTTGAGACGGCACATGATTGACAAACATGCTACAAATGATGAAATCAACTGGTTCCATTGCAGCCATTGTTCGTACCGAGCTAAACAAAAGCAGCATTTGAAACGACACGTGATATATAAACATGCTACTGATGATGAAATCAACTGGTTCCAGTGCAACGATTGTTCGTACCGAGCCAAACTGAAGTCGGAATTGAGAACGCACGTCTTGCAGCATGCTACGGATGAAGCCATCAACTGGTTCCAGTGTAACCATTGTTCGTACCGAGCCAAACAAAAGACACATTTAAATCAGCACTTGAAATATAAACATGTTACTAATGAAGACATCGACTGGTTACAGTGTAACGATTGTCCGTACAAAGCCAAACAAAAAAGATACTTGGATATGCACATGCTCAGGCGACACACTGACAAAATCAGCTGGTTCCAGTGCAACCAGTGCTCATACCGATCCAAAGAAAAACAAAATTTGGAAAGGCATATGTTGTTCAGACACACTTCGAGTGAACAAATCAATTGGTTCCAGTGCAACCATTGTTCGTACCGAGCCAAACAAAAATCAAAATTGAAAAGGCACAATGTGTTGAAGCATGCTACGAACTCGGCTGAAAATGGAAAAAACAACTGGTTACAGTGCAACGTTTGTTCGTACCAAACTAATCATGAGTCAGATTTGACAATGCATGTGTCGGATAAACATGCTACGGATGGAGAAATCAACTGGTTTCAGTGCAACGTTTGTCCGTACCGAGCAAAACAAAAAAAATATTTGACAGAGCACATGCTCAGACATGCTACGAACGAAGAGATCAACTGGTTCCAGTGCAACCATTGTTCTTACCGAGCTAAGAAGAAGCAATACTTGAAAATACACATGTTGAGACATGCTTCAAATGAAGAAATCAACTGGTTCCAGTGCAGCCATTGTTCGTACCGAGCCAATAGAAAGACGAGCTTGAACCAGCACATGTTCACACATGCTACGAATGAAGAAATCAACTGGTTCAAGTGCCAAGATTGTCCCTACCAATCTAAAGTCAAGTCATGTTTGAAACAGCACATGATAAGTAAACATGTTGATGTGAATGAGATCAAGGAGAGGTAGATTATTGAGGAGAGAAAATGCACTATCATGTCTGAACATAAAGGTGTCTTGGGGAAGTGGGAACACCTCTATATTCTTTTGTAGAACTTTTCCAGAAATTTACCACCAGTTATTTGACAGATTAAACAAGTATTAGTGATTGACTATAAATCTTTCATCCTCTTTTGAAAATTTACCGACTTTGACAACGCACGGGCAACTCAAAAAAACACCAGTTACATTCGACTGATATTATTATTAATCTTCAATCAAATTCACTTTTTTTTAGTTTAAATGGATAACATTTCACTGTTGTATCTTTAATGGCAATTGGGTTCTTTATCTAGAATTTCAACTCCTAACTAACTACAAGTAATTCAAAGAAATGTTTGGCAAGGCTGTTTTTTATGCCGATAAAGACTTTTCTGGCTCATGCAGTCATTTTTATGTAGGTACGGTTGGGAGCGAAATGATTCATACGGCTCCGCTAGAAAGACGGCTGGATTTCAGAAATGTTATCTGCTTGGATTGTTCTTGAATGTCAGTTTTGATTAGAGATTGGTCGTAATCAAAACTGGCATTTAAGAAAGATCCAAGCAGCTAACCTTTCTGAAATCCAGCCGACTTTCTAGCGGTGCCGTATGATTCATTTCGCTCCCAACTGTACCTTGTTGAATTAGTTTTTACAGGTATCATTTTGTCTGTCCTGTGCACGGCTCTTCACAATTTTTACAAAGAATTTGGTGTAGGCCGTCAAATTGGTGATTTTGGCCGACAAAGATCAAATGGAACCCAGATCTTTTAGTGTAGTATAGGATAAATTTCTGCATAAGTTCATATTGTGAAATGACGGAATAATGTTAAGTGGTTTTTACTAGAAAAATATCATGATGTAAAACATAAACATAAGTCCAATGAACGTACTCTTGTCAATGTCGGTGTAATGTTTTATGAACTCCTACTTTTTTTTCTCTTCTTTACTAACGCTCTTGGTTTTGCAGCGAAAAAGGGAACAACATCTAAAGAAATTGGAACATTATCAGGCGGTATAACAACAACCACATTCAAGCTACTGTCAAGTTCAATAGAATTTTTTTCTTTACACGGAAAAAATGAAATGAACTGAAAGAGAATCTCATGCAAGAACTTACTCAAACCGCAAGACAGAGTATTTATACAACTAACTCACAATAGGCCGTGAACTTGAGTTTGGCTTGCTTGTTTGAATGACCTCAGAATGCTTTTCTTGGTAACAATATTAGCCTGCCTATCGTTTTTGTTTGATGAACAAACCGATATTCATACGACTGACAGGCATGAAACTTGGCATGCTTCTTCTTTAGACATCGATAAACGGGTGAGGTCACGTTTGAATCGAATACTTACTGCAAGGGTGCGTTTCCGCTATTTTGGGGCTTGATAAGGATTAAGCTCTGTGCCAATCAGAACAGGTCAAAAGAAAAGGGGGGTGATTAAAAGCATTTTGCGACCAAAATCTGTCTTCATTGAACGGTAGACAAAAAGCGCTGCCATTTTGCATAATGTTATTGCTACTTGTTTATCATTGAACGTTTCGTTCGATGGATAACGTTCAGTACGACGCTGACGGTGCTCTGCCTGGGGCTGGTGAAAGCTAGTGACGATAATAATGATGAAAAAGTACCATGTGATTCACGTGTGATACGTATTCTGTGGATCACGTAGTTTTTGATTACACTCGTATTTGTTAGAACTTGATCATATTGTTACGAGCGGCGATGCCCGTGCAATCTGGAAACACGCGATATTTCTCTTTCTCAGCCGCAGTGTACAAATGCGCGGAGCTCTGGACATTTCTAGAGTAAACTCGATGGCATTGAAATACATGGAGACTCCAACGCCTGATCAAGGCACATCTGTCCATTTGGCGGCGGCGCCGGCTCTACAGCACGGCAGATATATACGCGAAATGTATAGGATTATTCGGGAGTCGCCTAGAAAACCATATGCTGGATGATGGAAAGTTCGGGAACGCTATTCGGAGGCCTATATAAGGCATCAACTGTCAGCTCACGGGCGGTTATGAATTGGAATGCGAAGTGGTAGCGAGCAGATTAAAAGCGAGTAGTAATCATAGCGATAATTCCAAGTAGATAATTGTTGGCGTGTATTTATTGTAGTACGCAGTAATGAACAGTGTGTGTGTGTTTTGAAACGATCGTCTCAATTATATTCGAACCCGTACGCGAAATACCTAACAATGATAATGATGGAAAAGTACCATGTGATCCACGAAATTCTGAATTGAACTGGCTTTGGAAACAAAATATTTAGCTATTGTAGCGAATTTATTGGCTGGATTGCCATTTTCTGAATTCAAAGTCAAACCTGATTGAGTACGAATTTTGTGGATCACGTAGTTTTTTAATACACTCGTATTTGTCAAAACTTTATTCATATTTACACCTAGGTACATAGGTAGGTACATATCAATAGATCATCTCCACTGACGTCACGCAGCTCCGACTTGAACAGCTGATTCGGGCAACGTCAGTCAGATCTGCGTTATCTGTCACGGGGCACGTGGGCTACGTCAGCTATGTGCGTCAGTCAGATTAGTAGTATTTTGATCTGTCAGTCGGTGTCGGTGTGTAAAAGTCACTGGTGTCACAAAGTTTTGACAAATTGGCACGTATAGTTGACATCAGTTTGACGTTGTCTCGAATCAGCCGACGACATCGACGGACGTCATCCCTTGTCCGTTAGATAGACCAAATAGATTCGGTGTTTGTTCATATTCAAAAAATTATTGCAAAAGTGAAGTGTAGGTATCACTACTTTATTAACTAAGTAGTTATATGCCGATCAGCTTTTAAATTCAGCACTAGAACGGTAATTTTTGCACGCCAAGTTGGTAATCCTGCGATATTTAGGGATGCTCAAATTTGTAATGTTGGATCAATATTTCCTCAGATGACCTTGAATTCGTATTGTCAATCGAGTACAGCGCTGTTGCAAGATTGTATGAACGCTCAAGACGTCTTGATTTTGGTAGACTTTCTCCAGTTTAAATGGGCGACTGGTGAAGTTTTTTTTGAATAAAATAGTGAATCATGATATACCATCATATTATATACTAGGTTGAGAAAACTGTTCTAATGTATGGTCAAAAATGAAGGCCTAGTGTCTAAAACCTAGAACGGCTCGGCACTCTGTCACTTACCTGCCATTCTGACAAGATAACAGTCATAACAGCCAAGGCAACACTGTAGCGGAATATGATGCAAGGAGACGCCAGAATTGGCATTTCATGTCAAAATTTCCTAACCTCACTGGACTTCGCCACAAAAAGCCCGTTTTCACGTAACTTGGTCTGTCAGCGTCCGTTACACTCTAGGGAACATGGCCAACCGCGTTTCAATTTCTACTGAGTTTAAAACGTGATCGGCATATTGTAGGGTTCAGGCTTAGCTTAGAGAAGGGGTAGAATAGTTTACGTATTATAAAGCATCATTATTGCAATTTATTCAATATACTAAAGTCAACCTGAACAGTCGTGCTATTACTACTCTGCATTACCTATACCCGAGGTCGTAATACGAGTCCTCCACAATATAGTATCAAGTGGTAGAGGAAGGGAGAGGTTGGGAGTCGAGATGAACCATGAAACAGCGCCTGGAGAAATCAGGCGCATGGATTTCGCCGGCATTGGACAGTGTTATTGTGACGATTTCACCTTGTCAGGCGTTGAAATGCAATTCGAGTGCCGCGGCGAAGTGCAAGCGTGATGTGGACACGCCGGAGCATGTTCATGAATATTGCCACTTTCTTCGGTCGATTCCTCCATTCGTGGGGTGTTTATTCATCACGTGCTGTTTTAAACGACACATTAGTTTATTTCGGTACGGACTATCGCTGCACTGGAACCACGTGATTTATTCATTCGTAGCATGTTTACATATCATGTGCCGTCTCAAACATGCATTTCGTTTACCTCTGAACGAACATCGTTCGCAATGGAACCAGTTGATTTCTTCATTTGTGGCATGTTTCAACAAGTTGTGCATTTTCAAGGTTGATTTTCGCTTGGACCGGTACAAACACATGTTGCAGTAGAACCAAGTAATGTCTTCATCCTTGGCATGTTTACCTATCACGTGCCGCCTCAAACATGCCTTTCGTTTACCCCTGAACGAACACTGTTCGCACTGGAACCAGTTAATTTCTTCGTCTGCAGCATGTCTCATCATGTGCGCTTTCAAGGTTGATTTCAGCTTGGTTCGGTACGAACAATTGGTGCACTGGAACCACTTTGTCTCTTCTTCATTCGTAGCATGTTTATTCATCCTGTGAAGTATCAAATGTGCTTTTCTTTTAGATCGGTATGAACAATCTTCGCACTGAAACCAGTTGATTTCTTCGTTTGCAGCATGTTTGCTCATGTGCTGTCTCAAACCTGTCTTCAGTTTAGCTCGGTACGAACAATGTTTGCACTTGAACCAGTTGATTTCTTCATCCGTAGCATGTTTATATACAATGTGGTTTTTCAACCCTTGCTTTTGCTTAGCTTGATATGAACAATGATGACACTGAAACCACTTGATTTCTTCATTCGTAGCCTGTTCCAGCGGGTGTTTAATTATGCAGTGTTTTCTCAATAATGTCTTAAGTTTACTTCGGTAGGAACAATCGTTGCATTGAAACCAAGTGATTTCTTCATCGGTAGCATGTTTACATATTATGTGTTTTTCTAAATCTGACTTTCGTTTAGTTCGGTGGGAGCAAGTGCTGCAATGGAACCAGTTGATTTTTTCAGTTGCATCATGCGACATGTTCGATTTTATCACTCCATCTTTGATGGTCCTTCTTGCGACAGCCGCATCCAAATGTGGCGATTCCATGCCTCCGGTATCTTCTGTGGTTTCTTGTGGCTCTCCCGTCGGCTCCTTTTCACACAAATAATGATGTTTCATAATAGATAAACTGGAATGCGATTCATATCTGCAGTAGCCACACGGATATCTCTCAGGTTCTTTACGGAAAGTCCCATTTTCATTGTTTCTGTTCCCCGGATCATGTACTTGTTTGTAATGTTCGTATATTTCGAAACGATAGTAGCTCTTGTAGTTGCAGTGGATGCAAGAAAACTGTTCCGGCTCGACAACGGCATGGTAGAGTTCAGCTGTATAAACATTCTTGTGATTCCTCTGGACGTGGTGGTTGAGTTGAAAGGTGGATTCAGTGCGATGCGAACATTGCGAACATTTGTACGCTTCGCCAATTTTGGGTAGTTCTAACCTGCAATAGCAAGAAAATTTGATTGAAACTATTCACGGCATATCACTGGCAACTCACATTTTATGCTGATGAAGAGCAGAACCATTGAAACACGAAGTCACAAAACACAATAAGTGACAGATGATCGTCGCGCCACTCGCGCCGCGCGCCTCCAGAACTAAACTTAAATAATGGCGCGCAATTCAAACGTAACACTCACGGTTTTACACAATGGTTTTACTGTACCTACTGTAGCCTATAATTTTTTATTTATCTTAATTTTATTTATTTATCTCTATAAGTACTGTTTAGAAATTTGGTGGTATTTAATTCAACACTCTATACAAAATTTATGTGAAGTGGTAGGTATACCTATAGCTACTTACCTTAATGTCTTGCAAAACCACTGAGCACTGACTGATAGCTTGAGCCATAGCTAAACCACTTTGCTAGCAAATAAAAATTTTCAACAAAATGCAAATTGTTCGTAGCAATTCAAAGTAACTAATACCTCCTAATAAACAATAGATGGTCGCCTACGTTCTATTGGCAATGAATTGTTCCTATTGGTCGAAAAACAGTTCAATGATATTGATATCACTCAACAGGTGATACCCATTTGAAGAGTGAAGGCTATCTAAAGAAAACAAAAAGGAATAAAAAAGAAAGAAAACAGAAAGACAAAAAGCACAAAAGTGAACGAAAAATCCAGATATTAGGCATACGAAGTTATCATGCAATTTCATAACGGGAATTTGTTGTGTCGTCTCGTCATCAGTCTGCGCATTACCCCACCATCTAGCCATATGCGCGCCCCACTAGTCTCACTACGGAGCTGGAGGATGGATAGCAGATCCAGCCAGCGTCTGACCAACACCGAGAATAACAAGATATCTGCAGTATAATGTACCATACTATACTACGTTAACAAACATTGCTATTTGTTACCGCACACGACTCAATCACTGAAACCCGAGATACAACACACTGGCGACGAAGATTAACTGGGAAACAACGCGGATCAGCAACATTTTCAACAACTAACAATGTTTCAAGAATTTTCAGCAACAGTTTAACAAGATGGCGACTCTCCTCACGACAATGCCCATTCAAGCTTTTAACATGGAACAAGACTCGACTAGCATGGGCATCCGTTGGCAAAAATAGATTGATAGATTCGAGAATTATTATCTGACTGCTTTGAATATTGACGAGGAAGCAAGAAAAAAAGCTTAATTGCTGCATTTTGCCGGTGAGCAAGTGACGATCTTTTCGATTCGCTTCCAGATAACACCTCAGTTTTAGCGGAAAATCCAGCTCCCTCAGTTTATGTAACAGCTAAACGAAAGCTCGAGCAATATTTTCAGACAAGAATCGAAAAGAATTTCGAAGTCTATAATTTCCGGCAAGCAAAGCAAGAGCACGGTGAATCAACAGAAGGCTTTTATTGTCGATTACTGAAGCTGAACAAGGATTGTCAGTTCAGCAGCAGAGATGAAGAGATAAAGGCGCAAAATATCCAAAATACTTCGAATTCTACGTTGCGAAGATAAGCCTTATCAGAACAGCCAACGCTAGAAAACCTAATTCAAAAAGCAAAAAGTCTAGAAGAAACAGAACACCAGGTGATAAGAATGGAGGAAAAACATCAGGTACATAGAAAACACCGAGAAAATAAGCGAGTCCACAGGACATACCGACCGCAACAACAAAAACGACCAGCAAGCGATAAGAACACATGCAAGAACTGTGGTAATAAATGGCATGAAAAAGGAAGAGACAGTTGCCCAGCTAACGGAGCAACTTGTTATTCATGCGGCAGGCGGAATCATTTCTCGAAGATTTGCTTATCCAGTAACAATAAAAGCAGAAATTTACAGCAATGGAACAAACCAAGGCAGCGAGCTCATCTAAAGCCTCACTTCTCCTAACAACAGACACTATTACGAGGCTGCCCAGGGCGACTGTATTTTTGAACAATGAAAAACAACATTTCATAATAGACACGGGTAGTTCTGTAAATCTCATCAGCCAGGTGACGTACAATAAGTTGAATAATCCACCCCACCTCGTCTAGCCTGGGATCCTACACCTATTTTTCCGTACAACGCCAAAGTCTCGTTACCATTGGCAAATTTACAGGAATCTTTCGACATCGTGACGTAACAACAACAGAAGTGGTGGTAGTTAAAGGCAACGTCGGCTGGGTGGCTCAGAAGCATAAACCAACGCGCTCACAACCCATATTTCAACGCTTCCTCTCAGACCGAGGTTCGATTCCAGCCGGCGGAAGAAACTTTTCTGGGCCAAACACCGCTAAAAACGTTGAAATAATGGTGTTGTAGGAAATATTTTGATTGTGTATACTTAATAGAACTGTTGTAACGAAAATTTGAAATAAAAGTGTCAAAACTCCTATGACCGAATGTAAGGTCGAAAAGGGGAAAACAATATTTAATATTTTGATACAGGAATCTTTCGACATCGTGACGTAACAACAACAGAAGTGGTGGTAGTTAAAGGCAACGCTGAGCTCTACTGAGCTACGAAACAACTGAAGCTTTAAATCTCATACAAGTTACGTTGATAAATCGCTCTGGTTGGGATCTGGATTACATAAAAAGCAACTTCCCAAACCTAACAAAAGAAACTGGAAAACTGGTAAACCACAAAGTGAAGCTCCACGTCGATGACAAAGTCCAGCCAGTGGCACAGAGACATCGCAGAGTTCCTCTTCCTGTACGAAATGCTGTGGAACAAGAAATACACAAACTAATTGAACAGGACATTATAGAAAAAGCTGAAGGACCGAGTCTTAGCAAATCCAGCATCAAGTACTTCTGTTTCATATTCGCTGCAGATGGTTTCCGTCCAGACCCAGAAAAAGTTGAAACTTTCCAAAACTTGAAAACTCCGAGCAGCGTAACAGAAGTGAGAAGTTTGCTGGGCATGATAAACTTTGTTGCGAAAAAGTTTATTCCAAACATCGCAAGCAAGGAACGAAATGGCTATGAACCCACAAGCGTCCAGAGGCGTTTGAGAGTCTAAAACAGGAAATGTTGAACGTCAGCAAGCTGAAATATTTTAATGCGGAAAAGCGAACACAGCTCTATGTAGATGCGAGACCCATGGGACTTGGAGCTATTGGGTGCTTTCCACCTAGACAGTACAAATACCACCAGACGGCACATGTTCCATAGTGTGGCACAAAATTGTAGGTGATCCAATGAACGGAACAGAACCGAGTAGGAACACGTAGATGGAAAGCACCGTTTGGCACCCGCACATGCGTAAATGGCATGTGTACCGAACTTGGGGCTAGGTGGAAAGCACGCATTCTGTGCCAGGAGAATGACAACAAGACCAGCATTATAGCGTATTCGAGTCGAGCGCTTACACCCACAGAACGACGATATAGTCAAATAGAACGGGAAATGCTTGCTGCAGCCTGGTCGATTCAACACTTCAACCTGTATTCATTTGGAATCGATTTTGAGCTGTATTCAGACCATAAACCATTAGTTAGCATCCTACAGAACCGAAGATCCGCTACAAGCTTGAGAATAGAGAGAATGAGCCTCAGGATTCAACAGTACAAGTTTGTAGTGAAACACCAAAAAGGCACAACAAATCCGGCTGACTACTTGTCGAGATATCCTTCTTAGCAGACTGATATCTCTGATGTTAAAGTCGAAAACTTTGTCAATTTCACCACAACAAACAGACTCCCGAAAACGGTAACTCTGGGAGAAATAAGGCAAGAAACAAGTGGAGACCCACTTCTCAACACTCTACAACAAGCACTGCAACGCGGAAATGAGCATCTTTGGAGAAACCAAGAGCTAGCAGATTACAAAAAATTCCGAGAACTCTCACTTCCAAATGGCATCATCATGAAAGGACGCAGGGTTGTAATACCGAAATCTCTGGAAAAGGAATAATTGGATCTGGCACATAAAGGTCATCTCGGGATCGTCAAAACTAAACAGCTTTTGCGAACAAAAGTTTGGTTCCCTGAAATGGACCAGAAAACCGAAAATCTAATAAAAACTTGCCAAGCATGCCAAGCCGTCACACCCGATGAAAGCAGGGACCCCATCACAGCATCAAATGTCCCAAGCGCTCCTTTTGAACAGGTCAACGTGGACGACGCAGGCCCATTTCCCAACGGAAAATAAATTTTTGGGCTGATGGATGATTTTTCCAGATACCCGATAGCAGAAATTGTTCCATCCACCAATTTTGAAACTTTGAAGCCACATTTGGAGAAGATATTTGCAACGTTTGGAATTCCAGAGCGGCTGAGATCGGACAATGGTGCTCCTTTTAATGGAAAACATTGAAAATGTGAAAATTGAGCTCCATTCACTGTAAGAGCCTAAATAGGTTGAGGGGACAGGAAGATGAAGAAAAATAGGGGGAGGCAGAGAGTGAAGGGGGAGAGAGGGAGAGGAAGAGTAGGAAGGAGGAGAGAGGTGGATGAGAAAGAGGGAGAGGGGGAATGAAGATGAAGAGGAGAACAGAAAGAGAATTTTGAATATTTTCAACTAGGTATTAATAATTTTTTTAAACAAGCGATAAAATATTTCCTGCCAACTAGAGATATAACTATTCACATGATTATTAGGTACTTATACCTACTTGACATCTAGGTTAGGTATAAAACCGCACAGCCTACAAACTACCTACCACCTATTCTCCTCTGTACAAACGTTGCATGACAGCAAAATACGAATAAGCCGACCGCAAAATCTGGAAAAAATGTCAAAAGTATTCAACTTTTTTCGTTGAAAATCGAATGGTGAAACTCACAGTGGTAAATGTCACCAGGGATAAAGGCACGAGTTTTCCAGAGGTCAACACGACAGGCGTCTTGGTCCGTTCCAGAAATATGACCATGATCTTTCTTATCCTCACCTCAGACTCGTACCAATTGGACATGTAGAAGAACTTTCCGATTTCGTTGCTCTGAAACGGGTCAATTTTAAAGAAGCCGGGCCAAGCTCTTTGAAAAAAGCGACAACTGTCACACACAACGATCTAGTGGAAGAAACACCTATAAAAGTTTCAATTGCATGCATTGGCAAGGCTTGAAAAGCACCGTGCTGAAATAGCAAGCGTTTCCACAAACTGCTTCGGCAACGGCGCCAGCTGAGACCGAGCGCGCTGCTTGAAATCGCGCTCATTTTTCGATTCGTTCTTTCATCATTCATCGTTTTTTTCTATTTCTCATTCATGCTCATGTGTAGCATTATTAATGCTTGCTCGTTCTTGTACAAGACAATTATTATTTCAAGCTGAAACTTACCGTAGTCATGATATCGTGTCCGTAATAGCAGTACATTCCCACTTGCCACATCATGCTCGAAAAGTACACCACGATGAAGAGGAACTGGGCGCTTGGAATTGGTACCTTGAATTATTATTGTTGTTACCAGAATTCCATTTTTGTCATTTTTGTATTCGTGTAGACTTACGACAGTCATTTGAAAGCCGGTCATGCAAATTATGATGATGCTCGAGAAGAACTGGACGAAAATCCCATTCGAGAATGTATCCTCTATGCTTCTCACCAGGCTGAAAAAAAGGCATTATAAATTTCAAAAATTGTCTTTATTCGAATCATCAGGCCCTGATCATCATCGTGAAAATCTGTCGAAATATCAGTCGAAATCGCAAAAATTTAGTCAAAATGTTGCAAGTAATTTGGAAATTTTAATAAAAGTCACAACTTGAAACGCACACAAGCGATTGCTTTCAATCTAAAGATGAATGGAAATCTTGGAAATAGTGTCGTTCTATTTTTAAAATTTTCCAAAAATATTTTAGAAAAGTTTGATTTGGAAATTTGAAAATTTGACTTTCAACGTAGGCTCGAAATAAATACAAGAAGATATTTGGAGACAGCGTCGTCAAATTTTGAAATCTCTTAGAAATATTCTCAAAATTTTGAAATATTTGAAAATTTTGCATATCATAATTTGAAAAGCATGGAAGCGATTGCTTCCAACGTAGGCTCAAAATAAATACAAGAGAATATTTGAAAACAGCGTCGTCAAATTTTGAAATTTCTCAGAAATATTCTCAAAATTTTGATTTCGAAATTTGAAAATTCTGTAAATCATAATTTGAAAAGCATGGAAGCGATTGCTTTGAATGTAGGCTCAAAATAAATATGAGAGAATATTTGAAAACAGTGTCGTCAAATTCTGGAGATTTCTCAAAAATATTGTCAAAATTATGATTTCGAAATTTGAAAATTTTGCAAATCATAATGTAAAAAGCAAGAAAGCGACTGCTTTTAACGTAAGCGCAAAATGAATACAAAAGAATATATTTTGAAACAGCGTCGTCAAATTTTGAAATTTCTCAAAAATATTCTCAAAACTTTGATTTCAAAATTTGGAAATTTTGCAAATCATAATTTGGAAAGCATGAAAGCGATTGCTTTCAACGTAGGCTCAAAATAAATACAAGAGAATATTTGAAAACATTGTCTTCAAATTTTGAAATTTCTCAAAAAATTCTCGAAATTTTGATTTCAAATTTAAAAATTTTGCGAATTATAATTTAAAAAGCATGAAAGCGATTGCTTCCAACGAAGGCTCAAAATAAATACAAGAAAATATTTGAAAACAGCGTCGTCAAATTTTGAAATTTCTCGAAAATATTCTCAAAATTTTGATTTGGAGATTTGAAAATTTTGAAAAGCATGAAAGCGATTGCTTCCAACGTAGGCTCAAAATCGATACAAGAAAATATTTGGAAACAGCGTCATCAAATTTTGAAATTTCTCAGAAATATTCTCAAAATTTTGATTTGGAAATTTGAAAATTTTGCAAATTTTAATTTGAGAAGCATGACAGCGATTGCTTTTAACGTAGGCTCAAAATGAATACAAAAGAATATATTTTGAAACAGCGTCGTCAAATTTTGAAATAAATTAATAATAATAATAAATCGAAAATAATGTTGTACAATCTGTCACCAATGAAGAAATTATCAAAGCAATAGCTTCCTTTCAAAATGGTTCTGCAGGAGGAATTGATGCTATACGCCCGCAACATCTAAAAGATTTAACCAACAACGAGCTTGGGCAGAACGCTCTTAATCTCATCTCCGCTTTATCCAAACTAGGAACATTATTACTAAACAGGTCAGCAATTGAAGTGGGCCACCCAAAAATTTTGTTCCTTTTCAAATATTAATATCAGCGGAAAGAAGCAACCGATTTTAAGACGGTTTACGATGTCTGATAGAGTGATCCTTTGTTTACGATGTGTAATGTCAGCTTTTTCTATTGTCGGCAATGTACATGATATACAGGGTGAGAACGGAAGATGTACCGAAATGGTCAATTTTGTATCATGTGTAACTATTGTAAAAATTGTATCAGACTTTTTGTGACTTCATATTTGGAAAGCCTGAATCAATGTCTCGGAACGGTTTTTCAAATTCCCGTCTATCTTTTCCAATTACAGGGTGATTCTAAAAAAAAATTTTTTGGTCTTGCACTGGAAATGGGTATCCTTCGAGGTATCCTTGTTATCCGATTTTCAAAATATGAACAGCGAATTCAAGCTTATTCTTTGGGAAATGGAGTCTGAAAGTCAGAATCGGCTCAAAACAAACATTCGAAACAATGGACTTCAACAAAGGTAACCCAAATATGAAGTACGCTCGGGATTTGTTTCGAATGAAAATTTTTGACAAAAACAACCGCTTTTCAAATGAACCGTTCACTCGAACATTCGACGTACTTTACGCTTGCATCCTCTCCGTAATCATGCGGTTGTAAATTCGGTTCCATCACCGACCCTTCTTAACTGATACAAGCGAAAACTACGTCGAAATGTTCGGAGTGAACCGTTCGTTTGAAAAGCGGTTGATTTTGTCATACATTTTTCATCCAAACCAGATCCCGAGTGTACCTACTTCATATTTGGGTTACTTTTGGTAGAGTCCATTGTTTCGAATGTTTTTTTGAGTCGATTATGATTTTCAGGCTCCATCTCTCAAAGAATGAGCTTCAATTCGCCGTCCATATTTTGAAAATTGGATAACATGGAATCCCATTATCAGTGCAAAACCAATTTTTTTTTTAGATCACTCTGTAATTGAGAGCGATAGACGGAAATTTGAAAAACCGTTTCGAGACAATGGGTCGAGCTTTCTAAATTTGAAGTCACGAAAAGTCTGGTATCATTTTTACAATAGTTACACATGATTTAAATTTGACCATTTCCGAACAGCTTCTGTTTTCACCCTGTATATCAAATATATTGCCGACAGTGGAAAAAGCTAACATCAAACATCGTAGAGAAAAGATCACTCTATTAGACGTCGTAAACCGTTTTGAAATCGGTTGTGTCTTTCCGCTGATATTTATATTTGAAAGGGAATGAAAATTTTTGGTGGCCCACTTCAATTGCTGACCTGTTTAGATGGTAAAGTACCTTCTTCAATTTGTCCTATTCTATATGGGGCTAATCTTTGCGCGCTAAAGAAAAAAGACGGCGGTATTCGACCCATCGCTATTGGCTCTACTATTAGAAGGTTAATAGCTAAAGTTATATGTCGCAGGATTGCTGAGGAGCTTGGACTTAACTTCAGACCATACCAATTTGGTTTCGGAACGAAAGGAGGAATGGAAGCAGCTATACATTCTGCAAGACGTTTTCTACAAATCCCTCATCAGTCACCAAAAGTTTTACTGAAGATAGATTTCTTGAATGCATTTAATATGTTAGATCGGGAAACAATCCTGCAGAAAATTGGTGAGGAAATCCCGACTTTTTACAATTTCTTGAGCCAATGCTATAGAGAAACCTCCAATTTATATTATGGTACATCCATTATTCTTTCACAACGGGGAGTTCAACTTCAACAAGGGGATCCTTTGGGTCCTCCTCTATTTTGCCTTGGAATACAATCGTTGATAGAATCCCTTAATTCTGAGATGAATATTTGGTATATGGATGATGGAACATTAATTGCAGACCCAGAAACAGTTTTCAATGATTTAGAAATCGTCATAAGTAAATCCAAAGATATTGGTTTAGAGCTTAATTTCACAAAATGTGAAATTGCAGTAATTTCTGACAAAAGCGAAGAGCGTCTAGAAATCATTGAGAATTTCAACTGTATAGCACCTGGTATCAAGGTTTTAGAACCAAAGAATACAAATATTCTGGGCTGTCCACTGTTTGATTCAGGAATCTCAGATGCACTAGAAAAACGCACCTCAGAATTAAGCAGTATGGTCACCCGCATGTTCCACCTTCCTTCACATATGGCTTTTTATCTACTGAGATTTGCCTTTTCAATTCCAAAAATGATTCACCTTCTTAGATGTACACCATGCTGGCATTCGCAGGAGAAACTCCAACAGTACGATAATGTATTCCGACAATCAGTTTCGCTCGTTTGTAACCTGGATTTGAACAACAAAAAAATTTGGACTCAAGCCACTTTACCAGTAAAACAAGGAGGACTCGGCCTTAGAAACGTGACCAAACTCTGCTTCCCAACGTTTCTAGGGTCCTGGAATTCTTGCAACGAGCTATTTCCACTCGTTCTGCCAAATTCTATTTCCACAATTGAGGACCTAGCTTACGAAGAAGCAATGCTAAATTGGACCACACTAACACATTTAGCACCACTGCTAACTCCAGCAGCTTGCCATGAAAAACTCTGGGACAAAGAAATCAACAACATTGCTCTTCAAAATTTATTTGACATGTTACCTTCCGAAAAGGACCATGCTCGTCTTCTGGCTTTACAAGAGAAGGAATCTGGAGCATGGTTGGATGCACTTCCTTCTGCCAGTTTGGGAACTCTTTTGGATAACCCAACTTTTAGAGTTTCTATATGCCTTCGGCTAGGCAGTTCGATGTGCACTCCCCACTCTTGCACCTGTGGTGAGATTGTTGACCCTCTTGGCCATCACGGCTTATCGTGCAAAAAGAGCGCTGGAAGAAGAGCCAGGCACGAGATGATCAACGATCTCATCAAACGAGCACTGATATCTGCCGAGATCCCTTCCATCCGAGAGCCCACCGGTTGCTACAGAAAGGACAACAAGAGACCGGACGGTATTACTTTAATACCATGGTCACGAGGAAAATCTCTTCTTTGGGACGTTACATGCACCGATACACTGGCTCAGTCCTACATTCGTCTGTCTACCAAAAAAGCTGGAGAAGCAGCACGTCTTCGAGAAAATTCAAAAAAATCCAAGTATATAACGGCAGACACTTCGTTCCATTTCGTACCAATCGCCATAGAAACCCTTGGTCCTTGGGGAGAGGAAGCAAAGAAGTTGATGAGCGAAATTGGCATGAAGATCAGAGGAGTCAAAAATGAAGCTAAATCAACCGCATACTTGACACAAAGAATAAGCCTAGCAGTTCAACGTGGCAATGCTGCTTCAATTCTTGGCACCATGCCTCATTCTGACGTGGGATTAGCTGAAATTTTCTATATTTTATAATTTTATCTTCACGATTTTTATCTCGATTTTCAATAAACATTGAAGTTTTAATTTACAAAATTTTCATTTCGAAATTTGAAAATTTTTCAACTCATAATTTGAAAAGCATGAGAGCGATTGCATTCAACGTAGGCTCAAAATGAAAACAAGGGAATATTTGAAAACAGCGTCGTCAAATTTTGAAATTTCTCAACAATATTAAAATTTTGATTTCGAAGTTTGAAAATTCTGTAAATCATAATTTGAAAAGCATGGAAGCGATTGCTTTGAATGTAGGCTCAACATAAATATAAGAGAATATTTGAAAACAGTGTCGTCAAATTTTGGAGATTTCTCAAAAATATTGTCAAAATTTTGATTTCGAAATTTGAAAATTTTGCAAATCATGATGTGAAAAACAAGGAAGCGATTGCTTTCAAAGTAGGCTCAAAATGAATGCAAAAGAATATTTGGAAACAGCGTCGTCAAATTTTGGAATTTCTCAAAAATATTGTCAAAACTTTGATTTCAAAATTTGGAAATTTTGCAAATCATAATTTGAAAAGCATGAAAGCGATCGCTTCCAACGTAGGCTCAAAATAAATACAAGAGAATATTTGAAAACAGTGTCTTCAAATTTTGAAATTTCTCAAAAAATTCTCAAAATTTTGATTTCAAATTTGAAAATTTTGCAGATTAGAATTTGAAAAGCATGAAAGCGATTGCTTCCAACGTAGGCTCAAAATAAATACAAGAGAATATTTGAAAACAGCGTCGTCAAATTTTGAAATTTCTCGAACATATTCTCAAAATTTTGATTTCGAAATTTGAAAATTCTGTAAATCATAATTTGAAAAGCATGGAAGCGATCGCTTTGAATGTAGGCTCAAAATAAATATAAGAGAATATTTGAAAACAGTGTCATCAAATTTTGGAGATTTCTCGAAAATATTGTCAAAATTTTGATTTCGAAATGTGAAAATTTTGCAAATCATAATGTGAAAAGCAAGAAAGCGATTGCTTTCAAAGTAAACTCAAAATGAATGCAAAAGAATATTTGGAAACAGCGTCGTCAAATTTTGGAATTTCTCAACAATATTCTCGAAATTTTGATTTCGAAATTTGAAAATTCTGTAAATCATAATTTGAAAAGCATGGAAGCGATTGCTTTAAATGTAGGCTCAAAATGAATATAAGAGAATATTTGAAAACAGTGCCGTCAAATTTTGGAGATTTATCAAAAATATTGTCAAAATTTTGATTTCGAAATTTGAAAATTTTGCAAATCATAATGTGAAAAATTTTGATTTCGAAATTTGAAAATTCTGTAAATCATAATTTGAAAAGCATGGAAGCGATCGCTTTGAATGTAGGCTCAAAATAAATATAAGAGAATATTTGAAAACAGTGTCATCAAATTTTGGAGATTTCTCGAAAATATTGTCAAAATTTTGATTTCGAAATGTGAAAATTTTGCAAATCATAATGTGAAAAGCAAGAAAGCGATTGCTTTCAAAGTAGGCTCAAAATGAATGCAAAAGAATATTTGGAAACAGCGTCGTCAAATTTTGGAATTTCTCGAAAAAATTGTCAAAATTTTGATTTCGAAATTTGAAAATTTTGCAAATCATAATATGAAAAGCAAGAAAGCGATTGCTTTCAAAGTAGGCTCAAAATGAATGCAAAAGAATATTTGGAAACAGCGTCGTCAAATTTTGGAATTTCTCAAAAATATTGTCAAAACTTTGATTTCAAAATTTGGAAATTTTGCAAATCATAATTTGAAAAGCATGAAAGCGATTGCTTTCAACGTAGGCTCAAAATAAATACAAGAGAATATTTGAAAACAGTGTCTTCAAATTTTGAAATTTCTCAAAAAATTCTCAAAATTTTGATTTCAAATTTGAAAATTTTGCAAATTAGAATTTGAAAAGCATGAAAGCGATTGCTTCCAACGTAGGCTCAAGATAAATACAAGAGAATATTCGAAAACAGCGTCGTCAAATTTTGAAATTTCTCGAACATATTCTCAAAATTTTGATTTCGAAATTTGAAAATTCTGTGAATCATAATTTGAAAAGCATGGAAGCGATCGCTTTGAATGTAGGCTCAAAATAAATATGAGAGAATATTTGAAAACAGTGTCGTCAAATTTTGGAGATTTCTCAAAAATATTGTCAAAATTTTGATTTCGAAATTTGAAAATTTTGCAAATCATAATGTGAAAAGCAAGAAAGCGATTGCTTCCAAAGTAGGCTCAAAATGAATGCAAAAGAATATTTGGAAACAGCGTCGTCAAATTTTGGAATTTCTCAGAAATATTGTCAAAACTTTGATTTCAAAATTTGGAAATTTTGCAAATCATAATTTGAAAAGCATGAAAGCGATTGCTTTCAACGTAGGCTCAAAATAAATACAAGAGAATATTTGAAAACAGTGTCTTCAAATTTTGAAAGGACCCCGCACGATTCTTATGGGAAATGGGTCTCGGTCAAATTCCTTGATTTTTTTATATGTTGTAGCCCAATTTAACACGAGCCAAAAACCATTGTCCTTTACCCAAAAAAATGGACAGTTTTTTTTCTATAAGGGGTTGAAGATGGGTTATTTCAAGGTAAAAAAATATGTTTCAACGTAAGTGAGAACATTTCAACGTCTTTTTTAACACATATGGCTCATGACAATTCCCTTTTTCTTTTGTGAAAAAATCAACCCCCTCCCTCACCCCCAACCCCTACTTGTGAGTATCAAATTCGAATTTACGTTTGAAAGTCATGCAGATGGTTCTATTTTGTCGAATTACTAATTTTGGCACAAATTTTTTTCACAACCCCCAAATAGGGGGTGGGGTTGAAAAAAAAACCATCGGTCAATTCGGCTGAATTTCTGATATTGTGCTTTACTAGTTACGCTAAACAAGATTACCAAGGGAAAACTCATTCGTATGACCAGTTTCCACCTCACAGAGGGTTGAAGTTGACTATAATGACTCATAAAACATTCTTCCATGTCATAAACAAAATGAATGGAAATAGTGGACTTTCATATCATCTTGTTTTGTAAAAATGCCTATCCTTGAAAAATAATTTCAACCCCGTCTCTCATCCCCTATCCTTGTTTCTGAACATCATATTCGAAATAAATCTTGAAAATGAAGGAGAAGGTCTACGGTCGGATTCTCTGCATCTGATTGTGAATCCACTCTCAAAATCCACTTTCACTATTATGCTTATGTTCACAGGTGTCCTCAAGTAGAAATGAGTTTAACAAAATTGTCACCAAAAACTGTTAATGAGACCTTGTAATAGAGGTTCTGGGGAGCACAGAAATGTATTCAACAAAATCGTAGCTGATCCCGAACGGTAATTATTCAATTTTTAAGATTATCAGTTAAAAATGTCGTGATAAAAATTTGGCTTCGGTTTTTTTCAAATTTTTTGAATTACTAGGATTGTCTAAACGGTTAATTTTGCATCTCTCCCAATATCTAAAGAAATCTGTGTGAATAGATTCATACCCTTCTGTTCTAATGAGAGTCCAAGACCTCCATTGTTAAGGAACTTTAACAAGTTTTGGAGACTACATGAATTTCCAAAGCTTCTGATAACACCCTTGTCCCAAAACACTCTGATAATATATTTGTGCCCTCTTCGTAAGGTCCAGCTACAACCTTTGCAGTGCTGAAACACTTTTCAACAATTTTGTTCATCATTTTGAATGCAGACACAAACGGAACCACGCAAAGTTCTCCCACATTTCCTACGTTTTCCGGATCAGGAAGACCGGCGCTCTCCTTTGAAGGTTTCCGGAAGGTGTTCCTTTTGAATATCTCATCGTGGTAACTTTTAGCCACCAAGTTCAACTTCTTGGGTCACAGCAAAACTTTATCACGCCAAAGTATCAGCACAAGATCATTCCAAAACAAATGGTTCACAAACCCTTGAAAAGATGCAACTCTGGAATGAAGCAATTCTCGGTAACATACAAGCTTTGTTTTTTTCGAAAAAAAAGGGGTTGATTGAGCTTGTGACACTCTTTTGAAAACTTTTTTCTTCCTTCAGAGCAAAATTTCTCATTATTGCGCCTTTAAATCTTCATAAGTCTTCATACTCTTAACCATTTTATTCTGATATTTTCTGTACAAACCTCATTTCAACGTCATTTCATCGAATTTCCTTCGTGAGTCTTTTAGAGTGATGAAGCAGTACGGGCATGGTTGCCGTGAAGCCATTCGCTGGCCATTGATCAAGAGAATAAGTTCAAGATCCGAAAAAAATTAAAACAAAAGTCCATTGATGTTGGTAGTTTAAAACATCAACTCGATATTTTCATATAGGTTTTTTTCACCTGGGGTACAATGCAAACCATTCATAAGCCTATTGAAACTGGTTGATTTCCCCTTTTTTTTTCAATCGATCCTCAATCTATGTAACGACTTTTTTGCTGCCTGTGTAATTTTTTTTCCTCTTTCTCTAAAATTATTTTAGCATCTTCTAGACCAATCAAAATCAAGTTGATGTTTGAAATGACCAATATCAATGCAATTCCTTTGAAATTTGTTCAGGAATTTAAACTTCTTTTGATCAATGACCAGCAAGCAACTACGGCTACTTCCATGTCCGTACTGCTTCATCACTCTAAAAGACTTACGAGGGAAATTCAATGAAATATCGTTGAATAAGGTTTGTGAAGAAAATAAACAGAAAGAGATGGTTACGAGTATAAAGACTTATGGAGATTTGAGGCGCATTGACTGAAAATTTTGCTCTGCAGGAAAAAAGAAGAACTTTGCGAAAGATTGTCACAGCACAATTAACCCCCCTCTTTTCGAAGCATCTCCTTTAAGGGTTTGAGAACCATTTATTTTGGAATGGTCTTGTGCCGATACTTGGGTGTGATGAAGTTTTGCTGTGGCCCAAGGAACTGAACTTGGTCGCCAAAAGTTGACAACATAAGATTTTTTAAGAGAACTCCTGTCGGAAACTTTCGAAGGAAAGCGACAGTCTTAATGATCCGTAAAAAATGTGGTAATACTTTGAGTGATTCCGTTTGTGTCTGGCTTCAATACAATGAACAAAATTATTGAAAAGTGTTTCAGCACTGAAAAGTTGTAGCTGGACCTTTCGAAGAGGGCATAAATATATTATCAAAGTGTTTTGGGACAAGGGTGTTATCAAAAGCTTTGGAAATTCATGTAATCTCCAAAACTTGTTGAAGTTTCTCAACAATGGAGGTTTTGGACTCTCATTAGAACAGAAGGGGATAAATCTTTTCACAGAGATTTTTTTATATATTGGGAGAGATGCAAAATTAAGCGTTTAGACAATCCTAGTTATTCTAAAAATTTAAAAAAAACCGAAGCCAAATTTTTATTACGACATTTTCAACTGATAATCTTCAAAATTGAATAATTGCCGTTCGGGATCAGCTACGATTTTGCTGGATACATTTCTGTGCTCCCCAGAACCTCTATTACAAGGTCTCATTAACAGTTTTTGGTGACAATTTTGTGAAACTCATTTCTACTTGAGGACACCTGTGTGTTAGCACCCTTACAGCAGGGTGGGACATACATTTGATTGAATTATTTTTTGCCTGGATTATTATTAAAAATATTGGTGTTCCTATCAAGTCTCAACTTTACAGCAGGTTAATTATGTTCACCTGTACCTACATAGTTCCTAACTTTCTTCTTTTGTACGGATACACCTCTACTTATAGTTTAGATTGAAGAATTTTATGTCATTTGGAGCGAAAGCTGCTCAAAGCAAAATATTATGTCACACTCTTATTCTAGCTACTGCGACTATTTGAAGGATGAAATAAAAATTGATATAATTTCCAACATTTGTTTCGAATATGATGTTCAGAAACAGGGATAGGGGATGAAGGACGGGATTGAAAGTATTTTTGGAGAATAGGCATTTTTACGAAACAAGATGATATGAAAGTCCACTATTTCCATTCATTTGGTTTATGACATGGAAGAATGTTTTATGCGTCATTATTGTCAACTTCAACCCTCTGTGGGGTGGAAACTGGTCATACGAATGAGTTTTCCCTTGGTAATCTTGTTTAACGTAACTGGTAAAGCACAATATCAGAAATTCAGTCGAATTGACCGATGGTTTTTTTTTCAACCCCACCCCCTATTTGGGGGTTGGAAAAAAAATTGTGCCAAAATTGATAATTCGACATAATAGAACCATCTGCATGACTTTCAAACGAAATTTCGAATTTGATACTCACAAGTGGGGGTTGGGGGTGAGAGAGGGGGTTGATTTTCTCACAAACGAAAAAGGAAACTGTCATGAGCTATATGTGTCAGAAAGGACGTTGAAATGTTCTCACTTACGTTGGAACATATTTTTTTACCTTGAAATAACCCATCTTCAACCCCTTATAGAAACAAAACTGTCCATTTTTTTGGGTAACGGACGATGGTTTTTGGCTCGTGTCAAATTGGGCTACAACATATAAGAAAATTAGGGAATTTGACCGAGACCCATTTTCCATAAGAATCGTGCGGGGTCCTTTCTCAGAAAATTCTCAAAATTTTGATTTCAAATTTGAAAATTTTGCAAATTAGAATTTGAAAAGCATGAAAGCGATTGCTTCCAACGTAGGCTCAAAATAAATACAAGAGAATATATGAAAACAGCGTCGTCAAATTTTGAAATTTCTCAAAAATATTCCCAAAATTTTGATTCGGAAATTTGAAAATTTTGCAAATCATGATTTGAAAAGCATGAAAGCGGTTGTTTTTAGCGCAGGCTCAAAATAAATACGAGAATATTTGAAAACAACGTCGTCAAATTTTGAAATTTCTCAAAAATATTCACATAATTTTCATTTCGAAATTTGAAAATTTTTCAACTCATAATTTGAAAAGCATGAGAGCGATTGCATTCAACGTAGGCTCAAAATGAAAACAAGGGAATATTTGAAAACAGCGTCGTCAAATTTTGAAATTTCTCAACAATATTCTCAAAATTTTGATTTCGAAATTTGAAAATTTTGCAAATCATAATGTGAAAAGCAAGAAAGCGATTGCTTTCAAAGTAGGCTAAAAATGAATGCAAAAGAATATTTGGAAACAGCGTCGTCAAATTTTGGAATTTCTCAAAAATATTGTCAAAACTTTGATTTCAAAATTTGGAAATTTTGCAAATCATAATTTGAAAAGCATGAAAGCGATTGCTTTCAACGTAGGCTCAAAATAAATACAAGAGAATATTTGAAAACAGTGTCTTCAAATTTTGAAATTTCTCAAAAAATTCTCAAAATTTTGATTTCAAATTTGAAAATTTTGCAAATTAGAATTTGAAAAGCATGAAAGCGATTGCTTCCAACGTAGGCTCAAAATAAATACAAGAGAATATTTGAAAACAGCGTCGTCAAATTTTGAAATTTCTCGAACATATTCTCAAAATTTTGATTTGGAGATTTGAGAATTTTGCAAATCATAATTTGAAAAGCATGAAAGCGATTGCTTCCAACGTAGGCTCAAAATAAATACAAGAAAATATTTGAAAACAGCGTCGTCAAATTTTGAAATTTCTCAAAAATATTCTCAAAATTTTGATTTGGAAATTGAAGATTTTGCAAATCCTTATTTGAAAAGCATGAGAGCGATTGCTTCCAACAAAGGCTCAAAATGAATACAAGAGAATATTTAAAAACAGCGTCGTCAAATTTTGAAATTTTTCAAAAGTATTTTTGGAATTTGATTTGGAAATTTGGAATTTCTACATATCACAGCTTGAAAAGCATACAAGCGATTGCTTTTGACGTAGTCTTGGGCTATATGAATAAAACTACTTAACTAAAAAAAAGCATCGTCAAATTTTCCAAGTTATCCAAAAATATTTTCAAAATTTTGATTTGGGAATTTGAAAATTCTACAATTAATAACAGCTTGAGAAGCATACAAGCGTTTGCTTTGAAAATAGATTCAAACTATAAAAAAGTACTCGAAAACAGCGTCCTTCAATTTTGAATTTTTTAAAAATTTTAGCGAAATTTTCATATGGAAATCTGAAAATGTTACCAATTACCTCGCCAATCACTGCTTGAAGAGAACTTGAAATTCATTGTTGAAGTCGGCATGGAAAGAGAAAAAACGGCTCTACTCATTTATTGCCAATTTTTAATGTTTTGTTATTTTGTGAAAAACAGAGTTTTCAATAAAAACCTGTAGTGAACGAGTGAAGGCATTTTCCACCTTTTGAAATGGACCTCAACCGTAAATTTCTGTTGGAAAATAACGATGTTCAGCAGGAAGGCGTAGGCGCATGAGGCGCGAAAGCATTCTAGAACCAAGAGTTTTTCAATTTTTCCACTTTATTGTTATTGGAAATCATCCCTCGAAGCTTGTAACAACCAGTACCTACCTACTCAAAAATTGTTGTAGGTACAATAGATGTCCTTTAGCAGGTAACCATCAAGGCAGGATT